>OX235262.1:36067763-36722239 GCA_944472135.2 Trichobilharzia regenti
TTTATCACTCATCTTCACTTCTGAGAAGAACATGATGGTAGATCGCACTTCCTTGATGTCCATTTGAGCAGAAAAGAGAATGGTTCTTTCAGGAAGGATGTCTATATAAATCCTACTTCTGTAGGATAGTATACACATTTCCTCAATTTTGTACCAATCTGATACAAAGTCAATTTGGTCAGATGCCTCACGAATAGAGCAAGACGTTTCTGTACAGGTGACTACATAGAAAATGAGTTAGGATACATCCAAAATATGCTGGTCTAGAAAGGTTATCTTAGTGGATTTGTAAGAAGACACATGGACACCAGGTACAATAAAGAGAAACTGACAACAGTTACAAAGAAACAACTGTTCATGAAATTACAATTTAATGGGGACATGGTCAGTGAAGTATTATATCTAAGATAATCGAGAACAATAAAACGGACTTATACTGCAGTCACCCTTTGTTTGTTATTTTTTTCAGCCGACCAATTACGATTTCTCAAGCGAAAGACAAGCTACCTAGCTGTGCCTCTTGTGTGCGCATCTACAAATTTAGATGCTGCTGTGGAGATAGCTATATAGGGCGAACAACTAGACAGCTTAACAGACGCATTAATGAGAATCTTCCTTCATGGTTCGGAAAAGGTCAATTAAAATCTATAAGAAGTTCTATTTTGGCTCACTTGATTAATAACGGTCACTAAGTGGATAGAAATAGTGCCTTCAAAGTTGTCTATCACATTCCATCGAGCCTTTCGAACGGAATCAGAACCCGTCTTTTACACTTAGCCGAAGCTATGGGAATTCCAGAGAACAACTGTAGTCTTTGCATTCAAAAGAAGTTTGTTCTACCTTTGTCTCTCCTTTGGTCTAGGTTAATTCTAATCAAAACCCTCTCACCCTTTATTTATTTTCCATTTCCTTCGTACTTTTACAGATATTCATTTAAACTTTGATTACCTGTCCACTTCACTTTTTAGTATTACGTAACTTTTAGGATTTGACCTAATTTATTTATTGAATTACTGGAATCATCAAAGAGAGAATTTTGTTGGTGGAGTCTTTTGTGTTATGAATTGTTTACATAAACATACTACGTTTGTCATACTTATCGCCACCTACAGGAACTCCTTGTGCTTTTGTTAACACTGACCTTATTATCAATATTTTTGCTATCAATATACTCATGGATACTACTGAGATATTCACAAAATTCAACACATTATTATTTGGCAATACGCACCAAACAACGGTGTTCGAACCCAGGACCTTCCGGTTGCAAGGCGAACTCGTAGACCATTCAGCCGCTAAGACTCAACTCAATGGCCCTTGAGATCCAGCTGCAATCATTTATTGATTTTATTGTTTTTTTTATCCACAAACTCACCGTCACTGGTTAAATTTTTTAAAGAACTTTTTATGGAACTCAGCGTAAAACCTGAAGAAGATCTAACTGAAAACTATATTGTTCGTTTATATGTTCTATTCTAATTTATTATCTTTGTTACTGATAAAATAATAATTTATTATTATGACTAACTGCACATTATGTATGAACAATCTTATCATGCTATCGACAAATCACCATGATTGGTTTATATTTAATATTTATTTGAATTTATCTATATTAGAGTTAAGCCTGATGAGATCTAACTGAAAACCATACTGTTTGCTTATAGATTTTTTTCTACATACATGTTATATATATATATATATATATATATATGTGATCAACATATATAACGTAATATGAATATTTTAGGGCATAAATTAATTTTAAAATAAGATTAAGTAATCACAAATAAGGAGCTTACTAGGGAGGAGTTTATCTGTTCAATCAATAAATCTTAATTCTTGTTTTCACAATTTTGACACTGATGAATGATTAACTTTTACATGAAAACGAACCAATCATCTTTAAGCTATGGCCTACACACTCAAAAAAAATTGAAAATTGAGAAATATTGTCTGTGAGATATATTCATCTGAAATCAGATAAGTAAAGATGAATAATTTTCGTTCATCTCAGTGAATTTGAATGAAATTTGCTTTCAAGACGTTCAGCTTACATTCAACAAGGTCACTACGGTCTAATTTTAGCAAACGTATACGTCTCCAGAACGTTGGTGGATACTGAGATCCCTTTTGTTGTCACGATAAACGCATATCACTACCAAACTGCGTGCTTGCAAAATTAGAAGCACTTTATAATAAACATAACTATCCATAACATGAAAGGTATGAACATCTTTTTAGTAAAGTCAATGGCTGGAGTATTGAGTGGGGATTACTTTTCATCCTTCTAATTGTGCTCAGTTTTACTACAAAGAGATATCATAAAACTAAGCTGTATTTAGCAAATATTAGTCGTGAAATATTAAGGAAAATAACAAGTAACAAAGTTGAGCCTAGGAAAAAAAGTCTAGTTTAATTTAGAATCTGTTATTACTTGTGTAGGAAAACCGCTTAAGTCATTAGTTAATTTGTTAAATACAGAAAGCTGCTGAAATGTTTATAATGTAAACACTTAAAACAGTGGAAATCAGAAATAACTGCGCAATCCACAAGGAAATTCTTTAATGAGAGTTCTCATATATATAAATGTAACATTTGTGAGGGTATATCATAACATGGCCTAAAATAAAAGTGTTCCTCTCATTAATATCTTTGAATCATATGCATACGATTCTTACAAATATCCCGGCCTGATGGATTAAATTGTCCTATATTATTTAAGTCAAATGTGTTTCGAAAATTAACTCCGTTTTATTTGAAAAGAAGTCATGTTAATAATGTATACTGTTTCCAGTCAATTAGAAACTTTCACACCTAAAGAAACTACAAATAGACTCAAATATTTATTGCTTTTTCATGGTTTATAAATAGTTGTGTTTATTTATGCTCACTACTGTCTATGTTTTTATTGATATTTGTTGAATGTAGCTCAGCAATATGCTATTAACATAAATATATCTTGTGAAGATGTACTCGGCTTTCATTCTTTATATTACAATCCCAACCTTTGAAAAGTATGTGGACATGATATGAAATGTAGCTTAAATTATTTTACTTATCGTTGGGTTGCTTACTTGAAGATGAATAACTGACTTCTTTCTGCTTTCAGCGATTTATCCAAATTTCGTCATCCAGAAATATAAGTTTTAGATATAATGGAGAAGATTTGTAGCTTAGGTGGGTGATTTTGACGTGGTTGTGTTCTCTGAGCTGGATAGTTAACTCACGAAGCCTTCATTGCCCTACCAGGTAACCTCTTCAGCGCATACTTCAGATAACACAACCACATCAGAAATATAACTTCTCTAGTGAAGGTGGACTTCAAATATGTGCTTTGGTTTGTTTTGAATTCCCTTCTCAGTCCATACTAGGAGTATTACTTTACCCTGTTTCGCAATTAGTACATGTGGTCACGTATTAATATTTCTTATCATCAAAAACTTTGCTGAATTCTCACAGGATTTCATCATGAGCTGGTATGGGTTAGAGAACCACTAGAAAACCTGGGAGTACTGGACAGCTGTTTCGTCATAGTTTGGGTTTTTTCATCAGTGCACACCCACCGGGGTTGAAACTCATGGGCCATTGAATCGGGTCCCAGTGGCTTAATGGTCTACGAGCTCACCTTGGTACCGGAAGGTCCTGGGTTTCGAACTCCGGTGGTTGCGTACCGATGAAGAAACCCAAACTAGGACGGGTGAAACACCTGTTCAGAACTACCATGATTTCCAATGGTTCTCTAACTAATGTCAGCTCATGATGAAATCCTATAACCAATCAATCAAGTCCCTAAAAACCAATACTTGAATTTTCTGAATTCTTTCAACGTTTCTGCGACGCTAGGATTAGCCTGTTTCAACATTCAACAGGTTTAAGTGTTTAACCGTGTATTTACTTATCAAAGTTTCAGCATCCGTATCGTATTTTTATCTCTCATTTTATTAGCACCTGCGTCTAAAATGTTACTGGAAAATGGAGAAAATATAGTAATTGTTAGCATTCTCATTTTATTAACATGTTCTTACTTATTTAACTAAGATTTAGTATAAAGGTGAATCGCTCATTACTTACGCATATTATCAGTCATACTTCAGTACATATAGTTTTCATCGTTTTTTTTCACAAACAACGAAGCTGCAGCAGTTATTTAGTATTTTAATACAAGAGAATATTCATGTACCAAAGCACTCACTTTCTTAGTGGCCAAAACCTTTATCATTCTTAGTATAAAATAACAGAAAATAATAGCTGATTTTCATTTATTCTCATCGAAAATTTAAAGCATCTACGGTTAGAGTTGTTTTATAAATCCACTATGACACTTCTAACTTTCGTCAAAAAAGTCAGAAAGAAAGCCGAGAAAAACAGTGCGCAGTAAGGTAGATATCTGTCGCACAAAAGTTCTATAAACGTCGTTCAAAAAGAGTTTGATGGAAAATATTTCAAGATGGATTTCGGTGTCAGCCAGTGAAAACTTTTGTTAGTAGTTTCAAAGTTAGTTCCAAGCACTATACTACTATCTGTCCAGTACCTCACTAGGGGTAGAAACCAGAACATTTCCGTTAAACTCAGATTCAACGACTAACTTGCAATACAGTCAAATCAATAGTCAATATGGCGAATCGTCATCCAAACAGTATCAATGAGAGATTAGACACTCTCATTAGAATCGCAGAAAATCCATCTTTAACACAACGCGTGGTGCGCGTAGTAGCAGTATTCGAGAGCTGGTTGTTTAGCGACAATAAGTGATGTATTTTTGTGAGAACATCGAAAACCGATTTTTGCGTTCTGTTGTACAGTTAATCAGAACTTCCTTGAGTGACACACAGTCCCAGAGTGCCTCGACGGTAGCAAAAAAAGCCAGTTGGTTCCCATTAACTCTATGGTACAAACTAACAATAACATATCAAAACTCAAAATTACCTCAACAATTCCATTAAACAGCTACACAGGCTACTATTTACTCAAATACAAAACAATTACTATTTAGCAGAATTATTTGACCAAAATCAACCGTAAGAAGCATATGAGAATCAAGAAAAATATCCCAACAAGATGGGATCAAAGCCTTGTTAAGATGATTTACGCCGTGAACTGTTCTCACAGATAGCCTAGGGTTGAAATCCCCAAGACCAGCCTAAAAACTATGAATATAGTTACATAGCCTCAAAGAGAAACATAAAAATTGAGGATTAGACAGAAAGAAAGACGAATACTGAGGATTATGTCAGCAGGTGATATGCCAAACTTTAGAAAATGATACACAGGCTAGGGGAAAATAGAGTGATTGTCACAAAGTTAAAATAATTCAAATAAGTATCAGTATTTTAAATAGATCGCGGACAATGAAGTAGGTAACCTCTGTTAAATTTAGCCCTTTGGTGGTGATTGGTGCTGGTTGTTGTTGCTGTTGGCTGGTTTATTACCTTCATCACCTCTCTCTTCTCTGTGTTCACCTGCAATTCTGTTATCTCCGGCTGCTTCTCCAGCCAGTTCGGTGGTTTTCACCTGTAAGTCTTCGAGTTTGTGTGACTTTAGACATATATCATCTGTGAAATCCAAATTATATAGAGTCCTCTCATCGGTGGTCCAGAGTACTCCTATCTCCACTCTCCCAAGCACAGTCTGATGCATAACCAAGTCCACGAAAATTAATAATGTCCCCGGTGATAATAGGCAGCCAGTCTTATCTTACTCCTGTAAGTACTTTGAACGCCTCGCTGAGTTTTCCATTGTGGATCACCTAACATGTGGCATTGTCGTACAGCTAGCCGTTGAATCAGGTTGATAAAAACTTGGGCGCTGCCCGCCGTAGTTTTGAAGTAGTTTCCAGATTACCTCTCAGTCAAAGCTGTCTATCGAAGGCCTTTTCGAAGTCGACGAATCTGAGGTGCAGGTTAGACTGCCATTCTATGCTCTGTCCTGTGATGGCTATGCGTAGAGTTACAATTTGACCAGCAGATTACTTACCTTTCCTGGATTCAGCTTGTTCCGGGCTGTGGGGCGGTGTTCTGTATCCAATCAATCTTTTATTCTTTCCAGGATGATGTGACTTAGTATTTTACTTGGCGTGGACAAAAACATGATTCAACACCAGTTCTTGCACAGGCCTATGTCACCCTTCTTTGACAGCTTGACGAGGTAGCCAGCCTTTCTTCCAATAGGTAAGCACCTTTCCTTCCTTCCAAATCGTTTGCGATAATGTGAGCACATTTGCCGCAGACTCTGGATCCGTTTTCAGTGCTTCCGGATGGGGGAATTCCATATGGCCCAGCTGCCTTTCTGGTCGATGTTCAGTAGCGTGATCACATTCAGAATTTCTGCTTTTGCTGGAGGTTTGGTGTCCACTGGCGGTTCTTTGCGTGCTATTGATGGTGACTGTTTTTCTGAGCGAGTTGCAGGGGGGTGGTCAATTCAAGAGTCCTTTAAAGTGATCAGCCTATTTTTTTATTTGTCCTCTCACCTTGGTAATCCGGCTCTCTTGAACATCTATTTGTTTCACCAGCTTGGTTGATGTTTTCTCAGATAGAGGCCTGGTTATCTGGTATAATATACTCAGGTTTCTTTTACCTTTGGTCTGCTTGTTATGCTTCAATTGCTCGTGTGTCTCAAAGTTGTTCCCTGCCTCTCTTAGCGCCCTGATTCACTTCTTTATTCAGTGTAGTGTACATTGTACTCAGCTTCTCACTGTGTTGCCCATATTTGCATTGAGTCATCTTTTCTTTCACCATCCTCCTCTTTTCTCTTCCGTCAGCTTCTAGGTCAGTGTCCTTGTATCGACTCCTGTCTCTCTTACGAGAAATGTTGTACCAGTCTCCTTGAATATCGCCTTCAGAATGTTCCTCGCATGCTTGCTCGGTGGTAGCACGTAGTGTCTCCTACTGTACTGTGATCTGATCTGGAGTGAAGGCACCCCTTTTAGTTTTGTCACTCAGTTTTTGAATGTTGAACTTTAATTGTGGTCTTCCTATATTTGTTTTCATGGGTTTCAGCTCGACTTTGAGGGTCCCTTCAACTAGATGATGGTCTGAGCCCACATCCGCTCTCCTTCTCAACTTTGTGTCCAGAAAACTGCGTCTCCATATCCTTATGCAGAAATGAGATGAAATTCATCTGGTTTTTGGATTGTCCATCAGGCTACATCCATGTTTGTTTGTGTATGTCCTTGTGTTTGTATACTCTGCCTCCGATCACCAAATCATTAAAGGAGCAGATATGTGTGAATAATTCTCCGTTCTCATTCATTTCGTGTAGAGCCTCTCGACCAATGATGAGTTCTCTTTCTACATTAACTGCTCCCAATTTTGCCTGTATTCATATTCCCCATAAGAATTTTGATGTCACCATTCGGGATGCTGTCCATTACTGTTTGTAGTTGTTTGTAAAAATCTTCCTTCTTCCCTACTTCGCGTTGTTTGTAGCACTGAGAATAGCATTGGATAATTACAACCTTCCTTTTTTGGGGTTGAATCTTGCTGTCATAATCTCGCTGGAAGAGATTGGTTCCCACTGCATTAGAATTTCGGCTGCCACTGGTGATATCATAATAGTCATTCACTCCTTCACTGTGTTTGTGGTTGTCCTCTGGGTGACCAGAGTGGAGTAGATCGTTAACTCTCCAGTTGACAGTTTGGATAATCGTCATCCATTACGTTTGCCGTAGCAGATACCCAACACTTCTACGTCGTATTTTCGCATTTTTTTGGCTACCTGGGTAGCTTTCCCAACTGCCTTCGTTTGTTTTACGTACATTCCATTTCCCCCTTCTTATTTTTGCTTTCATAGAGAGAAGACACATCGACTGACTGGCTTCCCGAAGGTCTTCACCAGCCCGCGTCATTTCATCTCTCCAACTTCAGTGAAGAATAAATTTGCTTTCCAAATCCTTTGTATTTTTAACATATTTTTTTCTGCGCTGAAGTTTCTGTAGCAGTTTGATAGCTTTTGTGGTGTAGAGTCTCTAGCTCCAAACCCAACACTCCCTCTTTACCTAGGGTTGGGCCTGGCTGGAAAACTAGCAAGCTAGTTAACTAGGCGAGGTTATAAATTGAATTACTTCAGTAATTATCAACATCAAATTCTGCTCATTAGGGGTTTTCAGATCAGTCATTCAGCTCCGGACCTCATCCACAGACTATATAAACATTACACTGATCTGAGAATACTAAATATGTGTGTTTATTAAGACTATTATAGAAAAAATATCGGTCAGCTATCAAAATCCCATACCGGACCATAATAATGTCTGTCGAACAGTTACAAATTTGGCATAACTAAGTACATCCATATGATAGCAGTGTTAACACTAGTGTGATATTTGATTGGTGTATTATGTTTCTTTTTGAATGTCTTATGAAGTTACCTACTATATGTACTGGTTAAAAGAAACCTCTACAAACGATGTCTACCCACTGTTGACCAAATGAATGAGTCAAAAGGAAATGGGAAGCATTAAGCGATCATTTATAATTCTATCAGTCATTATCCTCTATCAAAGCTCAAGGGTTGATCTTCAACCTCTTAATTCCACCACCGCCTATACCTAAAACTAGTTAACTAAAATAACCACTTGATTGGTAAAACATTTTGTTGTAAAAGACTATATATTAGTGTAGAGTCGATGATGAGGAACTAATTGAAAAGGAGCCTATTTCTTTTCCTAATCTGTTGTTTTTCTTCCTAAATGCTTGAATGGAAATTTGGAAATAACTTTCGTTTTGTTATCTCCGGTAAATTTTGCCTAGGATAGGTCAATTACCTTTAAAACAAGTGCACGTTTTTTGTTTTCGGGCACTATTTTTTATTTCCAACTCCTTGAGAAGGTTGGTTGTTATTATTTGAATTGCTAATAGATTTAGTGCTCATCAGGGCCCCTTAAGGCCCATGTTTTCAATATCACTGTAAAATGTTCTGACTCTTGCTTCAAACCGTTAGAAACTCTTGTTTTCCAGTTCTGTTGTAGCTGAAGTTGCTGTTAAAGACTGATGTAGCTTCGTTATCGCATTAGACTGGTATTTCTCGTCGTTTACTAGGCCTTATCACCCGATCCATCTATTTAAAAAAAAACGAACAAATGAACCTTTCAAACTATTGGCCACTGAAACAAAAATGATTTCAAATAAGCGCATAAACACTGGTGTTTTGTCATATTTATAAAATATTTTTATTTCATTCCTTTATATTCCTTTTGGAACATAGGGTTTCAAGCTAGAGCTTTTAAGTTTCGGTAGCAATGGTGCTTCTTTTTACAGGGTGAGGTTGCTAGCCTCATGCCCAACCTTTACTACTTACCGGCCCTTAGTACCAATCTAGGAAAGTTTTTAAGTGCATCGGCTGAGGATAGAATCCAAGACTGTGTGAGGCGTCGTTGGCAAGTTCACAATAGTTTTTCGTCATTACATTTACACCAGTTTTTGAATGTCAGTTTATATTGAAAGTGGTAAAATAATGCTTCCTTATCGCTTTCATAGGAGGTATTTATACAACAACTCACTATTCAGATTGGACTATATCTCATGTATTCGGACCTTTAAACATAATCATTTACACAAATTGGAATAAATAAAATCTCAAAACAAACCAGTTTGGATGAAAATTTGTGACATGATACACTGTTAGTCAGCGATCGATATTAAAACGAGAAACACAGAGGTTTACGAAGAGCATGGTAAATGTTTTGTAATCAGTATGTTGCAAAGAAATAAGATAATATGATCAAAACTGCTTATTTATGAAATTTGATGGTGTCAGTATTATGTTGTAAATCAGCGAAAGTTTAGAACGTAGACTTTCGCATGAATATTCTTCAATCAAATGTCTTAGTATTGCGTAGAAACTATGAATTATTGAAAAGACTGAACCAGTGCTGTTTGGTTTTCATTGTTCTTCGGATTGCTTTCGACTGTCGAATACATAAAATAGTTTATGATAATAGCCGTGGACTGTATCTGTTATACTATGTCGTGATTGATTGTCATTTTAAAACGTCTCTTTGAACAGTTTTAAATCACACTTCAGCAGTTAGTTTCAAATTTATTGTTATCAGGTGTTGGTTTGCAGGGATTTGACTGGTTACAGGTACAGTCACGAGGTGACATCCTTTAGACAACCACTGAAAATTCCAGATCGTCATCATTCAGTGGTGCACTACACTAACTTAAAAATAATTTGTTTAAAAACTTATTCTGTCACAATGACGAATATGAGATTTGCCATTAACTTCCAGAATTTTTTCTGAAGAATTCAGCTATGGAATTCTAAGGGTCAAAAGATTTTGTTAGACTATACATACTGGTGAAAGTGAAACGGTGAATTAACGCTTACATCTACGAAACATCCTTTTGTAGCTCCAATAAGGTCAAAGTTTTCTTATATCACTTTTTCATCATTTAGAGACTCTGATTGATGTCTGCATGTGCAAATTTTTATTTTTAGTTCACAACATCTCTGGATGCATATTTTCGCATATTTCACTCAAAATACTTTATTTTAGTACTCTTTTTTGTGAGTATATGTAACACACACACAAAACATATACATATGTATATCTTAGAACTCTTACTGAGATTGTTCGTGCAGAAATCTCCTAATCCTTCATTCCATACTCTCTTCTATCTTCAGACAAAGAGTTTTATATAAGACGTATCAAGTTGATTCCTTTTTCTAAAAATAATCCATTAAGATCGTTTCGTGTATCGTATTTAAAATTTGCTCAATAGTTTTTTCTTTCCCTGAAGTGTCGTCTAGTCAAAACTAGGTAATTAATACTGCTCCCTTGGGTTCCGAGTGGAACATTGGTCTGCACATCTTCATTCTCACCTACATATTAGTTAAATGATCAGCTCTTGGTTGCTCTGCTGCCAGAGAGTTTTGCTACAAATTCTTTCTCGCCAGTTGATCTTCAGTTTGTAGTGAAGGCAGATAGTCTGCAGGAAACTAGGTAAGGAAAACTGAAATTCCTATAGTAACGCCATACTTAGGAATACATTTTATTTACTCGCACCATAAATTCACATTAATAGCACACTATCAAGAACATTATATAATTCTTTTCAAAGAAATTTGTGTGGTGAATGAGTTAGGTACATGATGCCTTTAAATACCACAAAACTTTTTATTTCATTTTTTAATAATAATAATGGTAATAATTGCAAGTTCATTAGAAATCCAAAAACATTTCAGCCTTCACGTAAACTTCCCCAGATCATGAATAAAACAAATATTACCGCTTCATTTCTCCTGAAAATGGTTAACAGAACAAAAAGCGATTTTCACTGACTTCGGCAGAGTTCAAAGAGACTTTGGTTAATTAGTTTACTGAGAAGATACTTATGTGTTGTGCGCAAAGCGGTGTGTAAATCTCTAAATAATAATTCGCATAAATGTCAATTTTACACGCCCATTAAAATGCTGAACACCTGGTTGGACCTAATTACTACTTGCTTTGTTTTTATTTCTTATTGATTAACAACTGAAAAACTCAGTTTATGTATCCAAGACAAATTATTGGCAAAAGTCGACAGATTATGACGTTACGTCTCTGTGTGAGTGACTGTTGAAGTGGGAAAGAAACTTATCCTCCTATATATTCGTACTTGTAATTTGATTATTTTAAGAGGACTAGTCTGATTGTGAAACACTGACTAGAGAAAAGCTACATGTTTCCTTTTTAGTAAAATATGTTATAAAAGTGAAGTAAAGGCTATATGATTCTGAAAGCTAATTAGTGAGGATTTCATCCAAACTACATATCAAACTAGGTTGATATTAGTTACAGGATTTCATCATGAGCTGACATTGGTCAGAGAACCATTGGAAAACCTGGGGGTACTGGACAGCTGTTTCGTCATAGTTTGGGACTCTTCAGGGGTACGCACCCACCGAGGTTCGAATCCTGTGTGTCTCTAACCAATGTCAGCTCATGATGAAATCCTACAACCTATCAAATCCCTACAAACCAACACTTGAATAGGTTGATATTATTTGAAACCGCAAAATATGAATTTGAATAATAACCGATGATCGACATACTCCACCCTTAAGTGGTTAGTATTTGAATAGCATATTTCGGTGACAATACTGTTGAGTTCAGCACTGAATCAAATAGTTTCTAATCAGGTAAAGAACATCACTTTCTATATACTTTCCAATGCGTGATGAAAACAAATTTAAAAATGAGTAGGAACAAATTCCTAATCTTTGTATGAGTAATCTCGCACAAATTGCAATCGATAACACACGTTGCATAGGGTAATTACCTGTATATAAATCTTTTTGCAAATGATAAAAATTAATATAATGGAGGGGTTCCCATATAACCTCCGCATAGATTTTAAATGCAAACCTAGGGTAAAAATTTCACACAGTATAACCCCTCTGGTGCGGTAGCTTTGAATATGGAAACATATCAAGTCAATCGTGCCAATGTACCATATTTCAAGATGTCTTCAGTATTTATGTATGACTGTATTCATAATTTTTACGAGTCGATCACGGATTGATATCATTTACAGAAGCATTGAAAACCAGAGAGTATTGGACAACTGTTGTTTCACCTTAGTTTGCGAATCATCGGAAGTACGCACCCACTGAGATTCGAATCCAGTGCCTTCCAGTTACAAGGCAAGCTGTCTCGTATACCATTCAGCCACAGGGACCCGATATCAATCCGTGATCAACTCGTAAAAACATAACTAACCCTTGCAAACCAAACTGTAGAAAATTAATCTGATGATCGCCAGTGACTTGCTACAGGGTAGAGTTTCCTGGAGTTCTAGTGAGAAGTCGTGACCAGTGGGTTCAATTAGATGTCACGTGTGTGAATGGATGTCACACCAACGACAATGGTTGCGGTCGCGCTAAATCACGAACTGGTAGAAGTTAGAGTTCATGAGCCATTGGATCGAGTCCCTGTGGCTGAATGGCATACAAGCCAGCTTGCCTTGAAACCGTAAGGTCCTGGGTTCGAATCCCAGTGAGAGCGTACTGCCGATGATTGCCGAAACTAGGGTAAAACAGCAGCTGTCCAGTACCCCTTAGTTTTCAATGGTTCTCTAACTGATATCAATCCGTGATCAACTCATAAAAACATAACTAACCCTTACAAACCAAACTGTATTTATAATTTCGTACTACACCACTGGCGACTCAGATCATATGATTAATAACTGAGATGTGAATCATTATCCACTTGAGAAAAAGAGTAATTACACGTATTAAACAATTTAAGTTTCTAGGGCATTCATGATTGATTTTTAGGATTCATTCGTGGATTACTGTCTTCTCGTGTCAGGTTTCTATCCATTTGAACGAGATTCAGAAATTTGTCATCTGTCAAGATGTAGGTGTTACGAAAACCTGGAGGTATATAACTAGTTTAGTAACTGGTTTTGTATAAAGCAGCCCGTACAGGCCAAATTCTTCTTAAATAATTCAAGAGAGAATTGGTAATATCACTGAAAACACTAAAAAACATGGAAGTATAGGATACCATACTCTGCAATCCTCTAAGAATTTAGAACAAGTAGGAACTTTGAAAAAGCAGTATTTAGTGAATTGATAAATTTGAGTAGACCTCATCAGCCTAATACTCTCGTAAAGTTGTTGTTTATACAGATATTTTTTAAGGTTAAATGCGTACAAACACATAAATATCGTGACAACAAACAAGCATCATTTTCAACGAATATATGACCTATAAGTTATGAGTGATGGTCTATTAGCGTCATTATTAAGCGAATAATACTCGTAAAATCATATATCAACCAATAAACTGGAGATATTGTACCAGAATTAATACAATTATAAACATCCAGATTTGATAATATTGGAATACAAGGGTACTCCGTAAGCCATAAGTAAATTTAATATATGTAAACTATATCAGGCTAAATAGCAAGATTTTGCTATGTCTCATCTAATTCATAAGATAGTTTGAAAGTTCCTCAAAAGAATTAATAAATACTGAACTATAACTATTGATTTGCTTATCTCCTTAGAAAACTAACAGTCTCTCCGATAAAACAGTGATAATAATAATAATGGTAAAACCGTTATAAAGAAAAGAGGGAAGCGAAAGCAAACCATAAAAGTAAAATAAAAGTGCCCTATCAGAGTAGATTTAAGCGAACTACTATCTCCTTCTGTATACATATTATTCAGCAAAACCAAAAGCTCTTTTAATGACTTGCTTATATATAACATCACCAACATCTCCAACAAACTACAGACCTTCATTAACAGTTGTCTTTGCTCAATACTCAAGATCAGATGGCCAGAAAAGAACATATCAGCAACAGGGATCTCTGGCAATGAGCGAACCAATCAGGAACCGATTGTGAAACAAATAGGCAGGAAGAAATGGAGATGGATTGGCTGGCCGTAATCTGAGGAAACCATCAAGTGACATCACTAGACAAGCCATCGCTTGAGTGGAACCCGAAAGGGAAGCGGCGAGTTGGTCGTCAGTGCAAGGGTGACTTGAAGGAGGTCATGTGAAGAGGAGATGAAAGCATGTGGGCAGACTTGGAGCGGAGTGAATAAGTTGACAGAAAACCGAACGCAATGGAAGCATGTGTCTGAAGGCCTATTTTCCTTTAGGAATTAAAGGACATAATAATAATAAATTCGCAGTCTAATGATTGTTGTGAGACTGAGCTCCTTGCGATAGCATCATGATAGCTAGGATGCCACTTGGACCAGTTATCGACAACCTGAACCGACAGCCATCTTCCACAAACACACGCAAACTAATAAACACATGTTGACTTGGTAAGAGTCAGTGTCTTATCTTTAACTGCTGCTTGCACTATCCTCTTTGTTATGTTTATGAGTCGCACATTAGCTGCAAAATAGGTTCTTTCACTGATTTCTCCAAACGACGTTTCACCCATTGAGTAATATTATATCCCTTGAAAGGTAACTTCAAATGAACCTTCTTTTTAGAAACAGTTTCTGAATTTCGCCTGGTTGTCTAGTCTGTTACTTGATTATATCCTAGTATTCTATAGATATTGTGATACAAATGATACAAACCTACAAATGATACAGATTTTCTACAGAAACAATGTTTACTTAAAATTTGAACCACCTAGCTCAGACAACGCAACCACATCAAAATTGCATGTTTTTATGTGAATTAAAGTACGGACAGCGTATAGATAAACATTGTAGGTATTCTCCTATTCTCATATGGTGAATAAAATTTGTCCTGATCTGAAAGATCGTGTAGTTTCTTTTGAGTGATAGATATTTAGGCTTAATAGTTTTCAAAGGAATCCGGAATTACTGAGGTATTACTTGTGTTTCCTAAATATTTTTAATTGACTGTAAAAAAACTTATTCTTGAAGATCGGTTCGCGATTGAAAAGACGTTTGTTGAACCATTTTAAAGTTACTTTGTAGTTCAACAAATGTGTATTTCTTAGATTATCTTAAGGTGATGAAAAGCGTTTTTAAAACCATAGCAACAGTAGTGAACTAATTTAACTGAAGAAAACAAAGTGCCCATTATTTCAAAACAACTCAACATTATAAATGCAATTTAAGTTACGCTACAGGCGGAATGATGCATCATTCTGCATAATTTAGTTCTATTAGGATAGCGTGATTGTTAAAGTTAATTAAACTTAGGATGTAAAGCGGTTCCTCCCTACATTTCATTCAACAGTCATTAAAATGTTATCAACAGGTGAAAAGCAGAAACACCTGAATTCAGCTAATCCTACTGTACAATACGCTTTGAAGGTATAGAAAAATAATGAAAATTGTTAAAATTTAATTTCTAATTATGGGGAATTTGAAAAATACTTTGTCATACCACATAAGAAAACTAACGATACTAAAATTTCAGAAAAAATCATATTTCTAATTGAGTTCACACACTTTATGTGGTTAATAAAATATATATGAAGTTTATATTTCCATTCTCCTCTTTTTTATTCCTTTACATTCCCAATGGAACACAGGGCCTCAAGCTTCAGCTTCGAAGTTTCGGTAGCAGTGGTGTTTATTTTACGGGATAAGGTTGCTGGCCTCATGCCCAACCTTCCCTCTTTACTAGTATTATTACTGGCTTAGTGAGGTAAAGGAGAGTGTCGGCAGGGATTGAACCCGAAAAACATGCGTGGTTGACTACCGTACTATTCCCCTTAGTGATGACAAATCACGAGTCACTTATTATAGCCTCTATTTCCCCTGTAATCCCAAAGAAAAATATTATTATTTTGAGGAACTAGAAATAACAAGGCAATCACTAAATATAAGAAACGATGTTCTATTTTCACATTTTAAGAATGAACACTGTCTAGTAATTCTTGTAAAATAGAATACTTATTTGTATTCCACACTAACTACAAAACCTAGCAACCAGTCTAGAGTCATTTCAATCAGTTTATTCAACTTACGCGTGAAATACTATTCTTCTCACTGTTTACACAACAAATATTTAGGAAACTGAAAAGACAGAGGAAACTTGTTTTCAACTTTGTACCTGATTTTTAGCCTGTCTGTTTATAAATGAAGAAAAAATTTGACTGTTCTGCATTGAGCATATTCCATTTCGGAGTCAGAGTTAGAATCGGCTTGTTTATTTACTCACCTAATAATGAATACATAAAAAAGAAGTCGACATTTCATGTGTATACAATATTGTTGCTAAACTCACTAATTAAACGTTGTCTTTCTTTTTCGGCAATGCATTAGTGAATAATGCGCATATTGTGTATCCAAATAGTGGGTGGTAAAGGTATGAAGGCATTAGTGAATAATTCGAGGCGAAATGAAATTAGCCACATTGAATTTTGATGTAAGCATTGTGCTATTCACATTGATGGCATAGCAGTAGAATGCTCGTTAACTACGAAAGTTGTTCGGGCTTCGATCCCTGGCCAACGTACATCTTTACATCGCTAAAACAGTGATAAGATTGGTAGAAAGGGAAGATTGGGAATGAGATTAGCAATCTCATCCATTAGAGGTGAACATCACTGCTACGGAAACTTCAAAGCTCTAGCATGAGGCCTTTTTTCCACTACTAACGTTTAAAAGTAAAACATTGTGCCACTTGATTTGAATTTCACTTGAAGTCAAACACAATTACATTCTTCTCATTGTTTTGGTTTCCGAGCATAACATGGGTTTTAGACTTTTACTAATAGTGTTATGACTGCTAACCTTAAATGAATCAAAAATACCTCTATATTATTATGAAGAGTATCATTTTTTGAGTTAGATAAGTTCCTGTGCATACATTTACCGAGGTGACTAAAGATTAGTTCTTATTATGATCCACGTATCGCTCATATTCTATTCTTCAGTCTTTCCCAAAAGACCTTGATTAAATTAACATGAGTTGCAGTAGGAGGATAGACAAGTGTTTACTGGGAAAATGCGGTTAACAAAAATATGTAATACCAACTCTGAACCTAATTCTAGTCATAACCTTAATTCTAATCGCAGTTGTGGCAAAAACTCTCACGAGCTACCAACACATTGTCCAAACAGTACTTAAAAAGCAGATTAAGATGAATTTTTCCTCTTGACCCTCACACAGCGCTCTTAGTAGCGCTGTAATAATAATAGTTACCGAGATCAGGGTGATCACGAATGCCCTTACCCCAGGTGAAGGCTCGCCTTTGCACTTCGGCGTGTTGAAGCCTGCGAAGATCTTTAATCAGGCTCACTCGAAGGCGTAGTTTTTGCTAGTGGGTGGTCTTCGGACCGTCCCTTTACTTGTGTGCGTTGGTGGCATAGCTATTAGGACGCTCGTCGACCATGCACATGGCCCGGGGTTTGATCTCCGGCCGACACCAATGGTCGGCGTGCAAAATTTAGACTGCCCATATCACATGCTGAAAATTCCATACTTGTATCAAAAATACAATACAATAAAAAAAATTTAATTAAAAAATTTATCTAAAGGAAAGTATGCCTTCTACGTCAGTGTAACTTTTGCAATCGTGGGCCGTTATATTTTTGCTTTGCCAAATTATGTATGTGAGATGGGAAGACTTAGTTTTAAAGTATAAATGCTGATCCAAGCTGTTTAAATTAATAACCGTTTTCAATCGACATCTGCATTTTGACAAACCCATTCTACAATGCGTTTAGATACTTGTATCATATAAATGACGTACTTAAAAGACAACAAAATTTGGATTCTACTGAATAACACACACAACAATTTGGTTTGTTTTAAAATGTGCATATTCGAAATATAGCAACCTGAACAACTGCTTGTTTTTTGGAAGTACAAATTCATGCTGTTATTAAATGACTTAGTTAACACCAGAAATTCACCGATCACTAATAACGATATATGACATTTATTTAATCTAGTTGAATTAATTGTAGAGAGTATCCGCATTTATCAATAAAAAGTGTAATAACTAACACTTAGATGACTTACATCATTAGAGATGGTTTCGTAATTTTATAAAAATACAACTATAGTCTTAATATGAGAATAAATATACGTTGAAATTAGCTGTCCACATTTTACCAAAGGAAAGTTATCAACTATCTAGGAAAATAAATCCAATGCAGAAAGTGTGAGGACACCTTCCAGACACTCGCAGTAGTCCGGCGACCATAGATCGTTATGGCACATACGTTAACTAAAAGAAATATTCATACTCTTCTAGTATTGTAACCAACCAGTATGGAAGGTTTGAAGAGGAATTTATCAGGTTGTAGTACAAAAGGGAATTTCCATAAGGTAGGTACTTGGACTGGTCTATGTACACATTTTCATAGCTTCTTTCCTATCAGGCATAAAAGAAATTTGATAATGACTCTCAACTACAGTAAAAGAGCTATTTGTTCAGGAAATGTGATTTAAGACAAACTTAAGGTTATAAACGACGCATTAAGGGAAAACAGCTACCCTGAAAGGTTCATCACGAAACCAGGAAAGCAGAAAAGAATTCTTCTGCGTCTGTTAGCAAGAAGCCTCTTTCTATACAACTTCGATTTCGAGGTGACATACCAATTGAAATAATAACCAACGAGGTAAGAAAATCGACTTAAAGAACGCTTAATGATAGTAAGCTTTAGCCTGTATTTTCTATGCATTCAGTTTTCATTCCGAAAGGGATAGACGAAGTGTTTCAGCTAACCACCACCTCTTATTGCACCTATTAATTCAACTGCTCCAGTTATACTAGCCATTAGGTTAGAAACCTAATTTTTTGTGAATGGAAAAACCTACAAGTTTGGATGAATAAATATGTAATTGAAACCATCAACAATTACGTACTAGGTCATCTCGTCCAAATAGGCCACTGAATATTCTTTATTGACTATCTGTTATGGAATAAATTTTCAAAGTTCTTTAGATACCAAACACTTCAAACAGCAGAGGCCATTGCAATTCGCTTAAATCAACCGGATCTTTGTATGCAAAAGGAGCAGGTCCAGTCACCATTGTTACCCTAGCCTGCTTTCGAACTTATAAATTCACAAATCCTGCGTTACCTTCCTTAATATATCTGATATTTGATTTAGTGCTGCATTTAATGCACATTATTTCTAACTGACGCTTTTGTCATGTTATTTATCAACACAACTGACTGAGAGTAATTTAAATCGTAATTTTGTTAATAGTGATAACTGCTTAATCATTATTGTCATGTAACTGTAGAACCTGACGACAAATTTATACACAAGAATAATCATCAATGAACCTTCTATTCAAATGATACGCTTGTCTGCGTCTTCAAGTATTTTCGTTTCGTAATTATTCCATAACTCAGTACAAGTATGCTTGTATGCAATCGCAGGATATCATACATGAGCGAACAAGAATTTTCAAGCGACTTTATTATATAATGCACTGTGTTCACTGGTATAATGCATTCGAGTAGAATCTTTTACGTGATATCATATTAAATAAGTTTATTATCATAAATAAAAAGATAGAGACACAGCATTACTAGTGTAGGATATTTCGAACACAATTCATAGCTAATAACAATATTATTATCAAGTGTTGGTTCCAGGAATTTGACTGTTGCAGACTTGGTCATAAGTTAACATCAGTTGGAGGACCTTTGTTCAATCAGGGAGTACTGGACAGCTGATTCCTCCTGGTTTGGGACACGTCAGCAATATGCATCCACTAAGGTCTGAAACTAGGATCTGCATGTTACAAACCAAGCTCGTAGACCCGATCCAAAGGCCAATGAATTCCAACTTCTATCAGTTCGCGAGACAGTGTCTAAGGCGAATAATTGTCCTCTTACTTGACTTGGTAGACTTCATTAGCCACGACTTATCACCAGGTTTTTCAATTGTTCTCTAACTGGTGTCAACTTGTTGGCAAAGCAATAATAATATTCACATCAGTTCCCAGCTTGCTTTATGAAGTTATTGAATTCCCCTCCCCCTAGCTTTTCAATGCAATCCACAATATATTACTTTCTTATAAACCCGAGCGATAATTTGTGCTTAGTATGTCATCCTTTTATTAATACTTCATCAGTCAGTATTACATCAGGTAAACTTACTGAAAAAGGTTTCATGTAAAACATTCTACTTGAATAATACTTCCATGCTCTGGCCTACTCAGAATCTCTTCAAAGTTTTTACTAACTGAGTATGTCTGGAAATTTAAGGAAAATTCAAGGTTTACTGAATAATTACCAGCTGAGAATTCGTTTCACTCACATGACTGTTGTGTGCACATCCATCCTTTAATATTTGACTGCTGATTTTTAATAAATTTTGCGGCATTACTTTTCCTCACCTACATTTTACTGATATTTTCCTCTGGGCTTTGCTTCTGCTTTATCAAACTTACATAAAATGCAGGTTTTCTTATCACTATCAAAAGCTGATCGCACATAAATTTCAATTTTGCTTTTCATATCAGAATTATATTTAAACTTTACTACATCAAAGTTAAGATATATCCACCCTGTCAATGAGGCAGAATTGTGTCTTTTTAGTCAGCTTTATTTAGCAGTGAAGTTCATGTCGCAAAAAGGAAAGGCTGTATATCGAACTACTTGGCGATAATATATATTCTTCATGCTTATTTATGCAAAACTGTATTGAAAATCTTGAAAACTACAATCCTCATTAGGAGCCTTTTTGATTTCCTTCTAAGTATAATGTATATTACAAAGGAGGGATCAGTAAGGATCAACTGTTAACAATTACTATGAATCCTTCAAAGTAACAGATTGATATGGATAAAACAGGTATATAACGATTGAGTTCTTTGTCAGTACTTAAATCAAGTGAAAAACTACACAAAGAAGACCAAATGATCCATGGAAAGATACACTGTGCCAGTTGTGAGTTAAACTCTCTTCAATTAAGTAGTAAGAGAGTAGGATAGACTAATTATATACTGTTAAAGACTCATTCTATTTTGTAGGAAGCCTGAAAAATATGAACGTTTCCGATAAGTTTATGGTGTCAATTTTTTTATTATAGCTTGATTCCATACCGTATTTTTTGGTACAGGTATGGAATTTTCAGAATGTGATATCGGTAGCCCAAATTTTGCAGGCCGTCCATAGATATTAGGTGTGCGTCGGAGGGGGATCGAACCCCAGACCATATGCATGGTCGGCGAGAGTCCTAACCACTGTGCCACCGACGCACATTTGATTTAAGCCTCTATTTACAAGAATTCTAATTCAAGAATCTGTCCATATTATGTCATCATTTCGAACTACTCCCTCTGCCAGTGCCTAGTAACAATATGCAGAATGGATGTAAAATTTCAATTCTATTGAACACGCTTTAACGTTAAATAGATGGTGTGGCTGTGGAAAGTCCGCTAGGTGCCATACTAGCAAACATGTTTGCGTCCGATTCCTAGATGACAAACCTAAAAGGTGGCATTGATGAAACAACCTTCGATTGCCGATTTGTTGAAGACGCTTTTAGATATGATAGAGAAGATTTGTAGCTCAGGTGGATAATTTTGATGTGGTTTTGTTCTCTGAGCTGGATAGTTAGTTTGCGAAGCTTTCATCACCTTACTGGGTGACATCTTCAGCGCATACTTCAAATTGAAGTGAGCTTTTAGGTTTCTCCACGAGTTTATTAATCATTCCTCCTGGTGACCTTGGAGGTGATTGGTTGTTTATGTATGTTTTCACACCTTCTAGGTTACTTGTGTTGGAACTGATTGTTTCTGTGACTTGAACTTTGGCCAATCGTGTGTGAAGTTTCTTTCTTATTGGTCGATAAATTTTGTCTATCTCGATGTGTCTATTGATTGATGATTCACTGGAATGCCAAGCTTCTAAAAATTCTCTAGCATTCTTGTTATTTCCTTTGTCTAATATTTGAACGTTGTCCCAGTCAAATTGATGTCCGTGGTTGTCTGTGTGTAGTGAAATGAGGGAGTGTATATCATGTCTTTTGACGGCTAGCTTATGTTCGTGGATACGAAGGCGAAGGGGACGTCCACTTTGGCCAATGTAGTGTTTTTCGCAGTTGTTACAGTTTATTTTGTAGATGATGTTGGTTTTGTCTTCTTTTGCTGTTGAGTCTTTTGGTTGACATAGAATTGAGTGCAGCGACTTTGTTGGTTTGTGTACGACGTCAATTCCTAAAGGTTTGAAGAGTCTTTTAGTGATTTCTGAGATATCCTTTATATATGGTAAGGCGATTTTCTTTGTGTTTTCCTTGGTGGCTTTTGTTTTGGTAGGTTGGCTTGGGGGTATATGTCTCTTGATGAAATTCCGGGGATATCCATTCTTTTGGAAGACGTCCATGAGATACTTTTCTTCAATTTTTCTTAAGGTGGGAGTGCTGCAGTGAGTCCTTGCTCTCTTGAATAGTGTTTGTATGCAGTTCCTTTTGTGTGCTATTGGGTTGTTGCTGTTGTAATTCAGTATTTGGTCTGTGTGAGTTGATTTCCTATAAACTTGAGTTTCTAATTTTCCTGTAGTTGTTCGCCTGACTAAGACGTCCAAAAATGGTATTTTGTTCTCGGATTCCTCTTCTCTTGTGAATTTGATGTCGTTGAAGACGTTGTTTATTAAGTTGTGAGTTTTGTCTAATTCGTTTCTTTTGATTATTATAAATGTGTCGTCGACGTAGCGTATCCAAATCTTGGGTTTGATCTTTGGTAGAATTATGTTTTCGAGTCTTTGCATCACTGCTTCTGCAATCAAACCTGATATTGGCGATCCCATGGGTGTTCCTTTGACTTGTTCATATATTTGGCCGTTGAATTGGAAGTATGTTGTTAGGCATAGATTTATGCATTCCATCCAGCTTGTGTGTTGCATTTTTGATTGTTGTGGAAGTTTTTCGTCGTTGCTAAGTAATTGCTCCATGGTTTCTTTTGCTAGTTTTTGTCCGATAGAGGTATATAATGCTGTCACGTCGAAGGATACCATTATTTCTTGTTCATCTATTTGGATGTCTCTGATTTTCTCTAGGAATTGGATAGCAGAGTTGATGGAGTGATCACAGGACTCCGTTAGATGTTTTAGTTTTCTGTATAATTCCTTGGACAAATTATATGTTGGAGTTCCTGGGAGTGATACAATTGGTCGTAACGGGATATTTGCCTTGTGTATTTTGGGTCTGCCGTAGAATCGAGGTAGGACTGGTCCATTGGATTTCATTCGCCATTGGTCTTGTTTTGTGATCTGTCCAGTTTTGCTGAGCTTGTTTAAGGTCCTTTGGATGCGGTTGTCCAATGTTTGTATGGGATTTGTTGGGAGTTGTTGATATACATCTTCATCTTTGAGTAGTTCTTCAGCTTTCTTGGTGTATTCTTCTCTGTCCATGACTACTGTTGTTCTTCCTTTGTCGGCTGGTAAAATGACGATGTCCTTCCTATTTTTCAGCTTTTTGAGGGCCTTTAGTTCTTGAGAGTTGAGTTGTGTGTGTTGTCTTTTCTGTTTGACCATTGGTACAATTGTTTGGCGTATCTCTTCCTGTGTTTCCTCGTTCAAGTTTGATGATTTGAGTAATGATTCAAGGGCAGCGAAGAAATCAGTTTTTGAAGCATCTCCGGTGTTGTAGTTTAATCCTTTTTGTAGTAGTTGTTGTTCCATTTTTGATAGTGGCTGTTTTGATAGGTTGACTACGCAGTCTATGGGCGTATTATCTGGTTGTTGTTTTCTAATCTTGGCTAGCTTGGTTTTGAGGACTCTTCGTCTTTGTTCTCTGTGTTTTCCACTTGACAGTGAAATTGCGGTGATCAGCGTTGACAGGTGTTCTTGTAATACATCATAATGAAAGTCATGCATCTCGCCAGCTTCAACTATCAGTAACGCGCATAGAAATATTGAGTTCATTATGGTACATGAAATAAATGGAAAGTTATATTTCCTTGACATTACCACACAGCGCTTGTAAGATGAAAGTTTGTAAAGATGCATTCACTGAAATCCACAATAACAATAATAACAATAACAATTTCGCTTTATTCCAGAAACAGTACTTGTGGTACAGTGTGGAATTTTCAGCACATATCTACAATATTGCATCTAATTTCATCGTACATTTAAAAGGAGTATTATAAAAAAAAATAAAATATTTAAAAAAACAAAAAAAAACAATAACAACAAAAAACCAAAAAAGAAACACAAATAACAAAAAAATGCAATAAAAATACCAAGTAAAAAGGAAGATAAACACAAATAATGAAAAAATATTTCAGTATTGGTTAGTGGAAGCTACGATATGTGTATGCGTGGTGAACAGTAACAGCTATAATCATACGGGAAATTATGAGATGTTCTTAAAAAATGTTTATAGCCAAGATGATCAGTTAATTTGATTGAACAACACTAAGCAATCATAAGATAAACATTTCAGGTTGTGTTTTTTTTATTGTCAGCACTAATGCGGTTGTTTGTAGTGGTAGTGTGAGGAATCATGCATAATACAAAATTTTTTAAGATGGTGATAGTGGCAATAACAAACAAGATTGTCAGTTAAATAGTGCCGAACAAAGAACAACCACAAAACTAATGTTACATGATGGTTAATGACGGGACAATTTTTAATAATCATAGTGATAATATAGTCGGACCCAGTAGATGTATAAAGAAGGAATAGAATAAAGAATAAAAATGTAAGCCAATGATAATAATTTTAAGCAGCTAAGTATGTTTAAGAAGGTTGTTCACTATAGAGTACAAATAAGAGAGTGTAAGGGGGAAATAACAAGGGCCAAAATTATGTTATTAACAACAAAGCAAGTCATAGGTTTCACGCCTAACATTGTCTCTGTCACTTAGAACACGGGCCAAATATGGTATCGTTGAGTTCCTATACTTGGTTGTACGAGCATATATTATTTTGTACTGATTTCTGGTTCTACCTGATGAGATGCAAGGAGAGAGTTGGGAATAGAGGGGGTGTTGGGGGTCAGAGAGTATGGTTTTAGACCATTTCTCACATGTATTCAGATGCTTATCCACTAATGTTGTGACGAGCTGACTGAGTTTTACACCGCTAGTCCTACTAACTACCTTCAACATCCTTCTCAGGATGGTATAATCCTTTTTCAGTAACCCAGGAAAGACTAACGGGGAACAGTAAAGTAGAATAGGTAGGATACGAGAGTTGACAAATTGTGAAAGCAGAGGTTGAGGGACTCCAGTTAGTCTGAGTTTCTTAATGTAGTAGGTTAGACGAAACACTTTCTTGGAAATCATTTGGATATGAGATGACCAAGTAAGGTCGGAAGATATAACTAATCCGAGGTATTTTGCATTAGACTTTGTTTCAATTATAGTCCCCTCAATTCTACAGACATCATGAGTGCTTACTAGTGTTTGTAGATCTCGTTTATGCCTAAAGGAGAAGTCGACAGTCTGGCATTTTGAGGGATTCAGCGTTAGGCCATTTAGTTTAGACCACTGACTGATGTCCGACAGGAAGCTATTTAATTTGAAGCAGTCTGACTGAGACTTAACGGGAAGCGAAACAGTCAGGTCATCTGCATATTTGACGAAGTTGATTTCGTCTGAGAGAGGTAAGTCATGTAAGAAGAAGGAAAAGAGAAACGGCGAGAGAACAGCACCCTGAGGAACACCAGCTTCAGTAAGCAAAGGAGAGGAAGCTACACCATTATATACCGTGTACTGCATCCTATTGGAGAAGTAAGAGTGCAGCCAGTTGATAGCCCAGGACTCAGTTTGTGTAAGGCTAAGCTTGTTTAACAAAAGGCCTCTAGGTACAGAGTCAAAAGCAGATGTGTAATCAAGGAAAGTACAACGGACATACTTGGCCCCTTTGTCTAAGGAGGATACAATGTTGTGATGAAACACAGCAGCAGCATCCAAAGTACTTCTACCCTGTTTGTAAGCAAACTGCTTTGGATCGTTTGAGAAGCTTAGGGAGGGAATGAGTTTTTGTAACAGTAATTTCTCCATCAGTTTCAAAAAAGGAGAGGTAATGGCAATTGGTCTAAACTTAACACTATCTCCAGAACCAGACTTGGGTACAGGGATGATTTTAATATCTTTCCACAGAGAAGGTACACTATTATTAGAAAAAGAAGTATTGAAAATGCTTGTAAGTGGGTTACTTAAAATATCAGCACATTTCTTTAAAACAATGGCAGGTATACCATCAGGGCCTAGACTCTGGGAAGGTTTAAGAGATTTCAAACATTTAAGAACATCAGAAGTATTGAAACGATGAAAGTCACTGGTCGTGTTATTAGTTAAATTGAAGGCAGAAAGGACATTTGGAGGGCGGATGAAAGATCTATTGAGAGTATTTACATCAATAGAAGAGGCAAAATTATTATGCTTACCACAACCAGTAATTTCTCTAAAAAGCTTCCATATGTTTTCTGATGTTTTACAAGATAGTATTGTTTGATTATAAATGTTGTTTAGTCTCTTGATTTCAGATTTAATTTGGGTGTTTATCTTCTTAAGACCAGATTTATTCTTTGTCTTGTACAGCTTCTCTTTTTCTCTACGAAGTTTTTTGAGATGAAGGGAAGCGAAACGATCCATTCTTTTGAAAATTATCTGTTTTGGACAGCATATATCAAGACAGAATTTAAGATAGTCAGTCAAATTGGAAATAGTATCATCCAGTTTTAGTTCGTTGAAAAGTTCCCAGTTAGTGTCATTTAGCATGCATCTTAGTTTGAGCATATTTTCTTGTGAGTAACACCTTTGCTGTGTTTTCTTGGACAGATTTGAGAAGATATTAAAGTGAGATCTGCTGTATATCTTAGGTAATATCCGAATAATACAATGATCTGAGTTCATGATAGGAGCACGTCGGCGTACTTCATATATTTCCTCATCATTAATGAACACTAGGTCAAGGGTTTTATCAAGTCGAGTAGGGAATTTAACAATATTGGCATGACCTAATGATACGAGGAAAGAACAATCACAGCAGTTAAAATCTCCTGTGACAACTGATAAAGAGTTTTCAAGATGTGTAACGGCGAATTCAGTGAATTCATCAGCAAAATCAGATAGATCAGATGCAGAACAGCCAGGAGTAACATAAATGTTAGAGATGAAGACGTATTTGAATTTGGATAAGTGTTTCGGGCGGCATTTGACCGTTATACAATCAATAAAGTCATTAGAGTAAGAAAAACATACATTATTTGAAGTTGACCATTGAGAATGAATGAAAGTTGCAACACCTCCACCTCTTTTCTTTCTGGAGCATAGTCGATCTTGTCTAAACAATGTAAAACCATTTAGGGAAACCAGATTGTCATCATAGAGTTCATGGAGCCATGTTTCTTGTAATGCAACAATCGCCGTATTGTGATAAGTATCAGATGATAAGAGAGACTGGAGATGCATAATTTTGTTGGGAAGTGAACGGCAGTTTGAAGTGACAATAACAGGAATGGTTGTACGATATAAAGGTGTCTGTTTAAGTGCACGCTGCCAGCCAGCGTGATGTTTTCTCTTAGATTTATTAGATGCATTATTAGTTGCATGAAAGTCATATGGTTTAAAACGTTTAATGAATGAATTACTGTATTTTATGCGATTTGCGATCATATTTTATTAAAATTAGGAATGAAAACATGACTTATTAGATGCAATATGTAGATGCAGAAAAAAGGTAGCCCAGATGTCAAACAGGCCGCCTTCACTGAAAATCCACGTGGAATGACACACACTTAAAGTTCATCAGTTTCTGTTCCATGAGCTATAAACGAATATTGGTCAACACTCTGTTTAACTAAGCCAGAAGAGAATGCTTTGCTGAAGGAACGGGAAGATGAACTTCTCAAACTTAGGCAAACTTTGAAAATTAATGGTTAACCCTGAAAATTCATCAAAAAGAATGAAAATTCTAAAAATCTAAATGCAGAACAAATACCAATAAATATGAAGCCTGTTTTCATCAAAACGTGTATTTAAAGGGAATAATAATGAAGAAATAATCAACAGAAGATTAAATACCTATCTAGGCATAGTTTATCATGTAGCCAGGCTGGTTCCACCTCATCAAGAAACATGCTCTTTGATAGAATATACGTTAACTCTAATTGTGTATACGAGTTTATATGTATCTGCGTTAGTAGCTACATTGGCAGAACAGAAGGGAAAGCATATCTTGGGTTCTCTGGACATTTACCAAAGATCTTATATATCAAGGAAATAAACCCTTGGAACGATGATATTGCTAGACATCATGTTGCTACCCGTCATGGGGTGGACACCATGAAATCACTGAAGATTAATAATGAACAGAATAACTCAACTCTCCCCAAATTTCCTGAAGCAGCTATCCTCTAACGTTTAAAACCGGATTAATATGTTCAGAAAGATTCACTTATCAGTTTTTCCTCGCTCTGGTAACTCGCCATCTGATCTCTTCTTCCAATTCGCTATAACCCTCTCCCACTTACCACTGTGAAACAATTACTTTTTTAATTACTTTTTTGTCTCTTTCACATGACTTGAACTCACCACACTATTGCACAACTGATTAGTTATTTATCATCATGTTTCACCGTTTGTCTTGATTTCGCAACTAGATTTTCAATGTGTCCAACCAAAGATTTTGTATATTTGTTTCTTGTTTAAAATCTGACATCTTTGCATAAGTCATGTGCTACTCATTCGTAGCGTTTATTAATTTTGTGTTTCTGTCAACCAAAAATCATACAATCCTCTCAAGTATGTTTACATCTCTCTGTACATATATATAATTAAATTTTGAGTTGTATTCAAATGAAGAGAAATCAACGAAATACATGATGGCCTCATCTTATTCTGTACAAACGTTTGTTTTTGCCCGATATAAATTCATTGAACAAAATAAGTGCATGAGTAGCTAGATTACTATGAATACTTATAGTTTCCTTTAGTTCCTAGAGTAACATAGGGCTTCACCCGCACATCTACATTACGTTGGGTTCATTGCCAATGTTTTCACCTGGCTCCACGTCTGCCCGCATACTTTCATTTCCTCTTCACATAACCTCCTCCAGGTCACCCTCGCACAGACGATAAACTCGCCATTTGTCATTTGGGTTCCACTTGTGCGTTGGCATGACGCTTGATGTCACTTGAGAGTTTCTTATAATTATGGCCAATCCATCTCTATTTCTTCCTGCAGATTTGTTGCACAATCGGTTCCTGCTGTGTTTGTTCTCTCCCAGAGATCCCTGTTGCTGATGTTTTCTGGCCATCTGATTTTCATTACTGATCAAAGACAGCTATTGGTGAAAGTCTGTAGTTTGTTTGAAATTCCCTTGTGAATACTTATAATAACAGAATAAATAATTAGCCAACAAATACGGAGTACAAGGAAACAGTTTCTTGTTACTTGAGCACAAGATTCTCTGACTTGAATATACTTTTCTCCACACTATTTTATTTGGAAAAATTAAGGTTAACACAATTGGTGAGAATGTTGTTTCAGAAATTAGGTTTTCCAGGTATGTAACTATTTCTATACATCTGTGTCAATCTCTTATCATTTTATGGGAATTATTTCCATACTAAAAGACTATCATTCCCATGTTTTTAATTCCTTTGTGAAATATGTATTAGGCACGATTGGTGAACAGTTACGTAATTAATGATTCTGATAGACAACTGCCTTAGAAATTGAAAATCACTGACCTACATGTTCGTAAAATCAATTTTATAGGAATAAGTATTTAATACAGAACACTGTAGTAGTGATTCAGTTTCGGCATACATTAATAACTTTTCGTGCCTCAGGATAATTGAAAAATGTAAAAATCTTTTGTATATCTCTTTATTAATAATTACTTTGAAATTTAGTCAATATCGTGCAATAGATCTGGGTTTTTTTTCCCTTCACGTTCCCCAGTGGAACATATGGCTTCAAGCTAGTGACTTGAAGTTTCTGTAGCAGTGTTTTTGATTTTACAGGATGGGGTTGCTAGCCTCATGCCCAACCTTTCCTCCTTACCAGCATTATTTTGAGCTTAAAGAGGTAAAAGAGTGGGTCGGCCAGGGATCGAACCCGAACCATGTGCATGGTCGGCCCCGTCCTAACCACTATGCCGCCGAGATCTGGTACTCACTATCAATTCAACTAGTATACTACCAATTAAAGGAACTAAAACTTCCATAAATGGTTGTATTAGGAAAATGAATTGCAAGAATATGAAACAAGTATTTTCAGCTTGAGTTAAAAGCTGTTGTGTTTGAACTGGAAGATCTACCTGAACAGCTCCCTACATGGAGGTAAGCTGGGAACCTTTAAACTTTTATAATAGTAGGCGAAATTAGTGAACAAGTTAAAAGAGAGGTATATTTCAACAGAGAAGAGATGCAGTTTGATAAGTTGAAAATATTAAATTGCTAGGCACATATTTTAGATTGATTTTTTTGCATCAGAAGACTGCATCACTTAGATGCACTACATACTGATAGCATGCATGCTTGAGACAGCTTTCACGGACTTTTAAGGATGAAATCAATAAATGCTTTTCCAGAAGACTAAATCACTTAGCCTAATGTCACTTGAGATCTTAAAAAGAAAGGTCATCTGTAAGAAATTCTGAGTATCCTGAAATTCACCATAATTTTTGATATGATAAACGTATGCAAACACTAAAGTTTTATAGTAATTAAACCTTTTATGTCTTTTGTTGAGAAAACGGGCCTTACTTTGTGAGACATAATTTGTGACACCAGTTATTTCAAAATATTGAGTAATTTACGGCAGATAGTACGAAAATCAATGTCTTCTTACGAATGCACATCAGAATGAACTATTGTTGCTGTAGGCGTAATTGTCACTGATGCGTTTCCTCCTACAGCTGGTTAAATTTGATAGTTAATTGTTCATTCGATAATTAGTGTATGGTTTTTTAAATGCATACAGTTAGAAGGTGCAGTTATAACATTTGTTTTTTTAATGATAAAACTTCACTTCTTTTTGATGAAATCAAATTGTGAAATAAAAATTACCTGTAATAAAAAGGGGAACTCTGTTTAAATACTTTCTCGAAATTCACCTGTCAAAATAATGGAAGAAGTTTATTTCGACAGTTTATTTGCTCAAATAACTTTTCAAATGCACTTAGTAGACAAATAACAGAATAATAAATGATGAACAGCATCGCCTGACATTGACGTCAAGATTGCTTGTATTTAGGGTTAACAAGAATGAAGTGTTGCGGTTGTAAAACTGAAGGGAAAAATGACTGCATACAGTAGTAGAAAAAAACCTTAATTTATAAGAAATATTCATTGAATTTCGCTTCTTGACTTCACTCAATTTAAAATTAAGGCCTAGCTACCGTCAGTGAAGTCGCATTTCTCGTGAAACATGTCCATATTTCTGTTTTCGAATACAGACTACCGAAGGATCCACCTCACTACACCTTCTCAGTAGTTTCACTTTTCTCAAAAGCTTGCAAGTTTGTTAAAACTCTTCAACAGTAAAACACACACCTGTTAGACGTTTACATAGTAATAAACCCATTTCGTTTTACTCGTAAGTAAATAGGCTTTTACTATGAAAAACAACCGTAAAGTTTGATCCTTAGGACTCCTTAAGGGAGATTTCAGATTGCTTAGCTCATGTGTAAATGGTCAGTTTACTAACCATGATCAATTTTTCATATGAAATAAATAAGCTAACGCATGACACATGTTCATAGGAGAGGAACACACAGGTATGCTTCATTTTGTAGGTATTTTACCATGCTAACATGATGATGTAGGACAAAACAAGTTGGAACTATTGTATTCCCAGCCTTTAAGCCTATAAGTTATGGGGAATATTATTATTTACTATTATTGTTGACCATGGTTTCAAGTGGAAGATGGCTCTTTAAGATAGGCATGACTTAGTTATAAGTTTGTTTTCTTTATCATATTATAATTACATAAAAGTATCGTGTATAAGTTTATGAGATACTTATCTTTTGTAAATTTCCTTAAAACTTGACATATTCCGTCAAAAATTATACTAAATCATGTTATTTGCAACACTCAGATTAGCCATAAGAGCACATTCTTATCATTTATGATTTCTACAGATGATCACCTGTGAGTATTGTCCCACAATGGACATCTTAGGACTTCTGTTTCTTCTGGATTGCTTACAGAAGCTGTTAACAAAAAGTTGTTTCGTTGAACCCCTTAACTTAAAATTCGAATCACCGTATGCTTGGGTGGACTCTAAATGATTGGTCAGTGCATTAGTTTATACGAAAGTTTATATTGTCCGTGAAAGTCACTTAGTCAAGTGAAGCCTGTACGCACAGTTGATGTTACTGACAGTTGCACAAAATAAATATAATTTAAAGCACAGATAGTAGACGGTTGTTTACTTGAATTAAAGTCTTCTCTTTTGAACCTTTGGAAGATACTGAGAAGTCTAGTTATTGATGTAATATCCCAGAATGGAGGGTAAAGCCATGATAAAGTTTTCCGGGAAGTTAGCAAACATGTCTTACTTTTTCGTCTACTTCGCAGCTTAGCAAAAATTAAATGAAAACGTGATGTCTAATTACAACTAAACAAATGAATGGACTAGAAAATCTGAACAGAAACAAAATTCAGTGAATCGAAATTAGTTTATAAACTTCTGTTTAAAAATTTTAAAATGGTACTAATGACATGATGAAATCCTGAAACCAATCAAATCCCTACAAACCAACATTTGAAAACCAATGAGATGCTCACTGGCGACTGGCCCTATTCAGGTAGGTAGTTACCTGGGTTCCAGTGGGACGTCGTGACCAGTAGGGTGCAGCAGGTCGGGTGTGAGGACAAATACTCGCCGAAGACATTGGCTAGCGGTCGCGCTATGTCGTGAATTGGCAGAAGTTAGAATTCAAGGACCATTGGATCGGGTCCCAGTGGCTTAATGGTATACGAGCTGGCCTTGTAACCGGAAGGTCCTAGGTTCGAATCCCGGTGGGTGCGTACTGATGAAGAGTCCCAAACTAGGACGAAACAGCTATCCAGTACTCCAGGTTTCCCAATGGTTCTCTAACTAATGTCAGCTCATGATGAAATCCCGAAACCAATCAAATCCCTACAAACCAACATTTGAAAAAAAACATTATTTGGCAGAAGGATGCTACTTCCGACTGATTATTTCCATAAGTTTCTCTGATGCATTTTTATAAAATCGCTCCTAAAAGAATAATGACTAATCATTTGAATGATTATAAGACATCAAGAAAAAAAAAGAAAATTCAAGTGTTACTTGTCAAAATTGAATTTTATTCGTAATTATTTTCATAAAGTAGTGACATTCTATAGGATTTGTCTTAATATATTTATTGAATGCCGGCTGTTGATCTGTCTTGCCTCACTGATTTACTCTAGTGAAGAATATTGGAAGATTTCCGACGATGGCTGAATGGTCTCAGCCATCACCTTGTTGTCTTTGTTCTGTACTGAAGATACGTAAACTAGTATTGAACAGATGAACACAATTTATTGTGAGTGAATGACCTATTATGATGAATGGTTTGAAAGTCAATTGTACAAAGTCACATTCTCAGCTCATTCAGATATGCATTTACGTTGTGAATCACGACTATCATTCTTGAGTTTACAAAAGCCTAATGCATTCTTTTCAATATTCTTTAACATACAACATGAATTCCTAAAATGGAAAAGTAAGGGTATCCGAAATGAAATGAGGTTTTTGGGAGAGAAATTCGAATATGACATCACATTTCAAAATTCAGAAATAACGGATATAATACTTGCATAATGTGTCAATACAAATAAGGCATATGGTACATCGTTATTTCTATGATGGGAACCACTGGGTATTTAGTGGTCATTTAATCTTTTTAGTGACGGTAGCGTTAATTGATGACACCGGCAGTGACAATAATATTACTTCTAAGAACTCAGCTATGAAACTCCATTTGACTGAAACGTTTGAAGTGATTAAACGTTTTGTAACTACTGTATGGGTGTGTTTCGTCTGCTTGTTCACAGCCCTGTTTGCGTACTTCAGTGGTGGGTAGTGTTGTTTGACTCTTCTAACCATCAAATAAAATGTACTCAGAGTTGGCGAGCGACATTATATTATTATTATCATTCCCTCGGGTTCTTAGTGGAACATAGGTTTTCAACAACACATCTCCACTTTCTTCTATTCTCTGACGTCCTCTTCAGTTGGGTCTAAAATTGACCATAATCTCTCGTCTCCTCCTCCCCACACGATCTCCTCCATGTCACCATCGCACCGACGACCCACCTGTCGCTTACCACTAGAGCGATGGCCTGGCGCGCGATGTCATTCGACGGCCTCCTCAACATATGCTTGATACATCTCCAACATATTGTTGAGCAATCAGCTCTTGATTGGTTTGTTATCAGAGTTACTCGTTGTCAATTCTTTCTGGTCATTTGACCTTTAATATGGAGTCAGAGAAGGCAGCTGTTGATAAAAGTCTACTGCAACCTGCTGGAAATGATGTTCTTGACGCTCAGTGCAAATTTCTGACCCATATGGAAGAAATGACTGACTCCACATTTGTGCTGTAAATCCGAATCTTGTTGTTTATGCTGTGAAGTGCAGAAGATTTTAAAACTGTTTTCATACTGATGAAGGCCTATCTGGATGTTCCGATACTGGCTGGTTAAGACATCTTTACCTGTTCCTCCTGTTGTTGGATCTATGATTCCTAAATAATTGAAGAAGGTAACATTTGTTAAATCTCTCCCGTTGATATTGATTGGTGCTGATTGTTGTTATTGGTGTTGGTTGGTTGTCTTCATTACCTCCATTTTCTCTATGTTCACACAGAGTCCTGTCTTCTCTGCCAGTTTGCTGGTTTTCACCTGTAAGCCTTCGAGTTTGTTTGATATTAAACATAGATCATCTGAGATCGACATTACTTTTTAGAAAATATATAAATCTAACTGTTAGGGCATCAAAAAGTGCTGATACTTAGTTATCGTCCGTATATAGTTTTATTTTAATTTCTAGCAATGCAGACACTTAATTAATTATACGATGAAGGCCTTTTAAACTCTCCAGAAAACCCATTTTCTAGCCTATCTCTAAATTATTTATAAAAATAATTTTGCCTTCTGATAACAAGTGTTTCACAGTGTCTTTTTCAACTTGAATACATCTCGGCGAAAAGATTAGTTATAAATTTCTGAAAATAAGTACAGGTATTAGGTGTCCTTCTTCATAAAGGGGCAAAACTGATAAGAGTTATCCTCCAATTCATATTTCTCACCTTATAAATAATACACAGCAAATGTTTTTACAATAACTGACGTTCTTACATTCATTCATTTGAGACAGCGTTCAGGAACTACGTGTACAGAAGACCTTTGCCAACTATGAACTAGCCTACCTGGCCTAGTAAAATATAATTGGTTATTAGTTCGCGCTTTTACTTTATATAACTGGGTAATCATCAGGTATTTTATTCTATTATTGTGAAACATGCTAGTTCTGCTGCGATCGTGACGAAATCACGAAATGACATAATCTCGCCATATTTGTCTTCTTGATGACTTATCTAACCTTACGAAATAGATTTTTATAAACTGAAAAAACGATTTTAAGATCTTATCACGCTGCTTTTTCTTTAATAGCTTCGACAGGTCAAAGAAACGAATTCTTTCGCAGGGGTGTAAAACCTTACTGGTAGACAAAGAATAGAACATATTGTGAAATCATAAGCACACATTGTCAGAATGGCGAGAATATCACATTGCTCTTCATATTTCACATCTTTAAAGGGTATGAGTATTTCGTCTCACCGTGTCTTTGTGGATACATTAGATTTAACTTGCACTTTCAGACAAATTAGTGAAGATCTGCGTTAGGCCAATAACGTAAGCATGATGTGGACTTGGGGAGAAAATATTTATGAGGTTCTATAGACAAGAAACTGCTTATATACACTTACTGCTTCTGTGAGATGTTGGTATTAGATGGTTAGAGGCAATCAGCAGGAAGCCCTGGACCCAGGTTTCGTGCTAGTTGCCACTCATCAGCAAGGCGTATCTGCAACCTTGAAGGAATTCATGTCCCTTCTAAGAGTGAAATAGCGTCACCCAGTGCTGCAGTCAGAGACGTTACCACTGAGCTATTCAGGCTCGCGACTGACATCCAACCACCTAATACCAACATCTCACAGTGCACCGTAATGGCAAGCCACCTAGCATGGTAGCCACATTGCAAGCTTGACTGATAGAATTCAGTCTGCACCAATGAGAGGACCAGACACATCACACTAGTTACTGGCTAGTGTGCAATCGAAAATACTGACTGCCTCAGAATGTGGATGATCTGAAATTCTCTGAGAATCATATACTATATCCCAAGTTGTTCGTTTTTCGTTGTTGTACTTATGTAGGGAGAGCGTTAATCATAAGAAAGTCAACACAGATTGAAGCAGTCATGAATAATCTCGTGTTAACATTAAAACGTCCTCAGATAATTTCAACTGATTTCATTATCTCATGTCAACAAAAGCAGTAAAATGCTTAGTTTATTTCCCGAGAATTGAAAAGTACTTAGATTAACCTTCTCATTTATATATTAAAAGATATGTAAAACTCCATACACAGATTAGTTATTCCAAAGATATTATAATCATAATAAGTAGACAATTCTTTTGACTCGTTTATGCTTTAAGACAGTACCAGCCCTTGTAATAAATACCACTCACTAAACTGATATGAAATCTAAATATCGAAGATAGAGATAGATGTATATTTTGACTGTGAAATAGCAGGAATTATGCAGGTGAATAATGAAATGATACTTGTGAATTTGTCTGGTTTGAAATCCTTCACATGTGAATTAACTGGCTTCGTGACTCACCATCCTACTGTACAGATTTCTGGTAGAATTTAATTTCTTTCTATTTTATACATTTTTATCAATGATCAAACACTGCCCATCACATCTATCTACTGCCAGTTCACGATATGTGGCAAAATAGCTACCCAGTTTCATCGGTGAGTATCTGTCATCGCGCTCAACTTGGTAGACTTCACTGGTCATTACTTCTCTCTGGAAATTCAGGCAACTTCCTACTATAGTCAGTCACCAGGCAGTTGGTTTCAATTCTGAACGGTTTGTAACCTCAATGTCCTGAGTTTGATCCGTATAGTGAAGAGTACCAAATGACGACGAAATATCTGTCCAGTAATCCCTGGATTTGGAAGGTTATCTAGCTGGAGTTGATTGATGATAAGTAGTTAAATGCCAACACATACCAGAGGAAAACTGAAATAAGTTGTTGTTGAAATTAATGGAAACCAATTGGCACGACGGGCATCTTTCGGTGATCAGTGTGAATGTGAAAACAATAACCTTTATACCTGTTTGATAGTTCCTGATACAATTATGTGGTATTAATGAAAATACATGCAGCAGATGCATTTACCTTTTAAACGAAACTGTTGTATCATAATTTCTTCCTTTCACTATAGTTCGAAAAATATCGTCAATTCACATTAGCCTAGTGTATAAAGATGTATTCACAGAAGTCATTAGCATCCTAATATACATATTTGGTTAATCCATATTAGTTTGTTTATTATATGTATCACACAGTGAAACAGTACTATTTACTGGATGAAGTTTCGAACACAATTTACTGTTCATAATCATATCAATTATAATCATACGACTTCAAAACTTGAGTTTCATAGTTTTCTTTGTTCTCTTCTAGTTGACTTAGGGGTAGTAGAATTTTCCAGATGTCAGGGATAGGTGAGGAGTCATTCCTATTACATCTATTTGCAGTTGATTCGATAAAAAAGCTTCTGATATCAATCTCCCCCTCCACCATGTGACGTTAGATTTAAAAACTGTCATCCTATCCCATCCTATTGTATGGTTGTGTGTGATTGTATGTAATACTATGGCTGAACTATTCTCTAGATTTCTTATCTTATTTGGGTCAACCAATCCAGATTTTTCAGGCGCGTCGGTGGCATAGCGGCTAGGGTGCTTGCCGACCATGCACATGGCGCAGGGTTCGATCACCGGCCGACGAGGCACTCCTTCACCTCGCTAAGCCAGAAATAACTCTGGTAAAGAGGAAAGGTTGAGCATGAGGCTAGCAACCCCATCCTGTAAAAATTAAACACTGCTACAGAAACTTCAAGCCGCTAGCTTGAGGCCCTATGTTCCACTGGGAAAGTGAATGGAAGAAAAAAAATTCTAGATTTTGCTAGGTTTTTATGTTCGGATAGTCTGAATGCCCCTGTTCTACTAGTTTGACCTATGTATTTGACCTGACAATCGTTGCAGGCAGGGTATTAGATAAACTAAGCTGTTTTGTTTTAAAGGCTCTGTTTATCGAATCAACTGCAAATAGATGTAATAGGAATGACTCCTCACCTATCCCTGACATCTGGAAAATTCTACTACCCCTAAGTCAACTAGAAGAGAACAAAGAAAACTATGAAACTCAAGTTTTGAAGTCGTATGATTATAATTGATATGATTATGAACAGTAAATTGTGTTCGAAACTTCATCCAGTAAATAGTACTGTTTCATTGTCTGGTGCGTCTAATAAACAAACTAATATGGAATTACTTACTACCACAGTGCCAAAGGTTTACACATATTTGGTTAATCATTGAGAAACAAGTAGTGAGCGGTAGCATTATCCTCAAATTTTGAGAATGTCATGCTTTCTCGTATAGGCTAACATCTGAAGTGAAAATGATAGATAATTCGTTTTACTATGCATTTGGTGTCCTGGAGAAAACAGCACCACTTTATACAAGTAGAGTAGTTTATCAGGGAAAATTACAATGAGTTTTAAGATTGTGAAGATTTTACTCAACCTACCATGCATTATAATATGCGATAAGCCTTTTTATAACTTAAACCCTCCTCTTCTATGTTTTTATGTCCCTGTTACTTTTATCTTGAGCAGATTTACTGAGTGAATAATGACTCATTATTTGACCTGGCAACGAACCAACCGAGAACCTGTTGCCTAAAAGACAGATCGATACATGCTTAGTAGGCCATCGGGTGAGATCATACTACTGTTATACCGTCATGTGTAACTCGAAAGAGGAACAACGAGTCAGGCGTCTGAGAGCGAAACAGAGAGGATCGTGCAAGAAGGAGATGATAGCTTATAGACAGTCGTGAAACAAGTTACAGATGTTTCATACATTTATTCCCCTTAAGTTACAGATGACTGTAGAATAAAAAGGGGAGAATGATAATGTTCTGTTCGAGCCTCCATAAGTAAATAATAATATTTTTCCTTGATAACATTATATTCTGCATTATTACCGTTAGCAAAAGAACATGTGGATCATTGTTGTATTTAGCAATAAGAGAAACTATTCTCTAAATATGGTGTAAAAAATCATTTTGTGAAATGAGTTCGCGTGACAGAAGAGATCTTCTTTATTTTATTTCACTATAGGAAGTAAAACTTTTCTTCTTTTAATCTATTCGTTCATTCTTCTGACTTGAATAGTTCGTTTTTATTTTCGTTTTTGAATTAAAATGACTCTCATTGTTATGTGTATATGCATCAAATTTTAGTAAGCTAGTTGTTTTTATAACTGTTTAATCTCCTCTTATTATTGAAATGAATTCATCTTTTTTGTCTGATTTTGTTCATCAAAGAATAATTTCAGGACATTCACAACTGCTGCTATAAAAATGCATTCATGATTACAATATTTATATACAAGAAGATTATGTACGGTGAAGAATTCATTTTCAAGGTAATTAAGTATAGTGCGTAGAAGTCTTTGTTTTTATGAGTTGATTATGGATTGATATCGGTTAGAGAACCATTGGAAAGCCAGCAAGAAGCACTGGACAGCTATTTCATTTTAGTTCAGGAATCATCGGCAGTACTTACCCACTGGGGTTCGAACCTAGGTCTTCTGGTTACATGGCTAGCTCGTATACCATTCAGCCAGTAGGACCCGGTTCAGTGGCCAGTGCATGAATTCTAACTTCTACCAATTCGTGATTTAGCGCGACCACAAACCGATGTCATCGGTGGGGCATCCGTCCTAACAATGGACTGGATTGACCTCACTGGTCAAGACGTTTCACCAGAACTCCACAAGACTCTGTCCTGTAGCAAGTCACTGGTGAGCATCAAATTAATTTTCACTAGTGATCAACTCGTAAAGATAAATCTAGTCCTTACAAACCAACTACTGAAAATAGAGAAGTCTTTATTTCTGTATCATCAAAACCATTTTCTACAAACTGAATTCTCATAGGAGAGTATTTCAATTAAGTATTTACCCCTACTGGATTTGATAAACTTTTAATTCCGTAACGGTAAGAAACAAATTAGATCATCTCCTTGATGTGGTTTATACATCTTAAGAAAACCAGATCAGATGTTTATTGAAATGAACGAAAAGGAATGTTGTAACATCACTTATGCTTTGTGTGTAATCAGTTAACCATGTGTGAGAAACTTGTTAGTGACTGAAGGAAACTTAGACATTTCTTATATGCTTAGTGAAGCATATTATAAACTACGTACACAAGTTCAACTTATCATTCTGGACAGAGATAAGACAAACACAGTTGCAGTATAAAGTTTATGGATTTCTCTCTTCATAGGATGTGAAATCACTGATAACATTTTTGAATGAACTAACTTCTGTCCTCAGTTTTATAATCAGCAACTTTTTCGACTCACCGTACGATTTCGTTACACGTCAGGGATTTAAAAAAGGAAGAATACATGAACCGAACGTTTCCACAAATTGACGTGGGGAGCAGCATTAGAGTAAATATTATTCATCATAAATATACGACAAGTAACTTATCAGAATATTCGGCAACATATGATCAATAAATGATCCAGGGATTCAAATGATTCAACAAAAGGAGACATACAAAAATTCATTGTTATAAATTTGGACAGAGGTAGAACAGATGCTGGTTCACCGAAGTCTGTTCTATCTCTCTTCAAGCATTTTATTTTTTATTTTATTTTTGATTACAGCTTGATTCCACACTGTATTTTTGGTACAAGTATGAAATTTTCAGCATGGATATCGTAGCCCAAATTTTGCAGGCCGACCATAGATATCAGGTGTTCGTCGGCAGGGGAACGAACCTCAGACCATGTGCATGGTCGACGAGAGTCCTAACCACTATGCCACCGACGCAGCATATTATAAATAATACAACAACTGGACCATATTCCATCTAATCGTAATAATAATAGCCTTATTTTGAACAGCGTTTATAATGTACAAAGTTTTGAGCGGAGTACATTAAATGATATCTTCCCTTCATCCAGGGTCTTCAAACAGAAAATTAATTGACAATAGGCTGCATGACACATTTCTTTCTGACCTGAAGAGCAAACGAATCTATTATGACATCTCTTGTTTTTCTCCTTTGAGAAATGCACAACAGTTTGTTGAATGCCAATTACAAAAGGTTCAGGAGTATATTTTGCGAACCAAGGACACCACTCATGAACGGTCATCTCATGTATTCGGATAGGCTACCATTGAGGATGATACTTTTTCACTTCATGTTTAGGAGAAACATATGAACCAGCAGGTGGTAAGTGTTTTAAATACTCGCCAAAAGAAACAATAATTTCAAAGATTATTTTATTGGATTTAAACAAAGTGAATCAGCGAAAATATGTGCAATATATTGATGGAGGTTTTCGATAGCCCAATTTTTAAGCAGGCCGCCTTATTTAGTGATAAATGTAGAGATTTGTGAAACATTAGGCATTCCTGAATTCTGAAACATTTTCGGACGTTTGTCATCATCAACTTCCTCAAGAAATACAACGAGTTGTTAATGATTGAGTTTTTTTTACACCTGAGAAATGAACGTCCGTATTACAGAAAATCCACTTGACCACCATGAAAACAGACAGGAAAAATAAACAGTCTCAAAAAGTATCATATTTCTATCACGTAGGAAGCTGATGAAATTTATTTTTTAGTTCGTTATGTCCATTTGGTGTTCGGTAAAAACATTCTAACTAAATATTACAGTTTTTTTGTTTATGATGTCATTCGCGATAAAGATTTCGGATGTTAACTGCCTTGATAATTATGGGTTTTTCTGGACTTGAAGTAATAAATATCCTAAATAAATTCAAATCCACACTTTTCAAAGTATACATTCTCTTCATATTTGTCAATTTCAGGTGATTTTTACAAACGGAAGTTATGATTATCACTTTCAGATTACATCAGTTCAGTGTGTTAGTTATTTCCCAGAATTCAGGTAAAGGCCCAGATCTAAGTATCTTGATTATTGGTTAGTTAGTGAGGCGTGTATTTAACCTAAAAATAGATAACATCTACTCTGAAAATCACTACTAACAAATGGACATGATAACAACGGTTAATTCTAAGCAACGAAACAGAGTATCAATTACATTTCTATTGGAGCTTTCTTACAACAAAAGTGAGTGACTCTGGCCTGAATCCTACAGAGGAAATAAGGTAGCGCATTTTCCTATTTCGTGAGTGTTACTAAGCTCAAAACTTATGTATACGTCTTACAGCCAGTTGACTCCAACCATTCAATATCAATAAAAACTCCACACTGACAACAATATAGAATTGACTGATAAAATTTAGTTGACCCAAAGAACTGGATAACACAACAGAGATGAATCTGTGTGTGTGTGAATTATGCACACATTCTCAGAATAATCGTAGAAACAGCATTTGTAAATTTATGGAAATTAGTTAGCATTTTCATTTGTGATATGACAGAAAATAAACTGGATATAGAATCAACAATTATTAACATTTGTGGCCGGATAGCTGGAGTGACTTTCACTGAAATTTTGATCAACTTGCTCCAAGCCAGGCTATTTTTTGAATAATTTTATGGTAGTGTCTTTTAATAATAAACACTGTGATGTATAAACAAGAATTTACTAGAGTAACAGTACTTTATGCAAGAGCTTCGAGCATCGAGGACCTTCTGAATCTATTCCATAGTGGAATTTTAATAAATCGTAGTGAAAAATTTCTACATTTCCATCGTGAATTTATTGAAAATGTGAAATCTAACGCTCTGAAAAGAACATTCGCTGCCGCTACATTACGACTGATATTCTTAAGACGTCCAATGTTTGTCAACAAGTGCATGTATAAGCTGTCGCATATAACCACTTTTATGTGTATCTACCGTTTCGCTTGTTCATGTGGATTAAGAAATATAGGTCGTTCAATGGGTGCTTCATCTAAAACAGTCAAAGAGTATTGTCCCGCTTGGCTACGAAAAAGTGACAGTGTATCAATAAGGAGTGCTATAATTGAACACATGTTCAACATGCAGGAAGAATTCATTCCAAGTCATCTACGAAGTCGAAAGAAGCTTCCTGGGAACGGCAAGGTTCCGTATACTTAACATTGCCGAGGCCTTAGCAACCGGATAGAAACCTGCGGTGATTGACAATTTCTGCCACCGTATTGTTTAAATACTTACTGCTGTTTGTTAATGTTTATTGTATGAATTACAAATAACTCCTCCAAATACAAATTCCTAAATTCATCCATCTATGTGTTGTTGGTTGATTTCCTGTTATTCGTTTATCGCGAAGTACCAAATAATTATAACCCAGATTTATGTACACAGAAGAAACTTCACCATCTAATTCCATCTTGGTTATAGCTCCAATTTCTATCACTTTGTTAATAATCCTTTTTTTGAATGTTTAAATGAGTTATTAGTAACATTTTTTCCTTAACCAACCCACTATTTACTGCTCCTACACATCTCATAATATATTTTGAACACCTGTCTCCATTCTCTTTTATCAACATCCTTTTTGAGTGCCTTTCATATTACGCAACCCTTCTCACTTCACATTTTGAAACATTTTGTTGATGTGAGTGCGTCGGTGGCACAGCGGTAGAGTGATCTCCAACCACGCAAGTGGTCCAGTGTTCGATCCCCGGCCAGTGCACTCCTTCACCTCCCTAAGCCAGTAATAGGACTGGTAAAGAAGGAAGGTTGGGCCTGAGGCTAGCGAACCCATCCCGTAAAAATGAACACCACTGCTACCGAAACTTCAAAGCTCTAGCTTGAAGCCCTATGTTCCACTGGGAACGTAGAGGAATAAAATAATAAAATAAAATTGATGGCGTAAACAGTATAAAATATCCCAACAGGAAAGGTTTTCATGGTTCTATTCTACACCAAATGTTTATAAGTTGCACAAAAGCACATTATATTTTAATTAAAGTGGGTTATATTAACTCAAGATTATTTAAAAACTTGAGGACATTAAGATTTTACAGAAATTAAAATGATCTCGTCTAGTTTAATGGTCGCACTAAGACCGGATAAAATTGTATGATAATAAGAGAAATTATGGAAAGTAATTTACGAGGAGGTGAAATAAACGAGGACATTTAAACACCACGCTTGTTTTCGTGGGCTAAAAGTCTGCAACATACCGTTATCATATTCAGAAAGTAAAGTGTCTACAGAGTAGAGTTTTCCCGCAATTATTGTCTCGTACTTTCGTTTGCTTCCCTACCCAGTGGTTCTCAATAATAAAGAAGCAAAGTCTGATTCACCATAAAGGAGTTCGTAAGAATAAGAAAATGAGGCGAATGAAGAAGTTTTGTCATGTATCAGGGATGTACTGCTAAAACTTATTTCGAAATGACTACATAGAGGTAGTACAATATAGTTTACCTACTGTTAAACGAGAAATATGGTACTAATCGAGGGAAGGGTTTTGTTGTGCCTTAAAGTTTCTGTAGGGACTGAATTCATTTTCCGAGATTTTGTCGCCAGTCACGCGTCCATTCTCCTCACATTATCTGGGCTTACAGCCGGCCATAAAAACTGCTGAACTAGACAAACATGCGGCACTAAAGATACTAAAATTAGTATCACACAGAAAAGTTAAACCCTAATCACTCACAAATCAGTTTGGAAATCTGCTGCAGTCAACATTAAAGAGCAACACCAATATCAGGTCGATCAATGTTTCTACATGATATAGAGATTTCTCATGCGAGTCACTGAAAGCATTCCCAACTGCCTGCTTCAGAACTTCTTCAGTATCTATCTTTTCTGTCTCCATACTGAAGATCAGACAGCCAAAATCGACAAGCAGGCGACAAGGAATCCTGACAACCAACAAACCAGGGCCCTGTATCTCTACAAATATGCAGAAAAAAAGGAGATGGACTGGAATCACTGGGTGAACCTTTGAGTGACATCGCACTTCAGGACATCACTTGAATGGAACCTGAGTTGGAAACAACGGGTTGTGCGTGAGTCCACCGGGGACCTGGAATAGATTGGGTGAACAGGAATTGACAGCCTATCGGCAATCGTAGATTCGGCTCCAGATAACTGAAGACAAGAAGGTGTAATGGAGGTGTTCTGGTGAAACCTTATGTTCTGCTCGAAACCCGAGGAAATCATAGTAATAAAACAATGAAATATAGTAAGCATCAGCGATACATGCATATATATATATATGAGATGAAAATTACTTTCGAATCTTCCTGACTAAGTTTTGAGTTATATCGATTTCAGTTAAATAATTTTATTACTGGGAAAGATGAATTTTTGGCTGGTACATCTTATGAGTGCTTGTATTATTCTTAAATTATCTGAATTAATAGGTAAGATTCAATTAAGTAATTCAAATCATACCAAGTAGCGTATCGACTACATCTCTACACGAAAAAAAGTAAAAGATATCCTTTTTGTAGTGCTCTTCTGGTACATTTTATTTTTACACTCAAAAACGTCAATCATGCAAAATGTCCTATTGTTTTCTTTTGTTTAAAAGTGCTAATTTTTTAAAAGACCGGAATATAGGGAAAAAATCATTCTCTCAGTGAATGCAAAATGTTCTAAAGACAGAGTAGTTCGAAAGCTTGATAGGTAGGATTATCACCTCAGCTTGATGAAGACAAATTCGCGTTAATAAACTGCCTGATATTCAGACGCTATGCGTACAAGATGAATGCATGTTTGGTATCCACAGGAATAGTAAGATTGTTTTCAATCCCTAAACTGCAAGTAAAGTATGTATTCATTTTGAAACTATTTTGCCTCCGTTTCATGTGTTTGATGTAGCTTCCCTTCTCCTCTTTTTGGTTCGATTCGTTGCTCCGTTATCCACTTTTCTGCAACAAACGTCATCAATTTGCTACTTAAAAGGTCTTGTCCGTGAGAAACGCCACAAATAATCCTTATCAAGACAACTAACAGCATTGAAAAATCGACACAAAGTGTTAAATAAGACGCAGATAATTTGAAACATATTACAGAACTCATCAGCACTATGAAAAATAAAGTAGAGAAATGTTAGAAAAAAATGTTAGAAACAAGACTATCAGATTAAACATTTAGTTCCAGAGAATATTTCACTATTTTATGATACATATTTTGCTTACTGGCAAAATGTTATTATGATTATTCTATTGGGTTACCAGTGGAACATAAAGTTTCAATGATACACATCTGTTTCATCCTGTCCTTTGAAGTTGGCTCCAGAACTGCCCATCAGCTCTCATCTTCTCGTCATACATCCTCTTCCATGTCATCCCCGGACTCAAGTACAACTTGTCATTTTCCACTGCCCTAAACTCGAGGGTCTCATACGTGAAGTCTTTTAGCGTGTATCTGACTCATCTACATTTTTTGGCGTATTCGTTAAGCAGTCAATTGTTGGTCGGCTTGTTGCCAGAGTTCCTTCTTACTTGTCGTTTCTAGCCAACCATCTGATCTTGATTATGCAACCAGCCGGAAATGCTTCAGGTGGCGCACCAAGTCTCTAACAGATAAACACATAAAAACCAACTTCACATTAATCATGAAAATCTGAATCTTACTTTGTTGAGTGCAGTAGATTCATTTACTGATTTCAGATTAATAAGTCTGTTTGGCTTCACCATTCCTAGCTACTTTTGATCTCCTCATCTGTGCCATCTATAGTTGAAACGATGCTGTCTAGCTAATGGAAAAAGTTGATTTTCTTCACATTTCTCCCGTCGATAGTGATTGATGCTGTTGTTGATCATGTATCTTCATCACCTTTGTCATATTGATGTCCACCAGACGTTGCGTCAACTTGTCGGCCTTGTCTGTAAATGTCTAAGTTTATGTCCTATTGTACATAAACAAGCCACAAAGTCTAGATCTTCCAGATTCTTCTTTACAGTTTAACGTATGCCTGACTTATTACTCCCGACAGTCTCTTGCATCAACCAGGCCATCACAGTTAAGGAAATCATCAGTGATGGTAGGCAGTCTTGCCTTGCTCCTGTACTTACTTCATGGGCTTCACTGAGCTTTCCGTAGCAAATCTAACAACATGTCCATAATCATATAGCTATTGAATGGCGGCCTGCTTAAATCATTGGGGTACCGAAATTACTTTCCTCTAAAATGCTTAATTTCATCTGAATTTATCACCGTTTTAAACGTCCAGTTATATCAAATGACCTACATATAAACTTGCGCATAGTTTAACTTGCTCCCAAGTAAACGCCGTACAATTCTTCAACGAAATGAAGATATACTTCAGATTATTACTTTGCATGTGAATCCTGTGTGAATAAAAATGTACTTTGGAAGTGAATACGCTGAAAAGTTTTGTATCGTATATTCGTATACTGTCTTAAATAAAGCTTTACCATTATTATTATTATGAAGATAATAAAGGTTTGCATTGCTGAACGTCAAAATGTTAGAGCAATTTCCAGACGAATTCATGGTTGACACTACTGAAGGCCTTCTGAAAATCAATCAGGTTAAGATGGATTCAGTCGCCACTCTGCGCTTTTTTCGGAGATGATGCCTGGCATTGTAATGTAACCTGAGAATAATATTCTTTTAAACAATTCAGTTCTTTTCTTGATAATTAAGGAAATGAGTAGTGGTTAATCGATTCCGTCTGATTCTGTTTCTCAAATAATAGGTATTATCCTTCACTATCCCTTTTCCTTAATCACGTAAATATTCTTCTGAAATGATCAGTGACCAGACGTTACTTACTCTAAGTTCTATAGATCAAGCTACTTTGAAAATTATTCCAGCATTCTTCATGCCAGATAACTTGTTAGTAATAGGTTGTACAATAAGCATTAGTAGCTTTCATTGTGAACCTTAAGACGTTTTTCAGTCACAGCCAGTCCCATAAGTTCTTTCCAAGTAGTACGAGAATGTCTTGGATAGAATACCTATGCTACAATTTTTCGAAAAACTGTTCTTACCATGGCTAAATGAATTTTATTTCTTCACATCACATGATACCTTGGTGGACAGGTAACATAATAGAGATGCTTACTGCTTCTACACACGCTGGAATTTCGACCATCTGAAAAGGAAATATTTGATTTTTGTTTCGATTTGCACTACTTAACTCATTACTGGCTGAGATGGAGAGGTTTTTTTGTTGAATTTCATTAACAAAAGTAAATACATCGTGATTACTGCTCGGAGCCTTGAGCATTCATATGCTTTTTTTAAAAAATTATAATAATTTTACTCAATACATAATTAATTAAGTAGAATAGGTTTTTTATTTTCAAAAGCACTTATGGTTTTTCTCCTTTCCTAATTATATTTTACTGCTTCAAACTTAAAAAATCGTTTTCAAGAGTTGGTTTGTAGGAATTAGACTTGTTTTCACAAATTTGCCCATGGATTGATATCAGTTAGAGAACCATTGAAAACTACCAAGGAGTACTTGACAGCCTTTTCATCTTAGTTCGGGGATCAACGGTGATACGCATCCACTGGGGTTTGGACCCAGTACCTTCTGTTTACAAGGCAATCCCGTATAATATTCAGCCACTGAGACATCGAAAAGGAGAAGCTTTTGTTAATTTTAATAATTTCTGTTAAAAATCCAGTAAAGTGTTTTTTCTGTAAGAAAATTATTAACGACCTAGATGAATGTCTGAAAGTTTTTTGATAAATATTCAAAACAACATACCCGAAATAAATGACTGACACTAAACGATATGTCGCCCATTCATTGAAAAGGTACAAGATTGTGAGTAGACCAGTATTTAAACACATTTATCCAAGTATGTTGGAATGCCTCAGCAAAATGGAATGGTTTTCTGGTGCCACCTCGCTAATTGTAGCTTCACAGTGCGTCACTTTGATGGTTTAGTGACAAGTTATTTTTATTATGCTTATTAAATGAAACTCTGACATAATAACTTTTTTCTCACGTAGATATTATCGGTAGATCTTATATTGTCGGTAGATCAATATTCTCGAACCGCGTCGTATTCGGTGTAATTTTATCAGAGTGTTGACTGATACTAATATTTGAGCAATGTAATAGATCAGAGACTACAGGAGGTCCAAAATTAAAACGTTTATGATTGAATTTTTGTGAAGCCATGTGGGTACACTTTGGCCCATTTATTAAAACGCCCAAGTAGCCACCGGATAAAGCAGTTGGTGCTGCTTCAGAAAAGAGATTTACCATATAATCGCCAATGAAATGTCCTTTAAATTCGGTTGAAACAGTTATTTGACGGCAATATAGGAGAATGAAAAAAAATTTCACTTGACAAATAATTCCCCATTTAAACTCTCGGAAGAGAAAGTAACAAATAGAATGAAGAAATGCATTCCTTTCTAATTAGTACCCCATCAATGATTGGCTCTAAACTAATATATAGTCTCATCAAAACTATATCAGTCATGCGGTGATGTCTCAATCCATAAGAATTATGTTTCAAGGAGGAAACCAGGTCAAACATTAAATACCATGGAACAGTTCTATCCACTGTTCTTTCTTGATTATCTCATCTCATCAGTTTCTAAGAAAATGTTCCATTTAACCTTCTACGTTATAAAATCAGACAGGCTCACTCACTCTTAACTTTTACAATTTGTTAACTCTGAAATCTACCCTCTTGTTGTTTATTGCTCCTCCTTAGTCTTTCCTGAGCTACTCAATAAGGACAAGTAACTAAGTCGGCTAGTTACTGCTGTAATCAACAGACATCTGAACTCGTGCGAGAAATGGGCTAAATCTACATTGTCTGACTCTCAGCACCTCTTTTATTCACAACTCTCCACCCCCCCCCATTGTACTCCACAAGGTAAGACTAGAGATTATTATACAGGATAACATGCTCGCTTAGCTACGTATAAGATCTCAATGATAACCTATTAGGCCCACGTTCTATATAATAGAGATAGTGTTAAGCGTCAAACTTATACGTTACTATTCAAATAGCGAAGTAAATGGCTTTTCGATCTTCCCCTATTTAGAATCTATGGTGACACCATTTCAATTACATCATAACTTTAGCTATTAACATTATTTTTCTATCCTGTTCATACACTTTTGACTGTACTGTCATCGCTAGTGCCGGAAAAGCTGCTATTATCAGTCTTGGTTACCTATACCATATGATGCCTTTTTTGAATAAATTGGGTGCACTATGTTGCAAAATGATGGGAACTCCACACTGTAACAGAGGTAGTGTTTAGAAATAAAGTAAACTATTATTATTATTATTAAACAATAATAATAACAACCATGAATCTTACTGACTAATCCATTACTAAATAATTGGTGTAGTTCTGATGTTAAACCATAATATTAAAATAGAACTAGCCACTTATGAGGGAACATGCGTAAAGGAATACATTCCTTCCCTGAAATTTTTGCTTTCTCTCTATACTACTTTATCACAAATATCTAATATTAACAGGTATTTTTTTATTAAGCTTATGTTGTACAGTTCACAGCCTTTCTAATTTATATTAACTATTATTTTCTTATGCTTATATAGTAATTTATAAAGCTCACTGGATTTATGTCACCATGTATGAAAGATTTTAACATGATGTTGTACATTTTATAAATGTTATTTATGACTGAAAAATGTCAGCATTTATAAAAGATACTCAATCATGGTTCATTCCAAAGTCAGGTCCTTTTGTTTCCAGATTAGAAAAGATGTCTTAATTTACTTTAAATAATAATTAAGTGAGCAGGTGAATGTCTGAAGATTCTTTGACAAATATTCAATCTAAAATTAAATAATTAATAAGACCCGTTGCACAAGTAATGGCTCTCGTGGAACAAGTAGTCTAGTGTATAACACTTTAGAGTTTGAAACCAAGGGCACTGGCTTCCAGCCTTGGTTGGAACACCATTACTCATTGAGGAAAACAGATATGTCCAGGAGACGAGTCCCCAATAGGATGAAGTGCTCATTGTTATTTTTTTTATTTTTGCTTACGGCTTGATTCCATATTTTATTTTTGGTACAGGTAGGGAATTTTCAGCATGTGATATCGGTAGCCCTAATTTTACAGGCCGACCATAGATATCGGGTGTGCATCGGCAGGGGATCTAACCTCGGACCATGGTCCTAACCACTCTGCCACCGACGCACTTCTCGTGACAAACTCATCAATTTTTACATATATATCATAATTAAATCATATGAGATCTATAACTCCTGAAGTATTTAGAAAAATAAATCGTAAAGCTGGGAGTATTAGACAGCTGTTCCGTCCCTGTTCGGAACTCTTCAGTGTTACGCACCCAGCGGGGTTGGAACCCAGCACCTTCTGGTTAGAAGACGAGCTTGTAGACCATTAAGCCACTAGGACCCGTTCTATGATGAAATGGTGATGAAATTCTGAAAAGCAGTCATGTTTCATATAGTAACGCTTAATTTAACTCTACAGCTAATGGCCTAACAGAGACTTAATTTACAACACGTCCTGTTAGCCATGTTTTATGGTAGTTTTCTTCATTTGAAATATTTGTAATGTTAATAATTATGTATGACTGTTAATCTGTCGAAACAGCGTTTTATGTTATAAGTAATTTTGTACTTTCTACTCAGAATGCCTTCTTATTATTCTATGCTTGTAGGTGACATCGATATAAGAATTTGTAGTGTTGTGCCTGAACAGTTTTAACGCCTAATTATGACGCGAAAAATGACCATCTGCAACCTGTTATCTACAAAATAAATGTCAGGTATATAAAAAGACATTTGTCGAGAAGTGAGAATGTCCATGAGTTCAAAGTACAAGCTTAAGTTTTTCTCAGATAACATGTATTGACAGTGACGATTTGTAATACAATCCCTAATTAAAACTAAGTTAGTTGGTACCTTCTCAGTGTTAGGTTATTAAGTTTACAGAAAGTTGAAATTGTTAAGTATCGAATAACTACTGCGTCTGTAGAATGCTCGCAAACAACGTAGGTGGTTGAAGGTTCGATCCTCAGCCGACGCACGCCTTCACCTTGCTAAGCCAGTGATAATACTGTTGTCAAAGAATTTAACCCTAAGTTCCCATTATTTGCGAAGATGCTCCATTATCAACTTTAAATCCAAAACACAAGGACCAATTAGTAATTATATTCTAGGGCAATTAAATTCGATATCATTACAAAGTCTGTAAACAAATGTTTTACAAGGAACGTATTGTACTTTAATTCGTATTGTTTCGTCTTCTTACAACTTGTACACAACTGAACAATTCGCGCCTTCGAGTTGCCCGCCAATGGTGACCAAGGCCAATAAGCCAACGTTCACTGTTCACGTTCATTTACAACTGGTAAAAAGGGAAGGCTGGGCATAAGGCTAGCAACCCTATCCCATAAAAATAAAAACTACCGCTACTGAAACTTCGAACCCGAAGCTTGAGGCCCTATTTTCCACTGGGAACGTAAAAGAATAAAACAAAAAATAAAAATGGGTGTTGTTGCCGGCTGTATTATGCACAGGCAAAATATGTATTTCGACAAACGTAAGAATACATCACTTGCTTACATATCAGCTTGGAGGTAATCATGTAGATTTCCCTGTATGAATGCAGCGTGCACAATGTGTGTCTACATTTAGATTGTGAGGATAGATAATTCAGTCAGTCCTCTTTTCTATCTATATATTCTTATTCACAGTCTGTCTGTGCACAAACCAACAGAATAAAACAACTGATGCGAAATTTAGATGAATGTGTCGGATTTAGTAGATATACTGTGTCAGTAATTCCGTATTAATATTAGATAACAAGAAGGAGAAAAGTCTCACACTGATGAGCTGTTCTTCATTAGTTAATTCACATTCTGATCAATAGATCAGGGTATCTATCGTTCATCCCTTCGTTAATGGGTATTTAGCTGCGTCTATGAACAGTGAGCAGGGTGAACCAAATTTGAATAAATTCTGTGAGTCTTTTATAAGTAGTACTTACAATAAAATAAAATAATTTTCTTTGGTGCTTAACACGAATTCCGTCAATTACCAACGACCATACCTTATGTCACTCAGGAATTCTGTTATAATGGAAATTTAAATTTTTCTGTTTAAGCGGAAATGTCTAGACTACTGAATAAAAACAGGTAGAAATGTTACTTATAGGACAAGAGAAAATAATAAATCTCTTCAGATTTTTCATAGTATTCCAATAATTTTCATTCTAAAATATAGGCACATATTTGTGACACACTGGAAAAAGAAGTTATTCGCGGACCAAATCGTAACACGAGGCGCCATCATCAATCACAGCTCAGATTAGCGCTCAACTCTGAATCAGGAAATTAGGACAGGCGTTCATTACTGTGGAATCGGCGATGAGATTCACACTGCTTAGAACAAGACACCAGATTTGTATTTTCACCAGTAATGTCTAGTCTGTGCTACTCTGTGGCCCACAGACACGGTGCATGTGTCACAAATAGCATTACCAACAGCTTGAAGACTTTTATTGGTACCTGGCTTCGATTAATCCTGAAGACCAGATGGCCTGGGACGATAAGTGCCAAGGAACTCTGATAGGTAACAAACTAAGCATCAATCTTTTGTAAAAGAAGACAGAGATGTGTTGGACTTATGCCGAAGCGAGATTTTAGGGACACCATATGCCATGTATAACATTTGGGTGGAAGCCGAATAAGAGTTGGCGATTGAGGCCTCCGCAGGTGACATGGAGGTGTTCATGTGCACAGAAAATTAATCCCTATCCTAAGTCGTGGAGGTAGCTGAAAATAATGGAGAATCGAATGCTATTGATTTACGTCAGTGAAGTCGTGTGTTGCCCTCGAAATGCAAGTAATTCAAAACAATAAAATTGAATTGTGACGCCTGACTGGATTCCTAATATAGCCTATAGTAAAATTCTGACTGAAACCATTTTGAAGCGAACAAGTCTTTCTCGTTGTTGATTATATACTTCAGAGGTATTATGAGCTCTTTTTACACTAAACATTTCTCCATGCATGTTTAGACTCCCATTTTATATTTGTCTAAATGTTTATACAGGGAATATAATACACCGCGCAAACATTTGTTCAAGTCACCTTTTAATAGAGTAAATCATGAGTGAACGTTCTTGGAAAATAGTTAGCTTTTAGACTGAAGATGAGTTGACTGCTGTCGATTAAAATTTGCAGACATCATTGGACGTCAACGCTTTCCTGTCATCGATAGGAAACATGTCATTGCAAAGTAAGACAGTTACATGAATACTGTGCGTCGGTGGCACAGCGGTTAGGACTCTCGCCGACCATGTACTTGGTCCGGGGTTCGAGCCCACGCCGACGCACACCTGATATCAATGGTCGGCCTGCGAATTTTGGGCTACCGATATCCACGCTGAAAATTCCACACTTGTACCAAAATACGGTGTAGAATCAAGCTGTAATCAAAAATAAAATAAAAAAAATAAAATAAATAACTAGTGAGTTCGCCAAAATGTCATTTAGAGACATAGCCCCTACCATTAACCTTATGATTCAGTTTGTCAAATCGTCAGTATCTATTCATTATATATTGAAATGAGAATAATAAGCCTACGACAAATGATACAGTGAGAGCTGCCTTTCAGTGAAGCATAATGTGTGCTCATTTATGCTCATATTTACGAATATGAACTGAAATGTCATAAAAGAGCTTAATAAACTGTATATTACGTCATTCAGACTACAAATAGTCAAATATTTCTTTCATGTCATCTAAATTACGGAGATTATTATTCGTGACTTAATAATCAAGTAGAGATTTCGTCAGTTTATTATAGTTTATGTGATGTTTAATTGTATATTCACTAGCATAGTTACAAAACTCAAAAAAGCCTACATAATTCTAACCCCAAATTTCAGTGAAATATCGAGAGGGAATAATGCCACCTACAAAGACCACTTGCTTTCTCAGAGCTTTCCTCACTATATATATATTCCCTTTCCGAAACTTGAGAAGAGATTCTTACCATCAAAATCTTTCTTATGAAAATAAATCACCGACTTTATTGCTTGCTTAAACATCCAACTGAAATTTTCCACTTTATATGTCCAGGTATACATCTCTGATATGTCAATATTATGGATCTTTGTTATTCTCTCAGACTACTATAGTGTTGCGCTCTTTTCCTCCACTTTCAAGGGAGTAATACAACCAATTATATTCAGAAAGTAACAGTAACTTAAACTTTGCCATACATACATGCTGCAACTCAGTGGGAATATCACCACTCACTGCGAAATTCAGGTACATACAGGTGACAAGTCCCCAACAGGACGAAATACATATTCTAGATTCCACTGCTAGTCACCAGTTAATAATTAACTTCTAATGAAAGCATATTGTATAGCAAGTGTGAGATTGCGTGAATATGAGTGACTTCAAAGTAGATTTTGTCACAAAACAACACCATTCAGAAAACTACTAAAAACTGATAGATAATGGATATCTCCTTCGTCTTATAGTGAAACTCTTCACAAGAGTACTCATCTATGAAGATATCAAAAGATCAAGATAAATACCTGTTAGTTATTGAGACTATTTAGTTATGGAAATGCATACAATGTTCACCGAATTCCAGACTGGATAAATTCGCATCGAAATATACGTTGAAATCAATCGAATCCGTCCAACAATAGTTCATTATATAAAAAAAACTAAAAGACAAAATCAGCGAAGAAAATTTTCTTTATTGAGGAAATCACCTTCAAAGGTTGAACAGTAGTATTTATATTTTCCAAAAAGTTTATAGTAGTCTACTATTGAGTAAAAGGAGTGATAAAACCTTTTTTTAAATTTTGTTTACAGCTTGATTCCACACCGTATTTTGGTACAAGTATGAAATTTTCAGCATGGATATCGGTAGCCCAAATTTTGCAGGCCCACCATAGATATCAGGTGTGCGTCGGCAGGGGATCGAACCTCGGACCATATGCATGGTCGGCGAGAGTCCTAACCACTGTGCCACCGACACACAATCGATATTATTACATGGAAGTGGTTTCGAAAGTAAAAATAAAAGTTGTACATTACTTAATACTCAAAGGCATAAAGGAGGAAAGCGTTAAAATTTGATAAGGTTAAAACAGTTATTGAGTGAGAAAAAAGACGTGCTTAAGTGTTCATTTAACAAGTGTGAAGAGAGTGAGAAAATTATAAAAGGAACATATGGGAGTGAAAATAGTGAATTAATTGTTAAGGTAAATGCAAAGTTATAATTAAAATATAGGTAAAAAATTTACAGGAAACGGCTAATGAAGAGTATAAAACTTTGGCACTGCGGTAGAGTGCAACTCCATTATGGATAAAACCATGGTAGAATAAGAGACTGGACAAAGGTTTTCTGTATACAGAGTTAGGGGATGTATTAACAAATTGTCAGTGCCTCCGTTGCACACAAAAGTTAAAACCTGACGGCCTTTGTACTATTTGGCCCCACATTGAAACACGACTCTGGTGAAGTTACGTGGTTTGAATTCACCAAGTACTCGAGATTGAACTAGTAACTGTCTTACTTCGTCCTTTTTCTAAACATGCCAGGTGAAGTTCAGAGATGCGTTTGGGAAGTGTGCTGTTTGTGTGGCCAACACAATCAGCTCCGTAGGAGCAGGGAATTTACAAACACCCATTGAAGTGGTCCGAAGCGGCAGTTTATCCTTCACACATTCAGTGATCGTTTGTCGGCTATAGAAATTGATACGAAGCTTATCCGAAAAGAACGCTTTCTTCGGTGATCTGGATAAACGGTTTTTCAGAATCTCAGCTGCGGTATCACTTTTAAATTCGACGTTTATGAATAGCAGTTTCTTCAGCACCGTCCAAGTTCTTTCGGATTTTCGCTTTACTTTGATGCTTTTTCTGTCGATGAATCTTGAAGGATATCTATTTTCCATGAGCACTCATTTGAGTACCATTAGTTCATTTGATGTATTTTTGTTAGTTACCACTGCTGATGACCTTGAACGTGACTGTTTATTTTTGTGTGTTTCCACATCCCCTAGGCTGCTTGTGGTATTGGTATTTATTGTTTCCTTGGCTTGAACTTTGACCCTTTAAGTGTGAGATTTCCTTCTTCACCATCGATTGTATCACCGATACGTATCCTTCGCATTCTTGATGACACGGATTTGATCAGATTTCTCATTCTTCTCATTCATTTTGATCACAAATCTACTGTAGTTTAAATAATAACCATGGTAAAGTGAAATTAGCCACATATAAAGCTGAGAACTTATTTAAACTGAAATATTGAAAAACGGCATTTCTTTGCTTTTATCAGTGAATACTCAACAGACACACTTTACAAGTTGGATGGAGGATTTCATTATGAGCTGACATCAGTTAGAGAACCACTGGAAAACCTCGGAGTACTGGACAGCTGTTTCGCCTTAGTTTTGGACTCTCCATCAGTAGGCATCCAACACGGTTCGAACCCAGGACCTTGGAATATGTAATTGTAATAGCAGTAGTATTAAAAAAAAACGGAAAGGCTGCTGATCAAAAACCAACACCTATTTTCAAAAAATAAGGGAATTTAAAAGGAAATGCATATTTTGATGATCGAAGTCGAATAAACAGACCATGAAATTCAAATAACAGTCATTTTATGGACTCATAGATATTCTCCTTAAAACGGACCCTCTATTTCTACTTATATCTGTCGCTTTGATTACTTGATTTTGTTATGAAGAGTATTTGTTGTTGTCGCATAGAACTGCTGAGGCAGAACAAATGAGAATGTTACCAATTTCCTTAATTTAAACTAATGAAAGTAATATAACTATTTAAAACTGTGTTTAGTAAAGTGTAAGCCAAGGGAAGAGTTTCTACTGCGGCTCCATACACTTGTAACCTAGAACATTCACTAAGATAAACAATTGCCTATGGGTTACTTCTGCACTCAAATTAAAGAATATAGAAAAGTGGGGATACAATTAGATTAAATATATCATATATATGTATCCACTATGTAAGCCTCAATTTCCGTACCTTAAAATCATCATGAATTGTTTGCAATGTCAAATCGTTAAATAATTCATTGCTTCTTGTAAAAAACTGACATTTTTATCCACAAAATATAGACAAATACTACATAGATGTACTATTTTGAAGTACATAAGTGAATTCCGAATCTTCAAAATAGTCAGGAAGTTACTTAAAATATCTACAAATAACCAACGCACTTGAAAGATTCAAAAATTGAAGTTACGTAACTCTACTTGTATACGAAAAGTGAACTGGAAGATATGTCATTCTGAAAATATCTATGACCATCATTTTCCATGAATCCTCCAGCTTCCACCACCTCTCCTCATTGGTAAATTATTGTTAATTGAAGTTTCTTCACTTACGTCATTTGTCATACCTATAATTACAGTTGTCCCCCATCACTATTGGAAAATATTCAGCCAGGCAAACCAAATGGTCTCTGTTAAATCGCTTAAAGTACCAGTTCATCATATCAAAGCAGACCTTATCATATCAACCTGAGAACTGAAGCAACTTAGACGGAGTAGTGTGTTCTACACATACTGAATGGATAGTAAGTTCATCTCGTACGTATATGAGAATTATAAAGGCGTTCAGTCAGGTTCATCATGATGACATCAAAATGAAAATGAAACAAGCAGCCCGTTTGGACTCAGGAAAAGTTGCATGTTATTTTTGAAGAAAACGGAAAGCAGTGTGAAAATTGATATAAGTACTCGCTTTACCCAGCATAGGGCACCAAGCTTTAGCTTTAAAGTTCCAATAGCAGCCTTGTATTTTTGGTTTACGAGATGGGGTCACTAGCGTTATACTCAACTTTCCTTCTCTACGGGGCTTACCATCAGCTGTGCAAAGTTTAAGAGATTGTTTGATTTCAGATGTATGACGTATGAAAGCAGACTGTATCATCTATAAAATTGTTGTTTTAATAATAATTCTAAATATAGCTTTATTCTGGACATATACTGTACAGAATTCTCAGTGTATCTAAGTCAAAATGTTTTATCCTAGTCCAGGATCTTCATCACTTGACGTTATGATGTTTTATCTAAAAAGAAAAGCAATCTCCTTAATATCTTTTTCTTCATCTACATCGAGAAATCCATGGCTGTAGATTGGCTGTCAGTTAAAGACGTGCGTGGGTACATCGTGCAACTAGAGACATAATCAAATGATTAAATCAACAAATAATAGAGAAAACTGAATGCACTATGTTGGATCATAATCTCTGTGAATTACATTTTTAATTCTTATGTAGAAACAGTGTTACTACAGACATACGTTACGTGACTCTTTTATGTAGTTAAATGTCTCATAGGAAAAAACACAACTAATCACTTTTCTAATTAGGCTTTGAAATAATAAGAAGTAGATAACTTTTGATCAGTTAAACATATTTCTTGTTTTATGGAGAAAAAGAATGACCGTAAATCCATGAAGTGAAATCATCTTTACCATATGGCATATAGAACATCATGTTTAACCATGCCTGACAGCCCACGTAAACTTCTTTGTGATTTTCACAATTTATTTATACCACCGTTTTATTTTAATTTCCTATCGTTTAAACTTTGTATAATAATAGCAACAATAAAATGTAGTACGAAGTTAGACCTTAAATTTTCACATTAGAATTATCACTCTTAGCATCCATATTTACAGACCCGTCAGCATTTCAGAAAATAATATAGTCTATAAAACGCAGTGCCTGAAATTATTCTACGCCTCTGTAAATAAAAATCTAGCTACATCTTACATTCTGCAATCGCACATAAAAAGGAATCATATTAAACATGATAAGAATGTTTGCTTATACTAGTATTGCTCCCTTGGGTTCCAAGTGGAAAGCATAACTTCACTAGCACATCCCCCTTCCATCCTGTTCTCCGTAGTCTTCTTTGGCTATACCCATGGCTGTTCATAGGCTGCTATCTCATATTGGCGTGACTTCCTCCATATTATTCTTGGACCAACATCCAACTGGTCATTTCGGATTAGGGCCCCGCTCAAGTCCTCGGTGGACAGTATCACTAAGCGGTTTCTTGAGAATGTGTTCAATCAGTCTTCATTATCTTCATCATATTTTTTAGTGGATAGGTTATTGGATGGTTCATTTCTTGACACGGTTCAATGTCACTATTCCTTTCTGGCTGGCCGTCTGATCTTCACTATGGAGACAGTGAAGGCAGTTATTGATATGAGTGTTCAGTAACCCATATGAAATACATTCCGTCACCCACCCAGCCTGTGAACCATACAGAAGGACATTAGTAATGAAAATCTAAATCTTGTTCTTCTTACTTAGTGTAGCTGAATTCTACACTGATTTTAGAGAAATGAAGGCCTGTCTTGTCTTTTCATTGCTAGCTGACATTGAAGTGTTCATCTGTGCTGCCTATAGTAGAAAATGTGTTGCATACAGATTGATTGTTTATGCCTTATTCAAAGTAACAGAACATTTTTGCAAGCCTACGTGTTCGATAGTAAACCTGTGTGTGAATAAATATCTGCATTCAGTGACAAAAATGCAAAAATGGCATATATTTTCTACTCGGATGACTAGCAGATTTTAAGAAGTTAAAGTAATTTAATGAAGTGGTGTTTAATTTGTTCTTGAGTTGTCTGCCTAGACGGTAGCAAGCTCAGCAAAGCGGGGAAGTTGAGTGTGATGAAACGTTAAAGCTCAGGCTTACAGACCTGTGTTTCACTCGGAACGCAAAGGAGTCTTTAGGTTTTTAAAGCTTACGATTATATTACAGTTTTCAAGACATGACGTTTTGGAAGATGGAGTGAATTGAAAATTAAAAAAGTGTTTAACAGTCCTATATGCATTAACACTACAGTAAATTAGAAGACTAACGTGTGTCACAACCTTCCACTTTATTATGAAAGCACAGTAGTCAATCACTTGTTTTTCACTCCTCTTTCATTTTTACTGGAGCCAGTCATTACCATTCGTTGGTGGATTTATTAACAGTAATTTTCATTTCAATGGAGTGATTCAACAATCAATTCACAGTAGGACATCTACTCCAAGAAGTTTACTTTCTTATCTATGTGGAGCGAGAGTGTGCTGTATGCCTTAAAATTTAGAGATAAATGTCAGTTTCTACAGCTGCTATCATTTGCATAGCAAGAATTACATTATTAGCATATTGCCATCTTTGATGGTGATATTTATATGTCGCTTTTCTGGAGAGTATTGTTTACAAGGCTCTCATACACTAGGAGAAAGCCAGAAAGCCTTCGGTTTAATCTCAGAAGGTAACTGTATACGGTTTGAATGCATCACACGTTGCGCATCAAGTCTCTATGTTTAAAACCATCAGGAGAAATTCTGAGAAATCTATAAACTGAAGCCCCAAAAAAGTGGAATTCGGCCATTCAAGTCTTAAGACACATTTCAAAGAAGGAAATCCCATCAAAATACCCACTTCAGTTCTACAGGAGGTAAATCGCAAGCACGAATAGCTTAGTGGTAACGTCTCTGACTGCAGAACTGGGTGACGCGGGTTCGAATCTCAGAAGAGACATGCGTTCCTTCAAGGTTGCAGATACTCCTCGCTGATGAGTGCCAACTAGCACGAAACCTAGGTCCAAGGCTTCCTGCCGATTACCTCCAACTATCTAATATATCTTCAAATCAATGTGCTCCAATATGGCCAGCTACCTAGAATGGTGGAAACATCGCAGAAGCTGACTGATAGAATTCAGTCTGCATCAAAGAAAGGACTAAACACATCACACTAGTTACTAGTGTCCAATCAAAGAAGGAAATCTCATTTTAACCGGTGGCACAGCCTCCTTCACCAAAATTGTTTGTCTTTCGTGCAAAAGGTGCTTTGTATACACGTCCTGTGATTTCTGGACATTTGAGACCACTTGTGCTTCCAAAGCAACCATCCTGAAATACAGTTTATTAAATAAAACTACTTTAAATGTTCATCGCTCATTAGCTTTTAATTCTTTCAAATGTTTAGGATTTTTAAAACATTGTGTTGTATTTCCCAACATCTGTCAAGGTATCATGTCATGTTGGCTTTCAGTCATGAGAAAGTTTACAGAGGCTAATGTGTGGTTTATGCATCCATGGGCTATAGTATTTTCGCAAACAAAGTAATTCTAACAAGTAACTGTTCAATTCCTCAATAATTTTTGAACTAACAAGATATTTAGAAGTGAATAGTTTGCGTTTAATTCGTTAAAACATTACCTGATTTAGGAAGTGTCTAGGTATTGTTTTTCATTTTGTTTAAGTTTATCTTTTTAAGAATTAATTTAAACAAACGTTGTAACAAAGACTGACTTAGTCCATAAAATTCCATCATAAAAAGTAAAGTGTCAGTAGATTTTGCTTCCTGTTTAGTAACCAGAAACTAAATTTCTAATATTGGCAAAATTGTAAAAAAACAACGTAATTGAAAAAAGGAGTATGAATTACTTAGGGTGAACAATTTGTTTAACCAACAAAAATACTTCAATAAATGTAACTGTGTTCTGTGTGTTCTAAACATAATGAGCTGGAGGAAGGATTTGAGCCTCCAATAGTTAATGCTGGATATTAGTCGTCTTCTGACTTTCCTCAAGTTGGTAAGTAGTTAACTGCTTTAGATCATCTGATGCCTATCTAGTAGCACCGTCAAATACCTTTGTGTTCGGTGTTGCTGAGCTACACGCATATATATCTGAATTTAGTGTAAAAGCAGGATCGAAAAAACCATTTGTAGGTTAATGAATTAGAAAAAAATGTAATAGTTACTAGGATAAAACACTCAGTTCACCGAAGGATTATTTTCAAACACTTTTTAGTTTAATCACCTTAATCTCATATTGTTATTTGAGGCCAATTTTCACCAGTAAAGTTGTTCGTTATGCAAATAAAATTGATTTCAGTTTAGATCACGAAGTGACTTCATTTACAGAGCCACTGAAACCTAGGGAGTACCGGATAGCCCTTTGGGACTTTTCAGCAGCACATCTCATGACTCCACCAAGAATCAAAGTCAGACACTTCATGGTAAAAGACAGGCTAGTGTACCATTGGGTGCAAAGCCTCATCAATTCTGATTCTGGCAACTCACAATATAGCCAATGAAACCAGTGAGTACCCCCCTTCATTGCCAACTTGATCCGTTCCGCTGATCACTACTTCCTGCTGGAACTTCAGTCAATTTTATCGCGTAGAGAGTCATTAGGGGTCCTTGTAACCACTTGACTCTGGTTTAAACTTATAGTGAAGTCATAGGTGTGTACTGCTAAATAACTCGAAACAAAGACGAAACGGTTGTCTAATACTCCCGGCATTTCAATAGTCCTCCGACTGAAGTTACTTAGTGATCCGAATTGAAATTAATCCAATCCCAGCAAACTAACACTTGGACATCAAACATTTTATCAATTCAACTGCACCTGCGGTGACAGTTATATTGGGCGTACTACTAGACAGCTTAGCCAACGTGTTAGTGAACATCTCCCATCGTGGTTTGGCAAAGGACAGACAAAAACAATCCGTAGCTCAATTCTGTCACATCTAATTGATAGTGGTCATGTAGTCGATAAAACGAAAGCCTTCAAAGTAATTCGTCGTATCCCTCCGAATCTTTCTAATAGACTTCGTATTCGTCTACTGCACACAGCTGAGGCGATAGGCATTCGAACTATTAAACCCAAACTATGCATTCAAAAGACGTTCGTGCAGCCATTATCCCTCCCGTGGCCTAATAAGACATAACCAACGAAAGACTTCTACCCCACCCTTTATTTATATTTCCAACCCCTTTCTTATCATCCCTTAATCTTATATTCATTATAAACGTGTTTCATTTCCTTCCCCTACAATCTAACATTACGTAATCGGTTCATTTGTTTTTACTAGCCTTTATCGACTACTTCCACCTGAACAATTGTTTGTTTAACCATACTGTTTTTCATTATTCATGTTATCACAGATTGCCTCACTTTTTCATCCTTATTATTGATAAGACCATTATTATTATTACTACTATTATTAATATTATCATTACCACTATTATGACTAACTGCACAATTTTATATTCACCATCGTATAGACAAAACACCATGATTGGTTTATATTTGAATTTTATTTGTAAACTTATATATATCAGAATTAAGCCTGATGAGATCTAATTGAAAACAATATTGTTCGCTTAAATGTGTTGTTCTTTCTATTCCTAATTTATATGAAAATGTTTGGTAAAATGTTCTTCATACCGATCTAAAAGTCATTTTTATGCAAAGTTGACTCAACTGTAATGAAAAATTTATAAAGTTTATTACATAATTTATTATTTCCATATTTTGAAGCTTCTCATTTATTTCAAATAACACCTGTTATATTTTTAAACAAATAAATGAATTCCGAAAGACTTTTTATAATCATCCTTCTGCATATACTCGGCAAGTAAATATTCATGATAATATTCCCTACTCATCGTACAACGTGTCACACCACTCATCTTTAAATCAGCTTTCATGCAAACATAAATATAATTTGAATTTGAAACACTGATACACGATATTACCTCACATTCAATATCTGCAGAATGATCCCGTAAGTACTCGCCAAGCGCATCAGGATGCTCATTCTCACTACCTATGCGAAAAACAGTGATTTAAACAACAACATGTGGGCTAAAAGTAGATTATCCCTCCACAAAATATATAGCTGTTAACAAAACCGTGAAATTTTGTTAACAGGTTCTCTTTGATTACTTTTAAAAAGGATGAAAATAAAATACACCTGTAGCCTAGATTAATAAACGTTTCAGTAAAACATCATGTATAATTTATTGGGTCTTCATTTTATCCCTACTCCTCAACTGATTTCACTCAAAGTGTTGACAATTTTGAAAATATATGAGACGTGATGTACACTGAGAAATTTCCATTGCATCCAAAACATATGTCAGAATATAGCTACTATGGTACGCAAGATTCGATATGAAAACATTAACGTCAACATTAACTGTCGTGATCAGTTGTACAGTGTATTATGGTGCCTCAATTATAACCTATTGTTAGATTTACGCGTTGTAAATTTTACCACAGCGATTATTATATCATAAACGACGTCATAAACCTCGCCTAGATTACTAGCGCGCTAGTTTACTTGCCGCTCCCAAGTCCGGATAAAGAGGAAGGGTTGAGGCGTAGTGCTAGCAACTCCACCCCTGTAAAACAACCAAATCGCTACAGAAACTTCAACGAATAAATATATTAAAAATTCTAAAAACATAAACAATAGCCTTACTTTTCGCTGGAATCGGGGAAGTGAAATGACGCAGGCTGGTGAAAGCCTTCGGGAAGCCAGTCAGCCGATGTGCCTTCTTTCGATGAAAGCAAAAGTAAGGATGGGTACCTGGAATGTTCGTACAATGTACGAAACTGGAAAGGCTGCCCAGATAGCCGCTGAAATGAGAAGGTACAGAATAGAAGTGTTGGGAATCTGCGAAAGCAGATGGAACGGAACTGGAAGGTGCCAACTACCTACTGGAGAGACAGTAATCTTTCCGGCCACCCAGAGGACAACCATGAGCACACCGAGGGAGTGGCCATCATGATGTCACCAACAGCAACCAAAGCTCTCATGCAGTGGGAACCAATCTCCTCCAGGATAATGACAGCCAGGTTCAACTCAAAAGGAAGGAAAGTTACAGTCATTCAATGCTATGCGCCTACAAACGTCTCAGAACAAGAGAAGAAGGAGGCGTTCTACAGACAACTACAAGCAATAATGGACAACGTCCCAAATGGCGATATCAAAATCCTGATGGGCGACATGAATGCGAAGCTGGGAGGAGACAACACAGGAAGAGAACTCACCATGGGTCGTGAGGCCCTCGGCGAAATGAACGACAATGGTGAACTCTTCTCAGACTTCTGCGCCTTCAATGATTTGGTGATTGGTGGTAGTGTGTTCAAACACAAGGATATACACAAGACGACATGGATTTCACCAGATGGAAACACCAAGAACCAAATAGACTTCATCTCAATTTCAAGAAAGTGGAGACGGAGCCTACTGGACACAAGGTCAAGGAGAGGAGCAGATGTGGGTTCAGACCACTATCTAGTAGAAGGGACTTTCAAGGTGAAACTAAAAGCCTCGAGGATAGCTGGGGATAGGCCACAATGCAAGTTCAACACTCAATTACTGAAGGACACAACCACAAAAGACACCTTCACTGCAACTGTCAGAGCAAAGCAGGAAACACTACGCGACATCACTGAAGAATCATGCGTGGAAGAACATTGGAAGTCTCTGAAGGCGATTCTCAACGAAACGTGTTCAACGGTTCTAGGAAGAAAGAAGAGACAAGACAAGGAATGGCTCTCAACGGACACTTGGAAATTAATAGAAGAGAGGAGAATGGTGAAAGAGAAAATGATTCAATGCAAGGACGGACAGGAGAAGGAGACGCTGAGCTCAACTTACAAAGCATTGGACAAAGAAGTGAAGAAAAGTGCTAGGAAGGACAAAAGACGATTCTACGACAACCTGGCCACTGAAGCTGAGAAGGCAGCAGGCAAAAGGGACCTGAGGACACTATATCAGATAACCAAATCTCTATCCGGGAAGAGATCAACACAAGCGAAACCTATAAAAGACAGCCAAGGGAACCCAATTACCAAGGAAGAAAAACAGATTAAACAATGGGCGGATCACTTCAAAGGACTCTTGAACCGACCATCACCTGCAACCCGTCCAGAAATACCAACAACAGCGCGCACACAACTGCAAGTTGACACCAATCCTCCAACGAGAGCTGAAGTCTTGAACACAATCAAGCTTCTGAAAGCTGGAAAAGCAGCCGGACCAGATGGAATACCCCCTGAAGCACTGAAAGCGACCCAGAGACGACAGCAGACATGCTGACTCCATTATTGCAAAAGGTCTGGAAGGAGGGAAAGGTGCCTACTGACTGGAGGAAAGGTTACCTCGTGAAACTACCAAAGAAGGAAGACTTAGGCCCACTCTGCAAGAACTGGCGAGGAATCATGCTCCTATCGACGCCAAGTAAAATCCTGAGTCGCATCATCCTGGAGAGATTAAAGGACGCACTGGAGACAGAACTCCGACCAGAACAAGCTGGATTCAGGAAAGGCAAATCATGTACTGACCAAATTGCAACTCTACGCATCATCATCGAACAAAGCATGGAATGGCAATCAAACCTCTACCTCAACTTTATAGACTTTGAGAAGGCCTTCGACAGCGTTGACCGTGAAGTAATTTGGAAATTACTCGAGTACTATGGCGTACCCCAAATATTCATCAACCTTATTCAACAGCTGTACGACAACGGCACATGTCAAGTGATCCACAACGGAAAACTCAGCGAGGCGTTTGGAGTAAACACAGGAGTCAGACAAGGGTGCTTACTATCACCAATGATATTCCTAATTGTGGTGGACTGGATTATGCGTCAGACAGTGGGAAACGAGAAGACAGGAATATCCTGGACCGACCGACGTGAAGAACCTAGAAGACCTGGATTTCGCGCGTGGATGATTTATGTTTGATGTCACACAAAATCGAAGACTTACAAGCGAAAACCGACAAACTGGTCGAAGAAGCAGCGGAAGACAGGACTCCAGGTGAACATAGACAAGACGGAGGTTATGAAAATAACCAACCAACAACAGCAACACCCACCGCAAATAACCATCAACGGGAGGGATTTGAAAGAGGTTACTTCATTCACTTATCTAGGGAGCATTGTCTCAACTACAGGAGGAACGGACGAGGATGTCAAATCGAGCGAGAATCGGGAAGGCGAGAAACACATTCATCAACCTGAAATCAATCTGGAAATCTTCGTCACTCAGCATCACCAACAAAATTCGGATTTTCAATACAAACGTGAAGTCAGTCATTCTTCTATACGGATCAGAAACTTGGTGGGCGGGTCACAAAGAATATTTCCAACAGGCTCTGCAGACCTTTATCAACAACTGTCTTCGCTGGCTCTATACTGAAGATCAGATGGCCGGGCCGGAAAGAATCACCAACAAGAAACTATGGGAACAAACAAAACAAGAACCAATCAATCACCCAACAAATATGCAGGAGAAAGTGGAGATGGATCGGACACTCGCTGAGGAGACCGCTGGTTGACATCGCGCGCGCTCAACCCATCTCGAGTGGAACCCGAAAGGGAAGCGGCGTGTGGGACGTCCAAGGGTGACATGGAGGAGATCGTGTGAAGAGGAGTTGAAAGGGTATGGACTAACATGGATGCAGGTGAAAAGTACAGCAGAAGACAGAAGCAAATGGAGACATGGATTTGAAGCCCTATGTTCCACTAGGAACCCAAGGGAGCAATAACAATAATAATAAATGACGTCACATAACCGACCAGATTTATTCGGGTGTGTCCTGAACGCAAGAAAGTGATCTCCGAGTCAGAGGGCATGGGTAACAAAACTTTGTTGAGAAACGCGATACCACGAAACGTTACAAAAGCAGGGAAAAAATGGTTATTCTCCAATACTTTAGCGGTTCTATAAAAACCAATAACATCAATGAGGCAGCTATACAGTCAATGTATTTTTCTAAATATAAAACAAATACTATAAGACAAAATTAGTTAGCTAAATTTCAATTGTAAAAGACACCTTAGAATCGAGGAGAATATTCCCAGCGAACTGGGATCAAAGGCTCTGTCCACAGGAATCACACACCAAGGCTTCCCGCAGACAGTCTTGGGTTATGATAAGCCTCATTCACTCAAACAAACTCATGTCGTTAAATAGCACATTGCCCGCTTACACACAACAATAAAGAAGTATTACAATTAAAGATTACACAGGAATGAAGGCAAATAATACAGGTCGAAATCAAAGTGGGATGTGCAAGTGTTAAATTAATGATACAAAGTCGAGGGGAAGTACGTATAATAATTACAAAGTTAGTTGAAATATCTAAATAATCACAAATATTATAAGTAGAACGTCCAGGAGGGATTTTCCTAACAATTTATCCACTGTGCCTCGGTGGCACAGTGGTCAGGACTCTCGCTGATCATGCACATGGTCCGGAGTTTGATCCCCTGCCGACGCACACCTGATACCTGTGGTCGGCCTGCAAAATTTGGGCTACCAGTATCACATATTGAAAATTCCATACTTATACCAAAATACGGTGTGGAATCAGGCTGTAATAAAAAACGAATTGTTGGTTGAAATAATTTACCTAAGAAAATAAATTTTCGTCCCACCAGTTCTACCTCAGATTCAATCTCTTGTTTAAAATTTTTAGAGATATAATGTTGGACTCGTGATGATTCAATGAATGTAAACGTGCGCTACACATTGGTAAGCAAACCTTTTAGCTGCTCAAAACATCCTTAATTTTAAAAAATATATAGCTGTGTAGCATGGTAACAAAGCAGCTCACACATTTATATGATAAATACAAGCCATAAGGCCTGTATATGAAAATATCTGACATTATGTGAAATGTACGTATAAATGCAGTGTATGAGGTAGTGCTGTTGATGCTTCAAAAATGATATCAGTCACCTGTGGTTCTAGCATGTTAACACATCAAATTATTGGGAGTTTGAGATGAATGTGGTTAGCACGAATTTATGAGAGGAAAGAAATGAGGGTAAAAGGCATATTGGTAGACAATTCAAACACAGGATTAATGTGCTGAAATTCTAGTTCACTCATAATACCATATGTTGAATGGCTTGGTGACGTTTGACAATATAGGTATTTCGTTAAGTCATTCAACATGTATTATTAATTCATTCTGATTCATATTCCTTAGGATGCAACTATAAATATGACCTAAGTTAATTGTATATGTGTCCAGACCAAGAGGACATTTAACATTTTGAAAAAATTTGGGCAATTAAAAACAAAACGATATTATCTTTACTAATGTTTCTCTTCATAATGCCACAACGAAACACTCCATCTAATTTCACCAAACATAATATGAAGCTCTAGAGGATTTGAGAAACTACTGTCGCAATGCGGTGAGTACGGTGGACAAGGGAAACGTCACTGTGATAATTAACAAAAATGATTATGAAAAAAGGCAAGTGCATACCTCTCTAACGGACCACATTTACTTATCGAAGAAGAGAATACACTGAAATCAACAAGATGAAAATGAATACCAACAGACTTCTTCAAGAACTAAAACCCGAAATCAGAAATTTTCTTTGGTTTAAACTAAAGCCAAAATCTTATGTACTCTCAAGATCTGTTTGTCAACTAAAAAACACAAGCCTACAGCCCCATTAAGCCCAGTAGTAGATTTTACCGACTTACCGATTTACAACATTTTCAAATACTTATTTTCGATTCTGAAACAACTACAAAAGGCAACACAGAATGATACCAAAAGTTCGTATGATTTCAAACCCAAAGAAGAATATCGGAAAGTTGATAAAGGAACTTGTACACTACAAACCAATGAAACTAATAGAACCCTAAAAATCTATCTAGAAACTGATTATTTTACATTTAAAGGAAATTTATGTAGACAGACAAATGATGTTGCTATGGGTTACACAGTTTCCCCCAATAATATCTGATCTTCTCACAGAACACTTTTGAAGATAACATCTTAAACGCACTCACACCTTAAATATAGCTAAGATAGGTTGATAAGAAGTTCAATAGCCCATCTCCAAGCAATCGATTTGCTACGGAAGCAAAATAAGACTTTAGTGAGTTACTTTTCCAAACTGCCTACTTAAAAGGAAAGATGTTTTAATGCGTCTACATTCAACAAGAAAACACACTCAAGCAGAAATTCAGACTTTGTATCAGCAAATCCCATCAATGCAGACGTATCAGTTGTCTCAAGTCCTCTCAGTCGAACATACTCCTTGATAACGAATTAGAAGGGAAAAAGAGAAGTATGAAATATCACTGAAATTCTCAGGCAAAATAACTACCCAAAGAACTTCATTATCAAAATCAACACCAACATTAGACATTTGCCGAAAAACTGGACCTCGGCATTTGTCATTTCGTACAGACTAGAGACATTAGACGATATCAGAAGAGTGCTCAATAAGCACAACATCAGAGATTTCTTCAAAACATCAGACTTGTCGAAGATCAACCTCGCCCACGAAAAATGATCAAATCTAAAAGACTCACAATCTAATAGTGTCTATAAATGAAATGCCTGGAATGGGACACGGAATACATCACGCGAATTCGCGATAAACCAGTTTAATAATACTTTGATTAAGCTATTAGCATTATATAGCCAAATATCAGTAAAAACAGTATCATTTTGTTTTTCATCCATTGGGAAATACATAAAGTTAGGTTAACTGTTTATTGAAGAAAGGACGTCAAAAAGCAGACAACAATGAGGACGATATCCACCTTATTTGTTTCACATATATCCACCACGACTTACTGATCCCCAACAAATACTGAATAAATGTGACTGTTAGGATCTATCGTTGTTTCCATAGGACGGCTCGGACTGTTATTATAATTGCTTTTGTATGACAAGGAGTTTAATTTCAAGCATCATAAATTCTGCAGTGGCCATTCTGTGTTCCTTTGTTCTCACCTACTATCTTAGGTTGCTGCATGAAGCGTGCCAGTATTTACGAGTTTCACGTACTCGTCGAAATAAAGAACTTACTGATGGTAATTTACGAATCAGCAGAAATCCTTGCAACCATAGGTACTTCACCAGTTAAAATTCAGAACTAGTTAAGACCGTTTTCGGAAGTAATGGTTTATTCTTACAACAGTTTATTTGACAAAAGAAATATATTCGAGATTATTCAAGCTAGATATCTCCAGACTCAGTCTATAAAACATAACCGAACAGACATTATCTGTGAGTATATATATATATATATATATATATATATATATATATATATATATTAGTGAAAATACTGCAAATATTTCAATGGGAGCTCTAGCTTAAAATTATGCAAATATATGCTTTTGCATGACAACATATTACTGAAATGGGACATTTATTTGTATCCTCAGGACTTAGTATTATTTTAAGAGCTGGAGGCAATATTTTCCTACTCCTCAGAGTTTTTATAGCATTTGTATGATTTTGGGCTTTTGTCTACATCGGAAGTATTGAAATTATAGCTGGTCCCTAGTAAGGCACTACAGTTTATAATAACAACAATAATATCGAGCGTATTTGACTACATAACTCAAGCAGTTATTTCCATAAGTGTGTAAAAGCTGTTTAAACAGCTGTCACGTAGATAAAGAATATCTCAGGTGAAAGGAATCGATCTAAACATTTAGAGTGTTAAAAAACTGTTAATTTTAACGGCGAACTAAGGAACGTCGGTGGCACAGTGGTTAGGACGCTCGCCAGCCATGCATATGGTCCTGGGTTCGATTCCCGGCCGACGCACTCCTTTACCTCTCTATGCCAGAAACAATGCTGGTAAAGAGGAAAGGTTGGGCATGAGGCTAGCAACCCCATCCTCTAAAAATAAACACTGCTACAAAAACTTCAAGCCACTAGCTTGAAGCCCTATGTTCCACTGGGGAACGTGAGGGAAAAATTCAAAATTAAGCAACGAAAATGAAAAACCAGTTGGCGTGATAACATATTTATGACCTTGAGTCTGGTTGTACCATCTTTCCTAAAGTGCACCACGCTAAACGATGAATTTCATCTTCTATAACAATAAATACCACAGCAACCTTTTCGCCTAGAGATACGCAAATGTCTACATTTTTCACTGACAAAGGAGAAATATTTTCGTGAGTTCCGTAATTCTTCTTACGTATTCCTTCATTTGAAATGTCGCTGTCGTTTTAATGTGATATTATTACAGCACCAAATAAATTAGTTCATTATCGACCCTTACTGTGTATTCGATTATAAGTTTTTATTTTTATTTTATTTTTGATTACAGCTTGATTTCACACCGTATTTTTGGTACAACTATGGAATTTTCAGCATGGATATCGGTAGCCCAAATTTTTCAGGCCAACCAAAGATATCAGGTGTGCGTCGGCAAGGGATCAAACCTCGGACCATGTGTTTGGTCGGCGAGAATCCTAACCACTGTCCCACCGACGAACAGTGGGCTTATTAAAGCGTTAAATCTATGAGTGAATTTACCTCCAAAAAGTATTGATAACACTAACGCATTTCAAAATCAGTACACTGTCGAATACTCTTCCTAAGGCTTACTTTTTATGTGTTCTTTTACTAAAATGAAGCATAAATGAAACCATCTCGCCGTTTGAAATAAAACAGTCGAATTATGCTTGTTTGATTGTGTTTTATATCTAACTGAAAAGAAGGGAAAATATTGTAACAGTAAGATTTCATCATTGTTTTAGAGTATAATTTCAAATCAAAGGTTTAAATACACTTATAAATAATAAATACAGATTAGTAAAACTGTGATGAGAGAGGCAAAAGTTTCCTTTATTGTAATAACTTTTCTTCCAAAACTACTATATATCTGACAGTTACAATGAAATACTTTTCCACAAGCTTTGAAAATAATGTGAAACAGTGTAATGAATGTGAGGTGAACATTAAGAAAACATTAAAGGTGAGTTGCAAATGCAATTGTGAATAAATGAAAGGCAACAGAATGTGAACAGTAAATAAGGAGAGGCAGGTCTTGAAGAGAAATAAACCCTGTTTACTTCACTCCAGTTTTAGTGAATATAAAGTATTTCACTATACTTTGATTAGGATTAAAATGAATGGTGTGTTGCATTTTATGTGCACTGTTTGATGAGAAAAAAAGTAGCAGGCAAATTATGTCGGCGTCGTTAAAAAACCTTTCACAGGCCATTATTTTTTCAACGCGAAATTTAGTGAACACACTGTAGTTGAATTCTGTCCACCAAAAGTAGACTAGTTTTAGATAAAGTAGAAACTACATAAATCTGCTAGCTAACTGTAATCATATATATATATATCATGATTAACACATGAAATTATGGAATCTTCATCATAATTATAAATCTAATTGACACGATACTGATTGGAAGAGATTCAGTTTCACACGCCTTACTGCACAGAAATGAGCAATAAATTGGTTTAATGAGGGATGCAAAGCACATTTTTTCATTGTAGCATTGTGGCACAAACAGATGTTGTTTTCATTAGTAGGACAATCACTTTTAATATACTCCACTAGCTCAATATACTTCAATTGAATTGAATAATTATTAATATCCCTGCACAAGAGATGGCTGTCGTGGCCCAAGTGGTCTATTGGATAACGCTTTGGCTTTTGAAACTATGGGCCCTGGGTCCGAGCCTCGGTGGGAACGTCATCACTCACTGCGGAGTGCAGAATTATCCAATGACGGGTCCTAAAGAGGAAGAAATGAGCATTCTGGATTCCACTCCTAATCACCATCCACCAGTTAGCTTTTAATTACATGCTCTGACATCGTCGTAGCATCTGCACAAGAAGCCGACATGGTAAGCCGAGACCAAGCACTTCGATCTAATCAATCGACGGGAAAATCTACAGTTGAATTAAATAATACGTCACATTTTCTGGCTAAAGATTATGAAACAAAATTTTGCGTCATTAGGAAGATGAATAACTGCTGTCACAACAAAAATTTCTTAATAAAAAGCAATCCCTTCAACATTCCACTAGTGGCGTTTGCCAGCCAACCGTCACTGACACCAGTGTGGTTTCCCCACCCCTTCAGCTGCCATAAATTGTTCATAGAGTTCAAGACACTGGTAGAACTCAGTTGAATAGAACAGAATTTTTATTTATCATACTGTGAATTCACACGTATTCTATAGTAGCTAATAATACAACCTATTCACACAGACTGAAGTAGATGAACCGGGGTTCGAACCTGGAACACATTGACTAGAATATTTAAGCCATTGAGCTCCATATCCAAAATTTTCGCAAAACTCAAGACACTGAGTAATTAAACAAACATAAGGTTAACATTATATAAGAGTTTTAAAACACACCAATATATGTAAGACAAAAATCTGGCTGTGTACAAAAAATGTTTGTTTTTATTTGATCAGGATATCGGCTAAACAAAATGACTTAGCATTTATTTATTATTCAGTATTTCCATGCTTATACTTTGTATCATAGTTAAAAAATACACATTTCATAAATGTCAAATTCGTTGTCGTTAATTTCTTTACTTAATCTTGCCAACGCTAACCGACACCTATAAAAAATATTCGAACAGCCAGTAAAAGTTATCTCAAAGCGTTTCCTAGTATAAATATTTCCTTTTGATTAAACTTTACGGATAATAATACACAAATACCTTTTCTGATCGTACACTAGACAGCAACTAGTATCATGCACCTACTCCTATGCTTTGTGTAGAATTAATTCTATCAGTCAGGCCTGCAATGTTGGCACCATGCTAGCTGGCTCACCACTGTTGTTACTTGATGGTTGGAGGTGATCGGTAGGAAGCTTAAGACCTAGGTTTCATGCTTGTCGGCACTCGTCAACAAGGTGTATCTGCGATATTTAAGGAAGTCATGTCCCTTCTGAGTTTTTAACCGATGTCATCCAGTGCTGCCGATAGTTTCCAACGCTCTAATAATAATAAATATTATTGTTACTGAAGATCCACTCAGATAGGTTTGTCTATAGATATCCATCAAACGTGTATTACTTCATTATATTCATCCTTGGAGTATGTGTGCGTGTGTTCGTTTGTTTTAAAACAAGAATCCTATTAGAATAATAATAATAATCACTTCATTCCAACAATGATATTAGTACAGAATAGAAATTTCAGCGTTTTTTATACATATTGCAATAATTCAGCTCCTTTTATTGATATGTAAATACGAAATTGAAAAAATAAAACAAAACCACAAAAACCTTAAGTTTGTGGGACATAATGAATTGCAAATAAGTAATATAATAAATAATACATGTAACAATCTTTGTTTATACTTTGCAGTTTAGTTGCTGGTTTAAAAAGATTATAAGTTCCCCTCTGACATTTGTCTTAACATACAAAATCTGTGCTTAATATGCTATGATAGAATTTTTGTATTTTGTTTCTGTATGACCAGAAATTGGTATAAAATTTCTTTTGGTTACAAGGGAAATGTTGCAAATAAAGATTATGCTCTATAACAGAGAAGATAACTTTATTCAGCTGCTTTCAAGAATTAAAATGCCCACCGACAACGATGTCAGTCAGTTGAGTCAAATGTATACCATTAACCCTGATTACAGCCTTCAGTGTTCTACATAATGTGACATAGTGTTCCTTGAGAGACTCAGGGAATAATAAGAGGGATAATAAAGAAAATTGAGCAGAATGCATTGAGCAATAAATTATGTGAGAAGCTGACTGAGTCTCAACTTCTATTTATGTCAAGTGAGATGGAATTTTTTCTGAGAAATCAACAGGATATGAGGCCGCCAACATAGATTCTGAGAGAAACTGATGATGAGGTTTGAGATATTCGATTTGCTCTCTACCACAGCTCTGTTGATATCACGAGAATCATCTTACTGAATCAGTCAGCGCAAGTCTTATTCGCATCTGAAACTAAATCGCCAGTATGACCCTTAGGTGGATTCAGTTTAAGACTACTTAGGTGAGACCACTTGTTTACTTTAGATAGGAATCCTATGCAAAATCTGTCGAGACAAAGTGGTTAGATCGTCGGTTTTGGAATAATACGGAAGGTGATGCAAAAAAAAGGAAAAAGAAACGGGTAGAGTAGGTAGTTGAGCACTTTCTATTTAAAACAGTATGTCGTTTTATAACAGAAGAATAAGAAGACAACCACTTTGTGGCTTAAGACTCTGTATTTGTCACAATCAGGCTTTGTATCCCTAATAAATAGCGCATTAAAGATTTGTGTAAGAGAATGACAAGAAATATCCACACAGTTTGAAGCAAAATCCTTGGTACACCATCAAGATTTAGGCCTTGTGATGGATATAGGGATTTGAGATATGTTGATACATCCTTTTCATTGAAACCAGGGGAATGATCCTTTTCTTGACTAGAAACATCAGGTCCAATCGTATTAGGTTGTTGCAATATAATAGATCTATTTAAGGCATACATATCATGATGAGCAACAACCAAAATCTGTTGATTAAAAGTCGATTAAAAGTTGCCAGATGCTAGAAGCATCTTATGGGATAAAAATTTTTAATTGTATATCCTATTAAGTCTTTGTGTTTCAGACTTTATCAGAGAGTGTATTGTTCGAGCACTTCCATTATCATGTGGCTTGAACAATTTCTGTTTTTCTCATTAGTTGTGGAGAAGAGATCCTATCGCAGACGAATCTACTGAAGTTGCCGCTGCATTGTATATTCTGGAAGTCATATTTATTCTAGAAATTAAATGCCTTAACTCACACGCAATAACTATTCGCTTGCTTAAAATGAATTAACTACTATTCGTAATTTTGAAAGTCGTATGAACATATAATTTTCCACTCACACTTTTAAAAAGTAGGTTGTTTTGAGAAAATATCCTTCAATACATTTATAAATCGTATAGATGAACCTTGATGTTTTCTTTTCCCTATCCTCAGACATTTTGGTATTATCACACTGTTAACCATGAATGTCTTCTTCAACATATTTTCTAACAACATATAGTAAAATTATGTTAATAATAAATTTAGGAAGTTATGCAATCTCATGCTCCCTAGGGACTAGCCCCATTCAGGCACTTAACCTGGTGGGAAACCGTGACCAGTAGGTTACAGCGGTTGAAGGTGAGTTGGTAATTCAACGAAGATCGAAGTTGTCGCACTATTTAAAAAATTGGTGGAAGTTAGAATTCAAGAGTTATTGTGTCGCGTCTCAGTGACTGAACAATCTACGAGCTCGCCTTGTAACCAGAAGGTCCGGTAGGTGCCTACTGTGAAAAGTTTCAAACTAGGAAGAAACAGATAGCTGTCCAGTACTCCCAGGTGGTTTTCCAACGATTCTGTACCTTATGTCAGCTCACGATGAAATCCTCAAGACAATTACGCGTTTGCATAATGATTCATTCCATTATTATTTAATGATTTTCATTAACAGCTCAGGTAACTGATGAGGTGATGGATTTCATTTTAGATAAGTAAGGACTAGACCAAAATTTATGTACACTTACTGAATGAACGGCGTATTGGTCATTCGGTTTTTAAGTTTTCCAGTGAATGCACCTCCTTACGACAATCTAAAAAAAGTTGGGTTGAAATAGAAAACAAGCGTTATGCAAATTTACCATTCGTAACCGCATTTACAAAGAAAACAATGAATAGTGAATAACTTTGTAATGATTTCCTTTCAACTAAATTATCTTATGATATCTCTTGATTTAGTTTGTGCTGAATGCATATAAAACCTTTATTCACCAGACTTCAATGGCCTAAGTTTTTATTTATTATCCTGCTTCAGACGTGATTATGTACATTATTCAGATGATTCGTTAAAATTTTAAGAAACACTAAAGGTGTGAAATAGAATGCTGAATAAAAACTCAATATTTTCGCTTCTCATCACAAGTTTACCTGGCTTTAACAGCTCACAGAAAATTTCTCGGAACACTAACTGTAAACTAGATGTATACATTCCATATTAAATAAGTTTATGTGATGTAATAAAAATTGATTTATTCTCATCAATAAGTTTACACAATATGCCCAATTTCCAGTGTAGTTTATTGAAAGCTATCTACTCTTCATCCAGGATTTTCAAGTAAAATAGCCATCTCCAAGAAATTCTGTGGCATTTCAGTGGCATCAACGTAACACTACACTATATATCAGAAATATCAGAAGAGATAATAACACAAATTCATGAGTTTATAATCTCCATTGAATGCCAGGGCTGTAGTGATGGCTGGAATGGCTTCGTCTGAACACAGGACTGGTTGTTTCAGGCAAATTGCGATAGACTAGGCTGTTTGGAGTATGCGGTACTACAATGTTTTTGACAATTTATTTCCTACCCGATAAATAATAGAGGAGGAGGATTCAACAATGCTGGTTTGTGACCGGTTCAGGCCGGGTGGCCTGATATCGAAATGTGGATGGCTTTCCCTAAATCTTCATTTAGCCACACTGGGAGATATTGGCGAGCAAGAAAAGCCAAGTTGCTAGGGCAATGTTCAGTATAACTTGCTCCACAAGCGCACTTGAACTGGCAATTACTTTTAGAAGTGGTTAGTCTAGGTACAGCTCTGGGAACTTAATTTTATACATTATCATTTTTTATGGGTTAGAAAACACTTGTATAAAATGTGGAATCCAACTTTTCTGCTCCTCCCTTTTAATAATAAATGAGGTGACGCCTTTTAACACATACTGTATGATGATAAAATACTCTAGAAAGGTATGCTGTTTGTTTCCCCTCTTTGTTATTATTAATTATTTACAATGCTAATAACACTGTTTTCAAAAATATTTCCGCAATTCAGACATTCAGAAACCTTATTTACAACATTTTATGTAATAATTAGTTGTTAAACAACTTATCTCTGAAATCATTTTGCATTGGGAGCGTTTATAGATTATATCATATGCGCATACGAATTCTGATAAATAATACAGCTCTGTCTATCCTCACATCTTTCAATCTTCATACTGGTTAACAAAACATTTATCCTTGTGAAATGTTCTTTATATTCTTAAATTTCTATTACTTACATTCATCTGATTTCAGAAAAAAAGTACGTAGAGCAAAAACAGACACAATGTCCAGCAATATGATGGATGCTTTTCTAAATATCTTGTTATTAAAGAGCTGTTTTTTTTGGTGCCTTCAAAATATTTTTTGTTCCATAATTACCGCTAGACAGGTGAAATCATGTTCACGTCTGAAATTACTTTATACATGCAATCTGTAAAGATCACGTGTTATCCAGATGACTTCATTTCGCGTGAAATGTAACCAGTCGACATTGGATGTATTACTTACCGTACGTCATGGTACTGCTTGAACTTCTAGAATGAAAAGATGCAAACTAACTACATAAGTACGCACTTCTGGACTAATTTACCCAAACGAAATTCATATGAATTATTCCTAACCTTCAGATTAAATCTTATTGTTAATGAGAGTATCTTTTTAAAGCTTTTATTTATTTACTTTTTTATTTTTATTTTATTATTTTATTATTATTTTTTCTTTTATTTTTTATTTTCAGCACTTCAACTTAAGTTTTGCTATTAAAACGAAATCACTGACGGTTTTCTTGCTGATAGGAAAGGTAACGCATAAAAAGAGTGAATGGAGAAATGCTTGCGCGTAGCAAATAGTGTTAACATTCTTAGTAATGATAGTCAAACACTTAGTTTGCATGAATCAGGTTATTCAAATATTTATCTTCACTTTCGTATTTATTCCAAATTTATATTGCCTTTATTCACTCTCGGTATCACGTTTGATATCACCTTGATCGGTAGTTGAGATATAACCCACTGGCTAAGATATTGACTTCCAGTGCCAGAATTTAGAATCAGCCTTAACACGAAAAATGCAGCTTTAGGTAATTTGGTTCAGACAAGCAGCTGAGAAAAGGCGAATTAGAAATTAATTTTCGTGTAGGAACATGTGAGCAAGAAAGCACAGTGTGTACATAGCGGAGGTGAAATAGACATGTCGAGAGATAGTAGAAACAATAACTTACATCTGTAACTTGTGTAATGATATTCATGAAATGTCCTTTTGAATTAGTACTATACTGATAACGATTACTCCCAAGTATTTGATCTCATTTTTTAGCTAGTCGGTTTAATAGAAAACGTTCCACTGGTTTGAAGTAAGTGAAAAGTAATTCTGTGAAGGTAATTTTCTGTGGTGAAAGCGTCCTCTTCAAAGGTTGTACAATGGTGTTAATACTTGCTAAAAGGCGAATAGTGAACAAGTAGAAAGGAGTTTAATACCATAACAGAATGAGAGAATAAACATACTTTTTCTGCCCCCAGAGACTGAGAGTATCTTGACGAATAGCTGGTACCTACACTCCACACAAGTATCAAGCTCTAACGCAACTTGTAACTTTCATCCTTACGTTGCAGCCAATTTTAAAATATGTTTTTGTTTGAATTCGCCAACGTGTCGGAATCCAAGATAACCTCTGGATTCAGCTCTTGACTCATTATCTTCAGAGATCAGTCTTCAGAAATCCACTATGGAACGCTCACTATATACTTTTTCACAGCTGTATCCTTCTGAGAAGGTAAAGAAACTAAGTCCTCTATTTATCTTTAAGAATAAGAAGTATTATTGCCAATAATGCCGTCAATTGAAGAGACTGGGGTAGCTCCACTTTCAGAATGGATACCGTAGAAGATTTATCAAGAAATATATGAGAGTAAAACACAACCCCGAATTTCAATGAAACTGTTGTTTGTGAATGTTAAATTTATCCTTGCTGGAATCCAGCTGTTTTCATCAGTATCCACACCCTGGTACACGCAGGTAGTAAATTAAAGTGGACGTTCGAAGTAGATGTAATATAAATAAATAAATAAGTAAACATGATGATTACTCATTCACAACTGCATGTCAACTGCGAGTCCAAATAAGTCAAGAACTGTAGTTTATATATTCAAATCAAATTTAAAATTTATTTTAATACTTTCATTAACCAAAATTTCAGACAAAAGTATGAACAAAATTTTCGTGAATTGGCAGAAGTTAGAATTCAAGGACCATTGGATCGGGTCCTAGTGGCTGAACGATATACGAGTCCGCCTTGTAACCGGAAGGTCCTGGGTTCGAATCCCGGTGGGCGCGTACTGCTGAAGAGTCCCAGACTAGGACGAAACAGCTGTCCAGTACTCCATGCAGGTTTTCCAATGTTTCTCTAACTAATGTCAGCTCATGATGAAATCCTGAAATTTTCAAATCTTAACAATCCTGTCAGTAAAAATAAAGCATACATATTTTACTCTGGACATGTTGCCATTCTTCTGCATTGATATCACTGTAAGTTACTCCTAACTATTAGTAAGCCCTAAATTGTTATTGTGTTTCTTTGTCTTATTGAAAACATTTGGTCCCTTTTATGAATGTGGATAGCGATATTAGATGACGGAGATTATGCGAAAACTGTGATGTATTTGCGCTATACATTTCAAGCAATCTGATCACGCATTTACTTCTCAAGTCAGTATATATCAAAAAAACTAAATTAAACAAAGTGACAAAGAGAATTTAGTAATTATAAGAATGATTAACACAGCGTCTGGTAATCCAATCAAATAAGGATTACCAAGGTAGGTTAAGAGTAATAATAAACTATTTTTGAACACACAGGAGGAGGGTGGGCTTAAGTTTATGAGAAGCTACAGCCTCAGAGTATTTCAGCAAGCGTCGTTGACCACTTTTATAGACAACCTTAAAAGCTGTGTTAACATCACTGCTATGGATCATGGTGATCAAGTGTTTGGCTATAGATGAAGTTGATAGTCTGTCACCTGCGTCTGTTGATTTCCCAAAGTTCATCTGTCTTTCTAACTGTTTCGGAATACTCTCTCCCACCTCCACATGTAAAGTCATCTAATATAGAATTAAATTCTGCAACAGTACCCAGCATCTACACTAACATTAACTCTAAAGTATCTTTCTTGGACGGCTATGGTTTTTAGATATTAAAGATACCACAATTAACCACCTTTATTTATTTATTTTTTTTTATTTCATAAGAAATTAAGAGATGTGTTATATTTGCATGTTCTTAGTGTTGTTTGAAAGTATTGTGGAGAAATATTGTTCTCAACGCCTTAGAGACAAAACCTTTTTTCATGTCTCGAAACGAAATGTCATAGAAAACTAAGAAATTATCAGAAGACTGATTATTTCATTCTAATTAATACTAATATTATCAAACCCCAAATAACTGATGTATGATAATTTGTTGGACTTATGAAGTGTCAAATATGCAATAAGTAATTATCTAATACACTGATTAAAAGGTAACCGAATAAGAGTTTTAAATACCTAGGATCTCGAATAGTTTGATATGAAGACTTTTAACTCAATAAACTTTGAATGAGAGGCAACGAACGATTTAGTCCTCACCATATTTTTAAAATACGTTAAGTGTTAAATGAAAGGAAAATTCCATTTCAAAAAGCTAACCACCTTTCATATAGAAATTCATTGTTAATATATAACCACTGTATTAATGGTTCACATTCTGAACTGTGAGCCGAGAAGTACTTCTTTTAGATTAACTGGTTACAATGTAAGTGTCACAGTTAATTGTTACCTTAATTTCCCCATATGAGATTTGACGAACACCCTATTTTCAGTAAAACTTGAAAGCAGATATATTTACTAAAAGTTAATTTTAGAAACCGTCTCACCAACACTAACTCTAAATTATCTTTTTTCAACAACTGCGGCTTCTTAATGTTGATGATATGAATTATATATATCCAAACCAAGTTCACTTTTAACAGTTTGAAAAAATTTGGGCATTGGGTATATGATATTCATTATAATAGAGGTTTTTGTATTTCCCAATGAATGAAATGAATGTAAAAACAATCTCGTTTTGTTTTTTCATTCATTGGGAAATACAAAAAACCTCTATTATAATTGATGATATGAAATCTAATCGACTTATTTTTCATAGTGAATTGAGGAATTTTCTGTAAAACTTGGAATCACTCAAATAATACACTAAATAAGACTTATTTTAAGGTAAATTTTCTCACTAGTAATTTCGTATGACTTGTTTTACACGTGATAATAACCTCTTTGTCGAGAACGGAATTCTGGTCGTCGGAAATAAGAAAGAAGGTCGTTTTCTATTGGTTCACGAAATCATTCAGTTACTTGTATACTGCATATACTGCATATACACATATATTTTAGTAAATTAAATATTCCCATAATTTATTCAGAACAAAATATTTAGAGCGAACAATTGTTTTCAATAAATTCTTCTTCAGGCTCTACAATTATAAATCCATTAATGTAAGCATACAATAGCCAGTAAAGGCGAATTAGAATCATATCAGAAAGTGTATTGTGGAACAAGTATAAGATGGGATGAAACAATAGTCATATAGTTTTTTAATATGCATGGTCAATAACAACATGGGACAGAATGAGATGAAATAATTTAATTTAATGATGTATATATATATATATATATATATATATATATATATATAGTTGACAGCAAATACAGGTTTCAAGAGTGAGTGTAATCAGGGTGTGTGAGGCAATATGAAAATAAACCAACGAATGGGACGGTCTAGACTTAAGTTCAAGGTTGAAAATAACAACAATAAGAATGATTGTAAAATAATAACGATGATATGGTGTAAAATTAAAATTAAATGTACTATTGGTGAATGATTGTCAAATAATAATAATGAATATAATGAAGTGGAACGAACAGGATTTTGTAAATACGATAGTAAGTTAGAAAAGCACTATTTAGACCTAAGGTAATAAAATCATAAGAAAGGTCATGAAATCATAAAAGTCGAAAATGAACGTTTGTCAATGAAACAGAGGAATAGAAGAAGGAAAAGAAAAGAAAATCGCGAAAGGAATTTAAAGTGTTAATGGAGGATTTGTTGGCTTTATTGTAGGCCAAGGTAAACATAGAGGTTGAACATACTTCTTCTGTATGCAGAGGGATGGTCTTCTGGTATTAATTGCAACTGCTTCAGCTACTGATAGAAGACGTAGTCGAGCTCCTCGAGATAAATTACTAGGAACGCGGTAAATAAATGAGAACGCTCGGTCAAGTTTTATCGGGTGTCCAGTATCTACCAATTGGGCTAAGACTGCACTATTTATGCCGTTGGTTACGTGAGCGCATGGATAAAGCCCTCTGAGTACGGCCAATATAACTAGCTCCACATGAGCAGTTGAATTCGTAGATGCACACTGATGAGGCCATCTTTGGTAATTTATCCATTACTTGCTGTGTGAGTACTGGTTTAGTTGAGAAGTTTAACAAAGTAGACAAAATTTTGACAGTTTGAGGTCAAAAATGTTTTGATCATAGTTCATACAATTTCTGTTTTAATATCAGTAAAAAGTATGAGCATTGTGCATTAGATCAAATAAAGTATAATTATATTTCAATAGTTTACACACAATGATAAGTTTTCTTATTGGTAATATTTCGAGCAAAATTACTGCCCGTGTTCACACCACTGTTGGAATTGTTTTATTCACACATTTATGATTTGTACTCATTATATAGTTCATTATTATTATTATTTTTTTGCTCATTCATGTTTGGTGTGTGCATATGTGTGTTCAGAATTATACTCCACATTCATTCATGTGTTTGTATTTAGAATTATATTCCAAGTTGTTGATAGTTGTACTGAGTCACCCTTGTTACATGTATCCGGTGTGACTTTAATGAATATCGATTCTGTTATGAGTCTTTCTTTCCATTTGTTCATGTTTGTTTTTAGAATACACACATTCTCCCAATCGATATTGTGGTTTTTGTCCCATGCATGTGCAGCTATCGATGAATTTTTTTCAAGATTTTTGTAAGCTTGTGTCCCTGTTGGTTGACCTTTAGTTAGGCGTTTATGTTCATTCACTCTTATTTTGAGTGATCTGGACGTTTGCCCCACATATTTAGTTGGACAGTCAGCACAAGATATTTTATAAATCAAATTGTTTTTATCCATCATTTTTATGGGATCTTTCAGTTGATTTATTTTATTTTTGATTAGATTTGTCGGTTTAAAGGTTGTTCGAATGCCGATATTTTTGAGGTTTCTTTGTATTGCCTCTGATGTACCATTTTTATATGGTATTGCGACTGTTTTTTCCATTCTTCCTTCTTGTTATTCTCCGGTTTTACCCTCTTTTTTCTCTTTTTTATATTATCTTTTATAAATTCTTTAGGGTAGTTGTTTTCGAGTAGCATTTTGAATAGGACTTTTATTTCTTTACGCTGGTCCTCTGGTGCTGTTGTAAGTCTACGTATTCTATCTGCAAGACCTTGTATTAATCCTCGTTTTACCGAGAGTGGATGAGCTGAGTAATAATCAAGGAATCTTCCAGAATGTGTGGCTTTTCTATATATCGTTGTTTTTATGCTACCATCTGTCATTCTTTGTAGCTTGCAATCTAACATGGGCAGTTCTCCAATTTCATTCTCTAATTCCATAGTGAATTTTATTGAGTCGACGTGTTTGTTTATGTGTGAGAAAAGTTTCTCAGTATCGTTTTTTTTCACTATTACTAGTGTGTCGTCTACATATCTCCACCAACATTTTAGTGATGATCTGAATGGTTTAAGGGCATTCTCCTCCCAATAATCCATGAATATGTCAGCTATAATTGGTGAGATAGGCGATCCCATGGCTACTCCCTCATTTTGTTGGTATATTTTTCCTTCGAATGTGAAATATGTTGTTGTCAGACAGAATTCTACCCCTTTTATTATTTCTTCTACGGATAACTGTGTTCTGTCTTTCAGGCCATTATCTTCATTTAGTTTCTCTTTCAGTGCAATCATGGCCATTTGAATGGGTATTTTCGTATAAAGACTGTTTACATCAAAGCTAACTAGTATTTCTTCCTCCTCTATTTTAGTGGTTTTTATTCGCCTCACTAATTCAAATGAATCTACTATTCTAGCTTTTGAGTTGTCTCTTGTCGGTCTTAGTATTGTCGAGAGAAATCTGGATAGCATATACGTTGGTGTGTTTCTGAAGTCTACAATCGGTCTTATTGGATATCCCTCTTTATGCAATTTTATCTTACCATATATCCTAGGTACATTACAGGATTTTGGCATAATTTCAAACCATTTTGACTTACCGATTACTTCTTTCATTTGTCTAACTACCTTTGCTGTTTCTTTCATTGTTTTGTTGATGATCGTTTCAGCTGATTTAGTCATTATGGTATAGGGTCCAGATTGTAGATGTTCATTCATCTTTTGATTATATGTTGTTTTGTTAAGTAATACTGTTGTGTTTCCTTTGTCTGCTTGAGTAATGACAATGGATTTGTCTGCTTTTATGTCTTGAAGTGCTTTTAGTTCCTCTTTCGTTATATTTGGTTTTTCTGCTTTTTGCTTTTTTAAGGTAAGTGCACATTGTGCTCGTACCAGTTCAGCTTTTTGCTTGTCATATCCTTCGAGTGCTGTTTCAATTACAGGTATGATGTCTTCAGGTTTTAATCTTTTGTTGCTGATATTGAAGTTCATCCCTTTCATCAATACACTTTCCTCTGCTTCTGTTAACTTTCTGTCTGACAAGTTTACAATCCAATTGGCTTTAGTTACTTGTCTGTCATTCGGAGTTTTCGCTATCATGAGTTTATTAAATTTTTTGATTTGTTTCTGCTTTGTTTTTTCATAAGTAGTTTCTTTTCGTTTTTGTGCAACTTGTAGTATGCTTTCATACTTTTCTTTTTCGATTACTTCTTTCAATTTTTCTTTTATTTCATTAATATCTTTCCTTATCGTGAATAGCTTTTGTATAATTCCACGTAGGTTTTCTTTGATGCATACTTTTGAGGCATGTGTGAGCGCTGCATTTGCTTTATCAGTAGATATTGGTGATTTTAATTTCATGTATACAGGAATAATTCCATTTTTAAGGCATCTGATGTTGAAAATTCGATGGTTCATAAATCGAGATTCAGCTTGATATAAATGTGTGAGTTTGTTGGCCAGTCTTTTAATGGGAAGACCGTCAGTTGAATTAATATCAGTAAAAAGTTTGAGCATTGTGGATTAGATCAAATAAAGTATAATTATATTTCAATAGTTTACACACAATGATAAGTGTGTGAATAAAACAATTCCAACAGTGGTGTGAACACGGGCAGTGATTTTGCTCGAAATATTACCAATAACAAAACTTATCATTGTGTGTAAACTATTAAAACATAATTATACTTTATTTAATTCTTGTTTTGTTTTGTTTAGTATACCCATTGACAGCTGTTTCTTGATTCACATTTAAAACAACAGATGCACTTTTATATATTAACATACAATTCTATTTATTTATTTATTATATATGTTGATACCTGTTGCATGACTCATGATTGAACAAACTTTTTTAAAAAACAAGAGTTGTCCCTTTATATATAGACTTTTGCTATGTTAATTTCGATTAATTTCCCTGAAGAAGTTCGGACCAAATTGCCGAACGAAACGTTGGAATTATTCATTTCAATTTCGCTGAGATTTTACAAATTTAACTTTATAAATGTCTACTTCTCACTCAACACTCAAGTATTCTGCAACTATCCGGTCAAATCTTGATCACAGTTCATATGAATCATTCAGTTACTGTTCATTAGTATGTTACATGAGTTAGTTAGAACATTGAATCTTTCAACTCTAGGTAAATTGTGCAGTATCAGTCGAGATTCACAGGATATGTGAAAATGATATGATATACGATCTGCTGTCTGTCAACTCTTTTTTAATATATCTTCAACATTTCTGATGGAAAATTATTACTGTTATTCCTGGTATCCTCACTTGTAATGGGGGATGACTAAAGGTAAAATAAAAGTTTGAATCACATCGAAATTTGAACAAGTAGATCTGACTGCCATCTAAGCAACAAGACACAACATCTAAACATCTTTCTATAGTTTGGTTTGTAAGGATTAGTTATGTTTTACGGGTTGATCACGGATTGATATCAGTTAGAGAACCATCGAAAACCAGGGAGTACTGGACAGCTGCTGTTTCATCCTAGTTTGGGAATCATCGGCAGTACGCACCCACTGGGATTCGAACCAGGGACCTTCCGGTTACAAGGCAAGCTCGTATACCATTCAACCACTGGGACCCGATTCAATGGCTCGTGAATTCAATCCGTGATCAACCCGTAAAACATAACTAATCCTTACAAACCAAACTATAGAAAGTTGATCTGATGCTCGCTAGTGACTTGCTACAGGTTGGAGTTTCCTGAGTTCTAGTGAGAAGTCGTGACCAGTGAGGTCCAATTAGATGTCACGTGTGTGGATGGATGTCCCACCAACGACAATCGTTGGGGTCGCGCTAAATCACGAATTAGTAGAAGTTAGAATTCACGAGCCATTGAATCGGGTCCCAGTGGCTGAATGGTATACGAGCTTGCCTTGTAACCGGAAGGTCCCTGGTTCGAATCCCAGTGGGTGCGTACTGCCGATGATTCCCAAACTAGGATGAAACAGCAGCTGTCCAGTACTCCCTGGTTTTCGATGGTTCTCTAACTGATATCAATCCGTGATCAACCCGTAAAACATAACTAATCCTTACAAACCAAACTATAGAAAGTTAATCTGATGCTCGCTAGTGACTTGCTACTGGTTGGAGTTTCCTGAGTTCTAGTGAGAAGTCGTGACCAGTGAGGTCCAATTAGATGTCACGTGTGTGGATGGATGTCCCACCAACGACAATCGTTGGGGTCGCGCTAAATCACGAATTAGTAGAAGTTAGAATTCACGAGCCATTGAATCGGGTCCCAGTGGCTGAATGGTATACGAGCTTGCCTTGTAACCGGAAGGTCCCTGGTTCGAATCCCAGTGGGTGCGTACTGCCGATGATTCCCAAACTAGGATGAAACAGCAGCTGTCCAGTACTCCCTGGTTTTCGATGGTTCTCTAACTGATATCAATCCGTGATCAACCCGTAAAATCTAAACATCTGCTGACATTAAAACAATGGAAGTTAGTTACTCTGTGATTATTGCATATCGTTAAGTATGAACAGACAAAGTTAAGAATGTAATTTTCATGATATACTATGATATCACTGACACATGAGACTAAGAGTTTTGCCTGTTCTGCGGGAGTACCTTTGTTGTTTCTGACCGTTTTAATCTCAGTGAAATTTGTTTTTATAAAGGAAAGCCTGTCAAGAGGGTTACTATGCCGAGCTAATTTATTCCAGTGACAACTAAATTAAGTGTTTTTTTACCAAATCTTTAGAAAATTTAAATTATTCACCATGGGAATTCAGTTGAATCAACAGCGTGCTTCTTCATCAGCTAAATGTTGACATACACACACACACACAAAAGTATCTGTTGTTTCGAAAACTTCCATTTTATTTCGAACTAGACTTTGTTCGATTAGATAATCAAAACAAAAAAGATATTTGAGTATATTATTATCATTATTTTCAGGAAATTCCTCCTTCCATCCAACATTCATAAACCCATTATTGTTGTCATTCAGTAGTTTCTAAAAACATTTGGATAAAATTACACTTGTGTATTATGGTAGGCAGAATAGCAGGCTATAAAATTAAAAGATGAAGATAAAAAAATGATTGAGGTAACCCATTCCAACTGTGGCAAAAACATGTTTGAAAACGGGAGAAGAGGAAAACAAAATGAGAAAGAATTGACAGAATACAGCGTAAAAGTGAATAATCAGAGATAACCTAAACGTCGTTAAAATCAAACAAAGCTGGTCTGCTCATTTCATGAATGCACATATTTAGTTCACTTTGATTTATTCAAGTAACGTCGACGGTATACCGCTGTTCGTAGACGTCTTCTCCGTACGCCTTATCGTAAAGTAATAAGCAGCACTTTTTAGACCAATTGATCCCTGTCTCTAAATGTCACGAAGTAAGATGAGTATTAACAGAAGCCTAACGAGAGATTTTACCATGAATGGAATGTAAATAACTTTTGTGCTGTATTTACATTAACTGAAAGCACCACCACTGAATTGGCACAGTAGTTGAATGGTATCCGACGACCTATGTGGTCCGAGTTTCCATCCCCGGTCACCGACTCACTCCTTTACCTTGCTCAGCCATTGATGGGACTGGTAAAGAAGGAAGGTTGGGCATGAGGCTGGCAAACCCATCCCTTAAAAATAAACACCACTTCTACCGAAACTTCAAGCCTATAGCTTGAATCACTGTGTCCCACTTGGAACGTAAAAGGATAAAGAAAGGAAGATCATCATTGAATGGAACATTTACAGAACCTCATTTACCTCAGAAGTATAGTTACACCTCCTTTAATTGTTTCAACGGATTCAAGAACACTTGACAATAAACATTGCATGAATTCATTCAAGCATAATGTCCTCATTATCATCTTAACTGTTAACTCAAACATATAGAGTAAACATAATACTCAAAATGATACTCAAATTTCATATTCACCAAAGAGTTTGCATGTCAACAGTTTCTGAATCAGTTATAGATAATAAGTGTTACTCACTCATGTGTATCATGTCACGCATAACTTTGACTTAGCAGTGGATCTTATGTAAACATCAATTAAGGAAACCTAACTAAGAAAAATATTAACAAATCCCTCAAAACATGAAACTGAGGAAATCATTATTTCCATGAGGTGAAAACTCAGCAGGAAAGTGGGACTCCAAGATCATGATAACTAAGAAATGTACCTCTGTGAAAAATGGATCTTTATTTGACTAACTCATGTACGTCTATTGTGACAACTGTCAACAGTGAAATAAAACAAATGACTCATAGCATCGGAATGCAGGTTCCACCGTCTTCAAGCTAATCTGGTGAACTACATTGCTACTTCTTGTGCTACTCCAGTCTTGTACCTTTACACGTTTATATTACAGTCTTCAGGTTCCCAATTTCGGTGAATTAAGTTGATGTCCCTGTTTAACGCATATCTGAAATAGTAATATGAATGATGGTATGCGAGTCAAACATGCAGAGAATAATGACAAAACCGGTAATAGGGAATTCAAATCATCAGTAGTACTTTCATACGAAGAAGGAACGTCAGAAACATTATTAAGAATTCTTAATAATGCAGGAATAAAACTGGCAGACTTAATTAGAAAAAAGCTTTGTCGGTTAAAGGATCCCGTTGAGCCACTTAAACAAAACAATTTATCTAACACCTTCCCTGCAATAATTGTCAGGTCAACTGCATAGGTCAAAGTAGTAGAACGGGGTCAATCAGACAGACTAGCGGAGCATAAAATCCTAGCAAATTCTAGATTAGTCGACCCGAACAAGATAAGAAATCAGGAGAATAGCACTACATGCAATTACACACAACCATACAGTAGGATGGGATAAGATGACAGCTTTAAAATCAAATCTAACAGGATGGAGGGAGAGGTTGATAATGGAAGCTTTATTTATCGAATCTACTGCAAACACTTGTAATAGGAATGATTCAACACCTCTCCAGACGGACATCTAAAAGGGTCTACTACCCCTTCGACGACAAATAGGAGAGAACTATAAAACTTAAGCCTTAAAGTCGTGTAATTATAGTTGATATGATTATGAAAAATAATAAATTGTGTTCGTAACATTGTCATCCAGTAAATAATACTGTTTCATTGTGTGATATTTCAAATTATCACGGAATTAAATGTTTGAAATAATTCGAATTTTCGCCTAATAATAGTCCTATCGAAATACTAGTCTATTAGCATAAGAATTTCACATTTGGTTGTCTAATAACGATAATGATGCTAAATTGCAGGTATGATTAGACATTTACTACGAATTTCCTAGAAGACTTGAAATGTGACCTGATTCGTTGTTTTCATAACATTCTGATGTGAAACCTCTTTGTCGTAATATCTTTTAGATATATTAGGCTGGAAAAGGTGAATAGTTTGATAGGAAGGGACGCACAATTATCTTCCTACAAATAATACAGCTAACGCCGAAACTTCTTCAAACTTTTATATCTGAACATGGTTTTGACACCTCGTATATCTTCTACTATTCTCTTTGCTCTACCACCTTTCATTACTGGTTCTCACTTTCATTTACTCATCCATTATTCGTCAAATATTTTTCAAATAAATCCCTATGGCAAGTGTGTTTTCCATGAAACTCTCTGAAATCTGTTGTACAAATACCTTACACAACTCAGATTAATAGGTGGTTCTATTGAAATCCATTAAAGAAACCAAGGTTTTCAGAATTGCTAAACCGAATTTGGGCTTGCGTTTCCACTACAATGAATGTGAAATGAGCTTTCTAACTTTTAGCAAAGATCATAAACGTAGCCTTTTATTTAATTTATGAAAACATTTAATATAAATAAAATTTTCCATTATTGTGTTTTCAGTTATTGCTTCTGTAGGATACAAACCCACTGTACACTTTCAACCTTCTACAGACTTTTACTATTATCTGACTTAACTCGGCAATGAAGATGAGATGATCGGCCAGAAGCAATAAGCTGCCTGGCAACGAACCAGCCAGCAGTGTACTGCTGAACAAATATGCAGAAGGAAACTGAGATGGATTGGACATAGGCTGAGAAGACATCTATGTTGTTTTATTTTTGATTTACAGCTTGATTCCACACTGTATTTTTGGTACAAGTATGGAATTTTCAGCGTGGATATCGGTAGCCCAAATTTTGCAGGCCAACCATAGATATCAGGTGTGCGCCGGCGTGGGCTCGAACCCCGGACCATGTGCATGGTGGGCGAGAGTCCTAACCACTGTGCCACCGACGCACATTACATCATAAACTAGGCCCTCGGGTCAAACTTAAATGGGGGCGAACTCGATCGTCCGAGATTGACATGGTAGAGATCACTCGAAGAGGAACTGAAAGCCAGTAAGCATTTGTGAAGATGGCTGAAAGGAACGGCAGACAGGGAAGTGAAGTGATGTGTCTTGGAAGCCCTATATCCCACCAGGAACGCAAAGAATGAATAATGATGACAGTAATAACAAAAACAGTAAGTGGATAATTGCTATTAAGATAGTGTTATTAGAACACGGAGATTATGTGAAAACTGTGATGTATTTGCGCTATACATTTCGAACATTCTGATCACACATTCACTTGTCAAGTCAATATATTTCAAAAAAATTAAATGGCAATTAAATTAAACAAAGTGACAAAAAGAATTTGAGAATAATAAGAATGATTAACACAGCGTCTGGTAATCCAATCAAATAAGGATTACCAAGGTAGATTAAGAGTAATAATAAACTGTTTTTTAACACACAGGGGGAAGGGCTTCAGTTTTTGAGCAGCTAAAGCCCCAGGGTATTTCAGTAAGCAACCCTGACCATTCTGATAAATGATCTTAAAGGCTGAGTTTACATCATCGATTAGATGTTCAGTTATAGACGACATCGGTAGCCTGACACCTGTGTCTATTGGTTTTCCACAATTCATTTGTTTTTCTATCCATTTCGGAATATGCTCTCCCTCTCTTACATGCAAAGCACAATTACTCCTTACTATGTATGTGTGTCCATGCCCACACGAAAATGGGTAAATAGTGTGGGATGTGATATATTTACTTGTGCACTTTTGAGGTTTGCAGTGGATCATATTTTTGGCTTTTTCGATAATTACAAGCCGGGCTGCACAATAGGTTCTACTGATGACTGAATTCAACCTTTGTCTCAAAATGCTACTGTTGATTTCGATGTTATATGGTAATTTGACGAAGACATTTTTCCTAGGGGTAGTATAGATTGTAGTTTTAAACTCTAATTTAAAGGATATCCCTTTTTCATCAAGAGTCTCCATCAGCATTTCATTTCTTTTTGTCTAAAACATCAACTGCGCAAATACGCTGGATCCTCTTGAGTAGACATTTCACCAAGCCTCTCTTATACTGTAATAGACAGAAACTGTGAAACTTAAGTTATTGCCCTGTCCTATTGAACCATCATCTCTTCGACTTAGAAGTATGTCTGAAAAACCAAGCTGGTTGCGACTTTCTTCCTAACATGTAATGCTAATACGATTCCGTACACAGTTAAGTCTTTCTAATAGACGACTTGAATCTTCATGATCGTCATATATCAAAATGATATCATCTACATATTTCCTATAGAAGGGCAATTCAGAAACTAAATCAACGGACAAGTCCTCGACATAAGATATATAAATACCGCTAGCAAAGGTCCTAATGGACTCCCCAGAGCAACGCTATCCACTTGTCGAAAATGTTCACCTTCAAATGTGAAATGGACGTTGTCACTACATAGTAGTAATAAACCTTTCAAATAAGTCTAAGGAAAAGGGAATGAAAAACAACTAGAAGATATATAGTCACAAAGAATATCAACAGTCTTAATCATTGGTACATTAGTAAACAAAGAATTAACAACAAATGAATACGTTTTCCTACCTTTTATGTTCATATCTACAAGACAGTCAACAAGTTCAAATGTATCTTTCAAAGAAAACTTACATACTTCACTGCGTACTGGACTTAAAACATCAGCTAACCATTTTGCTAATTTATGTGTAGGATAGTGACACACTGATAGAATTTGACGTAATGGATTGTCAACCTTATGAATCTTGGGTAGTCCATAAAGGTTCGGAAAGTCAGATCCCATGGGTTTCAAGGAATTAAACTCCTGTTTGTCTATAACATCCATGCCATGATGTTCTAGTGGGCGAGATGTTACTTTTCTGATATCATCAGAAGAAACACTGGCTGTGAATTTACTTTTGTCATTATGGACCGACAACATTTTTGTTTTGTAATCACTTCTGTCCATTACAACTACACCAGATACTTTTTCAGGTTTCAGGACAACTAAATCGAATTTGTTACTTAATTCCTTTAGGGCTTTAAAATGAGTCGATGTTAAAATGCTTCTTTGTATCCGACTTGAATTACAGAATTGTTATTAACAAAATCAGCGTTCTCTATTAATTTGAATCACTGTGAACCAAGATTTAAACATTTTCATATAGTAGAAGCTTTGATTTTAATTTCCACAAAGGTAAACATTAAAAACATGGAGTGGAAAACTAGTAGTAGTTTCTGTATGTGTGTTGGTGTGTAATTGAATGCAGGGTTGTTTAATACGACAACGAATACACAAAAATGAGTAAAGCAAATGAATTCCAAGTGAAAATAAAAGAATGTGGAAATTTATTTATACTAGACGAAAGATTGTACCTAAAATATATTATGTAATACAGTATCTAGCACCACAGGACACGATGACAATATTAGCTACACTTGTTACTTCTGGCAACACAACTCTGGCTGTTTCAAAGACATATAAATACATTGGATTCTCACTGTTCATAGCATCCGGTACCTAACAATCTTTGTGGATTTATTTGATATACAGCGTCTAAAGGAAAAGACTCTATTGGTATTCATGTAATTTTTTTGAAAATTATGCCTCCTTGAAACGTTGTGGTGCCTAATCCAATCATCCAAAACAGTTATATCACTTAGATTTCATCTTAAAACAAAGTCTAATGTCATTCGAAGCTACTGGTTATGAAACCATTATCAAATACCCGTAGGCAAATATTACGTCTGAAAAGCTTGCTGAATGATGCCTTTAACATTCTTAAGGCAGATAAATACTAGGAGAAAATTATTTTTTCTGTCCTTTAGCCTATTCAGGAGCCTATTATTCCAATAAATAGTGGAAACCGGATAAAGCCGTTCGATCATGTGTAAATTATCCCTGGTTAGCAAGTGTCCTATTGTATCACAGTCACCTAAATTGTTTACTAGTATTCTTGAATCTCAGCTTGCATTTTTAAATTGCTTTCTACCTGATACTGAGTATATTTCGAAGGAAATGATGACGAAATATAATCAGGATGGATTCATGAAAAGTAGCACACAAAATTTCATCTTCTGATGTACTTTTGGATCCGGTGTGAGAAGTAAGTACTTCTTAGTTTTGTGTTAATACATTGTCATGGCTACAGCTTCCATTAATAAAAATAATATTATGATTGAACTAAAGGGTAGAATCAATGTATGCGTAATTTTTATGTTATTGACAGTACAAAACTACAGCTCCAAATTTCCATTTTTGTAAAAGCCTAGTTATTAACAACAATCCACAACAAGAACTGAGACGTCAAAATAGGAATCAAACCTTTTTAAGTCTGAGTTATGTTGTTATTTTTTTGGAATTCTGCGAAAAACTGAAACCTTCACTTAGCGCCACACATAACAGGAAATACATAAAACTGATAGGAAGTTATTCATGAAGACAACGTTCAATGAGCAATAACTACTACACATATTGCTGTAAAATTTTCGGTACCACTACATATGTATATGTATGTGTATATATAACACGGAGATTTTTCTAGTAGAAAAACTTGATAGGTAACTAAATATTATGGGAGTAAAAGTATTTCTTTCAGTATGCCATAACTAAAATATGTTCTTTGAAGATTTCATTTTGCCAACTGAGCAGTCACATTCATGACCAAACAGAGAACATCAATGAAAGCTAATATTTTAAAGGAATATATCAAATATTAACCAAAGGTATCGCCACGTAAAATCAGCATGCTATTCCGTGTACAAAACATATCAAGCCAACCAGTAAATTTTTAAAACTACAAACGTCTATGGTCTTGGTAGCCGAACATATTTTTGGCAATAAATACTAGTATAGTTGGTCTGTAGAGATTAGTTTTGTTTTTACGAGTTGATCACGGATTGATATCAGTTAGAAAACCAACTAATCCTAACAAAACAATTATAGAAAATTAATCCGATGATTGCTAATGACTTGTAACAGGATAGAGTTTCCTGGAGTTCTAATGAGAATTTGTGACCAGTGAAGTCCATCCAGTCACGTAGGAGGATGGATATCCCACCGATTACATTGGTTGGTTGCGGTGCTAAATCACGAATTGGTAGAAGTTAGAATTCATGCACTGGCCAGTGAATTGAATTCCAGTGGCTGAATGGTATACGAGCTCGCCTTGTAACTTTAAGTTGCTGTGTTCGAACCCCACCGGGTGCGTACTGCCAATGATTCCTAAAACTAGGAAGAAACAGCTGTCTAGTACTCCTTGCTGGTTATCAATAGTTCTCTGGCTGATAACAATCCAAGGTCAAACTCGTAAAAGAAATTTAATCCTCACAAACCAAATCCTGAAAATTAAGTGAAACAATTGTGAAGCAGTCATCAAAATTGATTTTTGACCTGACATTCACTAAGTGTTTTGCAATGGATGTTGCTATATTTCTATGCAGATTAAGTGCATTTGGAATTTCTGTTTTTTAATAACCATTTTGGAACATGTTCTTTTCGACCACATTGGAAAATTCTACTGGTTCTACCTGTATAGGTGTCACCGCAGATGCAGGTGAACTTGTAGATACAGTTTGAAGTAGAGTCTACAGAATTTCGTCTTCTAATCCTAAGTACAGGGATCGAAAATTTTCGGCATGTGAGGGAAAGAGATGCGGCGTTGAATGTGCGTTTTATGGCTGACCGAAGTCTTTGAGCTGTAAACTGCATAATCTTGTCACCCTTGAATGGTAGGTTTATAAAGATAACTTCCTTTGGTACAGAAGCTGTCTTTTAAGATGTAGTCTATCCTTACTGTGACAACTGATATATTTTATTAGCTATTATAAAATTATTAGCTAATGGAACTAAATGTTTATGTCGAATTTCATCCATCAGTTTGTCGCTCGAACATATTTTTCCGGCCCTTGAAAACAAGCATTTCACCAGGGAACGTTTATACTCGACAGGAACAAACTGGTGAAATGAAGATATTATCGATCTGATCTCTGTTTACGAAATTTAAATCGCTTAATCGTTCCATCGTCTCTCGTGGCAGATGTAATATCCAGGAACCGGTTCGCTATTCGATTATAGTTCGGAAATCTCTCGAATATTTGGATGCATATGATTAAATAGGGTTATAAAGTTTTCAATAGAGTTACTATTATTACCATTAATGAGTGTACCATCTACATAACGTTTATATAGCACAAATTATAATTTACTTTATCTATTCCTTAATGTTCAAACTTTTTACTAACATTAATTGCAGAAGCAATGTACGAATTGGTTAATTAACTAGTCGTAAATAGTAATTGGGTTAGTATTCATCTATGAAAGGACTAATTTATTAACAGTTAATTTGAACACATATCTTCGAGTCTGATGTATTGAGGATGGGATGCAAAAGAAATATTGCAACAATAAATGTAGCAGAATTATTGTTTGGAAAACCCCCCTGAGTGATCTAGTCACAATATTTAGACTTGTGTTGAATGCTCCAACTAACTTTGTAATTATCATTCCTCTTTCTACTAGATTATATATCATTATTCTGAATTTGCATATCATCCTAACTGTTTGTCTTTGTCCATGTTTAATCTCTAATTTTTATGTTTCTCTTCGTGGTTGTGTGATATAGTGGTAATGTGTTGTTTACGATGTGATTTTATTTGACTGAATGAAGGTCATTGTGAACATAGTTTTGTTCCCATCCGTTGGGAATATTCTACTTGATTCTTAGCTAATTCTTACAGTTGGATTTAGGTAAACTAGTTTGTTCGACGAAACTTGTTTGGCGCTTAGAACATTCTCTTAACTCTACATCTGCCTAATGTCACTGGTGAGGCATTTTTGAGTTTTCAATGCTGTTATTGTTAAGTAGAACCACGCATAGATTCTAACAACGAATAATCGTCGTTTTGCTGTCTTTGTAATATTTGTAACTGTACGTGTCTCAATAAATTTTTTTAGCCCTATAGTAGAAGTCAGAGACCGATTTCCTGCACTCAGACCTAGCACAGTCAGTTATGGTTGTTGCAATAAACATCGCGATATCTATATTGAATAATAGCATATGAAATTCTTGCTAAAACGACACAATATTTGATAATAAGGTTATTAGATGGAGAGTGTCTAATTACTTCATATAATTAAGAATTTTTGTATTAAAACAGAGAGATCAACGCAGTTCAGAATAATCGGAATAATGGTAACTGTTATATGAATGTGTAATACAAGCGTTACAATGAAAGTTCTTTTGTAGTTCACCAGCTCAGTCTAAAGGCGCTGGAACTAACATGTGTTATGAATCATTTACCTGTAGAACGAGAATAATCAAATGGAATGGAGGTTACTACTGTCGACATATTTCTATGAAGAACATTAAGATGTTATTTCCTTGATTCAGATTCCTTGGATTTCGATGAGACTCGTCATCTGATTTCTCTACAAACATTACTGTTTATACAATTCCCTTCAAGGTTTAATGCATACAAACGCAAGAACACTGAAACAACAAATAAGTACCAATATGAACCAACATATGATATGATTGGTGAGTGACAATCTATCAACGTCGTTATTAGGTGAATACTATATATCACAGTATATATCAACACATAAACTGTAGTTACTGTGGTAGAACTAACACAATTATAAACATCTAGGTGTGATAATTTTCAAATGCGAGGTAGCTTCGTGTAAGATACACAATTTAACACATATAAACTTTAAAGGTTAAATAACAAGGTTTTAACATGTCTGGTTTAAACTCCCAACATAATTTGAAAACTCCTCACCAAGATTAATACTCAACTATGATTTAACATTTGCACATATTCCAAGAACCCTAGATGTATATCAGATAAAGTAATGATAGTAATAGTGGTTAATCATTGTAAAGACAAAGGGGAAGGTTAATAAAATTACCAAGTAAAATAAAAGTCTGCTTCTAAGGTAGATTTAAGCTAACTACTGTCTCCATAGGTATACACAGATCCAGCTTTTATTCTGATTTTACAGGCTTCATAAAAACCAAGAGCTTTTAGGTTAACTTGCTCGTTGATATCGACAAAGCTTTTAGTCAGCGTTACCATACGGTCAAAGTTTAATGAATGGCACGTGATTCGGCTCCTCGGGACGCCATCATGAATACTAGGAAGCCGTTCAGGGCAGTGTTTGAAAAGGCAAGCCAGTAGGCATTTTTCCGTAAAATTAGTCTATTTGATTCCACAAGCAAATATAATTACATATTTATTAATTCTACCGCAGTAAATACAGTTTATGTGTTGATATATACTCTGATATATAGTATTCACCTAATAACGACGTTGATAGATTATCACTCACCAATCATATGTTGGTTCATATTGGTACTTATTTGTTGTTTCAGTGTTCTTGCGTTTGTATGCATTAAACCTTGAAGGGAATTGTATAAACAGTAATGTTTGTAGAGTAATGAGTTGATGGGTCCTTCCACTTACATTTATGAATTCATTAAATACTAGTTTTTTCACAGTTGTTGATTGTCTTAAATTTACAGCGGGAAAGAAATATTTTCAATTCATGTTTCTGTCTATGAAATTTAACCTGTATTTATGCGCATGCCCTGCTAAATATGAAGTATTATTCACCTAAATACTAGGCTGTGAGAGCCATCTTTCACGAAATGTCTATTAGGTGTCATTTCTTGAAAGCAATATTCTACCTTATTCACATGATATTTTTTTATTGAAATACATATTACATTACGGATTCCGGAAAGTCTATAGGAATCCTTTAAAATATCTTCTACGTGCTCATTGTGAGAACAATTGTGGCGAGAGCTGTCTGCTAGCCAAAATTGTAGACAACAATCTACGTCAGTGTTTACGTCCCGAGTCGGCGTCATAAGAAAAAACAATAACAAAGCTTAAACGTGAGAAACTCCACAACCAATCACAGCAGACTTAACGTATGCAAATATGATTCGCAAATATATGGTCTGACTTTCTAAGAAACAACCACAAAGAGACAATAGAATAACCTTCAGCAAGAAAACAACCAGTCAGAAGACGTTGCTTCTCTGCTAAAAATAACGAATAATAATGTTAGAGAACCACTGGAAAACCTGGGAGTACTGGACAGCTGTTTCGTCCTAGTTTGGGACTCCTCAGCAGTACGCACCCACCGGGATTCGAACCCAGGACCTTCTGGTTACAAGGCGAGCTCGTAGACCATTGAGCCACTGGGACCCGATCCAATGGTCCTTGAATTCTAACTTCTGCCAGTTCACGACATAGCGCGACCACTTCGCAATGTCTTCTTCGATGAGTTACTGCCTCATCTTCAACCTGCTGTACCCTACTGGTCACGGCTTCCCACTAGAACCCCAGGTTAACTGCCTGAATAGGGCCAGTCACTAGTGAGCATCAGATGAATTTTTAAGTATTGGTTTGTTGTAGGGATTTTGTTTGATTGCATGGAGGATTTGATCATGAGCTGACATCAGTTAGAGAACCACTGGAAAACCTGGGAGTACTGGACAGCTGTTTCGTCCTAGTTTGGGACTCCTCAGCAGTACGCACCCACCGGGATTCGAACCCAGGACCTTCTGGTTACAAGGCGAGCTCGTAGACCATTGAGCCACTGGGACCCGATCCAATGGTCCTTGAATTCTAACTTCTGCCAGTTCACGACATAGCGCGACCACTTCGCAATGTCTTCTTCGATGAGTTACTGCCTCATCTTCAACCTGCTGTACCCTACTGGTCACGGCTTCCCACTAGAACCCCAGGTTAACTGCCTGAATAGGGCCAGTCACTAGTGAGCATCAGATGAATTTTTAAGTATTGGTTTGTTGTAGGGATTTTGTTTGATTGCATGGAGGATTTGATCATGAGCTGACATCAGTTAGAGAACCACTGGAAAACCTGGGAGTACTGGACAGCTGTTTCGTCCTAGTTTGGGACTCCTCAGCAGTACGCACCCACCGGGATTCGAACCCAGGACCTTCTGGTTACAAGGCGAGCTCGTAGACCATTGAGCCACTGGGACCCGATCCAATGGTCCTTGAATTCTAACTTCTGCCAGTTCACGACATAGCGCGACCACTTCGCAATGTCTTCTTCGATGAGTTACTGCCTCATCTTCAACCTGCTGTACCCTACTGGTCACGGCTTCCCACTAGAACCCCAGGTTAACTGCCTGAATAGGGCCAGTCACTAGTGAGCATCAGATGAATTTTTAAGTATTGGTTTGTTGTAGGGATTTTGTTTGATTGCATGGAGGATTTGATCATGAGCTGACATCAGTTAGAGAACCACTGGAAAACCTGGGAGTACTGGACAGCTGTTTCGTCCTAGTTTGGGACTCCTCAGCAGTACGCACCCACCGGGATTCGAACCCAGGACCTTCTGGTTACAAGGCGAGCTCGTAGACCATTGAGCCACTGGGACCCGATCCAATGGTCCTTGAATTCTAACTTCTGCCAGTTCACGACATAGCGCGACCACTTCGCAATGTCTTCTTCGATGAGTTACTGCCTCATCTTCAACCTGCTGTACCCTACTGGTCACGGCTTCCCACTAGAACCCCAGGTTAACTGCCTGAATAGGGCCAGTCACTAGTGAGCATCAGATGAATTTTTAAGTATTGGTTTGTTGTAGGGATTTTGTTTGATTGCATGGAGGATTTGATCATGAGCTGACATCAGTTAGAGAACCACTGGAAAACCTGGGAGTACTGGACAGCTGTTTCGTCCTAGTTTGGGACTCCTCAGCAGTACGCACCCACCGGGATTCGAACCCAGGACCTTCTGGTTACAAGGCGAGCTCGTAGACCATTGAGCCACTGGGACCCGATCCAATGGTCCTTGAATTCTAACTTCTGCCAGTTCACGACATAGCGCGACCACTTCGCAATGTCTTCTTCGATGAGTTACTGCCTCATCTTCAACCTGCTGTACCCTACTGGTCACGGCTTCCCACTAGAACCCCAGGTTAACTGCCTGAATAGGGCCAGTCACTAGTGAGCATCAGATGAATTTTTAAGTATTGGTTTGTTGTAGGGATTTTGTTTGATTGCATGGAGGATTTGATCATGAGCTGACATCAGTTAGAGAACCACTGGAAAACCTGGGAGTACTGGACAGCTGTTTCGTCCTAGTTTGGGACTCCTCAGCAGTACGCACCCACCGGGATTCGAACCCAGGACCTTCTGGTTACAAGGCGAGCTCGTAGACCATTGAGCCACTGGGACCCGATCCAATGGTCCTTGAATTCTAACTTCTGCCAGTTCACGACATAGCGCGACCACTTCGCAATGTCTTCTTCGATGAGTTACTGCCTCATCTTCAACCTGCTGTACCCTACTGGTCACGGCTTCCCACTAGAACCCCAGGTTAACTGCCTGAATAGGGCCAGTCACTAGTGAGCATCAGATGAATTTTTAAGTATTGGTTTGTTGTAGGGATTTTGTTTGATTGCATGGAGGATTTGATCATGAGCTGACATCAGTTAGAGAACCACTGGAAAACCTGGGAGTACTGGACAGCTGTTTCGTCCTAGTTTGGGACTCCTCAGCAGTACGCACCCACCGGGATTCGAACCCAGGACCTTCTGGTTACAAGGCGAGCTCGTAGACCATTGAGCCACTGGGACCCGATCCAATGGTCCTTGAATTCTAACTTCTGCCAGTTCACGACATAGCGCGACCACTTCGCAATGTCTTCTTCGATGAGTTACTGCCTCATCTTCAACCTGCTGTACCCTACTGGTCACGGCTTCCCACTAGAACCCCAGGTTAACTGCCTGAATAGGGCCAGTCACTAGTGAGCATCAGATGAATTTTTAAGTATTGGTTTGTTGTAGGGATTTTGTTTGATTGCATGGAGGATTTGATCATGAGCTGACATCAGTTAGAGAACCACTGGAAAACCTGGGAGTACTGGACAGCTGTTTCGTCCTAGTTTGGGACTCCTCAGCAGTACGCACCCACCGGGATTCGAACCCAGGACCTTCTGGTTACAAGGCGAGCTCGTAGACCATTGAGCCACTGGGACCCGATCCAATGGTCCTTGAATTCTAACTTCTGCCAGTTCACGACATAGCGCGACCACTTCGCAATGTCTTCTTCGATGAGTTACTGCCTCATCTTCAACCTGCTGTACCCTACTGGTCACGGCTTCCCACTAGAACCCCAGGTTAACTGCCTGAATAGGGCCAGTCACTAGTGAGCATCAGATGAATTTTTAAGTATTGGTTTGTTGTAGGGATTTTGTTTGATTGCATGGAGGATTTGATCATGAGCTGACATCAGTTAGAGAACCACTGGAAAACCTGGGAGTACTGGACAGCTGTTTCGTCCTAGTTTGGGACTCCTCAGCAGTACGCACCCACCGGGATTCGAACCCAGGACCTTCTGGTTACAAGGCGAGCTCGTAGACCATTGAGCCACTGGGACCCGATCCAATGGTCCTTGAATTCTAACTTCTGCCAGTTCACGACATAGCGCGACCACTTCGCAATGTCTTCTTCGATGAGTTACTGCCTCATCTTCAACCTGCTGTACCCTACTGGTCACGGCTTCCCACTAGAACCCCAGGTTAACTGCCTGAATAGGGCCAGTCACTAGTGAGCATCAGATGAATTTTTAAGTATTGGTTTGTTGTAGGGATTTTGTTTGATTGCATGGAGGATTTGATCATGAGCTGACATCAGTTAGAGAACCACTGGAAAACCTGGGAGTACTGGACAGCTGTTTCGTCCTAGTTTGGGACTCCTCAGCAGTACGCACCCACCGGGATTCGAACCCAGGACCTTCTGGTTACAAGGCGAGCTCGTAGACCATTGAGCCACTGGGACCCGATCCAATGGTCCTTGAATTCTAACTTCTGCCAGTTCACGACATAGCGCGACCACTTCGCAATGTCTTCTTCGATGAGTTACTGCCTCATCTTCAACCTGCTGTACCCTACTGGTCACGGCTTCCCACTAGAACCCCAGGTTAACTGCCTGAATAGGGCCAGTCACTAGTGAGCATCAGATGAATTTTTAAGTATTGGTTTGTTGTAGGGATTTTGTTTGATTGCATGGAGGATTTGATCATGAGCTGACATCAGTTAGAGAACCACTGGAAAACCTGGGAGTACTGGACAGCTGTTTCGTCCTAGTTTGGGACTCCTCAGCAGTACGCACCCACCGGGATTCGAACCCAGGACCTTCTGGTTACAAGGCGAGCTCGTAGACCATTGAGCCACTGGGACCCGATCCAATGGTCCTTGAATTCTAACTTCTGCCAGTTCACGACATAGCGCGACCACTTCGCAATGTCTTCTTCGATGAGTTACTGCCTCATCTTCAACCTGCTGTACCCTACTGGTCACGGCTTCCCACTAGAACCCCAGGTTAACTGCCTGAATAGGGCCAGTCACTAGTGAGCATCAGATGAATTTTTAAGTATTGGTTTGTTGTAGGGATTTTGTTTGATTGCATGGAGGATTTGATCATGAGCTGACATCAGTTAGAGAACCACTGGAAAACCTGGGAGTACTGGACAGCTGTTTCGTCCTAGTTTGGGACTCCTCAGCAGTACGCACCCACCGGGATTCGAACCCAGGACCTTCTGGTTACAAGGCGAGCTCGTAGACCATTGAGCCACTGGGACCCGATCCAATGGTCCTTGAATTCTAACTTCTGCCAGTTCACGACATAGCGCGACCACTTCGCAATGTCTTCTTCGATGAGTTACTGCCTCATCTTCAACCTGCTGTACCCTACTGGTCACGGCTTCCCACTAGAACCCCAGGTTAACTGCCTGAATAGGGCCAGTCACTAGTGAGCATCAGATGAATTTTTAAGTATTGGTTTGTTGTAGGGATTTTGTTTGATTGCATGGAGGATTTGATCATGAGCTGACATCAGTTAGAGAACCACTGGAAAACCTGGGAGTACTGGACAGCTGTTTCGTCCTAGTTTGGGACTCCTCAGCAGTACGCACCCACCGGGATTCGAACCCAGGACCTTCTGGTTACAAGGCGAGCTCGTAGACCATTGAGCCACTGGGACCCGATCCAATGGTCCTTGAATTCTAACTTCTGCCAGTTCACGACATAGCGCGACCACTTCGCAATGTCTTCTTCGATGAGTTACTGCCTCATCTTCAACCTGCTGTACCCTACTGGTCACGGCTTCCCACTAGAACCCCAGGTTAACTGCCTGAATAGGGCCAGTCACTAGTGAGCATCAGATGAATTTTTAAGTATTGGTTTGTTGTAGGGATTTTGTTTGATTGCATGGAGGATTTGATCATGAGCTGACATCAGTTAGAGAACCACTGGAAAACCTGGGAGTACTGGACAGCTGTTTCGTCCTAGTTTGGGACTCCTCAGCAGTACGCACCCACCGGGATTCGAACCCAGGACCTTCTGGTTACAAGGCGAGCTCGTAGACCATTGAGCCACTGGGACCCGATCCAATGGTCCTTGAATTCTAACTTCTGCCAGTTCACGACATAGCGCGACCACTTCGCAATGTCTTCTTCGATGAGTTACTGCCTCATCTTCAACCTGCTGTACCCTACTGGTCACGGCTTCCCACTAGAACCCCAGGTTAACTGCCTGAATAGGGCCAGTCACTAGTGAGCATCAGATGAATTTTTAAGTATTGGTTTGTTGTAGGGATTTTGTTTGATTGCATGGAGGATTTGATCATGAGCTGACATCAGTTAGAGAACCACTGGAAAACCTGGGAGTACTGGACAGCTGTTTCGTCCTAGTTTGGGACTCCTCAGCAGTACGCACCCACCGGGATTCGAACCCAGGACCTTCTGGTTACAAGGCGAGCTCGTAGACCATTGAGCCACTGGGACCCGATCCAATGGTCCTTGAATTCTAACTTCTGCCAGTTCACGACATAGCGCGACCACTTCGCAATGTCTTCTTCGATGAGTTACTGCCTCATCTTCAACCTGCTGTACCCTACTGGTCACGGCTTCCCACTAGAACCCCAGGTTAACTGCCTGAATAGGGCCAGTCACTAGTGAGCATCAGATGAATTTTTAAGTATTGGTTTGTTGTAGGGATTTTGTTTGATTGCATGGAGGATTTGATCATGAGCTGACATCAGTTAGAGAACCACTGGAAAACCTGGGAGTACTGGACAGCTGTTTCGTCCTAGTTTGGGACTCCTCAGCAGTACGCACCCACCGGGATTCGAACCCAGGACCTTCTGGTTACAAGGCGAGCTCGTAGACCATTGAGCCACTGGGACCCGATCCAATGGTCCTTGAATTCTAACTTCTGCCAGTTCACGACATAGCGCGACCACTTCGCAATGTCTTCTTCGATGAGTTACTGCCTCATCTTCAACCTGCTGTACCCTACTGGTCACGGCTTCCCACTAGAACCCCAGGTTAACTGCCTGAATAGGGCCAGTCACTAGTGAGCATCAGATGAATTTTTAAGTATTGGTTTGTTGTAGGGATTTTGTTTGATTGCATGGAGGATTTGATCATGAGCTGACATCAGTTAGAGAACCACTGGAAAACCTGGGAGTACTGGACAGCTGTTTCGTCCTAGTTTGGGACTCCTCAGCAGTACGCACCCACCGGGATTCGAACCCAGGACCTTCTGGTTACAAGGCGAGCTCGTAGACCATTGAGCCACTGGGACCCGATCCAATGGTCCTTGAATTCTAACTTCTGCCAGTTCACGACATAGCGCGACCACTTCGCAATGTCTTCTTCGATGAGTTACTGCCTCATCTTCAACCTGCTGTACCCTACTGGTCACGGCTTCCCACTAGAACCCCAGGTTAACTGCCTGAATAGGGCCAGTCACTAGTGAGCATCAGATGAATTTTTAAGTATTGGTTTGTTGTAGGGATTTTGTTTGATTGCATGGAGGATTTGATCATGAGCTGACATCAGTTAGAGAACCACTGGAAAACCTGGGAGTACTGGACAGCTGTTTCGTCCTAGTTTGGGACTCCTCAGCAGTACGCACCCACCGGGATTCGAACCCAGGACCTTCTGGTTACAAGGCGAGCTCGTAGACCATTGAGCCACTGGGACCCGATCCAATGGTCCTTGAATTCTAACTTCTGCCAGTTCACGACATAGCGCGACCACTTCGCAATGTCTTCTTCGATGAGTTACTGCCTCATCTTCAACCTGCTGTACCCTACTGGTCACGGCTTCCCACTAGAACCCCAGGTTAACTGCCTGAATAGGGCCAGTCACTAGTGAGCATCAGATGAATTTTTAAGTATTGGTTTGTTGTAGGGATTTTGTTTGATTGCATGGAGGATTTGATCATGAGCTGACATCAGTTAGAGAACCACTGGAAAACCTGGGAGTACTGGACAGCTGTTTCGTCCTAGTTTGGGACTCCTCAGCAGTACGCACCCACCGGGATTCGAACCCAGGACCTTCTGGTTACAAGGCGAGCTCGTAGACCATTGAGCCACTGGGACCCGATCCAATGGTCCTTGAATTCTAACTTCTGCCAGTTCACGACATAGCGCGACCACTTCGCAATGTCTTCTTCGATGAGTTACTGCCTCATCTTCAACCTGCTGTACCCTACTGGTCACGGCTTCCCACTAGAACCCCAGGTTAACTACCTGAATAGGGCCAGTCACTAGTGAGCATCAGATGAATTTTTAAGTATTGGTTTGTTGTAGGGATTTTGTTTGATTGCATGGGTGCGTACTGCTGAGGAGTCCCAAACTAGGACGAAACAGCTGTCCAGTACTCCCAGGTTTTCCAGTGGTTCTCTAACTGATGTCAGCTCATGATCAAATCCTCCATGCAATCAAACAAAATCCCTACAACAAACCAATACTTAAAAATTCATCTGATGCTCACTAGTGACTGGCCCTATTCAGGCAGTTAACCTGGGGTTCTAGTGGGAAGCCGTGACCAGTAGGGTACAGCAGGTTGAAGATGAGGCAGTAACTCATCGAAGAAGACATTGCGAAGTGGTCGCGCTATGTCGTGAACTGGCAGAAGTTAGAATTCAAGGACCATTGGATCGGGTCCCAGTGGCTCAATGGTCTACGAGCTCGCCTTGTAACCAGAAGGTCCTGGGTTCGAATCCCGGTGGGTGCGTACTGCTGAGGAGTCCCAAACTAGGACGAAACAGCTGTCCAGTACTCCCAGGTTTTCCAGTGGTTCTCTAACTGATGTCAGCTCATGATCAAATCCTCCATGCAATCAAACAAAATCCCTACAACAAACCAATACTTAAAAATTCATCTGATGCTCACTAGTGACTGGCCCTATTCAGGCAGTTAACCTGGGGTTCTAGTGGGAAGCCGTGACCAGTAGGGTACAGCAGGTTGAAGATGAGGCAGTAACTCATCGAAGAAGACATTGCGAAGTGGTCGCGCTATGTCGTGAACTGGCAGAAGTTAGAATTCAAGGACCATTGGATCGGGTCCCAGTGGCTCAATGGTCTACGAGCTCGCCTTGTAACCAGAAGGTCCTGGGTTCGAATCCCGGTGGGTGCGTACTGCTGAGGAGTCCCAAACTAGGACGAAACAGCTGTCCAGTACTCCCAGGTTTTCCAGTGGTTCTCTAACTGATGTCAGCTCATGATCAAATCCTCCATGCAATCAAACAAAATCCCTACAACAAACCAATACTTAAAAATTCATCTGATGCTCACTAGTGACTGGCCCTATTCAGGCAGTTAACCTGGGGTTCTAGTGGGAAGCCGTGACCAGTAGGGTACAGCAGGTTGAAGATGAGGCAGTAACTCATCGAAGAAGACATTGCGAAGTGGTCGCGCTATGTCGTGAACTGGCAGAAGTTAGAATTCAAGGACCATTGGATCGGGTCCCAGTGGCTCAATGGTCTACGAGCTCGCCTTGTAACCAGAAGGTCCTGGGTTCGAATCCCGGTGGGTGCGTACTGCTGAGGAGTCCCAAACTAGGACGAAACAGCTGTCCAGTACTCCCAGGTTTTCCAGTGGTTCTCTAACTGATGTCAGCTCATGATCAAATCCTCCATGCAATCAAACAAAATCCCTACAACAAACCAATACTTAAGAATAATAATGTACCTAAAAATCTATAAATATATCTTGGTTTTCTCAATAAAGGATCTGTTGCCTGGCCTTTCCTTTTTGTCGTCACACACTTTAATGTGACCTAAATTTGGAGCATCATTATGCATAAATTGAGGGCTAAATAAGTGTTGTGAGAATATGAAGAAGCACTAATAAGATTTGATAATTAATTAATCTGCGATGTTGAGTTCTGGGGGATCTTGAAGGAATTACCGGGATTTTCATCACCGAGATTTTTCATAAATGATCTCCAGGTATGTTTCAGTACGTTTCTTATTGAATGAATTTTCGGATCAGAAGACCAGCTGACGAAAGCAACATTATGATAACTGATTCCTGAATATTTTGTATGACGACATGCGGACTGCTTAACCAGACGAGGAATGTAGCACTGACAACCAGTGATTGATTCAGACTCTGCTAACGTGAAACCTGCTTTATATGAAAACGTGAAAAAGCTCTATACTGATTACGAAATTTGAGAATATGTTTCAGTTTTGTGTTTACTTTACGCGTCCAAGTTCAAAGGTACGATAACACTATACTTGAATGAATCTACGTATTGTTTATTGTCAAAAAACCTGAGAAGATTTTACAATCAGTGTTTTTCTTCGAGAAGGGAAATCCTTCTTATGTTTTACGTAGTTGAATTGTTATAACTCATATGTGAGCACACCCAATTTGACCACTGCACAAGACAGCAATTTCATACACTTGTTATGTTAACTAATTAATCTTGCTACTTAAAGTTTAATATATGTATATTCTTGATGCGTATAACTGCTTCAAATATTGAGGAAATATTCCCTTCACCTTGTGCTAATTAGATTACTGATTGTCCCAACTAAAGCCAGAACAATCAGTAACCCTTTATCCGTTTCCTCATGATCAGTGTTGCCATGACTAACTGGAGAACGAAACTGTGAATGTCTCGTTTAGATAGACTGTAAATATACAATCTATTCATCAAGTAAGATAAAAAGGACTGTTAGCATTCATCTGAAATAACCTTAGTGCGGTTACGTCATTAATCGTCAGTTTTTCTAGGTACCTAACATTACTGTTTGAACTGAATATGTTTCCAGTCAACCTATTCAATTAACAGATGACTTCTAATTAACGCCTACATGCAAATTGCCGTGAAAATGATAATAATTTGTCAAAAGTAATGTTAACCTCACGATGGCAGAACAGTTTTTACATCCCGCAAATAATTTACCTATAATATCGTACGAAGCGATATTAATTCAAAATTTTGTTAATGCTAACTTGTTCTAAAGCAGTAATTTTCTTCAAATACAACCAGTTATGAATCAAACATGCGATGACTTTCCCCTTAATTTTCTAAGCGTTATGCGCGATTTAAAGAGCCTCATTGACTGCTTGTAAACGTATTTCACCCCGCAAATTCATTATTCCTTCGGACACAATCTCGCCTTAAGTGAATTCAAATATCAAATGATGAAAATACGCTACTGAATGTGTTACTTTAATTTTCACAGAACTGACAAGTTATTTAAGTGTAAATAACATTACCGACATCCAATCGTGTATTCAGCATGACGAAGCTACACCCACCGATACTATTTATCCTAATATCAAATTGGTAGAAAGTAAATCATGGTGACCAAAGAAATACTTCATTAGTTGATATTTTGCTTCGTATCTTAGCGACGTAAAGTATTCATCAGGCAGAGTAATGCTACCTACTTCTTTATTAAGGAAGTAAATCAAAATAAATATTTTAAAATTTATTACTTCATAAAAAAAAATTAAAAGTAATTTCCGGAGATTTAATTAACAACATAAACATTCTTAATGCTGTGTAACACATAACATTGTCAGTCAATTTTATAACATACCCAAGTGTCCCTTCACTGTACTGACTTTGTTTTCCTATTTTTATTGGTTTTTCCTATTATTGTCAGTATTTGTTTTCGTTGAGGTGATGACATTCCTTTCTATGGGAAATTTTCTAAAAAAAATACATTTTGATACACTTTTCTTTATTTCCTGAAAATAGGTCTTCTGCTCATAGTAAAGCTTCCGAGTATTCTAAAATAAACGTAGAAAAATACTAGCAATTAGGAACATTCTAACTGCTGTGAAGAAGTACAGCACTCAACAACAAATGGAAACATCATTCTTGAATAAATAACTGTCATTTTCAACTATCTCTTCTAACTGCAGTCGACAAAAGCGTAATATTAGGCAGGTACACGAGTAACGCCTCTCAGAATGCGTCTACAACATCATACTCCTCCTCATAAGCAATGAAAGCATCAATATTCTGATGCTGAACTCAGTCCTCTGCGAAAATCTCAGAATATTTTAATTACACTGTGCGTCAGTGGCACAGTGGTTAGGACTCTCGCTGACCATGCACATGGTTTGGGGTTCGATCCCCTGCCGACGCACATCTGATATCTATGGTCAGCCTGCAAAACTTGGGCTACCGATATCACATGCTGAAAATTCCATACCTGTACCAAAAAATGCAATGTGAAATCAAGCTGTAATAAAAAATATGATAAAAAGATCCAGTAAGGGATAAATGCAGAAAAATATGTAGTAATAAGTGACTTCAGTAGTTGGGGATCACTTAATTAAGTCAGTATTCACATGTTATTTTAAACATACTCACAAAGTAGTTTAGAGTTAAAGAAGTGTCTGATATTTTATGCTGATAAGCGACAGACTTTTCGAGTTAACATGTGAAAGTATCCGATGTCATGCTTAATATGCCCTTGAGGTATTTACGACTGTAACGATGTGGAGAAAATATGAAGCCTTAAAGACTTTCCCCAAAGACAAAATTCTTGCAATTTTGGAGGCGTGTGCAATTATAGTTAATAAACGAAGTCTCTGTGTACAAAAGGAAATGGTAGTCAATCTGAATCTACCTTGGTAAGGTGTTTCATTTATTAACTATTATTATTATTAATACTTTATTCTACTTGTCATCATTAACGAATCATTTAAAGCAATCTTTTATCATTAGCATTATCTTTACTCGTTTCAGTATTATTATTGTAACTATTATTATCAATATTACTCAGTTAGCAACTCTTGATACATTCTCTAATGACTAATCGTTTATGTTAGTGATGTAATTGAAGCGTAATGCATTTTATCTTGATTTTAATCTCCCATACTCCCTTCCCCTTATCTATTTGAAAATCATCGGGAAAATATTCACATGTGTCGTTTTGCGTGATTAATTCAATGTAGTTTATTTGCTTATCAGTCTTATATCTCCCAATGGATTTTCAAAAGTATGTATATCCCTGTATGTAGAGCATTCATCTGAACAGTTCCACCGAAATTCGATGAATACATTAAATCCTGCTTTATTAACTTTTATTGTTATAAATTATATGTTTGTGGTATATAATTAATTATTTTTGAATATGTTAATAAAAAAATTCCTTAATACCGGAGGTGAGGCAGGTTATGTGCTATCTAGTTAATGAAGCTGTAATAACAAACCTTGATTGGATATTGGATATTTTTAGAATGCTATGAAACCATCATAACATGTAATGCTCCCCAGCTAATTAAGTATAATTGAATACGTTTCACTGATTGCATATCTGTCAACTGTTTCCTGTTTTTTTATTTTCACCTTAAAGTGGACGTGCTATGTGGCGAATACCATTTAACAAGTGGCAGCTTAGCTGTATACGTCAAACTAGTTGATCGGGATCAGTAAGGCTATCATAACATAGCGATTTACCAGGTGTCAGAATGACTGAGCCTGCCAGTTTAAATAATCTGGAAAAGAACTCGGTCACTGAAATGCATTCATCCTACACTGGGCATACATTTAGGCAGGTTCATTATCATATTTCCGAACATCATCCAGCATGGTTAAGGAAGGGACAAACAATATCTATTCGTAGCTGTGTTTTAACATAAAGTTGATGTTAACACAGCATTTAAAATTATTTATCGCATTTCTACTAATCTTAATTTTGTTTTACGAGCTCGTCTTCTGCATACAGCTAAAGCTATAGTAATCCACCTGAAGAAGCCATATCTGTGTGTTCAAAAGAAATTTGTACAGCCACTTTTCTTAGCTTTCCCACAGTTACATGAATGTAGAGACGGGACTACTTCGGCTTCCCCGCCCCTAAAACTCTAAAAATTGTTACCGTCCCAGTTACTTTATTCTTTTTATGACTACTTCTTCTTTAATTACAAGTTACCACTGTCCAAACGACGTATACTATTATGTATATTTAATTTGAAGGATTTTTCGAATGACGCTGAATGTCCTGAATTGACCAGACGTTCTGTCACTGGACTAGATACACGTTTTCGTTCTGCTTTTACTAGCCAGGCTGGATAATGTTCACGAGCATGTTTTTCAAGTTGGCGTATGGTACAGCCGATGTTTTTATTTTTAATTTTTATTTACTAATTTTTATTTATTTATTTTATCTTTCTTTAACCATCTGTTACGTGATCAACTTGAACATTCGCTTATTCCTTAATTACTCGTCATTATTCCCAAATTATGCATTATGCAAACCACTTGTTGTAACCATTTCTACCTTTTAATTGTGTGTATTAATTCTCTTCGTTAATTATAAACCTCCTTGGCATAATGATACTGACTAACCATTGCTAACAAACATAAACTGTTGTGTATTGTAATAAAAATGCTATGTATACTACAGTAAAGCCAAAGATGAGGATTTGGCTGAAAAGTAAATATTTCTTCGTTCAATCCTTTCACTCAAATGTAACCACATAGTACAGTGGGTTAGGGTGAAATTTTTAAAAAAACAATACAGTTATAGGGCGAGGGTTGAGGGTTAATCACAAACTTTCTTCACCGAATCAACACCAAACACCTGCAGTCGTAATGACGAAACTCCGATATGGTGTATGAAGAAAATTATGACCAAAAATAAAAGGGTAGTAAGATTATATAAAGCAAACCATCAAGCTGTTTGATTACACTGATATAATAATGAGCAATAAATGGTGCTTGAAATATCTTCCAGTTAATAACCCCGTGTCACTTCGTATTACATCAAATAAATTTATTTAATGTGGAATTGTATTCTACGGCATTGCCCCATTTCCACTCTAGTATTAATGACAGCCACGTTTAATAAAATAACGCATATTTTGTAAACGTTCTTGTCATGTTAGTTTAGTTTTGCAACTTTATTCATCAATTTTATGTACACAGACAGTGAAACGAAACAAATGACTCCTTTCCACTAGTTCGGAATCAATAAAAACTTTCATTTCATGCATTTGGTTCCTTTGGTTAATTTCGATAGAGAAAGAAAGATTAGATATGCTGTATAAAGTGAAACCATCATTCTATTTTACAGGTTCTCATCAGCTGCTACAAACTATCTGAAATTACAATGGTTATAAATAATAACATTTCATACTACATTGTTTGAAAGGTAATAGAGAAAACATTATAAGGTGAACGCATCTGGAATATAAGGATTATAATTTATAGTTTAAGTTGCCATGAATTTATATACTGTCAAACTATGAAAACAGAAAAAAAAGGGGGGTGAGAGAAGACAGAAAACAGAAAAAATCTAACAAACAGTGTCAACATGGCAACTCAAGAAGGTCAAAGTTCATCAATTTGAAAAGTTGCTTAGTGAGTTGAGCTCACTAGTGTGTATGACTAATCAGTGTAGTGAAAGTATTATGGTTACCAAGGGAGTAAAAGATAGACCATACTCTCTTTCTGTATGCATCTGTTTGGTCTGAAACATTTGATTGCAATTGCTTCAGCAAATCGTAGTAAATTCTTTGTCCCTTGTATGTTTAATATTTTGAAGGATTTGAAAGTCTCGACAAAATGACCCGTATCCACAAGGTATCTGGTAATTGCACTTTGTAAATATCTACATGTTTCTTGGAATATGCTATGAAAACCGTGGAGAAGTTTTTTCTTCCTTCAATTGAACTTGCTGCCTCAGGTGAAAGTAAATTTGTAAATGCAGTTGCAGGTAACATCAGCTGGGTATTTATGCAGTTTCGATTGGACTATAAAGCATGTAATTTCGTATAGTGTCACCAGCTTAGCTTCAGGGAAGCATCTTTTTACTGCTCCTTTAATCCTCTTGTCAATCTTTTGTCACACTGATTCTCCCTGAATAGGAGGGGTAAATGAAAACTTTCTTCTTTTCTGTTAATGGATACTTCGCTTTCTCGTCCTTTTTTTGCTGTACTTTTGGATGAATCTATTTAGATAGCCACTTTCCTTTAGACATTTTTCAGCAGAGCTTAGTTCTTCTTCTACATAGTTAGGCGAGCATAACTTCCTGGCTCTGTCTCACAGTGCTCTTAATAATCACCGCTTATAGTTTATAGGGCAGAAGCTGTTATAGTGAAGATATTGTCCTGTCCAGGTTTCTTTTCTATAGATGGTATTTTCGACCGTTCCATCGTTTCTTCTTTTTACATTACGGTTCAGGAAATTGAACTAGTCGTTGTGTTCATATTCCATGGGGAATTTAATGTATGTGTGGATCTCATTAAGCGGTGAAGTTATACGGATGTCTGACTCATGTCTTTACAAACAACATACGTATCATTGAAATATCGGCGATAGCATCACTCAGACGTGTGTGTTCGAGATAGCCCAGCTAGAATAGGTACTAGAGATGAACCACGTTGATATTAGACTTAATGTTATTGGTCGGTGAAAAAGAATTTATTGTAACACCAGAAGACAAGGGCCAGGCAACAAATCATTTATTAAGGAAATCAACACATATTTATAGATTTTCATGTACGTATTGTAGATTATTGTAAGCAGAAAAACACAGTCCTCTGATTGGTTATTTCTCACAGAAAGTTAACCTTGCATTTCTTTGTGGCTGTTTCTTGAATGTCAGATCATCTATATGTTCACTGTATCCGCCTACGCAAAGTCTTTGTTCTCATCTTTTTTCACGACCAATATTGGGGACGTAAACACTGGCGTAAATTACTGTCTACCAATTTGGCTAGCAGCCAGCTCTCACCACATTATTACCTTGTGAACAGAAATGGACTAGTTAATTGATTTTGAGATGACATATTTTATCAGTAATGTGTAGCATCTAAAAATGCGAAGCAGTTGTTATAAGCACTAGGATCACTAAGTTATCTCCCTTTTCTCTCCGTTGGTAGATATTCTTTCAGGAAATCACCTTGTAATAGCATGCGAAATTTTGTTTAAAGTTACACTTAAGACATGAAACCTTTTCATAAGGAATTATTTATTGTTCTTCGTTCCACAGAGACCTGAGATGACACTACACGACAAAATGATGAAACACATACAACAGTGAATGAATGACATAGTGGAAGAAATCCCCAGTGGAATTAACAATTTTGTACATTTATGTTGCCAAATAAGTCAAATATCAGTTATTAGTTTTATTGAAAGAAATATCACTGACTCCCTACTGATTTTGTTTTCATTCTAATGAGTGTTTCATTTCAAGAAATGTGTACTATATCTGTTACTGGAGTGAGAGACAACTATGCTTAATATATATTTACTTGCTCATTATCTGAATTTTTTAAATGCATTTGACTTAATATATGAATCAACCTTCATGTTAAAAAATTCTTGATAAAACAAACTCATAGATTTCATGTGCTTTTCAAACATAATGTCGCACTGTCGACAATCTTTTTCTAGTGATTCAGGTTTACGACATCCCATGTTATCACAAATATACTTTGACACCAATTATTATTATTTATTCTTGTATCCTTTAATTCCTAGAGGAACATAGGGCTTCAGACGCGCGTCTCCATTGCGTTCGATTGTCTGCCAACTTTTTCACCCCGCTCCAAGTCTGCCCACATGCTTTCATCTCCTCTTCACATGACCTCCTCCAAGTCACCCTCACACTGATGACCAACTCGCCGCTTCCCTTTCGGGTTCCGATCGAGTGATGGCTTGTCTAGTGACGTCGCTTGATGGTTTCCTCAGGGTGTGGCCGATCCATCTCCATTTCTTCCTGCCTATTTGTTTCACAATCAGTTCCCGCTGCGTTGGTTTGCTCCCAAAGATCCCTGTTGCTGATTTTTTCTGGCCAGCCATCTGATCTTAAGTATTGGGCGAAGACAGCTGTTAATGAAGGTCTGTAGCTTGTTTGAGATGCTCTTTATGGCGCGCTGGCCAAGTCTCTGATCCATCCGTATAGTAGCACTGACTGATTTCACATTGGAGTTGAAAATCCGGATCTCATTTTTGATGCTGAGTGCTGTTGACCTCCACACAGACTTAAGAGTATTGAAGGCTTGTCTTTTCCGATTCTAGCTTTGATATCCTCGTCAGTTCCGTCCACCTGTAGTTGAAACGATGCTTCCCAGGTAGGTAGGTAGGTAAAGGAGGTTGTTTCTTTCAGGTTCCTCCCATTTATGCTGGCTTCTGTCAATTTTTGTTGCAATATATTTGTTTAATTGGACAAAACTGCTCGCATCAAACTTGTTATATCGAAGTAGGATATTACACCTGTGAAGTTCTATTTTTTGATGTCTATCTACTCAATTAAACTACATCACTAAATAAGAGGCTTACTAGAACTAAAGGATATTAAATCAGTAACGAATTACAGGTAATATCACTACAGATTTTATTGGTCATTGTCAGTTATGCAATTAGTTATAAAAATACCACACATTCAGGTATCACATAAGCTGTCAGTATTTACAGCATTAGAATATATATTAACTGACATTTGTCTGACAACTTAACATGTTAGACAAATTACATCAGTAAAAAATGCTTTACCAGAGATATTACAGTATCAATTCATATTGCAAAAAAAGCAAATATAGTCACTATATCCACTTCCATGTTATTAGTTGGTAAATTTATATGACATGGCATAACAAACTGGAAACAAATTGTTTCCTGATAAAAAGACAGAATATATATGTTTTAGTAAACTGTTGAAAATAAATGATTTAAATACTCCTGTGAGGATATTTATAGAACACAATTTAAGCACATTCGTATTTTCTGTAATTTCTCATCAGTACATTATAAAATTTAATCACAGACATTTGAAAATAATGTGGTATTTCAATAAAGCAAGAACAACAATGGTTTGTGCAAAATAATATGGTTCCATCATTACTTGTTTCGTTTGCTTCTTATCAGCTGCTTACAGCCTAAATAAATTCACATACTTGCAAATTTTACATGTTGTCAGTTGACAGAATGTTCCACAATTAGTGAACAATGTTCAGAAAATGCGCTTATATAGTTTTTACACAGGTAGTTCAAGTTTAAACAAAATAAATGTATGCATATAATGGTAAAGGAGTTACGTAATAAAGATGAGATGTGCGTTAGATACAGAGTGACTAATAAATTAGGTAACAATGCACTGCGTTCAACTGAAATCATAGAAACAAGAGACAAGCAAAATTACAAATTATAAAAGGAGGGTGAGGTTAAAGACAAAGATTACGTAATCAGATGTGAGAATAAAGACATCCAGTTACCAGGGCAAGAAAAGACTGATAACAAGCGCTGGATACAAACTGCTTCAGCAAACTTGTGGATAAACGAGCTCCTTTGTTTATTGATAATTTTAAAGGATTACTCGATTTCCACCTTATGACCCATATCGAGGAGATGTCTGGTAATAGCGCTATTATAAGAGTTTGTTCCCTTGAGATGTAGACTTTTCGGCACATGTTCAGAAAATCAGAGGTGTGCCCTTCTTTCTGTTCTCCCAGTGTAACTGCTTTCGCAGATACGCGTAAATTTGTATACACAGTTAGAGTTAACAGGAGAAGAGTATCTGTCTACTTTTGACTACACCAGTGTGATAATTAGAATTAGCGTTCAGGCGTGTGAATTATTGGATAGCAAACGAATTGATCATAATTACATTAACAAGGAGGAGATCAAATGTGTATATTACTTGGAAAAACAGCTGTCGTAAATGTGTTAATGGAACGCGTATACTTGTAGGCGTAGAGGGGGAAATAACTTTCTTCTCATAGTTACTACTAAACTTGGAAACTAAGATTAAAATATTCAACCATGTTATAGCATGATGTTGATAATAAAGTTAACAGTACAAATAAGAGTAATATTTCCAGATATCCTGTATCACTTGGATGGAGGTCATATGATGGAGAGGAGTCGAACAAACATTTTCTAAACACAGATATTGCATTGAAAATGTTTTATGGTAAGTGATTCAGTTGTGCCTAGCAATCGAAGACGTACCAATGTAAGGAACTGAGATGGTACTTTGTATAGAACTGAAAAGGCTGAATATTTATCAATCTTGTGCTTCACACTAGATGTGCCAATATGGAACTCCTAATTGAATTTACAACTCCTTTTCCTAACCATGTTGGAGCCTGCTTGAGAAGGTGACGATACACTTGCTGAGTCCTTCTACCAATGTGACTTTTTTCACGCAAGAACAGTTAAATTTATAAACGCACAATGAAGTGGACAAACCTGATAGTTTATCTTTTACCTGCATCTAATCGCTATGAGACGACAGTTGTTTTCAATTGTTGAATTTCTTCACGAACCAATATTGGTTATTTTCCCTTCCACTCCTACCTCTATACACATCCCCGACAACTGACTATCTAGATTATATAAATGCTGAAAGGAATTTATCCTCCTTATTATTGTGATCTACTAAATTCACATGTCTGAACGTTAATTTTGTTGACTATAGTGGTTTCAAATGTATATAATCAATATTTTATTTTGTAATTGTATATCCTGATGAGAAATTACTGAAATAAATGAATCAGATAATATAAGAGACTGTTTATGCTACACTGGCATGATCAGCTACAAACAGAAAATACAAATATCATTTTTCTGTTTATTCCATATCACCGCTCAAAATAACTACGTTTAGTTGCTCCAACGTCTATGTTACTACTAATTTTCCGATGTGTTACACTAATTGTAGGTTGAGCTGAAATCACGAATTGGCAGAATTAAGAATGTATAAGCCATCTAAGAGAATCCTATAGTCTGAATGGTCTGTGATCTTGTCTACTCACCAGAAGGTCCTACGGTAGGACCGTGGAGGGTGCGTACTTTTGAAAAGTCACAATCTAGGAGGAAACAACATTGCAGTACTCCCTGGTTTTCAATGGTTCTCCAATAGACATCAATCTGTGGTCCAATTGATATTAAATACTATGTAACTTCTACTACTGACTCACAAGACGCCATTATTGATTAATCTTTGTATCAAATTATAACCGTATACTAGATTTAAGTGGAAACAGTGGTGTTTGGATATATATCTTCCTTTAAATTGATGGTATATTTTATGTACTCGAACGATCTTGTGATACTAATGCATGCAAAGCACTCAGAGAACTATTATGATGTAACAGTAAACTTAATGTAGTCACAGGTTTTTGTAGGATGACTAATATCAACACCAGTTTTGCAAATATCTGGTTCATTAGTAGTTTCATTCAAGTTCTAGGCCGCCCAACACAATTTGGGTCTCCATAACTCCATCTCCTCGCTCTTGAGTTCGTGAATGCTACTTATTGTATTAGGCAGATCAGATAATGTATTTCAAATTTTTTCCGGTTTTCTCACCTCGAACTATGTGATTTACTAATGGCAAATTTAATTCTGGGTAAGAAGTACCCCACCTACAAAATTAACCTTAGAGGATTTCATCATGAAATGACACTAGTCAGAGAACCATTGGAAAACGACCAAGGAGTACTGGACACCTGTTTCATCCTAGTTCGCCACTCTGCACCAGTACGCGCCCAGCGGCGTTAGAACCCAGGACCTACTCGTTATAAGGCGAGCTAGTAGACCATTAAGCCACTGTGACCCAATCCAATGGACAATGAATTCTAACTTCTGCCAGCAGGTCAGGTGTGAGAACAAATACTCGCCGAAGACATTGGCTAGTGCTTGCGCTACATCGTGAATTGGCATCAGTTAGAATCCATGGGCCATTGAATCGGGTCACAATGGCTTAACGGTCTATGAGCTCGCCCCGTAACCGGAATGCCCTGGGTTCGAACGCCGCTGGGCACGTACTATTGAAGAGTAGCAAACTAGGACGAAACAGCTGTCCAGTAATCCTTGGTGGTTTTCCAATGGTTCTCTAACTAATGTCAGTTCACCATGTAATCAGATACGTCCGCTGCATGTTTCTCGACTTCACTTCTGCTTTCTACTCTGTACTTAGATGTCTCCGCTAAATAAGCTCTCCATGACACAAACTGAGTCCTGGGTCACTAACTGGTTGCATTCCTACTTTTCAAACAGAATGCAGTATACCATATATAAAGGCGGATCCTCCTCTGCTGTGCTCACTGAAGCTGGTGTCCCATAAGGTGCTGTACTCTCCCCACTCCTCTATTCTTTCTTTCTATATGACCTACCATCTTCAAACGGCATCAATTTGGTCAAATATGCTGATGACCTAACTGTATCTTTGCCTATCAAATGTCAAAGCGACTGCACTAAACTAAACGGCTTTTTATCAGAAGTCAGCCTATGGTCCAAGGAAAACGGTCTCACCTTAAACCCCTCCAAATGCCTTTAGGCACAAATCTGACCTAAACAAACTGGTTACCACTCACGAGGTGTGCAACATAGATGGCACTGAAATTGAAACCAAGTCGGAAGTTAAATACCTAGGCGTCACTCTATCTTCGGATCTTTCCTGGTCGTCTCATATCTTGTTGATTTCTAAGAAAATATTCCGTCTTACCTTCTACATCAAGAAGTTATGACATTCTGGTGTAACCCGATCCTTACTCCTACAACTCGTTAACTCCCGTATTCTGCCTATTATTCTCTATTGTTCTCCCTTGGTTTTTCCAAGGCTGGCTACTGAAGAAAGACTATACCTTATTACGCAGGATGTTAAAAGTTGTCAGTAGGGCAAGCAACGTGCCACTTAACCAGCTTGTTAATATTCTGGTTGACAGGCACTTCAACTCATGTGAAAATGGGCTCAATCCATTTTATCTAACCCACACCATCCTCTTCATTCACAACTGTCCCCTTGTATCTCATCAGGAAAAACCAGAAGCCTATATAGAAAACTATATGCTAGCACTAGCCAGTACAAAACTCAACCATACCCTACTAAGCTCGTCTTCTGTGTGATAAAGAAAGCATTAGGCGTGAAACCTTTAACTTATTAAATAGTCAGTAGAACGACTGGATCTCGTCTTTCCAACTCATATCATTTATGGGTACAACGTCTTCTTTCTTTCTTTTCCTTTTCTCTGTCTATTTTGTTCTGTTATGTGCTGCTTTGTTTCATTCCTGCGGTTACGCCAGTAAATATGCAAGCATCTACTTTTCTAACACCTTCAAACACTGTTCAATTTTGGCTTTGCTACCGACATGCCAATAAGTTATTGTCATAATGAACTGAGATTTCCTTAAGCTATGTCGAATTTTATTTATTGATAATGTAGTAACTGGATGCAATACAGTAGTAAAATGCTGAGAATTCCATTCTGTATTCGCAAATACTGTTTTGGAATAAAGCTATTATCATTATTATTATTATACTGTAACCAATCAACCAAATCCCTACCAACCAATACTTGAAAATTTAACTTATTCTTGGCTATGTTATAAAGTTACACCTAACAGACGATTCACCTCAGCCACAAGTCAGTGAGTTTAAAATTTCTTCAGCATTATACTGCTCAAATTCAATTTTATACTGTATCTTCTGATGACTAATTGTGTAACCGAAATCACCGGGTTAAGCAACTTGATAAAAATGTTCTGTTCCAGGAAGTTTCATCAATAACAAAAGGAAATGATTCAAAATTCAGAGGATTGGCTCGTCAGATTTCGAACTTCCCTAGATGACACTTGTCAGAGATATAAAAATTAATAATCATGAAAGGCTTTTGATCATAGAACTAAGATAATCTTTGGAAAAGCTGAGAAAAGATCAAAGACATAATACTCAGATTAAGTAGGACAAGAAATATGGTGTTTAATGTCAAACTCAAGCACATTATTATCCTCCTTGCGCTCCGAGTGGGACATACGGCTTTAGAAGTAAATCTTCATTCCTGTCTATTCTTCACAGTCTTCTTCATCTAGCAGAACGACTGATCATGGACTTTTTATCTTCTTCAGAATGTCTGTTCCATGTCACCATCGGGCTACAACTCATCGTCACCCATTCGGGCTCTATTAGAGGAACTGGTGCGCGATGTCATTCTAAGGTCTTCTCAAATGTTTACAATCCATCTCCATTTCCACTGGTGATAGACCCTTCAAAGATTGTTTCCCAGAGTTTCTTGTTGCTAATTCATTCTGGCCACCTCACACTCAATATGGAGAGAAGACAACTATTTATAAAAGTCTGCAGTGGCCTTTCGAAATGCTTTTCGTAATGCAAGAAGTTTCAACCCATATAGAAGAAGAGGCGGTGTACTGAATCTTGGTGTTGAAAGTCCGGATTTCGTTCTGCATGCTGCAAGCAGAAGATTTCTAAACTGATTTCAGAGGGACAAAAGTCCGTTTCGCGTTTAGGATTTGGGTTTTGACGTCTTCATGCATCCCGCTTATAGTTGAAACAATGCTTCCTAAAGAAGTGAAGGAAGTGACGTCTTTTAAATTTCTTCCATTGACAATGATTTGGGCTTACTGTTGTTGCTGGTTATCTTCATTACCTCCGACCTATCTATCTTCATTGAAATTCTGTCTCTACTGGCTGGATCTTCCGCCAGTTTGTTGGTTTCCGCCTAAACATCTTCGAGTTTACGTGATATCAGACGTAAATCATTCGCCAAATCTAAATTTTCGAAAGTCTTCTAGCCGGTTCAACGTATTTCTGTGTTCTTTCACATCACATTCAGGGTGCCACATAAGCAAGCCAACCACAATTAATAATATCATTGGTTATAATAGGCAGCCTTTGCTTCAGGATGGCGCTCCTTAGTGTCTCAAATGGCGTGAACAACAGTATGGTTCCTCATCAGTGCTTGCAGATGTCTGAGTCTCGCTTGAGAGTCTTTTGAAGTGATCGGCCCATTGCTTCATTTGTCTCTCCGCTTTAGTGACTAGGTTCTCTTGAACATCTTGTATAGGTTGTTGATCTCTACCCGGATAAGAACGTGGTTGTTATGTACTGGTCGAGTAATTAATAGTTCTGGCGCAACAAGGCGGAAATCAGAAATCCACCAGGTTCACGATGATACTTGTATTTTTCAAACACACAAGTGTATGAGCGAATGTTCAAAAATGAACGAATCAATAGACAGTCTTAACATGATTGGTTGTAATGTCATGTGACAACAAGGTCAGACATGTTTGTTTAGTTATTGGACAGACAAAAACATACTGTCAATTATAATGGAATATTGATCCATATATACATAGCAAAATATAACAGACTGTCAAAAATAGCACACATATTATGTGGAAACATATCAGTGGTCATCTGTTATAGTGTTCTGAGGTCGCCTTCACCTGCAGCCTGCCTTTTCTGTTTCAGTTGACAGTGTGTCTGTCTTTCCTAGAACTCTTCTCCCTTTCTACATTCAGTCAGATATACACTGAACTCATCTTCTTCTGCCGTTTCCTCCTTTCCATCGGTTCATCTGTTTCACCACCACACTCTTCTCTTTCAACCTCCAGGTGTGTGTGAAGAGCCATTCCTTGTCTTACCTCTTCTTTTTTTCTCAATGGGCTATACACGTAATGTTTGTAGTTGTCTGTAGAAACCTTACTTCTCGACTTCTGAGTTGTTTGTAGCATTGTGCCTAGCATTGAATAGTTATAACATTCGTTCCTTTTGAATTGAATCTTACTTTCATTATCCTGTGGGAGAGTGTTCCTACGACATCAGAACTTTGGTCGTTGTTGGCGAAATCGTAGTAGCCACTAGTTTACTGTGCTCGTACTTGTTTTCTGGGTGACCTGAAAGGATTACCTGCTCTCTATTTGATAATTCTGATAGTCTGCATCCATTTCAGCTGCTCTTACAGATCCCTAGCACTTCCATGACGTATGTTCTCATTTCTGTGAAAGTCTGGGAAGTCCTCTCAGTTTTGCACACTGGACGATAATTCCACATCCCAATGCTTGGTTTTGTTTTCAGCGGAAGAAGACACATCATCCGACTGGCTTCTCAAAGTCTTTCAGCCTTCCGTTTCACTCCATCCCGCTGATTCCGGCGAGAAATAGGTTTACTTTTCATATTTTTGTCGGGCTTTGAAGTTTTTTTAGTGACTGGATTGATTTTTAAGGGTAGGATCCCCAGCTCCACGTCCAACCTTCACTCTCTATGAGGGCTTAAGGCAGGCTATAGAACAAGTAAACCAGGTGAGGTTTAAGATTAGGTCAGATAGTTATTATCTTCATGTCAAAAAACGCCCCTTATTCTTCATAATGAATTTATATAGGAGCCATTTAAGTATTCCAGGCCCAGACGATACTCAATTATTCCCCCGTAGAGAGAAGAGATTTCGCTATTTTAAAATAAATCTGACGGTAGTTTGTTTGTTCACTAGGAAATATATGTAAAAACGTCAAGTGATTCTACCATATCCGAATGAAACCGGTACTTATATCAAGGGCATCGGTTGGCGTTGGAGATATATCTCAAATTAACGGAAGTAAAGATTCACGGGTCATTGAATTCCAGCGCAGTGATTGAATAGTCAATGAGCACACCTCATAATCTGAAGGATACAGTCACATTACTGGTGTGTAAATGGGCTTACACTTCTGTAATTACCTAAGATAGGACGAAATGAGTGTACAGTTATCATGCTTTTCTATGATTCTCTGAGTGATATCACTTCTCGATAAAATCTAACTTAAAATTATCATAGTCTAAAACGACGTTCTTTCTAAAAATCAAGTTTTAGAATGTCACGTAGACGTCTGTAGGCTAGAAGATTCTGCATACAATCACATTCAACTAGATGCATATTAAATAAAACGATTTTATCATTGGTCGACATAAACAGACCAATCACATCCGTGCGATTCAGATAACAAATTATCCAGGGAAATGAAATAACTCGAAATTTTGTGACTGATGCGAATCAACATAGAAGTGTTAATTTATAAATCACTCAGGTTGCATATTTACAATCGAAATACTTTAAACACCAGTTAGCCTATACATCTTTGCAACTATTCTCACATATTCCCAATTCATATTACCATAAACATTAAAAAATTAAATTACCCTCCAAAATGATAGAAAAAGCGGGAAATTAATTGACACACTGATTAAATTAAAAATACCGAATCAACTTAACACTAAGATAACTAATTTATTCATTGATAAAGGATGTACTTTCTATGACTTTGTTTTATTTGGAATAATTCTATTTGTAATACATGAAAGCTTTCTGGAAACTATATGAAAGTAAGTACAAGACTTATTTGTCTGTTTCAATAGCTGAAGTCGGGTGATATCAATTACTGAACACAACAATAGAAGAGGATTAAACATTTCTTGCTCTGAGTCATTGAAAGAATTATTTTATTACATTTTATAAGGTTTTTGTTAATTTACCATGATTTATTCTAATGAGATTTCAATATAAGCCTGATATGCAAAATGATATCACATCGGAAGTGTTTATAAATTCGTATATGCTAGAATAAAACCGCCAACTCGATAACGCATAAAGGACTCATACTTGTTAAATGAAGAGAATTTCAAAGGCATAGTATGAATCCACTGATATTCTCTAGACTATTACTACGAACTCATGATTCAAATCATATTTAAAAATAGAGGCGTTTAGAGAAGAGTTATTGCTTTCAGTGATATTCTAAAAACAACAAAAGCAATGTTTCCGGAAGTGTGTAGTGTTACATTCGTAAGTTTTTACGATGGAAGTTAAGTAATGCGGAAGTCATTGATCGGGTTGAAACTAGAATAGAGCTAAACAAGTGGATTGAATCGCTTCACACAATTGACAGAGCTGAGTAGAGCTCAACCATAACTAAAGGTGAGTCATGTTAAGATCAGTGTTATAAGGGGTAGAAATGCAGTGGTGGGGAAAGGAAAGAAAATGGTCAAATCACACTTATTTTGCATCTATGCCTTGCTTTTTAAATATAATTGGTCTGCTGACAACACAATATATCTATTGAAAGATGCATGAGTATAGTGCACTTAACTACGTTGCTGAAATGACTGCAACTTCAAATAACTGATTCCTAACATTCTTCGAAATAATTTCAATGTTCTCTGAGAGACACGAAGAAATAATATATATACTTCACACCGTTACTGTCATTATTACCTGCCAACCTTTGGACTTATAGAAAGCTTGTCTTGTCTTTATTATGTGATTACAGTTCACTACTAGACCACTTTATTTATGTGCGTCGGTGGCACAGTGGTTAGGACTCTCGCCTACCACGCACATGGTCCAAGGTTCGATCCGCGGCCGACGCACACCTGATATCAATTGTCGGCCTGCTAAATTTGGGCTGCCGATATCACATGCTGAAAATTTCACACTTGTACCAAAATACTGTGTGGAATCAAGCTATAATAAAATGAAATAAAAAATATTAAAAAAATACTAGACTTTTTTTTAACATATCTATTTTCTGCCACCTATCCCGCTTACATTCAGCGTACCCGACTTGTCTGTTTATATTTTTGTCGTACTGACATTTCTTTCACACTACTGGATAGAACTAACCTCCCTCCCTTGGAATTTATATTTTGTTGATCATAATTATTTCTCTTTTGCGTTCCCAGTGGAAGATAGGGCTTCAAGCTAGAGCTTTGATATCTCGGTAAAAGTGGTGTTTTTTACGGGGTGAGGTTGCTAGCCCAACGCCCCACCTCCCCTTTCTGTAAGTATTACAACCGGCTGAAGAAGGTAAAGGAATATGTCGGTCGGGATTAAACCCCGACCACTTGCATCTTCAGCCACCGCTCTACCGATGAACCACCAATGCACCGAACATAAACAAATAGGTAATATAACTACCCATGAAATATATATTCAAGAATAATTAGTTTATATGTGGTTAATAAAAATGACGTTGAATTTTTTGAGAACTACTTGATTTGTACTTTATTTGATGTTGCGATTCTGGAGAATTCGCTTTCTTGAAAGCTGATTTCTTCACAACTTAAAGTGATTCGAATTAACAGATAAAAAGTGGACATCTAGAATTACTGTTTAAATTTCTTATTTATCAAGTTTGGTTCTCAAAAAGGATACCATCATTTACTGAGAATGCGGTCACATTTACCTTATGTGTCAAGAATCGGACAAAGTGTGCATTTCAGATTCTGCCACATGCTTTCACCAACCAAATAACTTCTTAGTTTTTGATTATAGTGAACAGCTGTGGTCAGTGCAGGTCACCGTTTTGTGAGTAGGAAAAGAGTTATAAACTGGTGATATTGGATGATGCACCTTCTATATTGTACAGTGGCAGTATTTATGAATAAAGACTCATTATTCTCTACATAATGAATGAATAGGTCTTGACTTCTCTAAAAGACAATAATGCAACGTGAGTGCACAACAATATGTGGTTTGCAGTAAGTTAAATAAGTAACTCAATAGGATGGAAGAAGTCATTACTTTACTGTATTTCCCATGTTTAAAAATATCCCTAAAGTTTGTTTATCTTAACTTAGTGCGTCGGCGGCACAGTGGTTAGGACTCTCGTCTATCATGCACATGGTCCGGAGTCCGATCCCCTGCTGACGAACACCTGATATCTATGGTCGGCCTGCATAATATGGGCTACCGATATCACGTGCTGAAAATTCCATACCTGTACCAAAAAATACGGTGTGGAATCCAGCTGTAATAAAAAATAAATAATAAATAATGGAGATATATTTAATTCAGTTTGAAATTTGACTGATTGGATCATAGTGCTGAGCCTCATGTTGACATGTCGGCTCCTTTTGCATATTCTTCGATGGTGTCTGGTTATTTATCTTGAAGTAAAATGGTAGATGGTGACTAGGAGTACAATCCAGGATGCACATTTCGTCCTATTCGGGATTTGTGAACTGGATGTAACTGCATTCATCAGTAAGTGATCCTGTCCCCACTGAGGATCAAACCAAGTACTCGTAGTTTCAAGGGGTATCAGTAATTATACAATTCAATTCAGCCTTTTTAGTTGTTTTAGTTGTCACAGGGCGGAGGGAGAGATTGATAACAGAGGCTTTGTTTGTCGAATCAACCGCAAATACATGTAATAGGAATGATTCAACACCTGTTCCAGAAATCTGGAGAATTTTACTACCCCTACGACAAATAGGAGAAGACAAAGAAAACTATAAAACTCAAGTTTCAAGGTCGTGAGATTACAATTGATATGATTATGAACAATAAATTTTGTCCGAGACGTCATCCAGTACATACTACTGTTTCACTATGTGATATATCTAATAAACAAACTAATGTGGAAAGAATATTATTTTTTGTAAGAAGATTTACAACCTCACTAAACTAATGTTAACTTGATGATACGGATTAAACGTGTTCTCATAAGACACCGCCATTTATGTGCTTAGCACTAGAACAAGCTGAGAAATGGACTAAATGTAGTCATCAATATATTTTTATGGATGAATCACTTCAAAACCAACAGTTTCACGAAACAACCTTCCTCGCATTAATAATTCATTCTTGGATGTCATCTCATGAAACATTAAACGAAAATATTTTAAGATGGTTTACACAAGGTTGGTGCTCAAACACTTATGGAAGCATAGCCAATAGACATTAAGCAAGGAAACCAACGTATTCCAACTGTTTATATTTATTCTCCTAGAAACCATTTGTTCACTAAACATTTTCCACTTTACAAAGGAATATTTGCAAAAGGAATTATTTCCGAGTGAATGGATCAGCCCATCATGAGTTCCTTTCAGAATTTTTTGTAATTCATTGCGTTCCGAGAAAAATATGGGGATCCAGGCTTCAGTTATGAAATTTCTATAGTAACGGTTTTAAGTTTACGAGGTGAGGTTGCTAGTCTTGCTCACAGCCTTCCCTCTTCCCTGGGCCTACTATCCGCTACATGAAATAAAAAGGAGTGTGTCACCCGGGGATCCAACCCCAGCTCGCATATGTGGCTGGCGAGCGTTCTACCACTGCACCACTGACGCTCCTTTCATAAGTTAAAGTTTGAAATAAAATGAATCCCTGAGAATAAATAAACAGCACATTCGTTAGGTATGAAGGTAAACCACGTTAACTACTGACCATTTTAAATAGCAAAGCAATTTTTCAGCTCACTGGTCAAATACCCTTACAAACACTCAGCTTCTGAATGGTAAAAACAAAACTCCGTACTTCATTTAATTATTTCAGACAGTTACATCATTACAGGAGAAAATAAGACTCACCATGTTGCATTTTCGGTAGGAGAGGGCGTCAGCTGTGCAGCAAATGATTCACAAAGTAATTTAGTTCAGTAGATAACTATGTGTATACTCAACTGTTTCTCTTCGCTTTTCGACTTCGTAAATAACATTACCATATCAAAATACTTCAAGTATTGATATAAGAATAAGACTTGGGTCTTAGAGGTTATTTATGTGCACATCTCTGGAAATATCAAATATAAATGCCACTAGTAACTTTGGTGTATTATACATATGTAGAAAGACACAGACAAAATATGACATTGTGAATTTCAAGAGATAAATTCAAAAATGTCACCAACTGTTGACTATCTGAATATAAGTACGCTACACAATGATGCATAGTGAAATTGACTTTGATAATTCATTGCAGAATGGTATGACGACTAACCGTTGTAATTTACGTGACTCGGTACATTTTATTCTTCGTAGTGCCTTACAACTATAACAAATGATAAATTCACTGCATTTCACTGATGTACAGTTGAATTTCATCCTTATGGTACAATTGAAGGAAAAACATTTAGAGTGGCGTTCAGTGAAATCCAATCAATCAGTAAATCTGTGTTGGAGAGTTTGATAATATCTTCAAATAAGTGACTTCGAAATAACTAACTATAAAATCTCCTGGCATTTTAGGGCACATTTCTCAGGTTCACAATATTGACTATTTGGTACTAAGTGAAGCCGACACAGCGATTTGGGTAGCATGGTTCATTAGAAATTACCAGGATATGGAGAGAAGAAACTGTTAGGGAGAAATATTAGCTTCAAAATTAGATATATTCTGAGGAAGGTAAAAAGGTGAGAAACGTACGTATATAACGGAAGACTTTTTATGTACTTATAAAAGCATGTAGGTGATTGATACTTGTCAGTTGCCATAGCTGCGGAAGATAAAACCCTCTCAGAATACTTGAAGTAGAAAGAAAACTGGTTTTGCCTAACCTCAAAGCGGAGAAAGCAGATCACTAGGGCTGGTTCTTTACTCTCCGTTTACATATTGTGGTGGTGTGATACAAACAGTGTGCGTTGACGGAATATTGGTCCTACATATTCCCACAGTTCAATTTTGCATTAGCAACAGAATACGATATGTCTAAATGAACATTCTATTTGATGTTAGAGAGAGAATGATTTCCATACAGTTCAATACTGCATTAGTAACAGAATACTATGCATATTTGAACATTGTATTTCATGTCCTTTGATGTAAACGGAAATCACACTCTCAGTGATTGATTAACGAATATAAAGTATAGATATCATAAACAGCGGTGTGATTAATGAAAAGTATGCCTTGGCTTCCGCGATATGATAAAAGTTTTCCATAACTGCTGATAAGAAATCCTTATCACTTGATTCAGTCTATTACACGAGGATTTTAACGCAAACATTTTTGTAAAGCATTTTCTAACATGCCTTTTTCATAGCCGTAAGGTACTGTAGACTGATTGCTAGACAACAGAATGTCTGTCTGTCTGGATCCAACATAGAACTTGGCACCGAAGTGCACCAGTTCGAGTTGACATGTTCCAAATAGCACACAAAAGTAGACAAGAAGATGAGTGAAGATAATCAATAGAGTTTTGACAAGTATAAGAGTGAAACAGAATGGGTAATGGCAGAAAGGAATATGAAAGATTACAGAGACTGAATACATCTGCGCCATTGACAACGATTTTGAGCCATGTCACCTATTGTGTCCAGCCATTGATTCTCAGAGTCCCGAGGGCCTCAACCCGGAAGTCGGCATCTCCCTACCTGACTCAATATAACTGTCATGGATTTCATGGATTGATGCCATGTTTTTGTTTGGCCATCACTTACTCTTTTCCAACCTGCACCTATATCAGCTACCTAGTAATGCCCGTTGGGGAAGGCGATGGTTAGGCATGCGCAGCACGTGACCTGGCCATCTCAATCTATGTAACTTTACAGCCTCGTCGATTGATTTTCCCTGTTTCTTCAACACTCTACGCCTAACGTCAACATTACTTACCTTATTAAACCACCTAACATGAGAAAGAGATTGCAGATATCTATGATCAAAAACAGTCAGCTTTTTCATGTCTTCAGCTAGTATTGGTCATGTTTCAGAGCCATAGAGAAGGATAGAGCGAACTACTGAGCAGTACACACGCCCCTTGGTTGATAGCAGGATGTCATGACAACAGAATGACTCCACCTGTGGATGTCCAGTTGAAACTACAAGCACCTGAATCAAGACGAATGAAAGTAAGCGACTGCCCTATACATTATTTTAACAATATTATGTGCTTCAATATAAACTCTAAAACGACTGCTAGAGTTCTCCAAATTTGTCTTTCCAAACTTTCTGACATTGATTCTGCGAGTCGTGCACGCCTGAACTTGTATACATAAATTTGAAGTGTTTTTTCTATCATTCTTATCAGTATTACATGTCCATAGGAAATTGTGTTCAGCTTGAAAGACGTCTATAAACTTCGATAACTGACTATCTAATTGAATTATATATTCCTTAAAGACCCAATACAATCAAAGCAATAAACAAATGTGTTTTGCTTGTAACTATATATACAGTTGTGAATCTATCCTGTTCAGTGCTTTTCATTTGCATTCCTTTAGTTATCACTTACTGAACTGGGCAAGAAACTGACTTTCCTTCAGAGATCCTGAATGCAATCATTTTGCAGTGAATCAACATTAGTAATGCTACTACTAAAGTGCTTCGCATATCTGTCCGACTAGTGATATGATCTTCATTGTTGTTATCAGTCAGTACATATTCTATGCTGAGACAAAAGAAAATTCATTTCAGGCAAGTGTTATGCATGTTCTTCTTATTCAATAATAAACAGTAATAATTAATTTTTCTGACCTAATTGAGTCTCATAATTATATTCTTCGGATTTACTTAAGAATTTGTTGATATATAAGTGTTACGAAGTGATTATGACCAAACGATTGTGCACAACGCATCATCAATAAATAATATCGTATGAATGTGTCTTTGTCAAATGAAATTTTTCTTAATGATGGAATTAAAATTCCATTTTTCATTATTAAAAGACTGTTGGAATTTGTCTACCAGATATTTAAGGTCCTGCTGTGAGACAGGATGTGTCTTACCAACTAGCACTGAAGTTTGTAACAGTTTATTCTTACTGTAAAAAACATTTCATAAACAAACCGCTACAGTGATGATTGCGAACACTTTCTGATTCAGCGTATTAGTTCAAACTGCATTTTAAAATAAAAAGTCAACAAAACTTTAAGAGATGAAAAATTTGATAGTTATTAAGCATCATCTTAAACTCCATTGAATCTTGAACAATTCTACCGTATCGAAATCCTCAGTTAAAAGCCACGATGAAAACAGAATATCATCTAGAGAACCACTGGAAACCAGGAAGTAATGAGAGAATGTTATTGCCTAGTTTCGTGCTCTTCAGTAGCACTCACCCGCTACGCTACCAAGGACCTTAAGTTAACGAGGTCAAGCTTGTTGACCATTCAGTCGCTGGAGGTGAAATCGTGGGGATCACTAATGATTAACTACAGGATGAAGTTACCAGGGGAGCCAGTGAGAACTCGTAACCAGTCGGGTTCGAGGACAAATGCTGGTAGTTGCATTAAAATTGTCATATGACAAAAGTTAGATTCCACGGTCAATGAATTCCTGTCCAAGTTGTGAATGGTGAACTAGGTAGGTCTCATAACCTGAAGGTTTCAGCACTCCCTAGTTTTCAGTGGTGCTCTAAATGAAGTTGATTCGTGATCAGAATCGATGCATAAAATCAGACAGAATATGAAATGTCAGAATTGCACCGATATAGGTCAGAGTGTTTACTCACGGTTCAAAAATCAAAAAAGAGACAAATGTGAGAGAGGAAAAAGCTGAAAATGTTAATACGTAAGTAATTCTTGGTTTAAAAACTGGATCACCAAGGGAAATCCAGGGTAATATCAAACCGTTTTTGAAGATAAAACTGACCGTGGCCCTCTTAGAACTAGTGCTAAGGTTTGAAGCATTTAAAACTTATATGCATATAATACACTTTGATTACACAGATATTTTGAAATCCGAGTCTCACAAGGGCTTGAATAAGTCTCATGTATTCAAAGACTTTTTTTACTCGGTACCTGACTTTGTGATCAAGTTTCAAAGAACAAGCGTTGTTTATATCTAAGCTGTTAAATTTCGAACTATGGGCTAACGTTGTGATCGAGTTGACACTTAATATCCTGGCTAATTTTATTTATAAGAATGTCAAGTAATTGTGAGATTGAAGTGCTCTAAATGCATTGAGGTAAATAGGTTATAAATATCAGACAAAATACTTCTTTTTATTCTTTCGCCAAAACTCGTCGTGAGAACTCAATGCTTCAGTCTTCTATTTTTATTCTGCATCGGTAGCATAGCGGTTAGGGCTCTTGCCGATCATGCACATGTTCCGGGGTTTGAGCCCACGCTGACGCACACCTGGTACCTGTGGTCGGCCTGCGAAATTTGGGCTACCGATATCACATGCTGAAAATTCCATACCTGTACCAAAAATACGGTTTGGAATCAAGCTATAATAAAAATGAAAATAAAAAATAAAAATATCAACATAAGTTTCAAACGTTTACAAATCTCTTTGACAAACGGTATGTAAACAGTTCCATCCGCGCGCCACATAAAGGAAATAGACATCAGTCTTTCTGAACAAACGGTGTTTTCAGTCAACAAAGTAATAGCTATAAATCACTTTACTGAGACCATGAGATCACTTCTTTTGAAGAGACTTATTAAGTTACATTCTTTTTTTAACTGTCTGTTCATAAACTTCTTGAGACATTATTCACTTGTGTCCAGTTCATCCACATGTGGATGAATGAACATAAAATGTCAAGTACTCTAAGTGTAACAAGTTACCCTACAGATAAAATAAAAATTCAGAGATAAAGAATTAATATCAGGTTATTATTTTGATCTATATTCTCGTCACGGTTGAAAGTTATAATAAAAATATCCCCTTTTTCAAAGTGGATTGTAATACTATGCGCTTCATTGGATGTTATCCAATCATTATAAGACTGAAATTAGGACAGATGGCGAAGAATCATTTTCTGTTTTTTCATTCTCATTAAAAGTTCGAAGTAGCACTGAAGAAAGACTGTAGGGGTGCTTTTAGAAGCTAAATTTGTCTTTTTAAAAAACCTATTGAGATAATATCTAGTTCCATAGTTATTAGTATCAGTATCTCATAGCTTTAGCAACAAGTCAGGGAAAACATAGACATCTTCATTTCCTAGTTTTAGACCAACATTTCTACAAATTAAAAGAATCCCATAACTTTCGATGTATAAAAAACATACCTTTTGTTCAACCTCTGACCCTTTTATCTAGGTCACTAAATCGAAACATAAGGAAGCAATAAATAACAATAATGTAATGGATAAGACCACCGAGCTGCAGAAAGATATCAGGCAGAGGAATGAAACTCTCGGTAAGTTTTTTTCCAGTTATTTTTATTTGAATAAAGTTTCAGAGTCAGACACACTGAGTCTTTTTACAGCAGTTAGAACAGTTTGAAAGATATTACGAGGTGAAATACATAGAATGCTTAAGTGTGCCTTAAGTAATGAGTTTAACAAGACGAACGAAATAATTTTATGGAACATTTGAACAGCGGATCCAATGAGTGCTCCAATCATGTAGAAAACTCTAAACCATATAAGCACCTCAGTAAGTCAAACAGTAAATATCGTAAAGTAAAAGCGAAGTGCTTCATAGCTTTTCGAATGTATCTATCTCCTATCTCCATTCACTTACACAAAATACTTCAGAAAACTATATTTTTAAAAATTTAATAATAACTGACTCACCTAACTTAACTGACACTGAAACAGCAAAATTTGTAGGTGACATTAACAGAACAGTTAACCGCCAATGATTACATACATTTCCCGATTTCCTCTGTTTCTCCTTTTTTTGATTCTGTTGACAAGAGGTATGTCTAGTATACGTAGTAAAAACACAATTAGTTTCGGTATTAACAGGCTACAAGACAATGTGGCTAACAAAATGCCAAAAGAATCAATCAGAAAAAAACTGAAGACATTTTAACTGATTAAAAATGCCCATTAAAATTTTCAAAAGAATGGATACTGAACAAAGAGTACTCTTTTCGATAAATTCATCATCAGGGTCTACAGTTATATTTACATTATAGTGACTGAATGAATTAGTGTTATGAACAACATTAATGTTGTTTATATAACATCGAATCAATAATATTGATAGATTACAGCTGAATCGCATCAACATAAAATACACTGAATGTCACAAAAATTAGAAAAGATAATAATACAAATTCATGAATTTATAGTTTCTGCTGAAGGCCAGGGCAGTATTAGGGGCTTTACTTGCTTCTTTTGAACACAGAGCACTGCTTGTTTGAGGAGAGTTTCAATAGCCTCTGCTGTTTGGAGCATGCGGTGCTTCAATAATTTAGGCAATTTATTAGGCACCCGGTAGATTATAAAGAAGGATTCTTCCACGCTGGCTGGCTTTGTGGCAGGTTTGCACCAGATGGTCGAATATTGAGCTGTTAATGGTTCTCACTACACCTTTATTTATCCATGCTGGGAGATGTTCTCGAGCACGAAAAATCAAGTTCATAATGTCGTTCATAACACTAATTCATTCATTTACTATAATGAATATATAACTGTAGAGCCTGATATTGAATTTATCGAAAAGAGTACTCTTTGTTCAGTGTCCATTCTTCTGAAGACATTTTCTATGCTCATTTATAAAATCAGTGAATTGACTAAACAAATAGTGACGATATTTCTCTTGTTGGACGTTTACACTTTTCAAATTTTATAAATCATCAGGGCGGAAACAGAATATCAAATCTCTCTAATTTGTATAAGTTGTATTCAGAATAAATATTTCAGCGGAAAAAAACTAACTTTGCAACGGTATTTTTTAAATGGAAACTTCGTTTTATATCCCAAGCGGGTGACTACTAAAGTGAAGAATAAATTAAGGGATTTTTCGGTATTATTATTAGATGAATAAACATCAAAATTCCTTTACAGAATTTCTAGGGCAGGTGTAACTGGGTTAATTAACAAGTAGAACTACAAACTCAGAATTTACCATCAGGTATACATGTGGGGTGGAATAAGTTAAAACACTTAAGTATAATATGACTGGTTGGAGAACTAGAGTGAACATTACGTCTTTTTATCCAGAATACTGCCAGTTAGAAACAACGAGATCCATATAATGCCTACAGCAAAAGTGCGGAGAATCCAAACATTGGACGATGGTATATATTATTGATTGACGAGTAGCTAGAAACTACAGCAGATCTTGTCAGCCAATTCAGAGTTATCTAAACTCCAGAGGGTCAACATGTGGCTAGTTTGACTAAGCTGAGACAGATGAATCAGTTTGGCAGAATTAGATTAACACTTAAACACCCAACATGGTTCCATCACTAAATCGCAAAATGATAAATTTCAGAAGTGACAGGCCATTGAATTCCACCAGAGTAATTTAAGAGAAATTTTCACCCCTCGTAACTTGAAAATTATGCATTCAGCCATTATTCGGATCACGTCGCGTATTGCTATGGATTTCATAAACAAGAACAAAATGCCTTCCCAGTATTGGATAGTTTTCAGCAGTCGGATTAAAAGGTTGTCTACCATGAGACTAATCGAATTCTTGAGAATAACACCTGGAGAATAAAATGAATTCGAAAGTATTTTCGACTCTCCTAATTTGATTCCGAGCGATAAGTTATGCGTGAATGGCTAAAAGTCAAAATTATTACTTCATAGTACTTGGGAACAAATCAGTCATCTGGTGTCAAATTACAGTCTGCCATAGTGACCAGATTTTATTCTTGCAAAACATGATAATCTTAGTGAGACTGTAATAAAAACGACTTGATAAATACCTATTTACCTTATCAAATTATTCCTTTGCTGCAGTTCATTCAAAAATTCAAAATAATCAGATATATTATGGTTGGAAAAATAAAATTTAAAAGCTTTTCTTTTTTCTTTTTTTTGTGCTCCACCTGTAACTCAAGAAATGAAAAATATTCATTAATCTTTATTCTATTCATGACAAATCCCAATTTGACATATAGAAAGTCAAGTGATTCAGCTAAGACTCTCTTTTCAATGAGTTTATTATCAAGCTACACAGTCGTATATGCAAATGATTTTTAATAACAATAATGTGAATTGTAACAAAAAATCATTGGTTATGCATTTTTCAAAATAGTTAATTAACTGTACAGATCTCAGAGGAATGTTTTAGAAATAATAAAATTTCTAGGTCATTAAAACATTACGCAGCAAGGTTATTCCTGTGATAAGAAAAACACTGTCAAGCACTATACAGAAACAGATATATTAAGAAGACAATGCAGGTAATTGTTCGGAGGGAAATTATTAGTAACAATCGATACCTTTTTTTCTTTCCTTCACGTTCCCCAGTGGAAAATAGGGCTTCAAGCTAGTGGCTTGAAGTTTCTGCAGCAGTGTTTATTTCACAGGGGGGGGTGTTGCTAGCCTTATGCCCAACCTTTTCTCTTCACCAGCATTGTTCCTGACTTAGCGGGGTAAAGGACAGCCTCGTCGCCCGGTGATCGAACACCGGACTATGTGCATCGTCAGCAAGCGTCCTAACCGCTATGCCACCGACGCGCAATCGATACCTTAAGGGAGGAATAAAGAAAACAAAAAATAAACAGGGTCGAATTAGGAATTGGGTTTATAAAAGTTATCAAAGACGGATCTCAAACAAACTTCAGACCTTCATTAATAGTTGTCTTCACTCAATACTCAAGATCAGATGACCAGCCAGAAAAGATCAGCAACAGGGATCTTTGGGAGCGAACCAACGCAGCGGGAACTGATTGTGAAACAAATAGGCAGGAAGAAATGAAGATGGATTGGCTGGCTGTACTCTGAGGAAATCATCAAGTGATATCACTAGACAAGCCATCGCTCGAGTGAACCTGGAAGGGAAGCGGCGATTTGGTCGTCAGTGCGACGGTGACTTGGAGGAGGTCATGTGAGGAGGAGATGAAAGCGTGTGGGCAGACTTGGAGCGGCGTGAAAAAGTTGGCAGGAAACCGAACGCAATGGAGACGCGCGCTGAAGCCCTATGTTCCTCTAGGAATTAAAGGACATAATAATAATCAAAGACAAATCAGGACTATGAAAAGGGGGTGGCTGAACAAAGGATTTTTGTATACAGAGATCTAGCTTTCCGATTTCGATGGCCAGACTGTCAGTAATACAGATGAGTTGGATATTTAATGATTTAGACAGGTTAGTTTTTTTCCCTGCAGATAAATTCGAAAGAATAGGCTGTAGAAATAAGGTGACCAGCAATGACAAGATGCTCAGCTTTCGCGCTTCTTAAAGTTCCACTCCCATTTCCTCGTAACCACTGTGGATAGTATTCTGACACTTTCTTAGACTAGCTGAATGAGTGATATGCCTAACTCCAAAGGAGCAGGTGGATAGATAAACTCACATGGAGTTGGTCAACTGAGGGATTTCGTCCTTCAGGTGACTGACAAAAAGTGGTCGACTAGAAGACACTATTCTTAACGATTCTGTAGCGAATGTCCTTTCATAGACTATGAGATCCTTCTTCTAAGGACACCAATAGCTAAGTCAAGGCTCAAATACAGCATTTTCTTGGATAGAGACGTTAAATCACATTTCATAGGTTTTATCTGTATGTTTGTGTCGACAAAACATTGGGGAAATCCAATTTCTGTTTAGAGTTTCCTTATAAACTTTAATTCTCCCTCCAAAACATAATAACCACTCACTTTAAAAACAACTTTGGAAATGAGCTGAACTCTCAGCTTCTAGACTGTTATGCAACACAAAGCCAAATATTTTTGTATTTTGTTCGAAACTACTCTCAATTTCATATCTAAAACGAATCATATCAATTCTACTACGATATAGTGTTACTTTTATTCAAGTTAATTCATCAAATCATCCAAAAAACTTTAATATCTGCATTTAGCCTTTAGGTTAAGAGAGGAATGTTGTATTTACTTGACAAAAGAGAATCATTAATGAACAAAGCACAGTTTTTACTTGTTGAACTTCCCACCGTCAATCCTTCATCTACCAATGAATAGAGAATAGTAATTGAAGTAGAGTTACATTTTTCAAAACTTGTCAATGTCAAGACAGTAAATCAGAAGTATAAGACACGTTTACAATCAGTGAATAAGTGTAAAAAAATATGTTAATTATGCTTTGGCGACTTTCATACTTGTGAAAGAATTATCAACCTTTTTTAAGTATTTAAGTCAAATGAAACTTGCCTAATTTTTTAAAATATCTGACACATTTGAAATTGTATGTATTTCACCATGAAAGTCAATCAACATGTTCTACTTGTATCGTTTGAACTAAATTACACTTTTATCCTGTGACTTACCAGTTGAATTAAACAACGAACTTTTTGGATGACATATGTGCTAATAGACTGGAAAATAAATCGGAAATGAATTCATGTAGACTTAATTAGAAATCAGAGATTATGATAGAATATCTTATGGGAATATCATTTCTTTCAAGATTGCTAACAAGTGCCAGAAAGGATGAAGACTTTGTCTATGGCTTTCTGCCACCCATGACTAGTAACTGCCTCATATAAATGCGAGGTACACTGACATGGCTAGGCACCCATCGCAGTGATCACAGTGTAATATTAGCCAATAGGACTTGGCCAGCATCATGTACTGATTTCTCGGCTGTAAACTATCGTTGTATTTACTACAGTCTCATTAGAGATCAAATGTGAGTCAGAGTAGTTCAGTAGCAACTGCACTGATGGTATCACTGGAAACTCTACTTGATCTTCCCGCTTCTCTAAGGGAGATCAGTTCTATTAAATTAAGACTCCACTTCACTGAATAGTACGAGAAGGCACGAAATCTGCCCCTAACTATCTAACTTCAACTGAATTCATAGATTAATCCACTAGTGAATTTTTTTCAGAGCCACAACTGTGTTGCATCATTTCTTTCCCATTTATTCCACCTGTAAAGTTGTTGCTAAATGTTTGCTTAATAATAAGAAGAATCATGAAATCATAATTCTGGTAACATCCTGAGACAAAATTACTCTCATGCATAATTTAGTCCAGTTTATACAAGCCTGTGGTTCTTTCGAAATTAAGCATTCCATTTCATTCATAATTCATGGAAGTGAATATGTTATAAAGTGTAAGAGAAGAGGGGGTTTCAGACTTTCAAAACTCTGATATCTTTATCGATTTATCCTTAGTTTTAAATATTTTGGGTTCAAATAATGTCCGTTGTTTCCTCTTGTAAGACTAATTCTACAATTTTTAATGTATTCATTTTCTTATTCAAAATCCAGATGAAAAAGTGAACACTACGAACCAGATTAATTCGAAAAATTCGACCACAATAAAAACATCCCGTAAAACCGGATCATTTCAGAATAGTCAAAAGCACCCTTCAATGCTAGTAACAACACAATCGGCAGGAAAGCTTCCAACACTGAAAACACAACAAATTCATTATATCACATTTAAACAAGCGGACTGTTATCTATGCAGTCAAAGTTTACACCTGTATGAAAAGTTTCATTTACAATTTAATTTTCGTACATCCCAAGAAAATGGTTTATTGCTGTTTAATTCAGGCAAACAAGGTATTGACTTTTTAGCCTTTGAATTAATGAAAGGTTACTTACATTTTGTATTTGATATGGGAAGTGGTACACAACGTCACGCCTTGACTACACAACCCGTTACAGATTCAAATTGGCATCATGTTGAACTATCAAGGTAAATCTTAGAGGTTCACAATTTGTTTTTAAAATATTATTATCATCTCTTTTTAATTCTTGGCGAAAAGGAAAACTTGTTTTTCTTAGACATTAACACATGTAAACTATTGGTAATAAATAATGTCCTAATATAAAACTTCGCTGTCACGAGAACACAAACTGTCGACAACTCAGACATTATTGTGGGACGTTAAAAACTTGCACTGTAGTAACTTAGGTCGATATAAGAAATCGATTAAATCGATTGTACTTCAAATTCATCAGTTAATTTGTCACTTTAATACATGCTACCTTCCACTAAGAATTCTTCAGGCTTAATACTAGACGTCAATAAAATCTCTCCAGCTGCTCCCTTTGGCATTGTGAGGCTTTACAGTGAATAGTAAATTAAAAGTTTTATATTTTAAGCGTAATATCTCTGGAAAATTCTTAGGAGTGAGTAGTATTTACGTGCAAACGTGCCTTGAACAATGATTTAATTCACTGTTCTCAAGGTAGAAGTTTTGTGACGTTTCTAACGGCTTATTTTAGCACCACGATAAATTTACTGCTGGTTTCCAGCCTTTAGATAGTAAACATTTCATCAGATTATATGAAATCTGTAATTAATATACAAGAATAATCTCGGATATTCATCTCTGGTGAAATATTGACATAATTGTGACACTATTAAATGAATTATTTGTGTGTTGAAGAGGATAAAAGACAACGCAGTGGACAGAATGTTTTGAATCTACGAAGTTATCTTCTAAGGCTGAACAATAATAACGTATAGTTGCATATTACTAACTGTTGACAAGGTGTCATATATGTAGAACAGTTGCTTAGAAGTTGTTTCTCAAAACGGGCAGAAATTAAGTAAATATTACTGAGAAAATATAAGTATTGGTTTGAAATTTGGTAAACTAAAAATTTCTGATAGGTGAAAAACAAGCTGGTTGAGTATTCACATGACATGATGACACAGAGGGCGAAAATATCCGTAAAATTCACAAGAAGGATACGTGAGAGTGATGTTAGGCAAATGCTTACTAAAAATAGGAGCGAACAAGTAGAAAGGAATTTAAGACCATGCTGTAATGACTGAATGAATAGACCTTACCTGTACAACAAATAAAGTCAGGGTTCTGCTGATGAATCAGTAGTGTCTTTGCACTATTTATGTTATTTTTCTGTTAATTAATTTGTTTTGTGTGTTATTGTGTTTTTTGTACCAGAACGGATCTTCATAATAATGTTGTTCAATTAGTTCTTGATAGAAATACACCTGGCGAACAATTTTTAAATATATCAGTTATAAATGGTGCAAATGCAAGAAATTTTAACTTGAATGACCCATTGTATATTGGTGGTGTACCCCAAGATATATTTCTAAACTGGAGGGAGAAACTCAACTCCTACCATGGATTTCAGGTAAGTGTACTTTATCGATATTGCAATAACTGATCAAGTAGAACAACAAAAACATAATAAACGTATTTTTTTCTTCTAAGGTACTTTTTGTAATTGCTTTCATATTCAGAACTCTTGAAGCGACTTCAGATTTGTATGTGAAATTATGAGCTAGTCACCATTACGATCATGTCTCAATCTTAAATCTCATTATCAGAATGTTAGTCATGCATTTCCTACAGTGTAAAACTATGCACCACTTAAGCACCTGGATAAGTAAACGTAGGTGCTATTTACAGTATGAGGAATGACAGCTAACGACTGGATTTTAATAGTCTGCAAGTCCTCAAACAGACTTTATTGTGATGTGATGCTGAACTCTCATTTAACTACAAAATGCATATGTAATTAATCATATTCCATGTTAAAAGACGTTACTAAAATCTGACACACATTAATCAGTTTAAGTGACACGGCAGTGTTCACCGATATGCAGTAACAAAAAGGGTGATATCATAATTTCTGAAAAAATATCTATCGTAACAGAAGTAGGTTAAATTTAACTCCGCTTCTTTTGGCCCTACAACGTACAGGTGTGAGTGAAATGTAAGTTTCGCATTAATACCTTCCTGCTATGCGTTTATAATCGAGAAATGCAGTTTCAGGCTTTCCCTGTTAGTCCCTTCAGTATCCTTTTTACTAATGAGAGAATAGTTACGCCAGTCTGCAGTTATTCAATCTTATAGACAATTATTCTTAAAACAAAATAAAAAAGGCGTCTGAAGCTGTTACGAAAACTACATTCAAATACAATCCCCTACAGTGATTCTTTTATAACATAAACTTGAATAAGAGAATATTTGTGTACATCTAACATCAAATTCGATGTTTAGTTTAGCATCCAGTAAGTTCAGTAATTTTTGGGTATTCAAGGATTTGATTGGTTTCCGGATTTCATCATGAACTGACATCGATTAAATGAACATTGGAAAACCTGGGAGTACTGTGCAGCTCTTTTGTTGTAGTTTGGGACAATTCACAGGACGTACCCATCACCGGGATCCGAACACAAGACCTTCTGGTCACAAGCCCGCAAACAACTAAGCCACCGGGTTACAGTAGCTCGAATGCGAAGATAATTTCTCGCCAATGACATTAGCAAGTGGTCGCGCTGTATCATGAATTGGCAGAAGTTAGATTTCACAGGTTAGACATTGGATCGAGTCCCAGTGTCTTAATGGTCTACAAGCTCGCCTTGTGATCAGAAGGTCCTGGGTTTGAACCCCGGTGGTGGGTGCGTACTGGTGAGCAGTCCTGAACTAATCTGACGAAACAGCTGTCCAGTACTCCTAGCTGGTTTTCCCATGGTTCTCTAACTAATGTCAGTCCATGATCAAATCTTGAATGCTGCAGTACTTTGGCGAACCTAAATAAAAGTGGGGATGATATCAGAGACTACTCAGTTATCACAATTTCACATACAATTCAAAAAGTGGTCATGTATGAAGATGTCCTATTTTTAGACAAGGAGTATAATATTGATACTTAAATTTCATTCAAGACAGTAAAGAAGTCGATATACACTATCTCAAATATTTTAGCCAGTCAGTTCTAGATTGAAGAAATCAGACAAGATGTAATCAATTATTTTTAACTTTAGCGATTATTGTTAATTGACCATAATTCACTTTAGTGTTACAGTTAACGTATTGTACTCAAATGCTTGGGTTTAGTCAGCCCACTCTATCATTTCTTCAAGGGGGCAAAATGAAACACACCTCGATAACAACCATTAGTGTCTGTCATACAAAACCTTCAGTATAATTAATGTTTGATTATTAGTCTCATCAATCATCGAAAAGATAAAGTGTAATTATTTTTAAAATTTTTAATAAAACTAACCAAATTGCAATAAATTCATCAGTTTCTTTAAGAATTATTAAAAGAAAATAATGTTAACAGCGAAGAAAATCCACTTTTCAACAATTCATTTTCATAAGCTCTATACTTGCAATTATATTCAACAAGGAATTCATGTGACCAATCAGAGAGTCGTAAAATTCGTTGTCGAAAATGTAGCACATGATGTTAGGTGTAATCTAGGAGGGAATGACTAACGGAAAATTCCAAAAATTAGGGTGGAAGTTGGGATGACGTTTATTGCGTGAGGAGATGACTAATTACTATAATTGTATAGAATGGACAAAAACCAGTGGAAGGACAATACAGTTTTCCGGAGAATCTGTATAGAAATCCAATATTATTAGTAAACAGTAATAGATTGATGATAAAATAAGGATATGATAACGATAATAAAAAACTAACAGTAAGCTTACATAAGAACAGTACTCTGACCACGGTAGGGTAAGTGAAAGTTTGGAGTGCCTTTAAAAGCAGAAGTTTAGTTCCGAATAGCCAGTGATTCAACTATGCTTAAAATTACTTTACCGTCCTTCCACTAGTTTTCCGTCCACTCTAAACAATCATATTTCCTCACACCTATTAAGTCATCGCAACTTCTGCCCCCTTTTCTAATTTTCAATTGTGCGTCGGTGGCACAGTGGTTAGGACTCTCACCGAACATGCACATGGTCCGAGGTTCGAACCCCTGCTGACGAACACCTGATATCTATGGTCGGCCTGCAAAATTTGGGCTACCGATATCCATGCTGAAAATTTCATACTTGTACCAAAAATACAGTGTGGAATCAAGCTGTAAATCAAAAATAAAAATAAATAAAAAATTACGTCCAACCCCTGTCCCTGCCATGGCCATCATAAACAGGTAATTCTTTTAGTAATGACCATCCCATCGCCTTTTTTATCTAGACATCCTGTTTACTCATGTTACTTTTATGTGTTTCTTAATCCCTGTTTACACTACCATATTTTCATATCCGAACTTCCTGTCTATTTTGTCATTTTTACTATTTCTGCATATTTAATCCCTGATTGCATAAACAACTATTCGTCACATTAGTTTTTTATCCAAACACCCTGTCTATTTTTGTTATTTCTACATTTGTAACCCCAATCGCACAATATGTCAATCATCTCAGTAATTACTGTGCTACTTTGTTTGAGTTTTATCCGTCTCCCTGTTTATTATGGCATTTCAATTCTTAATTATAATTTTATTAATTTGACCCTTGACCTGAAATTATTCTGGAACTTCCCCCCCCCCATTTGATATCAATACACGAATGTACAGCCCAGTTGATGACTTCGTCGAAAAGAAAATTTTCATCACTGCAACTGTCTTCTTAATTTCTAATTAATCATCCCCTTCTAGATTACACCTTACATTACGTGGTATATTTTCGATAACAAATTTAACCAGTATCTGATTGGTCACATGAATTTCTTGTTGAATATAATTACGAGTGTAAAGCTTATGCAAATGAATCTTCGAAATGTGAATTTTCTTCGCTGTTAGCGTCTTTTTCTTATGACTCAGTATAGGGATATTCCGTTCATTGAATAATTATTATCTCTATTATAAAAGTTTTTGTATTTTCCAATGCAATACAAAAGGCTTTTATAATAATAAATATCATAAACCAAGGCCCAAATTTTGTCAAACTGTTGTAAATGAACTAGGTTTGGACATTTAGAAATTATTATCTCTGCTTGACCTATATTTACGAAATCAGTGAGGAAAGAAAATCATAATCCACAAGGAAATGTTTAAACTCTATGAACTGCATTATTTGTCTACTGCTTTGAAGACACATTAAGCCACATTATTTCAGACTAATAAATAAATAAAATAAATAATAATAAATTATAACCTCCCAGTGAAATCCAGAGAATCAGGTATTCGTTTTGTAATAGACCTTTATAACTTCTAAATTAGTTTGAATAATTAACAAATAAGAAGTGTCAACAAGTCTTCAAATCACATGAATTCGACTTCTGATTCTAACTGAAAAATTGTATGCATATATGTGTCCTGTAAATTAGGTAGCACTTTATTGAAGCGAATCCGAGCAGTCTTGAGGCTAGAATCAAATTTTTAGTGCTCATTTAGAGTAGAGATGTTAACTGATCTGTCTTTGTTATCATAGTCACATTTTGAACTGCTCTAAAATAGCCACACACAAAATGATAGACAGATAAAGAGAGTACAATATTTTATTTCTCTCAAACTTTATATTATTCCTTTGGATTCCGAGTGGAACAGGGGTTTTCAGGCCAGAACTGTGAAATTTCAGTAGCAGTAGTGTTTAGTTTTTACGGAGTGAGTTTTCTAGTCCTAGGCCCAACCCTTCCTCCTTACCGTGCTTACCAACGGCTAAGCAAGGTTTAGGAGTGCGTCGGTTGGAGATCTGACCCCGGAACACATATGTGGTTGGCGAGCACTCTCCCTCTGAATCACTGACACACACAATACAAAAGTTTGGGTAAAACGCTTTATAAGATATTGCTCTGATGAAAGTGATGATGTATTATGAGCTTATCACAAATGAAGCTCAATTGTGGCTGATGGGATATGTGAACCATTTTATTAAAAGGAACCGAACAACAAAAATCTATGAAAGAACTTGAGCATTATACACTAATATGTGAATACTAATACCAAGACAGTGACTTACTATAATGAAATGTTCCCGTTAACATCATTACGTAATATTTGTCGATAATATAACGGCATATGTGCACGAAAAATGTTGAATAAAATGGAAGTAAAGAAAACCATAGACACAGAAGATTGACTGGAAGAAGTACGCATTACCCAAAAATGAATATCGGTAGAAAATGTTCGCTCAAGTACACTTCTAGCTGCAGCAACTCAAATGTGATAGAGGTCATAAGCATCAATCAGGGCGAACCGGCCATATTTATCAAAAATCGGTTGGATTTTAGAAATTTATATATCTAGGTGCACATCATTATGATGTTATAATGTGAAGTGTAGAAAATACTTTTGATTGGACACGAGTTAGCAACTAGTGTAATGTATCAAGTCCTATTTTCAGTGGAGACCTAGTTCTGTCAGTTAAGTTTGGAATGTAACCACTATTCTAGATGGCTCGCCATCACGATTCACTTTAAATTGTTGACATTAGATGGTTGGAGGAAACAGAATTCAGTCAACCACCACACAAAGGGCTAGACACATTACACTTGTTACTAACTAGTGTCCAATCAACAGTATCCAATACAGTCTTACAGAAGGTTAATCGCGAGACCGAATAACTCAATGGTAGCGTCTCTGACTGCAGCACTGGGTGACAAGGGCTCAAATCTCAGAAAGGCTATGCGTTCCTTCGAGGTCGTAGATACCCCTTGCTGACTGGTGAATGCCGACTAGCACGAAACCCATTTCAAGCAAGGGCTACTGCCGATTGCCTCCAGTCATCTAATATCAACAATCTAGAATATGCTTGTATTTTCGAATGGATAGACTTCGTTCACTTCATAAATAAATGAGCTACACAACAGTGTATTCACTTTTGCCCAAACAAATCCTCTGTTCATCAGAAAAAAGATTAAACATAAAAATAAATATAACATATGCACTTTTTGGAAAATGTAGGCTTTATCAAGGTTAGACGATTTTTTTTCTACCTATAAAATACGAAAGCCGCTATCTGAAATTTCCTGTCAGGTACTTCCTGGCGTCTAAGACTATCTGCCTCTGTCAACATCTTTCCAAGGAATACAGTTTTTAGGTCGTTTTTAGATCACTATATTCCACCAGTATATACCAAGTCAAAAATAGGTTTTCTTGTTCACTTTCATTTCACTTTTAAACTCTCTTCATATTTAAGTGAAACTCTTTATAATTATCTCTTTCAATAAGGGATGCTTTGGCAATTTCTCTATAAATCGCCAACATAATTTCGACTTGCTGAAAATGGCTAAACTGAAATATTCCAACAACTGGACTATCCCATTATGTTATGACCAAATAGCTTACAAATGTCTTGATCGTCCGAAAGATGCAGTAGAATGTAGTAAAATCCAACAAATTCAAAAACTTCTTCCCCAAAAGCTAACTACAAATGAAATTATTAGTGGACAGCATTTTCAACCATACTGTTTAAATGATGGACTATGTTTACAAACATGGACAGCAGTCGTTTGTGCCTGTGAATTAACTTCGTTTGATGGAAAACGATGTACTGAAGGTTAGTTTGAAATGTGGGTAATTTTATGAAACAATTTGAGTTTTTAAATCCTATTATGAAAAAGAATATTGTGCGACAACTTACAAGGTCAAGAAGCCACTACATGCAAGGAAAAAACATGTGGTTCAGGGAAGAGGCTTTTTGCGGCGAATTCATTTTCTTTATTAGTCGCACAATCGTATTTGTATACAATTTTATCATGAAAGATTGTAGTAACAATGGTGACGAATTGTCAAAATCATAGTTTATACTGGTTAATGCATAGGAGTGAGTGTATTGAAGTTGCGTAATAAGATGAACAATTTAATGAGCGGTGTGTTATCAGTATGCACATATAGACAAAGGAAAATAGGGAAATATGCTAGAGTTCTAAAGAAATATAAGAGTTGAAAAAAAAGAACAAAAATCAAGTTTTATCATGATAGTAGAAATAGTCGAGTGATTTTCTTTTGCATGCATAGCTCCAGTTCATCTACCTGAACGGCTGAGGCTTGAGCAGTGCGGAAGAGAAGAAAGCATATTAACTTTGTAGGTTACTTCGAAGGAGGCATTTGTTGCAGGACCACTACTACTTCTTGAATTATTTTAGACAAGATACGCGAAGAATGAGTTTTTTCTATTTCCCAATGAATGGAAAAAGAACGTCTGATATCAGAAGCCCTTCATACCAAATGGAATCCAAATTGTCTCAATAGGAATGATAGGCTACAACAGAATTGACCTGGCTGAAACACCAAACCACCCCATAAAACGACAAAATCAACACGAATGTGATAAGCGATTTCAGTATGTAAACACACACTGCTTTTATAATTTCACACACTTATCAAATCCAACAATCTACACCTGGTTTTGTTATCTTTACCAAGTGGCCAGCTTGACAACGCAAAAATTTCTCCATGCTGAGGAACGATGATTAAGTTGTTATAGATAAGCTGAGATTTTGTAAATTCCGGTTTAATAGTACTACTTTGATAAAGCTATTAGCAGCATTAAATAGGGAAACTTTAGTAAAAACAACAATATCGTTTTGTTTTTCACTCATTGGAAAAGTACAAAAACTTTTATCATTATGAGTAGTGCTATTTAGTTATGAATAGGGTTTCGGAATGTTTAATAACTTGTTTCAAATGAAACGGTAGTTGTTGAAAAATAGCTACTTCTTTTCTGTCATTAAATTGCTATTATCTCTTTTAAGTGGCTAAAGTTTTTGGAGTACTTCCTTCAGTCAATCATTGTAAAGTGCCTACACATAGGAAATATTCCTCTGAAAAATACTCACCATAGAAACACTGTTTACTTAATTAAACTAATACACTAGAATAATTAACCATTTAAATTTATTGAATTTAATCTCAGATACTTTGTTCACAATTTGAAGGCTAATTCATGGCTTTACCCGCCGTTGAACTATAGCTAAAATAGTAAATTCAGGCTGCATAGTTTGAAATTACAACACTGCGACTGCAGTGAAATATAATCACAGCCACTCTGAGTAAGTGTGTCGATGGCACAGCGGCTAGCATTCTCGCCAACCATGCACATGGTCGGGTTTCAATCCCGGCCGACGCACTCCTTCACCTAGCTAAGCCAGTAATAAGACTTGTAAAGAGGGAAGGTTGGGCATGGGGCTAGCAACCCCATCTGTAAAATAAACACTGCTACAGAAACTTCAAGCCACTAGCTCGAAGCCCTGTGTCCCACTGGGTAACGTGAAGGAAAAAAACACTCTGAGTAAGAAATATCCCTATCACAAACTGTAAGTGAGACTATTATCTAACGTGAACACAAATACATACGATCGTTCTTTTTTCAGAGAGGTTAACATGACATAAATGCCATTTAATTTGAAATAAGGGACGTTTGGAATCAAGGTTCATGTTAGCCTAAAGTCCGACAAGAATTACAGGGCCGAGCGCTTGACTTTTATCAAATGAATCTTCAGAGTCCCTGTACACTAGTGTCACTAGCAAATGTGCAAAATAAGAAGCAATGATGGCATAAAGACAAACCATTGGTCCGAAATGTTTATATCCGTCTATACAAAGGAATGTATTTCCTCTTTCTGATCTTCGGTAAGTCGACGAATCAGATTTTATAAACTTTAAAGGACACGAAGCAAAATTATTTGGTTCAGTGTGTTTGTGTCAGTACCTTTGTCTCCATATTTTGAATTTCTTAGGTCACTTTCTGTTTTAGCTTATTGTCAAATCTTAACTGCATTTTCTACTTCCACCACAATATGAAATTACTGTCAGTCATGAGACATTGAATAACACTGAACTGGTCAGTGTTCATCTGTAAAAAAAAGATTTTAACTTAGTTTAATGTTATAAAGTGGAAGTACATTTTTCTCACCGACCTCCTCTGCCTGCGATTAATATTTCTTCCATTATACCTACATTTTAGTGAACATACTTTATTAATTAGACGACGTTCTGTAGCAGTGTTTACTTTTACAGGATGGGTTGCTAGCCCCATGCCCAACCTACCCTCTTTACCAGTCTTATCAACGGCTTAGTGAGGTAAAGGAGTGCGTCGGTGGCACAGTGGTTAGGACTCTCGCCGACCATGCACATGGTCCGAGGTTCGATCCCCTACCGACGAACACCTGATATCTATGGTCGGCCTGCCAAATTTGCGCTACCGATATCCATGCTGAAAATTCATACTTGTACCAAAAATATAGTGTGGAATCAAGCTGTAATCAAAAACAAAAATAAAATATTTACTCTGGGATCACTGGAGCTCCGTGGTAGAGTTTTCAGTGCTTCTTTTTAACATTGGTGTCACTAAGAATTCCTCTAATAACAGCAATACTTTTATTTCGATCAGCCACTGATTGCAATCTATCTGATATCCTTTGAGTATCACTGTATTTATTTCTTCGTTAACACAAAATGACTAACAATAAGGTATGACTTTTGAACCCACAAAAAGACGGGTTTAAGTATTTTTATGGCTGTGGCTTCAACAAATTCAAGTAAATGACCCAAATTTGTTTTACATATGAGTTCAAAGGTGTTATCGAAATCAATCTTGTGACCCATCTCTGTGACGATAATGGACATTCATTTCCAGGATTATGGTATCCAGTGATTTAATTTGTTCTTGAAGCCACGTTGGAATGTGTTCTGTAGCCCTAAACTTCAGAGGCCAATGGCTACTGCCTATGTATGTGTGACTATACATACACGTTAAACACACTGAGATGTATGGTGACATACTTTAAGCACGATTAAATTTCTACTAATGAGCAGTTTATCTGCTTCACCTACACCAAAAAGACGTCTGTCTCACAAATTTGCATTCTTTTTTATTTAACCCTCAACAGCTGGAACAACATTTCTGTATGATTTTGACTCGGATGCATTTAAACGCAAAAAATTGCTTGGAAGCAGTGACTCAATAATTGAGAATAATCATACTGAAACGATAGGTGGATTACAATTTATATACACGGACATATCAAGAAATACAAGACAAGATGAATTTGTACTTGGAGTTCAAACATTACTAGCAAATTCTGTTGACAAAATCAAAGATCCTATTTCTCAAATGTATAATAATTATATTTCAACCTTGTTATTTGTAACCGGATTCACACAGAATGGTGATTTCCTGCATTTATTTCTGGTAAGTTTTAGTAAATGGTTATCTGAACGTTATATCACGACTGGAAGTCATAGAAAAATCCACTCACTATCTGTGACTTCGGCGTGTGTTATCCAGCTGTAAAATTAAAGATTAAAGTTATTATGAAACACAAAATAATCGAGCAAAGAATATTCTTTTTGATAAATTCCTCTTCTGGCTCTATCGACGGTGTGGTAATGGGGTCACCACTAGGACTCATTCTGGCCGACATTTTCTTGCGAAACTAGAAAATGGGCCTTTGAAGGATGCTGCTAATGAACTCGAATTCCACTGTCGGTACATGGATGATGCATTTTGATTATAAAAAATTAGAAGGAAGCAAAGAACATCTTGAATGAATTTAGCGAGGTACACCCTGCAATAAATTTTACTATTGAGAAAGAAAAAGACTAGTATTTCATTTTTGGACGTCCTTATGACCAGAAAAGAGGATGGCACAACAAGAAGTAGTGTATATAGAAAACCTACATCAACGGGTCAGTATACTCATTTTCTCAACTTCGTGCCCTTGAAACACAAACGCAATCTGATAAAGTTCTTCGTTCAGAGAGCACTGCAATTTGCTCGGATGATTGTCTTGATAAGGAACTTAATGATATTAAACGGTTGCTGAGTGAAAATGATTATCCTGGAAAGTTTATTGATAAGAATATAAATCTAAAACCAAAGCAGCCCAAGTTACCAACAGTTCCAAAAGCTTGAACACATTGCCTTAGAAATCCGGTAAAAGGAGCATTCTTTGCTGCCGAATTATGTTGTACCTTCAAAACCACTCCTCTTTTACGTTCGAGAGTAAAAGACAAACTGTCTAATTTCGGCTCTTTCATGTGTACCTACCACTTTAACTGCTCCTGTGGAGCCAATTACATAGACCGTACAATTAGGCGTGTTTCTCGTCGAATTCCCTAACATCGCCGTGTGTGGTTAATGAAAGGACAAACAAAATCTATTCGAAGCCCTATTCTGTCTCATCCTGTGGATGCAGAACACAAGATTGACGTTAACCATGCTTTCAGGGTCATTATCCGCATACCTACGAATCTTAATTTTGCTTTGAGAGTTCGACTACTAAATATCGCTGGGGCTGTGGGGATCCACATTAACAAGCCTAATTTTTGCATCCAAAATAAGTTAGTTCAGACATTATCATTACCTCGGCCATCTAGGTTTGAACGCTCATGAAGTTTTGTGAAATTTTCCTAATTTTAGTTGATATTCTATTCGGTACAATATCTTTATTACTATTATAATTTAAGCATCTTTAATGAACTGTAATTGCATTCATCATAATTTACAAATTGATATTATTTAAATAAAAATACTAATATTGTTATTGACTACTAATCTAGAATATTCTACCTATATAAACACATATATATAGTTGTAGAGCCAGAAGAGGAATTTATCGAAAAGAATATTCTTTGCTCAATTATTTTGTGTTCGTCTGAATGAATATCTTTGCTATGAGTTATTATGGCTGGGATCAACTAATGCTAAGGTTAAATAATCTGCATTATGTCACATTACATAAGAAAAACTAATAAAGTAAATTTCCTCCATAAAATAGCGACAAGTATAAACTCCGAACTGCATAGATCAGTTCATCATCAAGTGAGACTTTTGTCCAGAGACTAGACAGAAGTATATGTAGGACGTTTTACGCAACAGTCCTATGTTTGTCATTTTCTAGTTGACGAATTGTTGGTACTCAGACAAGTCAGATAATTTTGCCACTTAAATGTGTGTTTATCAGTTTAACTGATGCTGAAGAGACTGTTATGTTTGATGTACCACTAGACAGCTTAGTAAATGTGTTACTGAACCTCCCCCAGAGCGATTTTATGAAAGGTTCATCAACAAGTATGGAAGATCTGAAGTCACAAATGTAAAACAAATCACAGTGGGTAAAAAGTCAATCTACATTCAGCTTGATTATAAAGGTGAAAACACTGCAGCAATGATCAACAGAAGGCTGAGTACATCACTAGCCATAGCCTATCTTGCAGCTAAGCTCGTCACTGTCTATCAAAAAACTTGCTCTTTGATGCAATCAAAAATTGATAGATATCCTTCTCATGTTAACTCCAACTGTATATGCAAATTTACATGTATCTGTGAGAGCAGTTATATTGGAACGACAGAAAGAAGGGCATATCTACGATTTTCTGAACATGTGCCGAAAAGCTGATGTCTAAAGGGAACAAATGCTTTAAATAGTGCTATCACCAAACATCTCCTTGACACGGGTCATGAGGTGGACGTCAAAAAGTCGCTCAGAATTATCAACAGGCAAAAGAGCTCAATTCTCCTCGAGTCTGCTGAAGCCATTTCCATCAATCGCCTAAAACCTGATTTATGCGTCCAGAAAGAAGCAGTTATCAGCCTTTCTTCCCCTGGTAACTGGATATTTTCATCACTCTTTCATCTGAATGCCTAATGCTGAAAAGTTTCCATTGTGTATGATTATTATTGTTCGAAATAGTAATTAATATTACATATATATGTATATATTATTCCTGTATGCATATATTGATCGATTGGTTTTTGTTTAAAATGAACTCTGTGCAAGTATTTTAAAATTATCCTTGTAGACATATTTAATGTCTTTGACCTGTAAGCAGCTGACAAGAAGGCAACGAAATAAAAGATGGTACTACTTTATTCTGCAAAAACTGTAGTTCTTGCTTTGTTCAAATCCATTGAGGGGAATAATGAAAAACCACCTTAAACCGCGCTTTGTCACATTTGGTTGATAGTCATTATTTAGTGGAAAAAGTGAAAGCATTCATCGTATCTCACCTAATCATTCGAATGGATTCTGTTACAGTGACTAATCACAAAACATATATGCACAATCTTATCGTCCTGTTGGAAAACACCATGAATGGCTTATATTTAATATTTGTCTGTGAAGTTATGTATATTGCAGTAAGGCGTTATGAGATCTTATTGAAAACAAAATACTGTGTCGCTTACATTTACTGTTCATTATTATTTATAAAAGATTTTAGTTTGTACAAATTTTGAGCGGAAATAGATCTGCGAAAATAACGTTTACCATAGTAGGTGAATACGAAGTAAAATTATATGTCATATATGCCTAAATTTTGTCTAACGTTCGACTGACATTAACCTAAAAACTTAAAATAATATTAATTTAATTTCATGCATCCACCGTGTGTTTTGTGTTTTGCATGCTTTCTGAAGACTGAAATATCACTAGTTATTAACTCCTTAAGCTTAGCGGTGAATTAAGTTTTCTCCAAAGGCAATTAAATCGCATAAATGGGGCAGTGTCAAAGTCGTATCACTCACAGTCTCTTAGGTAACTTTATCAGTTGTATATAGATCACAAAACAACTTTAAAATGCATAAATTATCTATATAAAATTTTTCATGTATTTCTAAAAAATCTACTAATCGTTCAATAAAGGTGATAGTGGATAATAGATTAAACTATTAAGTCAGTTTTATCGTGTGACACTTGAATGTGATTAAACATATCCAACGATCAACTGAAAGGCACTAGGATGATCATACGACAAATATTTTGAAATTAAACAAAATCAATTAAAAGTAATTAATTATCCAGTGGAAAGTCGTGACCAGTAGGCTACAGCAGGTCAGGCCTGAAAACAAATACTCCCTGAAGACATTGCCTAGTGGTCGCGCTATATCATGATTTGGCAGAAAGTGGAATTCATGGGTCATTGGATGAGGTCGCAGTGGCTCACTGTTTTACAAGCTCTCCTTGTAACCAGAAGGTCCTGGCTTCGGACCTCGTATGAAGGCTGTGTATTGATGAAGAGTCTCGAACACCAGGACGAAACAACTGTCCAGTACTGCTTAGTGGTTTACCAATGGTCTTCTGGCCGATGTCAGCTCATGATGAAGTCCTGTGACCAGTTAGATAGCTGTTGGCTGGGTTTTGTGTATATCTGAGTTGTCAGATAAATATACCTAGAAAATATAATTTGTACGACCGGTAATTTTTAAAAGGCATGAAAATATAATGTTTAAAACATCACGTTTCGTCAAAAACCCATGTATTTTTGATCGCTTTCTTTTTGGTGTAGAAAATCAAAGCAAGTGATTCAGCGAAGAGACGCTTGTCAACAAATTTATCATCAAGCTGTACAATCGTATATATATGATTTTTAAGAAGTTATATCCTGTCAGGGAATTAATTCGTAGGTGTGACTGCATAAAATAATAAAAATAATACTAATAGTATGAAATGCAATTAAAACTAAAATGTTTGGGATTATAATCGTCGGTAGATGTCAAGTGGCCAAACAATTAATTTCATATATAGAATAATTAATAGGATGGATAGAACTTGAAAAAGGGTGTGCAATTATAGGATTAGTAGACAAATCGAATAAAACAAAAACGTTACGTAATATTGTGTGAAATTTAATAGCTTAGAATTTATCGTTGTAAAAAAGAATTGATTTAGAATGACAAGTGGAACAGGTGAAATAATACCGGGGACAGTTCAAAGTGAGAGTAGTAATAGTAACAATTGACGCAATAAGGAAGAGATTACAAATTGAATGGACATAGTGAAAATTCGGTAGAGCTAAAATATGATTTTCAAGTTCTATCCATCCTATTAAATATTCTATATATGACATTAATTGTTTTGCCACTTCACACTGAACTATGATTATAATCACAAACATTTTAGTTTTAATTGCATTTCATACTACTATTATTATTATTTTATGCATTCACACCTACGATTCAATTCCCTCACCGGATATAACTTCTTAAAAACCATATTTATATACGCGATTGTAGAACTTGATGATAAATTCGTTGAAAAGAGTCTCTTTGCTGAATCACTTGTTTTGATTTTCTTTTTAGTTATCTCAGAATTATTATCCACCGCCCAGTTATCATTCATTTTTCCGTCTTTTAAGCTTTAAACTTTGTTCGCATCATACGTATAATTCTTGTCAACACTTGTCAACTTTGCAAGAGATCCTACTGATTATATTATGTAAGCGCAATATCGCTTGAAATTAAGTCACGCGTAGATAAAGGCTATCCCGGTCCAGAACAAACAAGAAGCCGGTCACTGTTTCTACGGTACTTAACGGTTTCAAGAGTACAAAGCACAACGCTTAACAGAAAGCAAGGTACCGCTATCAGAGCGGAATAACGTTAAAGCCAAAATTTCGAACTAGCCGGAACCAGACACTACCGTTAAGGTGAGCAGTCAGTAGAAGAATGAACCCAAGTAAGGCATGGCATAAAACAGAGAGCGTTTAAGAGAGATAGACCGAGCATAGGCACAAAGATAGAATTTAATTGGCTACTTAACCAGGTAGAAAAATACAGATGAAAATCAATAAATAAGATAAACTCGACAGAATAGTACAAAGTTAGACATGGGTCAGCAAAAATAGCAGTTCACAAAATACTCTGATTGGGCCATGAGTTCAACTGTCTGACTAAACGGATCGAGGTAAAAACACATATACACAGTTCATTAAACAAGAGGGGATAAACACGTTAGGCATGGACTCTTGAGTTGCAACAACGCTAGGCTGATCCGGGACAGGTTGACTTGATTCAAGGATGGGAATTGAATTGATCTTACAACTTGTTTTGATTTTCTTTTTAGTTATCTCAGAATTATTACCCACCGCCCAGTTATCATTCATTTTTCCGTCTTTTAAGCTTTAAACTTTGTTCGCATCATACGTATAATTCTTGTCAACACTTGTCAACTTTGCAAGAGATCCTACTGATTTTAGTCTCCTCTAAAATTAATTTTACGCTTAGATTATTCATTCAGGTCATTTTGTATACGGTAGTTACATAAATGTAAAATGAAACATTAGCAAAACTTGAAAACGCTTTATAAAACCCCACTCTTTCCAAAGAGATTCGAAAATTTAGTATATCACTTCAAACTAATTATATAAATTGTTTCAGTTAGCTTTCACCTCCACCAGTACATAAAGACGCCAGCTTTTCTTTGTGAATAATCTACTGAATAATATTCCTGGTTTGCCTACCTCTCTGATAGAATGCGAAGCGAAAGTTGCACATAAAATGGACGTCAATATCTTGCATGAGTTCAAGTGTCTATCCACCACTGCATTGGCTGGTTGGTTTACCAACACCTAATCCGACCTACCGACAGGTTTTAGTGCCCTGTTCAATGCGACAAAGTCTTTATTAACTGGCTTAGGATAGATTAAGAGGGAGATATAGAGAAGAATAAGTAGAATACAAGAGTTTAAAAAAACGGTAAATGTAGGGAACAAATAATACCAGATTGTTTTAATTTCCTTACGTAGAAGGCGGTACAAAACATCATTCTAGAAATTAACATGATGTGGCAAGACCAGTGATGGTCAGAGGCAAGATATAATCCAAGTTATGTGATATTTAGCCTTCATGTCTGCTATGATACAAGAATTTTGGGAACCAACCAATCCGTATAAATCACGTTTGTGTTTGCAAACGAAATAAGGAGTCTAGCATTTGGAGTGATTTGGCTTGAGACCACCGGGCAAGGACTATAGACTAACTTCTGATAAAGAAAGCTGTTCATTTTGCCACAGCCTAACTGAGTACTAACTGGCATGGAAACAGTCAGATCATCGGGATACTTAACGAAATCGGTTTCATAAGAATGTGATAATTCACTTAAGAAGAAAAAAGTCAAACAAGGAGGAAGAACAGAACTCTGAAGGATATTAGGAGTAATCCCGATAATAAGGGAATTTCAGGCGTAGAACCTCTAGCTCCGAGTCCTATCTGCCGCTTAGAACACAAATTAATGAAAAGAAATCTTCAAGAGAACAATACGTCAAAATAATTACCACTCGCTCACCCAAAAAACATTTGACAAGCAATTTTGTATTCATTATTACTCTCTAGACCAACTAACAAATACCAGACTAGTACTAGACATTAGACATTCATATAGAGATGAACATTTGATGCAAACTACACACCAAAGAACTAATAGTCCTGATTCTGATTACTTTCACTCAATATTTCTCGCTTAGATGTGTGATTAGTTCCCATATATCACTTGATATTCAGCTGTTAGCAATTCATCTTGAATCATGTGCAAAAGTAACTTTTTTCCTCATCCACCTTTTTCACTTAACAGGTAGGTTTGAATGCAGAGTATAAGGCATAAATGCCTTAAAACCATAAAATAACCAAAATCTTAACAGCTGAACAAAATGAAGTAAAGCGAATGTATTCACTAGTTTGTAAAAATTGATCTGAACACACATACACACACACACACACACCAAGTCTACCTCGAATATATTAAGACTGATATATTTACTTTGTTTTTTTTGTGAATTAAACATAAAACTTATAACAAATTGTTTATTGGCGGGTTTGTAAGTTTTTGACAGCTGCACTGGAATCGCCTTTCAATTATACATAAACTTTTCCATCTAGTTGTGCTTATTTTATTTTGTTTCTTCTTCGTCTACCAACTGGATATCAGTGGTTCAATCTGATAAAACAGTAAACGAATAATAGATCCATTCGCATTACGCTTTTCGTCGCAAGCTAAAAAACATAAATAATTGAAGACTCTGTTGAAAAAAACCCGCTGATTTGGCTAGCCATTAGTATTATCTGACCAAGAAAGTTTCCATAAAATCTTGTCCGTAAATTTCAAGTTCTGATCAAGATTAATATGAGATTCCCATTCTCTTGGTTGTTCAGCTAAATTATTGTAGTAGGCTATAGAGTAAAAACCGACAACAATAACAACAACAACAGCAGAAACATCCAGCGCCAATCACCATCAACGGGAGGGATTTGAAAGAGGTTACTTCATTCACTCACTGATCTAGGGAGCATTGTTTCAACTACAGGCAATCGGAACGGACGAGGATGTCAAATCGAGAATCAGGAAGGTGAGAAACACATTCATCAACATGAAACCAATTTGGAAGTCTTCGTCACTCAGCATCAACAACAAAATTCCGTAGGATTTTCAATACAAACAACGTCAAGTCAGTCAGTTCTTCCATACGGATCAGAAACTTGGGGGTGGGTCACAAAGAATATTTCCAACAGCCTGTTGCAGACCTTTATTAACAAATGTCTTCGCTCTATACTGAAGATCAGATGGCCGGGCCGGAAAGAATCACCAACAAGAAACTGTGGCTGGGAACAAACAAAGCAAGAACCAATCGCTCAACAAATATACAGGAGAAAGTGGATGGAGTTGGATTGGACACTCGCTGAGGAGGCCGCTGGGTGACATCGCACGCGCGTCAGGCCATTGCTCTAGTGGAACCAGGCCGAAAGGGAAGCGGCAAGTGGGACGTCCGAAAGTGACCTGAAGGAGACCGTGTGAAGAGGAGCTGAAACAGTATGGACTAACATGGATGCAAGGGAAAAGTACAGCAGCAAGTGGAGACGTGCAGTTGAAGCCCTAGGAATCCAAGGGAAGAATAATAATAGAGTAAATAGGCCTCTCACAAATATTTTGTTGATAACATAAGTTTTCACAAACTTTTTACAAGTAATTTCCTCAATATTGTATGCAGTTTATTTTTCACTGTACGGATTTGAATCCCATTCCATTGTGTGTGGCCTAATAATTGCGAAAATTGTTCAAATGGTGACTGAGTTATTAGAAGAAGTGAAGAAAATGGGCGAATAGACATACTTTTTCCCTATAAATGAAATTGTCGTGAAATGCTTTAGAATTATATTCATATTTACCAAAACGTATTATTACTATTTGCTTTAATTCCTAGAGGAACATCGGGCTTCAGCCCCGCGTCTCCATTGCGTTCGGTTTTCTGACAACTTTTTCACCCTGCTCCAAGCCTGCCCACATGCTTTCATCTCCTCCTCGCATGATCTCCTCCAAGTCACCCTCACACTGATGACCAACTCGCCACCTCCCTTTCGGGTTCCACTCGAACGATGGCCTGTCTAGTGATGTCACTTGATGGTTTCCTCAGAGTATGGCCAGCCAATCCATCTCCATTTCTTCCTGCCTATTTGTTTCACAATCGGTTCCTGGTTGGTTTGCTCCCAGAGATCCCTGTTGCTGATTTTTTCTGGTCGGCCATCTGATCTTGAGTATTGAGCGAAGACAACTGTTAATGAACGTCTGTAGTTTGTTTGAGATGCTCTTTATGACGCATGAAGTCTCTGATCCGTATAGTGGCACTGACTTCATATTGGATTTGAAAATCCCGATCTTGTTTTTGATGCTGAGTGGTGTTGACCTCCACACAGACTTGAGAGTAATGAAAGCTTGTCTTGCTTTTCCGATGATGCTCACTGCTTTTATATCCTCGTCAGTTCCGTCCGCCAGCATTTGAAAGGATGCTTCTCAGTTAGGTAGGTAAAGGAGGCTCTTCCTTTCAGGTTCCTCCCATTTATGCTGATTGTTGTATGTTGTTGTTGCTGTTAGTTTTGGCCAGGAATCTTCATTACTTCTGTTTTCTCTATGTTCACCTGAAGTCCTATCTTTGCTGCTTCTTATGCCAACTTGTAGAATTATATTTATATTTACTAAAGCGTATAGCAGTATATTACTGAGTAATAGGTGACTGTGATGTATATGATACTGTTATTCAAATTTGGTTTCTACGGCTAGACAAAAACTAAGTAATAACCTTTAACACTTTAGAAGTATTTTTTAATTAATGCTAAATTTTCTATAGTTTGGTTTGTAAGGATTAGTTATGTTTTACCAGTTGATCACGGATTAATATCAGTTAGAGAACCATTGAAAACCAGGGAGTACTGGACAGCTGCTGTTTTATCCTAGTTTGGGAATCGTCGGCAGTACGCACCCATTGGGATTCGAACCCACGACCTTCCGGTTAGAATTGACGAGCCATTGAATCTGGTCCTTGTAATCTTGTAACCGGAAGGTCGTGGGTTCGAATCCCAATGGGTGCGTACTGCCGATGATTCCCAAACTAGGATGAAACACCAGATGTCCAGTACTCCCTGGTTTTCAATGGTTCTTTAACTGATATCAATCAGTGATCAACCCATAAAATCATGCTAAATTCCTACTGTAACATATGAATCAAAACAAGAGATTCAGCGAAGAGATTCTTTTCAACGAGTTTATCATCAAGTCGTACAATCGTATATATATGATTTTTAAGAAGTTATATCCTGTCAGGGAATTAATTCGTAGGTGTGACTGCATAAAATAATAATACTAATAGTATGAAACGCAATTAAAACTAAAATGTTTGGGATTATAATCGTCGGTAGATGTCAAGTGGCCAAACAATTAATGTCATATATACAGAATAATTCATAGGATGGATAGAACTTGAAAAAGGGTGTGCAATTATAGGGTTAGTAGACAAATCGAATAAAACAAAAACGTTATGTAATATTGTGTGGAATTTAATAGCTTAGAATTTATCGTTGTAAAAAAGAATTGATTTAGAATGACAAGTGGAACAGGTGAAATAATACCGGGCACAGTTCAAAGTGAGAGTAGTAATAGTAACAATTGACGCGATAAGGAAGAGTATACAAACTAAATAGACAAAATGAAAAAATGAAAAATTGGTAGAGCTAAAATATGATTGGGGATTACCATACTTTAGAATAGAGGGATTAAAACCATGAAAGTTGGAGGGGTTGAATGATATTTTTCGTACACAGAGATCTGGCTTTTCTGCTTCGACAGCCAAGCTTCAACAATACAGAGGACTCGGGTACGTTGTGATTTCGGTAAATTACTTTTTGCCTTGTATATGACTTTAAAGGCGGAGGCTATAGAGATAGGGTGATCATTATCGACTAGATGTTCAGTGATCGCGCCTCTTATTGCTCCACTTCCACCTTTACTAATCCCATAATTGCACACCCTTTTTCAAGTTCTATCCATCCTATGAATTATTCTATATATGACATTAATTGTTTTGCCACTTGACATTTACCGACGATTATAATCACAAACATTTTAGTTTTAATTGCATTTCATAATATTAGTATTATTATTTTATGCATTCACACCTACGATTCAATTCCCACACCGGATATAACTTCTTAAAAACCATATATATACGATTGCACAGCTTGATGATAAATTTGTTGACAAGAGTCTCTTTGCTGATTCACTTGTTTTGATAGACTTTGGAAGTAAGCGGTTGAAATTTGATAAGGTGAAAAGCAGGCGGGTTGAGTATCAACTTGACAAGGTAAGAAAGAAAACGGAAGTGTTGGTAAAATGCTCAAAAAGATATGTAAGAATTATAGTAGCGAATAATTTACTAAAAAAAGAAACATGAAAGCTGACAGTAGTTTAAGACTATGAGAGGATGAGGGAATGAACAGACCTTTTCTACTCAGAGTTCAGTAAGTGACTAATGCTTTTGGCGCACACGACTATCGAAAAGCAACACTCAACGTACCCATCAGCCTTACTCTATGATGCAGTTCCGTGGCTTGAGTTCACCAAATGCTCGAAAATACAGCTGATAATTGACATGCACAGCTCTCTTTTCAAGATTGACCAATAGCATTATGAAATACATCTTGAATTTGTGCACTCTGTGCAGCTAATGCAACTACCTTTACAGGCACATGTGAATTTACAAACATATTAAAATGACCAAAAGGTTCATGTTGTTCTTCGCACATTCGGTGATCATTGACCGATTTTAAGCACTGACAAATAACAGTGAAGGGAAATTAAACGATCAGTTGGGCATCTAAATCGTTAAAGATGACTATATCACTGTCAAATGATCACGGTTAAAATATCAAAAAAATAACTTAAAATGATAGTCAGTGGCCAGTTTTCATGGGGTTGTATAACTTAGTTATCAGTCATTTAAACACATTCCATGTATATATATATATATATATATATATAATTATATTATTATTCCCTTGCTTTCCGAGTGGAACCTTCAATGACATATCTCCACTTTGTTCTGTTTTCTGCCATTCTCTTCAACTGGGTCCACGACTGACCAAACTCTCCCAACTCTTCTTCACACGATCTCCTCCATGTCACCCTAAGACGACCCACTCGTCGCTTCCCGTTTGCATTCCACTCGAGGTCCTGGCGTGCTATTTCATTCGACAACCTCCTCAATGTATGCCTGACCCATCTCCACTTTCTCCTACATAATTGTTGAACAATTGGCTCTTGGTTACTTTGTTCCCAAAAGTTTCTTGTTACTTATTATTTCTAGCCATTTGATCTTGAGTATGAAGTGAAGGCAACTACTGATGAAAGTCTGCAACCTGTTGGAAATCATTTCCGTGACACACTGGCCAAGTTTCTGACTCGTATAGAGGAACCGACTTCACATTGGTATTGAAAATGTATAAGGTAATGTTAACAATTTAAGCCCAAAAAGCATCCACTTACAGTTGCATTTTGTTTTATATTTTACTTTACCATGTATACTAACTACATTATCCTGTATTACACCTCGAAATAATTTTTCAGGAATCAGGTATTGTACAGTTGAACTACAATATGGGTGGAGGCGTAGTTCACATCAGTGGTCCGAATTTCCCTATTGACGATGGATTCTATCATCGAATCCGGGGCTATCGAGTAGATCATAAAATAATTCTTGAAGTGGATGATACTAGGCATACATATGAATTAAACAGTAAGTTTAAGTAATATAATCTCTGAAATAATTTGGTCTTACATTATTAGCACTTCAACCGTTAACAAAAGTGACCACTGACTACAGAGAATATTAGTGAACTTGTTTTTATAAATATGATCTGTAAAAATAACCGGTTACAAATTATCTACTTTAATTTTATGTGTTCAATTACCTACAGATCTAATTGTCGTAAGGAGTGCAGTGGGTTATGACTATCGTCCAAGTATGTTCCATGTCACTTAACGTTCGCTAGTTTTGGTATTGTTCGGAAGAAGCAATACTGGGATTTGCATTTCAACTTGACACCGTAAGATTATTAGTTATAGGTTAGGTCAAAACTCTACAGTATTAGAATAAGTTATCCCAAATGAGAGTAGAAGCAGAAAGAAATTGCTTTGAGGCTTCAGAAAAATATTATTTCAGTGAATGTACCAAATGAGAATTAGTATTTGATTGCCCTGATGATTTTCAGTAACTTTGCTCCTTCTTTTGTACACATAAAAGCACAGAATGGTTTTCATCTCAAACACACACATCCCAGACAAATTAATCGAATAATTAATTCTGACAGTGTTATGTTTTTAAGCTGTATTCTTTAAATGTGAGACTATTATTGCTATTTTAAACAACACTGCCAGTCCTTACTTTAAGATAAAACAAGGCTGTGTGAATTCTCCATTGATCGTAATCCATCACTTCAACATCAAGTAACTTTGATTTCAAATAAATTGATTAAGGTATGATTAAATTTGATATACATCTGTTCAAAACCAATCGTATATTCTGTATTATGCTATGCACAAATCCCACTAATATGGGTGTGTATAAATTTTAACTGATGAAGACATTTGAAGAGATTGGATAAATAGGAAATGTTATTTTTCGATGAGATTTGCTCCTTTTAATCTAATTTTTCTAGCTTACAAGTTACTATTCTTGAACAATGCAAATGAACCGTTTGATCGAATCTCTGTACTCACTGAAATAAATATGATACCTCATATATGTAAATATATATATGTATTTGTAGGTGTGTATGGAAAACAGTTTAATAATCAAAGAATAATTTGGCTTGGACATGCACCTGAGTTAAATAAAAGCGACTTTTTCCGGGGCTATATGTCAGGTAAGTACTGTATTATTCAGAATGTAGTGTAACTACAGAATGGAGTTGTTCTTCCATTTTGTTCTTTAATATTCAGTCGGAATTACACACATTATGATTATTTCTGAAAACATTGTATCTTTAATTTATATGGTACTAGGTACTAGACAAGTGTCGCGTCCTAGTTTGGAACCCTTCACCAGTACACATGACTGGGGGTGGAAACCTGGATTTTCTGTTGAAAAATAGAACTCATAGAGTGTTCAGCTATTTGAATCCAATCAGACGACTAATGAATTCTAACCTCTGCTAATTCGCAATGTACAGCATAGCTACCAATTGATATCATAGTAAAGCAACTATCCCCTTACCTGACTTGGTGTACCCCGATGGTCATATTTTCTTACCAGAATTCCTGGCAACTACCTAAATACAACCAGTCGCTAGTAAGCGTCAGATTAGTTTTCAGGTGTTAGTTTGCAGGGTTTGACTGGTTACAGGTTCACCATAGAGCTGGCATCAAATTTCCACGAACCAACAATTGAATTCCCATTATAATTTAAAAAATGAAGAAAACAGTGTTGTCTTTAAGATTGTACTAAATCTGTCTCGTAACTGATTCGATTTTTCCATCCTTCAGTTTACCAAGATATTGCTTCATTAAATTCTTGAACATATAACAGCTACTGATAGACCGTTACTTTTGTCTGGATTATCTTCAAAGACAGCCTCTTCGGCCTGCAACTCATCTGAAAAAAAACAGCTACACAACTGCTAGTGGACACCAATCCTCTAACAAAAGCGGAAGTGTTGAGTGCAATGAATCTACTGAAGACCGAGAAGGAAGCAGGATCAGAAGAATTCTTCCGGCAGCGCTAAGAACGGATCCAGGGACTGCAGAGGAGAAGCTCACTCCACTATTGCGAAAAGTTTTAAAGTGCCCACTAATTAGACGAAATGCTACCTGTCAAATTACCAAAGAGGAACGACGTACGCCTCTGCAAAAACTAGCAAGGAATAATGCTCTTACTTGCACAAGACAAAATAATGAGTCGCGTCTTCCCGGTGAGAATAAAAAAAGATGCATTGGATTCAGAACTCCGCCCGCCACAAAAAGCTGGATTCCGTAAAGGAAAATCATGTGGTGGTCAAATTGCAACTCTACGCATCGTCATCGAACAAAGCATAGAATGGTAGTCAAATCTCTACCTCAATTTCATCAACTTCGTAACGAGCTTCGACAGACAGCGTTTACTGAGAAGTCATTTGGAAATTACTTCAACACCATTTCTCGCAGTGCTCGAATCTTTATCAACGTCATTCAACAGCTACATGACGATGCCACGTGTCAGAAAAACTCAGTGAGGCGTTCGAAGTGAATACAGGAGTAAGACAAGCTGACTGCCTATTATCACCGATGATATTCCTGATTGTGGTGAACTTGATTATGTGACATACCGTAAGTGGGGAGCGAGAAAACAGGAGTGGACTGCACCAATTTCGCGGGTCACAAAAATTCGATGGAATGCAGGCGAGAACCAAAAAGTTGACGGAAGCGGTAGACAACAAAGACAAGGCTCCAAGTGAACATATAGACGACGTAGGTGGTAAAGATGACCAACAGAAGCAGCGAGTACCAGTCACTGCCAATGGGAGAAATTTTTTGATGTGGTCACTTCCTTCACTTAGCTAGGCAACCTATTGCTCAACCAATTTGACGTCGATAATGGGGTTGTATTGAAAACACACTGAGGAGGCCGTTGAGTGACATCGAGTATCAGGCAATAGCTCGAGTGGAATCCGAATGGGAAACGACACGTTGTTCATCCGAGATTTTCGCACGGAATAGGTCGTGTGAGAAGCTAATTCATTCACTATAAAAACAACAGGATTTATTTGCACACGGAATACTACTGTACTCCTTTTTATTCTTAAAACAAGTAACCACTAGTTAAACTTTGACTCAGCTTTGATTTTCGAGGTATCCAAGATCTTATTTACTAAACTGGTTACAGTTTTTGGTAACAAATATGTGTGAATATGCATATTGTATATTTAAAAGCAAGAAAAAATACGGTATAGTTGAGTTTTTGTAGTTGATTATGCGAGCACATAACATTTTATAGTGACTTGTAGTCTTACCTGATGAGATGCAAAGGGAAATTTGAGAACAGAATGAGTGTTAAGAGTCAAAAAATAAGAATTTAAACCCTTTCTCGCATGAGTTCAGGTGTCTGTCGACTATAGTAGTAACGAGCTGACTAAATGGCTAACCACTTGCTCTACTGACAACCCTTAATACCTTTCACACTATGATAGAATTTTTCTTAGTAAACCATAGAGTGGCAAAATCAACACAAATATGATGAGCAAGTTCACTATGTAAACACACACTACTTTCATAATTCTACACACTGATAAAATCCAACAATCTACACTTAGATTTGTTATTTCTACCAATTAACCAACTTGACAACCAAAAATGACCCCAGACTAACGAACGATGATGAAGTTAGTAAACTTTGTTTTGATACGATAACAGATATACAATTATCTTTGATATTTGGTTTGAGCGATCTTCACTGTTATTTTCAATTTCACTAAGTCCATTTAACTTGAACTAAGTCTAATTTTCTCACCACCTAGCTCATTGTTATATATATGTTCAGATTTTGTAAACTCCGGTTTAATAATACATTGATAAAGCGATCAGCATTAAACAACGAAACGTAACTAAAAACAATATCGTTTTGTTTTTCAATCATTGCGAACATATCTCTTCCCATACCTAAGGGTTTCTCAGCTAATTGTAGAGTTGTTTTCGACAACTCATGTTGAAGCTCGGTATCTTCTTTTTGAAGACGAGCCAGTTTTACAAGGTCTATGCCGTCGATTTGGGTGAGGGAACAAACGCGCGACAAGGCATCTGCCACAGTGTTGTTTACTCCGGATACATGGCGAATATCTGATGTAAACTGTGAAACGTAATCCAGTTGTCGTGATTCCCTGGGTGAATACTTATCTGAAGGTGAGTTCAGAGAGTACGTCAGAGGTTTGTGATCAGTAAAAATTATGAATTCACGACCCTCTACCGAATGTCTAAAATGTCGTATAGCACAGTACATAGCCAGAAGTTCTCTGCCGAATGTGCTGTACTTCGTTTCAGCTAATTGAAGGCGCCGGAGAAAAAGGCGAGTGGTTGCCACTCATTGTCAACTAGCTGTTGTAGAACTGCGCCGATTGCAGTGTTTGATGCATCAACCGAGATACTTAACGGTGCCGTTGGATCCTGATACATCAGAAGTGTGGCATTCGCAATAGCTTTTTTAATCTGGGTAAAAGCATTTCGAGCAGACGCGTCAAGTTCTATGGACTTGTTATTCCCTCGAAGGAGGTCTGTCAATGGCTGAATCAAAGAGGCACAGTTGGGAATAAAGCGTCGATAATAACTTACTAAGCCGTTAAAAGTGCGGAGACTTTTCACCGTCTGTGGCTCTGGAAAGTTCAGTATAGCCTCGACCTTAGTAGCCAGTGGGCGAATGCCCTTGCAGTCAATAGTGTGACCCAGGAAGTCGAGTGAGTCAACACCGATTTGACACTTTTGAATATTAATGGTAACACCATGTTGGCGTAACCTGTCAAATGCCAAGTCCAAGTGCCTAAGGTGAGTTTCCTTGTCTGGACTGGCAATGAGGCAGTCGTCTAAGTATGCGTATACAAAGTCGAGACCGCGAAATACTTCGTCAATGAAGCGTTGGAATGTTTGGGCTGCATTCCGGAGACCGAATGGCATACGTAGAAATTCAAAAAGTCCGAAAGGCGTAATGATAGCCGTTTTCGGGATGTCTTCTGTTGCCATCGGGATTTGGTTATACGCTTTAACCAAGTCGATTTTGGAGAATATAGTCGCGCCGGATAAGGTTGCCGTCAAGTCGTGTATATGAGGCAACGGGTAGCAATCAGGGGTTGTTTTGGCATTCACTCGCCGGTAATCACCGGTGGGTCGCCAATCGTTGCTATCCTTTTTCGGAACCATATGAAGTGGGGATGCCCATGGGCTATTCGAAGGTCGAATGATGCCAAGGGTAAGCATATGGTCAAATTCATTCCTGGCGATTCTCAGTTTGTCAGGAGCTAATCGTCGTGCTTTAGATGTCACAGGTTGTCCTGTGGTAATGATGTGGTGCATAACATTGCTGGTTATGCACGGTAGGTCGTTCGACGGGCAATTAAGTTCCGGATACTTGTCAACAATAGGTTGAAAAGTTGGATCAAGGATTGCCTTTATCTTAACGGGTGACAAACTAGGGCCTATGTAGCTGATGCCTTTGATAGACAGACTAGTAGTATTGTCAATCAGTCGTTTTCGGCGGACGTCTACGAGTAAATCATGATGATTAAGTAGGTCCGTGCCAATGATGGGCATTGTAACGTCAGCGAGAAGGAAAATCCACCGAATAGGTTTGCGTAAACCTACGTTCAGATAGACGTATTTCCTACCAAAGGTTGCGATTGGTTTTCCATTTGCAGCCTGTAAGTTGAAGGTAGGTTCCTTCTGTCGATCTGCTGCTGTAGCAGGAAGGACGCTGACTTCGGCGCCTGTGTCGACTAAGTATCGAGTCTGGCTTATCACATCATGGATGTAAAGTAGGCGGCTAGTGCCACCGGCGACGGTTGCCGCTAACGCGTGCCGGCGGGATAGTTTCCCACAGACTTTGAGACATTTCCGAAGTTACAAGGCTTACGGCAACACTTCGCTTCTTGGCCATAGGTGTTGTGGTACCAGCACCAGTCAGGGTTTTTCAGTGAACGTGGTTTGGACTTAGATCGACCACGTGAGTTCCTGCGTTGAGGAGATTTAGGACGACGGTCGGAGGAGTTAGAATGCATGTTCGACCTAAACATCTGCTGGATGGAGTTGCATAACTCTATCATTGCAGGATCCTTACTCGAAGTCTGCTTAGTCATCGAGCATATTTCGGGAACAGACCGTTTAGTTATTTCTAGAATCCTATCTGCAGTAATAGCTAAGTCCTCTATTACAGTACCCTGAAGTGTCACAAGTACGGTCTGTACAGACTGTGGCAGCTTGGATAAGAAGAGTTCTCTAAATAGTCCTTCGTCGAACTGACTTTGGCCAACGACTTCTTTCATTCTTGTCAGCATGCTCACGGCTGACTGATCTCCTAACTCGATGTTACGAAATAATTCATCTAGACGTTGTCGGTCCGTGAGAACGTTTCTCCTGAGGAGGGATGCTTTGAGCAACTCGTACGAGTTACTTACCTCGGGACTGAACATCTGTGATGTTACGTACTTGCTGAATTCCCGCGGTAGGGCGTGAATAACTGCAAGTAACTGTGAACGTTGATCGGTTATCCCATGCTCACAAAAATCTGCTTCAGCTAGCAGAAACCACGTTTCAGCATTATCTGGCCAGTATGGTACGAGCTGAATGGTTTTAGGAGTTGAGCGGATACGGATGACCTTGGGACTAAGATCACTCATGACGAAAATTATGTCGAATAATATATGGTACAAGAACAAATACAAAATGGAACGAACTCACCGGGGTTATCTGCGGATTTATCGTGGATGAAGTTCGCGGTTGGGCTCACCAGTTTAGAGGTTGACGGATATCTCGTTCACAACTTCTAATTAATTTATTCTCGCGTACCAAAGACAAAGCAAAAGCCAATAATTGATCGTCCAAACTACGTGATATATTTCGGGACCAAAACAAGCCGTCAGACGAACGCTTAGCTAGCTAGTGATCGTGCACGTGACACGACGGGGTACCAAATGGCGGGGATGCTTGACCGGAAGCCTTCAGCTAAACAAGTCGACTTAAACAGTGGTGGTCAGCATCCAATGAGTGATTGCTGTGGTCAATAATTTTGGGGAATTATTTACCGCTACAAGTCCTACTCAAAATGCTACTCGAAAACAACTACCTAGTAAATTTATAAAAGATAATATAAAAAAGAGAAAAAAGAGGACAAAACGGAGAATAACAAGAAGGAAGAATGGAAAAAAACAGTCGCAATACCATATAAAAATGGTACATCAGAGGCAACACAAAGAAACCTCAATAATATCGGCATTGGAACAACCTTTAAACCGACGAATCCAATCAAAAATAAAATAAATCAACTGAAAGATCCCATAAAAATGATGGATAAAAACAATTTGTTTTATAAAATATCTTGTGCTGACTGTCCAACTAAATATGTGGGGCAAACGTCCAGATCACTCAAAATAAGAGTGGATGAACATAAACGCCTAACTAAAGGTCAACCAACAGGGACACAAGCTTACAAAAATCTTGAAAAAATTCATCGATAGCTGCACATGCATGGGACAAAAACCACAATATCGATTGGGACAATGTGTGTATTCTAAAAACAAACATGAACAAATGGAAAGAAAGATTCATAACAGATTCGATATTCAATTGGTGGATCGTGACTAGCAGTGGAATCCAGGATGCGCATTTCGTTCTATTTGGGACTCGTCAACTGGATGTACCTGCATTTTTCAGTGAGTGATGACTTTCGTGGCCCAGTGGTCTAGTGGGTAACGCTTTGGTGTTTGAAACTATGGGCGCTGGGTTCGAGCCTCGGTGGGAACGTCATCACTCACTGAGAAATGCAGGTACATCCAGATGACGGTTCCCCAGTAGGACGAAATGCACATCCTGGATTCCACTGCTAGTCACCATCCACCAATTAAATACTAACTAAATGCCCAGACATCGTCGAAGCATCTGCACAAGAAGCTGACATGTCAACCTGAGACCGAGCACTTCGGTTCAATCAATCGACGGGATAATCAAAAATTTAATTCAAGAATCGATATTCATTAAAGTCACACCGGATACATGTAACAAGGGTGACTCAGTACAACTATCAACAACATGGAATATAATTCTAAATACAAACACATGAATGAATGTGGGGTATAATTCTGAACACACATATACACACACAAAACATGAATGAGGAAAAAAAAGAACTATATATTTGAGTATAAATCATAAATATGTGAATAAAACAATTCCAACAGTGGTGTGAACACGGGCAGTAATTTTGCTCGAAATATTTTTTTTTTTTATCACAGCTTGATTCCACACTGTATTTTTTGTTGTACAAGTGTGGAATTTTTAGCATGGATATAGGTAGCCCAAATTTCGCAGGCCGACCAGAGATATCAGTTGTGCGTTGGCGTTGGCTCGAACCCCGGTCTATGTTCATGGTCGGCGAGAGTCGTAGCCACTGTGCCACCGACGCACAGTATGTATGATCTCCTAAGTTAGCTGGAAGAGCACCATACCAGTGATTCGGAGGCCCTAATTGATAATCATCAATCGGAGTGGTGAAGACAAATATCACATCTACTTAGTCAACAAATGAAATTCAGAAGTTGTAAGTGATTATTATTTCTATAAGCAATTGAAAAGAAAAAAGGTAAAATAAATTAGTCAACATTTATTATTATTGAATGATACGCTAACCAATATTACCAATATATTAAGATATTACCAATAATAAAACTTATCATTGTGTGTAAACTATTGTAATATAATTACACTTTATTTAATAACTTTATTATTATGAATATCATATACCCAATGCCCAAATTTTTTCAAACCGTTAAATGTGAACTTGGTTCGGACACATGTAACACTAATAGGAGTAGTTAAGTATAGTAGGTAAGATGCAAGATTTAACAAACTGTAGAATTTGTAATGTTATATTTGTAAAATCTCAGCGAAATTGAAATGATTAATTCCAACGTTTCGTTCGGCAATCTGGTCCGAACTTCTTCAGGAAAATTAATCGAAATTAACATAACAAAGTTTATATATAAAGGGACACCTCTTGTTTTCTAAAATTTTGTCCAATCATGAGTCATGCAACAGGTGTCAACATGTATAATAAATAAATAAATAGAATTGTATGTTTATATATGAAAGTACATCTCTTGTTTTAAATGTGAATCAAGAAACAGCCATCAATGGGTATACTAAACAAAACAAAACAAAAATTGTATGAACTATGATCAAAAAATTTTTCACCTAAAACTTTCAAAATTTGTCTACTTTTGTTAAAATATATGTGTTATGCAGTATATGCAGTATACAATGGTGTGTGTGTATGTGTATGTGAGTGAACAGTCATAAAACATTTGCTATTCTCATATGAGCTGTGATCAAGATTTGACCGGATAGTTGCAAAATAATTGAGATTTTTATAAATATAATTTAATTTTTATAGATTGTTATTCTCTCCATAAAAAGACATAACAATCGGGAATTTGACCAAGTGTGACTACTTGTTCATACATATCAAATTTTATTTTATTTTATTTATTAGTCGGGATTTGCCATGCATCAGCTAACATCACACCTTCACGTCTGTTTAAACTGTTGGGATTCACCTATATATGTAGGGCTTCTGCAGTCAGTCTTTCTTGATATGAACCAAAACCTTCTGTAAAACCTTAGTCTTATCAAAGTCGATTTTGTGTCCCGTTTCTATTGAATGTACTGCAATCGCTGAGTTGTTTTCTAGCTTTATATGAATAAACTATAGAATTAGAGGTTGAGCGATTCGAGACTGTCTTAATATCTTGATGCAGAAAGTCAGAGGAAGAATGTTTTCAGAAATCAACAAGATATGGGACGACTTAGGAGTGTTCAAAGATAGAATTATTCCGGGGTACTTAATGTCTAATTTAGTTTCTCCTTCTGTACCCTGTATGAAACAGGCATCATGTGAAGGAACCCATTCTCATAAATCCCGTTTATGCTTGAAGATGAATTCAACTGTCTAAAATTTTGAAAGACTTAATGCAAGATCATTTAGCATAGACCACTGGTTGCTGTCCGATAAAAACTTATTCAGTTTTTAACAGTCATATCGGTCTATAACTGGCCACGAGACAATCAGATAAAATAAATTAGAAATCGAAATGCCTACAAAAGTGATAACAGCATGAAAGCCTTGCTTAGATATGCAAAATCAGACTGCATGTATAATTTTCTTTATTGGAATCAAATCAGTCTGATTAACTGCCTTGTTATTTCGACTCCAATATATTAATAGTTGCATTCGACAGATATAAATCAACAAGACGTTGTAGAACAACCGAACAATAAAAAACCCTTATTCCTTATGTACTTCAAAGGTTAATTCAGCATCAAAGTGCATAAATTATAAGATAGAAGTATACAATTAAAAATCTCTCCTTCTGGTAAAATGCGCCCACGTGATGTACAGACGATTGAAAGGACGTGGTAAATATAATGTAGAAAGAATGATAAAACTAACACACTGAAAACAAAACTACAGTTGATTGGCATGTTAATTTTATGAGCCCAGGGATACACCTCGGTTACAGGTAATTCTATGCGAGTCTGCAATCGCCTCATTATTTAACAATGACAACAACGCCTTTATTCTGCTCAGTTTTTATATAATGTACAGAATTTCCAGCCGAGTTTAATGCATAATATTTTCACCTTTTACAGGATGTACAGATAAAATACTAAGTGACAGAATACTATGTGACCTGAGGCGCAAACCAATCCAGATATATCTTCTTTTCACCTTAAAGTAATACAGGCTACTTGTTGAAAGCCAAATGTAAAACGTTCAGAAGTACCTACTGAGACCTAAGTACAGATTTCTTATGTATTGGGAAATATTGGCTCATCACGACCAGGATATTTTTCTCAAGTTTATTAGAAACTAGTTAATCAGCAGATGGTAAACACTTTATATTCTAGCTAGGTAGATAATTCTATTTGGTGTCATATTTTAATAGCTTAAAACAAAGTGAACCGGCTAAAAATTATATACAGCATTATGATGAAAGCTTTTGATAGATCAGGTTTTAAGCAGGTCACCAGTAGAGTATAAAATTGGTCATTTGCTTTTTCGTCAATATTCCGACTGTTAACCGAAAAGTACTCTTTTCAACTAGTCCTTCTTTTGGATTCAACCTAATCTGAATAGCTTTATGTATAAAAAATTTAAACTAGCGATGATGATATTGTGGATCAAACAAATAAGTATTAAATTTTGAAAATATGTCAGCAATAGCGACGATTATAATACGAGTGATGATCATGGTAATAAGGTCAATGATAAGAAAGGTACAAAGCATTTGATGCGAGTGATGATGGGAATAATGAAGTTAGTATGAAAATATGAACAACTAAATGACAAAATTAGAAAGCAATCAAATAAAATTTTAAGTTGTACAATACTAAAGATAAATTGGATAAATAGTCGAAGTGTTCACGCGAGTATTATTAAAGTGAGAAAGTAGTGAAGAATAAGAAAGTTTGGGTAATTTGAATTAGTCGATTTTCCCTATCCACACCAAAACAGAGATGAAATTTATAACAAACCTCTCTTGTATACTGAAATTAGGACTGCTCCCTCTAACGCCTGTGGTCTCCACTATTTAAAAGGCGAGTTCGAATTCCATCCAAAAGGTTCACTGGAATGAGACAGATAATCCTGAAGATGCTTCTTCCGTCCACTTGGCTACTACTATCAATCGAATGAGAAAAAATAGGGCTTCTTAAAGATTTTGTTTGGCGCTTTTCAAACCATGAAGGAAGGTGCTCAGTAATACATTTGTTGGGCTGTTTAGTTCTACGTTCTTTACAGTTCCATCCATAGAATTAACTCATTTTTTAATCCCATTATAATCGGCTGGCCGGAAAAGGATAAAAAAGGATGACGTCAGCAGAAGTCCTTTTTATGGCTGTAGATAATCTTAGATGTAGAGCTTCACTAACCAGGTCCCCACTGAATGTCCTATCTAAGCTACTACATTAAGCAACTGAAACCATCTGGAATCATTAAACCTCTGCTTCTACAGTTTGTTAACACGTGTATCATACATATTGTCTCTAAGTGCTCCTAACAACCTAGTCTTTCCTGGTCTACTGAAAAAGGAATATGTTATTCTGAGAAAGGTATTCAACGTTGTCAGTAGGGCAAGTGGTGTGCAGCTTATTCAGCTTGTCACTATATTAGTTGGAAGACATCTCAACTCATGCGAGAAGTGGTTAAAATCTATACTGTCTGACCTTCAACACCCCATATATTCTCATCTCTCCCCCGTATCTCGCCTGGTAGAACTAGAAGTCAATACAAAAGATAACATGCTCGTACCACCAAGTATAAGTACTCAACAATACCATATTTTGCCAACACACGTCCTATGTCACAGAGACAATGTAAAGCGTGAAACTTATGAATTACTATGTGGTTAGCAGAATAACTGGCTGTTTTCTTTATCTCCTATTTGTATTCTATGGTAACACTATCTCAGTTAACTGACAATCTTAGCTACTAACCTTATCATTATTATTTACATGTTTTCCGTATATATTTGTTTATACATGTATATATGTACAAATACAATATAAGAGTTAATATCAGTAAAAAGTTTGAGCATTGTGGATTAGATCAAATAAAGTATAATTATATTTCAATAGTTTACACATAATGATAAGTTTTGTTACTGGTAATATTTCGAGCAAAATTACCAATAACAAAACTTATCATTGTGTGTAAACTATTGAAATATAATTATACTTTATTTGACCATATAAGAGCTGCCATTAACAATCTTTTAAAATCAACTTTATAATTGTTTTTAATATTATTCGATAAAATTAGATGCAATATTATATTAAATGCTAGAACTTCCCCACTGTAACATTAGTATGGTTTTGGAATAAAGCAAATTATTATTGAAGCTTCAGGAACAATTCTCTCTTCTTACTTGTTTTCAGTCTCTGTTTATTGTACACAGCTACCATGTGCCTCCTTATAAACCCACTGGGATAATCCGTCTATTATCATCAACCTTATTATCATGATTGTAACTATTATTATAATCGTCGTTATTACTGACCTATTTGCAACATTTAATACTTATTTGTTTCATTCACAACTTCATCATAATAAGTTAAATTTTTTATTTATAAAGCTGTTTACATTAGGTTGTAGCCGGAAGAAGATCTTATTGAAAACAGTACTCTCGCTTACGTCTTATTGTATTTTTCATCCATAGTAAAACGCCTCTAAGGGATGCAAAGGTAGTAAAGGGGATGAAAATGCTACATCAATACAATGTCTGAGACTCTACCAATCACATTTATATAATATTGCTTTAGGCGCTTCAGTACTTTATGCAGGTTAGCGTAAAAATGGAATCAGGAAATCGAAAGTCAGACATACTGTATTCCTTGGTGAATTGGACAGATTTTGAAGGAAAATAGAAAGAATATAGCAAAATATGAAGACACTGACATCGTCAGAGAAGCTAAAAGCCGCTTTATAATTGAAACTTTATAAGGGAAAATCAGCTAAGTAGCATAAACTTTACCTCAGGAGAAATTTGTAGTAATAAGTGACTTCAATGGAGATATTTCCTATGCCTCATTCACACAACCGGTTTCAAAATAGTATATGTATTTTTGCTGCTAATAATTCTCAGCAATGTGCATAATAAGTTAACTAGAATAACCTGAAAAGTGACACCTTAATTTTTAATCCTTTTTTATGTTCCCCTGTTATATCTTTTGTTCAAGGGGTTTATTACAATGGTCTAATGCTGAATGATTTAGCTGCTGGTATCTCTTATCTACCGTATATTCATGTAACAAGATTTCCTAATGTCAAACATGTAACGAAATTTCAACCTAATTTGGATACTTCAAATATTTTCAAATAGTAAGTCCATGTTCTTGAAATAAATACCTTTGATGCCATCATACTTGTGAAAAATTGTGTAACGCATCCATGTTTTAAGTCAATGAATTTTAGTAGCCGTGGTATACGAATTCCGCTTTTTAAATTATTACAGACTACATCTGGAGAAATTTTGAAACGTTTCAGTTTGATCAAAAAGTGTCCTTAAAGAAACCGGCTATATTCTTCATGTCATATCAAAATGGCCCTGTCATGGAAGATAGGAGCTACAGTCTTCAGAATAAATAAATATGTCAGTAGGCATCTTAATGCAATGACTGACACTAGCCTACACTGAAAGTGTAGCATAAACGTCCATCATATAATTACCAAGTTTACCCAACAGTCTCCAGAAATATGTATCAATTAAGGCATGAACTATCATTAAGGCGAAGAATGCTTTCCTCAAGAAAATATTTCTGTAAATATGCTTTTGATTGGTGTCTGCATTGCTGTAAATTATTTAAGCTACATATATTTCTATGTAAGTGATTGGAGTTTGTATTTGTCTCAAAGTTTCCTGTTGATGCCATTCAACAAACCTTTATGCAACCTTTATGTGATGGCATTATAACTTTACTACTAGTAAATTCGAACTATCATTAACATAAAAAACTGATATTAGTACAGAACATTTAAAATATCTTGAATCAAACAGACGATTCATATCGCCGCATTTTTAACATCCAAGTCATGAATTATAAGGTGATAAAAGACACAGTTGATTTCGTCACTCTTAAAATTCAAATGCGTCAGTGGCACAGCAGTTAGGGCTCTCGCCAACCATCCATGTGGTCCGGAGTTCTATCCCCGGTCGATGAGGCAGTCCTTTACCTCGCTAAGCCTGTAATAAGACTGTTAAACAGGAAAGGTTGGGCATGAGGCTAGCAACAACCTTCCTGTAAATATAAACACTGCTACAGAAACTTCAAGCCTCTAGCTTGAAGGTGCCGTATGTTCCACTGGAACGTGAAGGAATAGAAAATTTAAATGCGGTGCCAGGAATTCTATAGTAAGTTGTCCAATGTATATTGTGTCACTTTCCAAAAATTTTACTTTGCAGACACAATTAGATTGCTTTGTAGTGTATCTAATGTTTCGAATAAAACTCTGATGTTGTGCTTACTGATTACGCTTCTGGTATCATCTGACATTTTCGATCTATGTGGATTGATAACTGTTGGGGCCTATCTCTATGAAGCAGTTTTGAAATTTTTGTAACCAGGACGCCACTCTGTTTTTCGGCTAACTTAAAACTATTTTGTACTTTGTACGCTATGAAATCATAAAAATATTCTTTTAGCTGAAATTTGAAATCAGTCCTTTTTTGCATAATAGATAGTTATTTTCAAATATATATACACTGTTTTTCTCTTTGGGGTTTAGTTCTTCAGTTTCATCTAGACGAAACTATGGGGGTTCAGTTTCCATTGGTCTTCTGGCTGATAGAAAAATACAAAATGCAAGCCACGATGAACCAATCTTTGATGGAATTAACATAGACAGTTCTGGGAAGACATTTTCATCTTGGCAGAAACCTATATATTCTAATTCATTACAGTTATCGGATAGTGTACATATTACTAATGATGAGTCATTTAACCCTCAGGATTCTAATCATAATTCACTTCAAAGATGGCAAATCAACGAAACATCTACTAGAATGAGTGAACAAATCAACATGTGGTTATTATTTACTTTAATCAGTGCTGCATTACTAATAATAATCATCTTAATTACCATTGTAGTCTATAAATTTAATCACAACAAAACTGCAAATTCACGTTCTAAACCATTGTCAGAATACCAACCGAATAGTGAACAAATTCGTCTTTCTCATAGCTCAATAACTAAAAGATCACCTTCCATAGGTTCAATATTAAGTGTGGATAATCCCACAACTTTTAGAAATATAAATCAATACTTAAAACTATCATGTTTCCAACTACATAATCCATCTCATTCATTTAGTGAACGAACATCAAACAACGAAATAAAATCTAAATTTTTGAACACTGTGCCCACTCCACTTATTCTCGTCACTGAACCAGTAACAACAATAACAGAAAGAAGTAGTAACACTCTATGCAGAAATCCTGTAATTGTTACGAATGCATTTCATATTAACACCTGTGAAACTTCTCTTCAAAATTCAGTACAGTACAAAACAGTGACAAAAGCAAATGAAAGGGAATACAACTTTAGCTTGAACGATTCACCATTACTTAAAAAGTTTTCTGAAATGAACGATTCTGTTGAAAACGCTATGACTGAAAACGTTATCTTCTTGGAAAATGATCACATCGTGACATCATATCCTAACGAAACTAGATAATTATGGGTTTTCCACCTATCACCTTCAAGTATTTCGTTAACCAAAACTAATTTACACATATACAATCATTCATCTAAAAACATTCCTCTTTGTAGTGGATTTAAAGCATCAAACAAACTGAAGGTTCACATTATTTTTATTTATTTTCAAGAACTAATACTAAAATCGTAAAAACATTATCATGGACTACATTGCCGGAGGTTTCTTACATTTTATCCGTCTTACTTTTACGCATGAAGATGTATATGGATGTATATACTTTAATCACTTCCACATATTCTTTTTATTTGTTCACAAAGTGCTGTTATTTTCTAAAAGGTACTCTAGATAACTACTTGACTATTTTATTTACAGTTTTGTTCTTGTCTACTGTTATGTCAAAATGTGACTGCCAATCAGATAAATGATGACGACTTTCTGTGTGGTAATAAATGGTAAACAATTATCCACATCTTAGCAACGCAAAAGATTCGTATACGAGTGATATTATAATAAGCGGTCGAAGACTTCCAATTTTTTTAAAAAAATGTAAAGGTTCCAATTTAAAATTATAAATTGCCCATCAATAAAGAATGAAAAAAAATGTTCACTATTATTACTTCGTGCTAAAGATAATCTTGGTTGAAATAGTTATACATGTATTTAATGTAATAGGTACTACTGAAATTAATGTTCGTAACACAGCTGTATACCTACTATCTCAAAGTATCACGTTTGCTAATGTAATTGCTTTTGTCCTTACTGTCTAAGAGTTCAAAACATTACTCTATAAGATTATTGCTCTCATGGATTCAAATGGACATAGTAATCAAGCTGCATGTCTCATTTCACTCGCTTCTCTGCAGTCTACTTTACCTGACTCAATGATTTCAGACGCCACCACTGCTTCTTCACACGATGGTCTCCATGGCAACTCGGAACTACATCTAGCTCATCGTTTCCTAGTCAGGTTCTAGTCAAGGACTTGGTACGTGACGTCATACAACGGTCTTCGCAGAATGTGTCCAGGTCATCTTCAATTTCTTCTGTATATTTGTTGAGCGATAGTTTCATACTCAGTTCACTGCTACTGCATTTTCAGAAGTCATTGTTGATTATTATTTCTGATCAGCCATTTGATCTTCAATATGAACCAATGACACTTGCTAATGAAAGTCTACAACCTGCTTAAAACTTGGGCTACCAAAATGCTCCATAGGGATATTGCATACAGTTTCGTTTGTTCTCTGTGTTTTAACTTATTAAAGTGTGACCAATAATGACGTTCTTTACTCTAGTGAGTATTAAAATTGGCTACAACTTGCTGATTTCTCAGATCCTAAGAAGTTTCAGAAAATGCAGAATCATGGGTGGCAACGTATTCTTATACATGAGATAACTGTCATAAAATAGGACTCGGGTACTGTGTTAGAGTATAATTTCATAATATAGTAAATTCATTTGGCAAAGTCTAACAGTGTTATACAGTATTATTTACTGATGACATTTTGAACACAATTTATTGCTCATAATTACATCAACGCTCAAGAAAACGTATTGAAAACATCACAATTTTTTAAAAGATATCAGAGAAAAGAAGTTTGCATAGTACCTCAAGAGTGGATTAAAAAGGTGGGAACAAGTATTCCGAAACTTGTAAAATTACTTTACCAACTTCAAAAATTTTCAAAAAAGTACTTGTCTGATTGTACCGACTAGAATATTAAATGTTTTAGGAAATTGTGAAAGAGGCACTATATGCTAATATCGAAGAACCTCCGTACGTGCATAGGACATGTTAATACTGATTACATAATTTTCAAACTTCTATTTTCTTTTGTCTTACCTATTACCAATAGATTGCAGCTTTTGTCTACTGTGTGACATAATGGCCGTGTTCCAGATTACGAAGATTCGCTTGGTCAACCTAGGGTTGTAATCAAACTTATCATGGAGACTATCGATAATAATGTGTGTCGATAATAATAAAAACAGTGAGCTAATTCAGCAGGCCATATACCCAGATTATTAATGCAATACTAAAAATAACATCAGACAAACGTGGTGATAAGCATATGCATGTACATTGAGTGGAAATTTCAAAAATTATTTACCGACACCATTAGTTATTTTTTTATTCAACGTTACCATTTCAGTGATATATCATGTACTTTCAGATGAGAAATGTTGATTTCTACATTGTTTTTTATCATTATTTTGAATAAATTACATTTTCCCAGATACTTTTAAATATATCTACGTTTTATAACTGTTGTTATTTTTATTGTCTGATCACTAGATAGTGCTAAAAGCAGATATTGCATTAATCGACTCATATAACTACTCAGAGTATTCAAGCTATGTAATCGCATGGATAGCGAAATGAATAAGTTTGTAGTTTTTATTTACTTAGAAAGCTTTAAGACTGGAACCTTTTAAGAGATAAACTAAATTTCTCCAAGAGTTGATTTGCAAGGACTTGATTTGTTGCTCACTAGTGACTTGCTACAGGACAGAGTATCTTGGAGAACTAGTGAGAAGTCGTGACCGGTGAAGTGCAACCAGTCGGGATGTGAGAGTGGTTGTTGCCAGTCGCACTATAATCACGAATTGGTAGAAGTCACAATTCATGAGCTGGCCACTGAATCGGGTTCGAGTGGCTCAATGGTGTACGAGCTTGCCTTGTAACCGGAAGCCCCTGGGTTCGAACACTGGTGGTAGGTGCGTACTGTGGATGATTTTCAAAAGAACTAGGATGAAACAGTGGTCCAGTAGTTCCCGCTGGTTTTCAGTGCTTCTCTAACCGATATCACTCCGTGATCAAACTCGAAAAATAGATTCCTAATCTTTAGAAAATAACGTCATCGCCAGGCGCATAAGTGACGAAAATTTGGTGAAATGAGCCAAGAAATACCAGCTCTTCAATTCGATCTACGCCAGCCGCTTTTGTATTTTGTTAAATAATACATAACTTACCGATATAGTGCTTTAGTGAGCTACCTAATAATTATTTATAGTATCACTAAGTCTTACATGTTTGAGTTAAGTACGTGTACAGCAAACCGTGATAATTTACTGTTTAGATGTTTAAGATCATTTATAAAATAGTCAATGAAGACAGATACCAACAAGAAACATATTCATTAAATGAAAGAAAATACCCCTGTCAGAAAATATCTAGAGGCCCAATTCCTCAAAAATACATTTTCACAGGTTATAATACAAAGCTTAAGCTAACCTTTACAAAGAACACTGAAAGGGAAAGCACTGTGTCACTTGCTCAAAATTCATCTAATGCTAAATCTGAATATGGCAACAACAACAATTTGTGGCACCACCATTTATTTCATTGGCCTCTCATCATCTGTGTATAGCCTAAATAAACTAATTAGGTTCACGTACAGAACAAATTCAGCATACTTGCAAATATTACGAGATGTCAGATGGTAGGAGGCTCTAAACTGAACATAGAGTGCTCAGAAAATCGCACTTATATAGTTTTAGATCCAGAGAGTACAATTTGTAACAAAAATAAAAGTTTGCATACACTGGCAAGGGAGTTACGTAATATGGACAAGAGGTAAGATAATAAGTAGCTAACAAATTAAGTAACAATATAGTGATTCCAACTTAAATCATAGAAACAAGAGGCAAGCAAAGTTATACTATGTAGTAGGAGGGATAAGTTGAGGTCAAAGATTATGCAATCAAGTGAAACAGAGAATAAAGATATACAATTATCAGAGCAAAGGAAGACTGACAACTGCTTTTTCTGAACAAATAAATCGGGTTTCAGGCGTCTGATAGATTTTCCTTCAAAAAACTTCAGAAAAACTGAAATACTCTATCTGTTGATGATATTAAATCACTTTGTGAGGTCCACCTCATGACTCTTATTGAAGATATGTTTGTCAATGGCATTACCGTAAGCATTTGTTCCCTTGATATGTAGGCTTTTCCGTCCATATTCAGGAAGTCACCAAATGGAGATATGTCAGTTTATTTCACCTATTTCATGCATGTCTATAAGCCCAACAGCATGTGTAAAACTACGTAATTTGGCTGCCACTAAGATATTTACGTAGCTAAACTCTCAAAAATCATTCTGCCTGACTATATACAAGAGGTAAACACCATTTATAGCTGTCTTATGATTCATTGTATCGATAATGAGCATAGAATAATAATTCAAGAAACATTCACAGATGTTTATCGAATTATATATCACCTAAATTTTACATAAGAAATTCATGTTTTACGCACAGCTGAAATTGTTTCCAACTGCCTGAATGACCTGCAGTTGTACCTTCATAAAGAATTCTTATTACGAATTTCCTCATCTTGACTGTCCTGCATATACACACAGTCGATATGCAAACTGATTATTCTCCTTGTCTATATCTAAATTACGACCTCATTCAACAATTAAAAGACAGTAGCATATGCGAAATGATCCACGACGAAAAAAATCTGTAGAGCCTTTCAAGTGAAGATATAAGTAAGACAAGACTGTTCAATAACATCAGTGTAATCCTAATTGCGAAGGACTGAATTACACCTCAGACTGTTCATCGCGAGTGAAAGAACAGGAATACATTGGATCACTGATAAAAAGACTCTATAAGACCTGGATTTCACGTGTGCATGACATATTTCTAATGTTACACAAACTCGAAGGCATACAGGTGAAAGCTGTTGTCTGCTTTAAGTAAAATTCTAAGTCGCGTCATCCTGAAAAAAATAAAAGATGCAACTGATACAGAACTCCGATCGGAACAAGCTGGATTCAGGAAAGTCAAATCACGTGCATATCAAATTACAACACTACGCACAACTATCAAAGAAGCATAGAAATGTAACAGCAGAAGACAAGACACGGAAACCAAGGTATATTTTCACTCGATCAATCCTCTACTTATAAATATAGTTTTTTTCTATTCGACACTAGTCATTAAATAGTGTAATGTGTCTAGTAATATCTTCGCTGCAGACTGAATTCTATCAGTCAAGCTTGCCAGTGACCAATCGAAAGTATTCCGTACAGTCTTATAGGAGGTCAATGGCGAGTATGAATAGTTCAGTGGTAACGTTTCTGACTGCTGCACTGGGTGATTCTGGTTTGAATTTCAGAAGGGACATGAGTTCCTTTAAGGTTGCAGATACGCCTTGGTGATTGGTGAGTTTCAGTTATCACGAAACTTTGGTCAAGAAAGGCTTCCAGTATCTGATAGCCTCCAACCATCTAACACCAACAAATATACAGTTTATATTTTTTAACCAATCACTCAGCGTGTGATTTTGATTTACATTAAACAACATGAAATAGAATATTCAAATATACATAGTATTCTTCAGCTAATACAGTATTGAGCTGTGGAAATATGTGAGAATGATGTTTCGTTGGAACGCATCGTCTGCAGCACACCACCGCAGAATGAAAGTTGAACATATACTACCACATCATCGGCTTTGAAAAAAGCCTTCAACAGCGTTCATTGCGAAGTAACTTCAAAACTGCTTCAACACTGTGGAGTTTTCCAAACCTCTACCAACCTCATTCAGCTGCTATACAACAATAAAATATGTCGAATGACTGAAAACGGAAAACTTAGCAAGGTGTGTGAATTGAATGCAAGAATAATACAACGCTGTCTACTGTCGTTGATGAGATTCCTAATTTTAGTGGACTGGATTATGCGTCAGATTGTGCATCACTAGCAAGAGAACAGGAATGCGTTGGACCATCGATAATGAGACTCTACAAGTTATGGATTTCGCGTCTATATGACTTATTTCTAATGTCATACAAATTCGAAGGCATACAGGTGAAAACCAACAAGTTGGATGAAGTGACAAACGTCGAAGATTAGATTTCAAGTGATGATAGAGAAGAAGGAAATGATTAAAATAACCAACAACAAGAACAAATACCAAGCACTATCGGTAGGATAAATTTGAAAGAAATCACCTCCCTTACTTACCCGAGCAGCGTCTTTTCAACTACAGAGAGACGACACGGATGAGGGTGTCAAAACCAGAATCCAAAAGGCGAGACTCACCTTCATCCTTCTGATATCAGTTTCGGAATCCTCTACATCCAGCAGAAACAGCAAAATTCGAATTTTCAACAGGAATGTTAAGTCAGTCATTACTACTATATGGCTCTGACAACTCGGAATGCGCTACATAGGAAGCATTCACAACAGCCTAATGCAGATTTTTGTCGACAGCAGCCCCCTTTACTGGCTCCATATTGAAGATCCGATTACCAAAAAGAAAGAATTAGCAGCAGTAAACTCTGGGAACGAACACACCAACAACTTGTCGCTCAACTAATATTCCGAAGATAATGGAGATGGACCGAACACACGTTAAGGAGACCGTCTAGTGACATGGCGAGTCAGCCCATTGCTTGGGTGGAACGCGAATGGGAAACAACAGGTTGTGTATAAGTCCGGCAGTGACATGGGGGACATCATATGCATACAAACTGTATTCAGTAAATGTGAATTAGAATAGTAGAGGTTAGTATTAATAACCCTGTTTGTAACTTTTCACCAAGAGTATAAAAGTAAATAGCCATTCTGGAGTATCACAGGGAAAGACAACAAGGATTCGAGCTTAAAGTCTGTTGGTAGGAAAGCATGTTAAACACAGGTTTAAGCAAAGCATCTGGTAGTAGTAATAACGGTTCGTTTTACTCCAAAACATTACTTATGATAAAGTATGGAGTTCACAGTATGTGGTGTAATATTGTATCTAATTTACTCAATAACATCATTTGGTTTAGGTAAAGAAAAATGATAATAGCAAACTTTTGGCATTAACAGTAACAATAAAGTTAAAATGTACAAAAAGTGCAAAATGATAATATTAATAACTAAAATTATGAGATAAATGAAATAGTTCCACTATAAACTACAAGTAGGAGAAGATCAAAGAGTCAGACAATGTGGATTTAGACCATTTGTCACATGATTTCAGGTGCCTATTAACTGCCGTTGTAACGATCTGACATGGTGGCACGCCACTTGCCCTACCGACAACCTTTGATACCCTTCGCAGTGTAGAATTGTCCGTTTTGAGTGACTACGAGGGATACAATAAAGAAAAATACGTAAGGTGCAGGAGTTAACAAACTCTAAACATAGAAACTGAGTGATACCTGATTACCTTAACTTCTTAATGTAGAAGGTTAGAAAAAAATATCTCCTTAGAAATCAACAGGATGTGGGATGACCAAGAAAGGTCAGAACTATTTCAAGTTACTTAATGATTGACTTAATTTCTATTCCAATGGTCTCTGTGCTACAAGCGTCATATGAAGGAACCGGTTTTTGTAGATCACGTCTAATCTTTAGGGTGAAGTTGACTGTCTGACATTAGGAAGGAAATAAAAAGAGACTATTTAGCTTAGATCACTTGCTGGTATTCTGTTGTAACGGCAGAAGACAAGGGCCAGGCAGCAGATAGTTTACCGAGAAAATCAAGAGGTATTTATAGTTTTTATATTCATTATTATTAGCATTATTGTCAGCAGAGAAGCAACCTTTTCTGATTGATTGTTTTCTTGCTGAAAGTTATTCTGTTGTCTCTTTGTTGGCGTTTCTCAGAAATTCAAGCCATATATCTGCAAATCATATTTCCACACTTTAACTTCACTGTGACTGGCTGATGAGGTCAAGCTTTGTTACTGTTTTTCTTATTCGGGACGTGAAAATTGACGTAATTTGTTGTCAACAGTTTAGGCTTGCAGCCAGCTGCCACCACACTGCAAAAAGCTATTAAGTTTGAAATAATCAAATTTTCAAGTAACTGGAAGTGAGATAATTTGAGATAGACTGTTAAACACCGGTTCATGGAAATATGAAGTTTATTAACCACAGAAGTAAAATTCAGAATCTGTTGCTGAAAATGGACTCTGAATAAACAAATATTGAACACAGACCACATCGAAAATTATGATTCAATTCAAATTCAAGCAGTTTTTAGGGATTCAATTTATACTGCTCATATCATTGGGTAAGCTAAAAGCCAATTAGTTCTTTTTGACTTTATTGACAAAACATTAAGAGATTTATTTCCTTTAATATTGCTTTCACACAGTTCATTGTCTGAGATTTAGTGACAATTTTATTTTGCGTAATTACTATTTAGCTACTAATAAACAAGCTCATCAAGCAGTGTACACGATCAATCATACGCATTTTCGGAATCCTATTCGTTCACCGAGCATGCATATATATATAATATATATATATATATATATACCTCGTAACATCTTGTTTTAACCAAAGAAGGCGTATTCTGATAAATATTAACTTAAAAGGCACTTGATAATTCCAAATGTTCATTAGTATGTGTCAGGATGAAAAGATAAACACTGCGGCTACACCGAAATTTGGTGCATGAACTATAAATCACAATTTGCAGTACGTGAACAAATCATATGTAAATAAGCAGTAGTTATCTGGCAAAACTAAAGGGTTAGTTATACAGTTTACCTAACAACAGGATCGCAAAATGTTTCAACTTCTATATGACATTTATTTTGCTGTGATCATTATTGCACGTGAGAGATGTGTCCGTGATAATTAAATTACATATTTGATATTTTGTTGGAAACGTAAGCCACTAAGCAAACGTTTGCTTGGATTGTTTATTCTCCAATTTATAGAGCTTAACGCTACCTGTATATGCTATATTACTTGTTATTTTATAATCTTATTTTCCCTAGGCTACATGTGACATTACCAGTTCAAAGTGAACTATAACCTAATAAGATATGATACATTGTTTGTTAATCACATTTATCTTTGATATTATGATGTTATGACGCATAAGCAACACTTAACGATTAATGCACTATCCGGTTTGGTTAATGAAAGGTGAACGTAGAACTGCAAATTCGTCTATTTGTGATCACCTGTTAGAGACTGGTCATTTTGCCCCACGTGATTCATCCTTCAAGGTTATCTACACGGCGAAATCGAATAGCTCCAAAAGTTTACGTTTTCTTCACTTATGCCTACCCAAAGCTTTAGCTATACATGAACAGAAACCTAAATTATGTGTTCAAAAACGTTTTGTCAAACCCCTTTCTTTACCTTGGTATTATTGTTGTGGTTTTTATTTTACCACTTGCATTCATTCCACTTCACGTCACATCTTTATTCTTATCGTAATTGTACTCCTAATTTCGAAAATTTTTAAACAACACTTGACATTTTTAAAACACTTTTGATATCAATTCACTTAAAAACAATCTTTAATAATTTTGCACTTTATCCGCTTCAGCTCTACCCTTTATAACATTTTAATTATCGTTATTCTTATCACATATATATGTATATTGACTGAGCAATTATTTAGTGCCACTTAATAACCTTTTTCTGTAATATAAATACGACTGTAAAGCTTGAAAATGAAGTCGATGAAAAGAAATTTCTTCGCTGAACAAAAACTGTGTTAATACAAAATTACTTTAAGTGTATAGTTATGGTGAACTGCTTTTGATCTGCATATGTGACAGACTGGTTTGATTTGATTAGCTGTCTGAGTTCATTATACAAGAATTCACCACTATAATTTAGACTTAAAATGATTATTTCATAGGATTACATTTACAGCGAACAGTAACTTTTAGCGAATGTCAGACAACTTGTAGTCAAAAGGCAAGCATCCATATGAAATGACATTTGTGCTCTGTTAGGAAATAGTTGAATGCGTCGAAATAAATTCACATCAAACTGCCGACAGTAAGAAACAGGCCTATTGTCTCCGAAGTGTCTTCACTCTCAAATTCTTGGCAGAGCCTTCTATCAAGTTTAAAATATAAATCTATATCGTAATATTTCAGTTGTCATCATTTGAGAGTTGGGTGAGAGAGTTTTGTTTGGATGAAAATGGAGCGGACACATTTAGACTGTTAGTATTTTGTTGGCCGCAACCTAGATTACTTGTGATAATTCCAGTCATTAGCCAATCTGACAAAACTATTTTTAGACAAAGTGTCCCACAACTTAATGTTACATTTTGACATAAAAACATGTACCAGAAACATTGGTGACAGAAATAAATGTTTGAAACGATACATGTACACTTTAAACATAAGTACATATCTGACGGTTAAATATAGTTATATACCGAAATCATGGTCTATGTCTTGGCGAGTGTTTCACAGTAATAGTAGTAGTAAACATTATCCTAGAGAACCAATGCTTTACAGAGGGACTTAAACTACCGAGTTCTACATACAACAAAAAGTGTATTGCTTAGTTAAAGTTCTTATTTACTGAATAATTACTTAATCATTGTTCGTTACACGAAAGCCGAATAATAGTTTGCAATCCAACTCCCGTTTAATCGTAAGCCGAATTTTTATGTCGTAGATAATGAAATACCAGTTGGCTAAATCTGATCTATAAAGTCTCAAAATCTCCTATTGAATTTGAAAGTTAAAGATTATGCATGATATATTTCTGGCCATTAACTGAGGGCTTTTAATGAATGTTGGACAGAGAAGTTACACTGACTGTGAACACTATCCTGACTGCTGTAATATATTTTTGAGCTGTAGATATGAATCAAATTTTAAATTAGAGCATTAACCTTTTAAGAATCTTGTCCTATAACAAGATAGTGTGTATTCACTTAACGCGAAGAAATATGATTCATTGAAAATGAAAACAGAACAAAATTAAATTCATTCTTGATAAATTAATACAGTTCAAAAAGACAGACAACTCAGCAGATCAATGATATATCTGTTTGTTATTTCTTAAGCGTTGATTTTTAGGTACTTGACTAGCACTATAGTCGATATTGTCATGAACTTGTGGGAAAAACCAGATTCCTATTCAGTAGTTAAACAATAATGTACTCGGCTATTAACCCTAAGCTTTGATAGAAACACAGATGAACCCTGCAAAGGAGTTTGAGACTAGAACGAAATGAGAGTCAAGCGTTCCATAATATTTGCTGGTTATCTAACCGTTCTCTTCTTTCTTTTTCAATGATGCAATTAAATACACACGTACTAATGAAAGCCACTTGCATTGTGCTTTAATGAGTGGTATCCAGTATGAAGATTCTTGAAACAAACTAGCAACAAGCACGCTACCGACTTAGTGGTTGATTCGCTTTGAATATTAGCAATTACTCTGACATTGTCGGTGGTCCGACAGACCAAATACGAGGCGCGGGGTTCAGTTTCCAGCCTACACACTCCTGAACCTCGCCCAGCTTACTAGTTGATAGTAAATAAGCCTGGGAAATAGGGATGAGTGGGAGTGAAGTTAGCAAGCTCACACCATAATAACAATACCACGTCCAATTCGACCTCAAAGCTTCAAGCCTGTTGCCTTATGTTTCACGCGGAACGCAAAGGAGTAATATATATATATATATATAAATTTACTTTAATGCTTTTGTTTATGGCCATGACCATATAATTCTATGAAAAATAGAAAAAAAAATGATTACTGGGAAGGTTATAGCATTTAATAAGCGATTATTTTATTTAGACAAGTATTGGATTTTTTATTTCACAGTACATGAATGCATTATAATGTACCACTAATTTTGATTCTGAGTTCTTCTCTATGGATCAGAAACTTGGTGCGTCATGGAAAGCATTTCCGAGAGCCTGATACTGACTTTTATCAACAGCTGCCCTCTTCTCTGGCTACATATTGAAGAGCAGTCGACCAGCTTGATAAAACTGGCAACAGACCATAACTCAAGTGGAACGCGAAATGGAAAAAAATGAGTTGTGCGCGGGTCCGATGGTGACATGGAAGAAATTCTGTGTGGGTGAGGTAGCAGCCTATGGGACATCATAGCGTCAGCTGAAGAGGACTGTAGAAAATAGGACAAAATGGAGATGTGTTGATGAAGCCCTATGTTCCACTCGGAACCCAAACAATAAAATAATTTCGGTTGTAGCTGATGACATCTCATCCTTATGGAAAATATGCATTCTCATTATCCCTTCGAAGTTATACAAATATACACACAAATATACAAATTTCACACATTCAGCAAAGTAATTAAGTCGGTTTTAATGACAATAAAGTGCCCACCATCACACAAACCTAATGATACTAGTTTCGAGACGTATTTAATGCATCATATATCTCTGTAAGCTGATGTAAACTTCGATAACCAATTGAATTCAGCTAAATAACATCTAAATCATGTGATTCTGTCAAACTGCTCTCTTATTCGTCAAGCTACCGATCATATCATATACAGCTGTGGCCTTTATATATCATTTATCCGTACGCAACAGCTGAAACCTGAGCATATTAGTCAATGAGTTGTACTGGATGTTCCCGGAATTGAAAAACATACATACTATTGTACGTTAAAAGCTGAATCACTATTTATCCAACACATTAAATTATATTTATGTGATCGAGATTAAAATGGTGACTGGATTAGACTAGTTTAACCATACCTGACTAAAGTAATTATTGCTGTTTCTTTGCTCAGAATGCAAAAATATTTGACAATGACTACCAGTTTAAAGGAATCTTGACCTATACTTTCGATGCGAGCAATATACTATGACCAGCCTGTTATAATCAATCAGTCCGTCAGTTATTTCTATCATGTTAACAAAGCCAGATGCTTTAGCTAGATACATGATATAATTCATAATGCTCTTTAGCATCCTGCTTGCTTATGTGGCTGGTTGTTGAGTATGCATTAGTGAAATTATATCTCTGTTACTAATCATTCGAAGTCATGTCAAAGTCGTCTACAGAGTAAGAAGTAGTCTTCCTAAAGGTGTACGAATCAGACTTCTTAAAACTGCAGAAGCAATGGCGATTCACTCGCTAAGTCCTGAACTCTGCATATAGTAGAAGTTCGTTCAATCACTACACTTGCAATGGACGTAATCTATCTTATTACCCGACAAGTAAATCCTACCTAATCTTTTTTCTGTCTCTTCATTAGTATTATTTTGTCTTTACAGTTGTAATATTTTACATTTTCAACTTTCTTATTCTCTACCCTCACCCGATTTAATTTCTACACCTCACTACCACTGTTATTGACTTGACCAACACTCAATTTCTAGTCATTTATGTTACGTCATCCAACTTAATTGCTCAATTTCAGTTCTAATTTAAATGGCATTATTCTCTACCCCACTTCTACCTAGTCTCTACCTGCAATTACCTCTGTTGCTATCCTGACCTAAGTTGAAACATTTTAGTCAATTATATTATGTCATCTAACTTATCAAAAACAGATCCAAAAAAACTCAATCTTACTTTATTTGCTGTCTGATTAACCTTGTTTCTATGTTAAATCATTTTTGTATTACCTGATCAATTACCTAAACTTGACAAACCTCATGTACACACACACAAATAATTATATATAAATGCGATTGTACAGCTATGCGGATGAATTCGTCGAAAAGAGTCTCTTCGCTGAACGTCTTTTCTTTTTCAGAATTTTTTTTTTATTTGTTATCTGATAGAGATCCTATTAAATGCTTGACATTTCTGTAATCATAAAATCTTAAATCAAATTCATTGAGCCTATTACTTGTGAATATCAAAGTTTGTTTAGACGACGCGGCTATTAATCAATCACTTTTCTCCTTCGCTACTATTATAAACAGTAGGAAAATGCAAGATAAACAGTATGGATCCAACGGACATGATTGCATATAAGTCTTTATTGGGGTCTCTTTCTTCTCAGGGTAAACGACAGCAGTAATACTTTATTGAAGTTCTCGAATTTCTAAACCGAATCTGTGGATCTCTATTGGTAGTTAAATCCAGCAACATCAAACACCTGGAAATCTAAAACTTTAATAGACGAGATTGAAACATGTAGCACGAAAAGTTGGTAGTTGTAACTCAATAGGCTGTTAGGTCACGCTTGGAAATTCACTCTTGTTTTGACTATCAATGAGAATAATAACTTGAATGCAAGTACACACATCAGAGGAATTCCAAATAAGAGAACCACTCTAACTGGATTCGACCAATCCACTGAAAGAATCATTATTTAAATAACTCTTATTCGTAGAGAAGGTTTCATAACTTGATCAAAAATACAAAGCCTTAATATAACGTTTGTACTTTTCCCATTGTTTGAGAGTTTTAAGTATACAACAGATTGAAACATATGCTAACTGTTTGAGGAAGAGTTAATATACCACATATACTGCACATTGCATTTCCCAAAAGAGTCATTTCTTGAAGTATGACATTGTAGACGCATTTTGAAAAAACATATTTTGCTATTAGAATATTCGAAAAAAACACAGTAATTTCTGGATCAGTTTGCGAACATGTTAATTTAAAGAATAAATAAATAAACCTTGATTTCCACGTACACATCACTGAATCTAATGATTATTACTTACCCTCCTAATTTAATGCATGTTACGACCATTTGGTTAAATTACAAGCTTCGTCAACCACTTTAAAGCTTATATCTCAACTTCACAGGACGTCTAACTTTCGTATTCTGTAAAAATTCTCATCACCAGACATATCTGCCTATAACGTTTCCTCATTCGACTGGTAAACTGAAATAATGAAAAGTAAACACCTTACTCTGAAAGCTGCTTCATTTCACTGAATAATTCAATAAACGAAATCTTCATTCTCAGGAGGATAGAGAACGTTTCATAATTAGTCTCATCACTGTATAATAATTGTTAAAAAATAGAGTACTCGAAAAGTAACAACGGTTCGATAAATTTTTCATTCATAAGAATGCAAAAGAACATTAAAGTTATTTTAGTTACATTTCTATATCTCGTACAAGCCAACAGTAAACAGACGTGACTGAGGATTAAGTTCAGTCAATCAGCTATTTCGGATTGAAATATGCTTTTTATTGAACCATTATCGGCCACTTTATGTAGATTAAATGATCACGAAAATATGATTGTATTTTGATGAACATCCAGAAGTGAAGTTGTCGTTTCGATCAAGTACACTACTGCCAGTAGATCATTAACATGTCAACTGACTACTAGCATGCCAGAATTAACTAATTTTTTCACTCCTTTCGGTTCCGAGTAGATGATAGGGTTCTCATCTCCAGGTTTTGAAGTTCCAGTAGTCATGGGGTTGCTTATCCGCGATGAATTGCTAGTCTCATGGTCAACCTCTCCTCTTCACTGGACTTACTACTGGCTGAAAGAAGGTTTGGAGTGTGTCATTTGTGAGTCGAACCGTGACAGAGTTCTTGGCTGGCGAGCATTCTACCACTGAACCGTCAACGTATAAAATACTAATAATGATAAACATATCTAACTCATAGATTCTCGCTTGGCTAGTTCTTAGAATTCCTTGTTGCTGATGATTTTTGCCGTTTGATCTTCAATATGTAATGAAAGTGGCGGTTGAAAACGGTCAGCTAGAAATTCTTGTCGTTACTTATATGGCAGAACCGACTTGACTATTAAATCAAAAATCTGTATCTTCTTCTCTGTGGCTAGCTGACTATACTGTCACGCTGAATTCAGATAAATGAGAGTCTATCTTGACTTTATAATTCATTCCTACTTTCTTCATCTTCATTCGTGCTGTCACCTATTGTTGATCTCATTCAGATTTATTCCACTGATAGTGTTTTTAGTATTTGTTCCTGTTATTGGTTATTTTCATCACCACTCTCTTCTCTTTCTTCACTTGAAGTTTTGTGTTCACTGTCTGCCGCTTCTGCCAACTTGCTGGCTTTCACCTGTATGCCTTCAAATTTGTGTAACACTAAAAATATGTCATCCACACGCGTAATCCATAACTTATAGAGTCTCATTGTCGATGGTCCAACGCATTCCTGTTCTCTTGCTAGTGATGCACAATCTGACGAATAATCCAGTCCACTAAAATTAGGAATATCATCAACGATAGTAGACAGCGTTGTATTATTCTTGCATTCAATTCACACACCTTGCTAAGTTTTCCGTTTTGAGTCATTCGACATATTTTATTGTTGTATAGCAGCTGAATGAGGTTGGTGAAGGTTTGGAAAACTCCACAGTGTTGAAGCAGTTTTGAAGTTACTTCGCCATGAACGCTGTTGAAGGCTTTTTTCAAAGCCGATGATATGGTAGTAGATATTCAGTGGTATGCTACAGACAATGCGTTCCAACGAAATATCATTCTCACATATTTCCACAGCTCAATACTGTATTAGCTGAAGAATACTATGTATATTTGAACATTCTATTTCATGTCGTTTAATGTAAATCAAAATCACACGCTGAGTGATTGGTTAAAAAATATAAACTGTATATTTGTCGGTGTTAGATGGTTGGAGGCTATCGGCTACTGGAAGCCTTTCTTGACCAAAGTTTCGTGATAATTGAAACTCACCAATCACCAAGGCGTATCTGCAACCTTAAAGGAACTCATGTCCCTTCTGAAATTCAAACCAGAATCACCCAGTGCAGCAGTCAGAAACGTTACCACTGAACTATTCAGACTCGCCATTGACCTCCTATAAGACCGTACTGAATACTTTCGATTGGTTACTAGCAAGCTTGACTGATAGAATTCAGTCTGCAGCGAAGATGGCACTAGACACATTACACTATTTAATGACTAGTGTCCAATAAAAAAACTATATTTATAAGTAGAGGATTGATCGAGTGAAAATATACCTTGGCTTCCGTGTCTTGTCTTATTCTGTTACATTTCTATGCTTCTTTGATAGTTGTACGTAATGCTGTAATTTGATCTGCACGTGATTTGACTTTCCTGAATCCAGCTTGTTCCGATCGGAGTTCTGTATCAGTTGCATCCTTTTTTTCAGAATGACGCGACTTAGTATTTTACTTAAAGTAGACAACAGCTTTCACCTGTATGCCTTCGAGTTTATGTAACATAAGATATATGTCATACACACGTGAAATCCAGGTCTTATAGAGTCTTTTTATCAGTGATCCAATGTATTCCTGTTCTTTCACCGCGATGAACAGTCTGAGGTGTAATTCAGTCCTTCGCAGTTAGGATTACACTGATGTTATTGAACAGTCTTGTCTTACTTATATCTTCACTTGAAAGGCTCTACAGATTTTTTTCGTCGTGGATCATTTCGCATATGCTACTGTCTTTTAATTGTTGAATGAGGTCGTAATTTGGATGTAGACAAGGAGAATAATCAGTTTGCATATCGACTGTGTGTATATGCAGGACAGTCAAGATGAGGAAATTCGTAATAAGAATTCTTTATGAAGGTACAACTCCAGGTCATACAAGCAGTTCGAAACAATTTCAGCTGTGCTTAAAACATGAATTTCTTATGTAAAATTTAGGTGATATAGAATTCGATAAACATCTGTGAATGTTTCTTGAATTATTATTCTATGCTCATTATCGATACAATGAATCATAAGACAGCTATAAATGGTGTTTACCTCTTGTATATAGTCAGGCAGAATGATTTTTGAGAGTTTAGCTACGAAAATATCTTAGTGGCAGCCAAATTACATAGTTTTGCACATGCTATTGGGCTTATAGACATGCATGAAATAGGTGAAATAACGTGACATATCAGTTGCATCTTTTATTCTTTCCAGAATGACGCGACTTAGTATTTTACGTAAAGCAGACAATAGCATGATTGCACGCCAATTCTCGCAGAGGCTCAGGCTGTCACTGTTTGGTTGATTGACTTTCTTCTAATCAGTAGGTACCATCCTAGCCTATCCGCTGTAGTCTCTGGATCAGCTTTATAGCTTCCGGAAGAATTCCGTCTGGCCATGCTACCTTCAAAACCGGGTCTCAGTAGCTTTATCGCATTCAAGATTTCTGCTTTCCTTGGAGGACTGGTGTGCACTGGTGGACAGTTCTTTGCGTGCTGTTGGTGGTATTTATGAACGCATAGCAAGTGGTGGTCATTTTGATAGTACTGTAAGGTGGTAAGCCCATTGTTTTATTTATCTTTGGTGATTAGTTTCCCTTGAACATCTTTTATAGATTTCACCTGCGTTAATAACCTAGTTATCTGATGTAATGTTTTGAGGTCTTCTTGTTCTGCCCAAGGTAGCCCAAATTTAGCAAGTCGACCATGGATATCAGGTGTGCGTTGGCAGGCGATCGAACCTCGGACCGTGTACATGGTCGGCGAGAGTCCTAACCACTGTGCCACCAACGCACCGACGCACCACTGGACGGACATTCCAAATCCCAATGCTTGGTTTCGCTTTCGTTGGAAGAAGACACATCGGATGACTGGCTAATTGAAAAGTTTTACCAGCCCTCATTATTCCGTCTCTCCGATTTCAGTACAGAATATGTTTTTTTCATTCTCCTAGTGCTCTGAAGTTTCTGTAGCGACTGGAGTGATTTTTTGGGGTAAGATCTATGGACTCATACCCCAAAAGTCTCTCTTTCCCTTAGCCTAGGATCGGCTAGGAAATTAGGAGATTAGTAAACTATTCAGGGTTATTATTCTACAGTTTCAATTGAATAAAATCATTTTCGCGCTACAGGCATTTCCTGTTTTAAATGCTTTCTAATGAAACCTTATTTTTCAAAGCATAATGTTTAAACAGAATTATTCTTCGTTGTGATTGTTATTTTGAAGTGAACTGTCCATTGACTAGATCGAAATATTCAGAATTTATTGAAATTTCATCTTCTACTATGAATTCTTTGACAATGCTCTTGAATATGCACAGTTCTGATTTCATATTAAATATATTTATTTGAAACAAATCATAACAGCGGAGTGCTAATAATTTTATGACTTTTCGAGTACGATTTATTGCTCATATCCATCCCAAAATATGATAACGTCATCCAGTTAATAATATTGTATCACTGTGTACTATGTGAAATAAACTTATCTATTATGGGACTAAATTCTATCACAAGGCCTAGATTCTGCACTTACATAAAATTCATGGTAGAGCCTAGGACGGTCGTTTTTGCCCAACCCGGCACTTTAAAGCTTTAGGACTATTGTGAAACTTCTCACAAAATGTTTTGTTGCTGTCTTGTCAGTCAGTCTTACAATCTAAATTATTACCGGTTAATGTTATTAAAAAAAACCCAGCTATAAACAACACCCCACCTCAGTGTATATTTCTAGTTATATGTACTGAAATATCTAGCTTAATATGATGATATAAGTCTGACACCTGTACAACTGTTGTACAAAATCTGAAAAGCAAACAATTACTGAATTAGATGATAAACATATTAGACAGCCTGGTTGAATCACTGGGCTACCGAAACTGCTTTCCACCAAGATGCTTAATTTCACCTGGATTTGTCACTGTTTTAATCATCCAAGGATATCAAATGAACTGTACATGAACTTGAGCGCTGATCTAACTTGATTTCAAGTTAACACTAAACAATACTTCTACGAAATAAATATGTACTTCAGACCAATACTTTGCATGAAATACTGTATGATGAAAAAGGTATTCTAGAACTAAAGACGCTGAAAATGTTTGTACCATTGTCCGAAATAAAACTTTATCATTATTATTAAAAACAACGATTAATTCTAAAAGAACAAAAATGCAATAATCATTATTATTTCCTTTAATTCCTTGAGGAACATATGGCTTCAGCCGCGCGTCTCCAATGCGCTCGGTTCTCTGCTGGAGTTTTCACCTGGCTCCAAATCTGCCCTCTTCACATGACCTCCTCCAAGTCACCCTTGGACGACCAACTCGTCACTTTTCCTTCCGAGTTCCACAGACAAGTGTGTTTAAATGTATAGTATCCGCTTGTGTATTTTAGAGGTGATACAAGCAGTAACAAAGCGTGCTGATAGTTGGTAAAATAACCTTTAGACACCTATTTTAGTGGTTTATAATGCCTAGTTCAGGTACACAACCATCCTGGTTAGCATTTATGATGATATTCTTAGCAGCTACAGACATCATCATCTCAAGGTAGATTTTGCATAGAATTTTCTCTTGGCACTCTTCATGTTTTGTTGAAGAAAAAGCGTTTACCTCTCATACGATCTTTGTTTATGAACAATTCTTAATAAAGTAAGTTGATTTGCAAGAATAATGTTAGGAAAATTATCCATATTTTTGTTAGGGATGCCTGATATAATTGTTAGAAATAAATGAAACAATATCTGCTAGAAGTGCTATTCAATCCCTGTATGCCAAAGGAAATTAAGTTTCAAATGTTGGTTTGCAGGGGTTTGATTGGTTACAGGATTTCATCATGAGCTGACATTGATTAGAGAACAACTGGAAAACCTAGGTTAACTGGAGAGCTGTTTTCGTTCTAGTTTGGGACTCTTCATTACTACGCATCCGCTGGGGTCCGAACCCAGGACAGATAGGTTAGAGTAAGGGATGAATTTAAACAAATAATTTTCATATACATATATATATATATATATATATCGTTATCTCGCGTTATCTCGCGCGAAACATGTCACTTGACTGCTTTCGCATTTACAACCTTCATCTGGTTAGCCAATAAATGCTTTATGAGTTAGATATGTTTATCACCATTAGTATTTTACACGTTGATGGTTCAGTGGTAGAATGCTCGCAAGCCACGAACTCTATCCGGTTCGACCGACACACTCCTCACCTTCTCCCGACTGGTAGTAAGTCCGATGAAGAGGAGAGGTTGACCATGAGACTAGCAATTCATCGCGGATAAGCAACCCCATGACTACTGGAACTTCAAAACCTGGAGATGAGAACCCTATCATCTACTCGGAACCGAAAGGAGTGAAAAAATTAGTTAATTCTGGCATGCTAGTAGTCAGTTGACATGTTAATGATCTACTGGCAGTAGTGTACTTGATCGAAACGACAACTTCACTTCTGGATGTTCATCAAAATACAATCATATTTTCGTGATCATATAATCTGTATAAAATAGCCGAAGATGGTTCAGTAAAAGGGGAAACCCCATAGTGGATAAATGTAAGAAAGTCACCTCCCCCTATCCACTACCACGCAAGTAGGCTGCGAAAATTAGTTGATTGTTAAACTTGCATATTGGTGGCGACACTCTGTTTACAGTATCTTTCATGTGTGAAATCTCTGCAAATAATGAAAAAGCGGAATTATCATCAACTGGGTATAATGTACGACATTGTGACAATTCTAGTTAAGTTGAAGTCATATATATATATATGCAACTAATTATATCGAGTTCATGCGTATCTTAAGATATGAGAGAAACCACTGAGAAAATAACACTAACTAAAACTAGTCAGCAATCTAACAGGAACCTAAGAAGATGGTGTATACCACATGAATTCACTTTCGTCCCTGAAAAATTCAATCAGTATCAAAAGCAAAGTATGAAGATATAGACAGTTCTAAGAGATGTTAGAGTGCATGCATATACTGTAGAAATATTTCGGTCAAATAATAAATATTTTAACTCATATATGCAACAGTTGTCATTTTATTAAAAACAAAATCCTTTAATCCCTGTTTATTAGTCTTCTCTATAGCAACAACAAGCTCCTCTGCACATAATAACTCTCGTTGTGGCTTTATTTTCATGCTGTAGTGTGTATTTTTTCATTTCTTGCAATTTCTGTTGATTTTATGAAACATAATAGGCGGGAAGATATTCATGAATAATCTGCATCGAGACACTAACGTAAAGTACAAGACCAGTAGTAGCTGAATTGCTTGTTTATTATGGTTTCTACCTTTTTTAACAGTGAGTTTTGAAGATAAAATTCAATTTTAGTTGACTCAGATGTTGAGAATTCCAGTAGTATGCGAATGCTTTCCAACTGTCGAACCTAACTAATGACCGTTACATCATCACATCGTTCCGAATCGTACAACTCACTCTCACAAAAATAGACATTTTTCTTTACTCTGTCTTGAAGTTCTTTTTAAATCAAAGAGCTCAATACTGTCTCTTGACCTATTTAACAACTTTTGGACATTACATGCCTAATATTCCTGAGTGATTTAATATAAGCATGTGGAACCCGAAAGGGAGGCGGCGAGTTGGTCGTCAGTGCAAGGGTGACTTGGAGGAGGTCATGCGAGGAGGAGATGAAAGCATGTGGACAGACCTGGAGCGGGGTGAAAAAGTTGTCAGAAAACCGAAGGCAATGGAGGTGCGCAGCTGAAGCCCTATGTTCCTCTAGGAACTAAAGGATACAATAATAATATATATAATATGTACATTTCGCTAAAACCATAATGTTCACTTTGTGCACTTTATGTTGAAACTTTTAAGTGACACATTTTGTATATCTTTTGTTTTAATCAAGATCGTTTTTTAAATGTAACTTTTCGCGGAAAAGAGAAATTTTCACCCCTTTGTTTACACTTGGTCTTCTCCCTTTCCATGACCATCTGTTCTCCTTGTTAATTATGTAATTGTGTAATCACTTAGGTCCCAAACAGTTTTACTGTATTAACGAATGGTGTGTTGTGAAAAATAACTCTTTATATTCGAATCAAAACAAAGTTTGTAACTTAACTTAGCTAGTTGGTTACTTTGGAAGCCCATTAGACAAATTCATATTGGCAAATGAAACTAATGAACAGCAATTTCAGATAGTGAATTTCGAACAGTAATGACATAATAAATAGATTGATGACTCCGTGTTGTTATTATTTGCATTTCACTGTCTTCATTATTTTAACAGATAGTCAAACTGGTCTAGATTTAACACTTGCACTTATTTGTTCAACTTATCTAAAGCTTTCTGCGACTATTTGTTATTGGTCTAAATCACTCTGAAGAAGTTTGCTATTAATGTCTTAAAAAAGCTCCATAACCAGCAGCATTTAAGTGGTTTTATGCAGGTAAGCGATAACAGGTTTAAAGGTTTCAATCTTTCTGTTGCAATCTTCTAGTGCAATATAAATTCACCACTTTTATTACTATATTATTAGTGTTCCCTTGACTTCTGAGTGAAACATAGTCCTTCAACAGCACATCTCCAATTTGTCCTATTATCTACAGTTCCCCTTAACTGAGTCCCAAGATTGTCCATAGTTTTTCATCTCCTTGTCACACAATCTCTTCCTTGTCATCCTTGTACCAACCCTCAACTCGTCGTTTCCTATTGGAGTTAAACTCGAGAGATGGTCTGGTACGCAATATTATTCCATACGCCCTTCAGTAAATATCTGCTCCATCTGCATTTTCTTCTGTATATTTGCTGTGCAGCAGGTTCTTGATTGGTTCGTTCCCAGAGTTCCTTGTTTCTAATTTTTTCTGACCATTTGATCTTCAGTATACCCCACTTTTACTGTAAATTAATTTTAAGAATGTCATGTACAATTCGCTTAAGTAAATGAAGTACTCTCACCTATAGAACTCCATTACGAGTAATACAAGCGTATTATAACAAATATTGTAATATCAAAAATGGATTTCACAATCGCACATATGTAGAAGAACTATTATCTCTGAGAATGCAACATGTGATATTAAGCACTCTGTATCAATGGCGATAAAATGATAGAAACCAGCTGGCTAGATATTAGAGTTTCTTGAGTGGGAAAGCATTACATCCACATGCGACAACATTTATGTTTTGTTAGTGGCCACATCACAATATTCACAGATGCAGCACTCTTTTCAACTTGTGTTGCAGATCACACATATTTTATTCGCTTTTATTCTGAGTAGTAGTGTAACAACAGAAGACAAGGGCCAGGCAACAGATCGTTTTATTACAAAAATCAACACGTATTTATATATATTTCACATACATTATTATAGCTTATGCAAGTAGACAAGCGCAGTCTTCTGATTGGTTGTTTATCAGAAGTTGAGCAGACAAACTCAGGCTTCTGATTGGTTGTTTCGGGATTCCTCGAAAAATAGAGTTCTCTATCTGCGAATCATATTTTGCCACGTTAAGTCTGCTGTGATTAGTTGTTGAATCAGCCTTGTACATATTTTCTCACGGCCTGATCTCACCACAGTAGTACCTTGTTAATATGTCAGAACGATATCTGTCATTTATATTATTAGTAATTCCAGCTAGATGGATTAAATATTTCAATAAGCTCCCATTAAAGATGAAGTATATAGCGCGGTAAAGTCTCTATATCTATCGAAGTGTATATAGTTTACTATCGTCCACAAAACCCCACAAAGTTTGCCGAAAGGGATGCGAGTACATTTGCTTTGCACAGCAGTAGCTTTGGCAATACATAACATAAAACCAGAACTTTGTGTGCAAAAACAATTTGTACGATCTCTTTCGTTACTATGGTCTTGATTTGAACAAGCAATCCACATAAAATTTTGTTATCTTTCTCTATTCCATGTTTCATTTTTGTTTTATTTCGTTTCATGTTATCACATTCTAACATTTTATCCAGCCTACTTCTTTGACAACATTTCACTCATACTAAACATGGAAACATAGTGTTTCCATCAAATTATATTTACATAATCACATTTCGGAATGTACTTTACTTCGTCTATTCAACTTTAGTTATTCACTCATACATATAATCTGTCATGACCATAGATAGTCCTATGCACCAGTATTATGGGACTTTAGTATTTCCACTCATTGTTGAACTTTAACACACACAAAAAGCTGATTGTTATTGTCTATTGTAATTCAAGAGTTGATTCCTAAGGATTTGATTTGCAATTCGAGCTATGTGTATGCTGTTGTAAAGCTATGGTAATGAAATCGTCGAAAAGAGAATTTTCTTTACCGAATTCTTTGTTTTTTATAATTCCAAAGAGTTAACAAATTTGTCTAAGTATCAGTTTTGGACAAGACGGATCACTGCAAAATAAGGCATATCCAAAAAGGGTGATGTTAAAGAAATTAAAAACTTTCTACCTATATATTAAATAAATAATTTAGCAAACCCGTGGAGTTAATTAATTTACGCACTGTATCCTATTTAGAAAGTTTCAGTTATTTTAAATTACATTTCCTTACTAACCAATATTAGTTACAGAACCCTTGGAAACTACGAAGTACTGAACAGCTTCTTCCTTCTAGTTTTGCGGTTCTTCAGCATTTCACGTTACCCAATCAAAGATTAGACCAAAAAGACAGTTTGGTTACGACTTCAGCACATCATCATACAACCAACTGTATGCATGCAATCTGGGACCAGGGATTTCTGACTCCTGCCAGTTTGTGATAAATATGGCAACCGCCAGAGAATAGCAGTGATAAGAACATCGCACATCCGACGAAAACTGACCCTACCAGTCACAACTTCTCAATGAACTCCAGCAAAATGCATTCCTTAGTATTTTACAAAGGACTAATGGGTTGTTGAATTAGTTGTGTTGTCCGGCCTGGTTGACTGAATGGTAAAGATTTCTTTGTCCTTCTAGACGACATCTTTCTTCCAAGCAGGTTTTAGTATGAAATGAACCCATTTAAATTCTCTATGAGTGATGTAACTGTGTCTGCTGGCAACTGCTGTCGTGACTAGTTGTTAATTTACGTCTCTACTGATTCTTTTCATTGACTTGGAATTTCGACTTTCCTGTAATGTGAATTGCTTTCTATTAGCTGATAAATTTGGTCCTTAATAACGTGTGTAATAATATCTGGCTGATTCACTTGAGTACCAGGCTTCTAGAAATTCACTGACTGTAATTTTAGTGTTCCCTCCACTTAAAATTTCTACATTACCTCAATCGAATTGGTATCCATGATTATCTACATGCATTGATATGAAAGAATATATACCATGTCCTTTCACAACAAATTTGTGTTCTTGGATTCGTTTTCGAAGCGGACTCCCACTTTGACCGATATAATGTCAATTGCAGTTCTTACATGCAATTTATTTTGTAAATGGTACTAATTTTTATCTCTTTTGGGTTACTTTATAAGTGTCAGTTTGTAAGAATGTGACCGATCTCAACTGATTTCGCGAAGAAATCTAGTTTTAAATCAATTAAGTCCCCAGAAAATCAAAACTTGAAAATCTACTACTGTTGTAATACAAAAGATTATTGAAATAAAATTCACCAATCACAATTTTTTGATAAATTCGAAACGATTTCAACCTTTCGTGATTCACTTGGATTGGTGAGCTCCCAAAGAATATATCTGGTGGAAAGTTTCACTTCATAGTCAAACATTTACCCCAAAAAAGACACTTTGCTCAATTAAGAAAAGCAAATACTGATAACATTACAATACTGTTTCACTGTGTGATACATTTAATAAACAAACTAAAATGGAATTACTTACTACCACAGTGCCCAAGTTTTGCACATATATTAACATTTCAATCAAATGGTGTACATTTTCGAAAAGCCAATTTCCTATTCAGTTAAGAGACACTTCAAAAAAGTCTCAAGTGACTTCGCATAAACTATTAGAACAACTCACAAGATGAGCTCCTTTTTTAAACATAACTTTTCACTACGAAAATATACAGTTTCCATTGCATTAAAAAATGTATTTATCGATAACATCCTGGTGGACCATTAATCTTCATTATTCAAGCCTGTCATGTCTACATTTTTGACAAAGCTAATTACTTCTATGTGCAATATATAACTTAGTAATTTAAATTTAGCCCCGAATTTCATTGCCATTTCTATTTGTGAAAAAAGCAACATAAATGGTGAACTTTACAACATTCAAAGGCATCTGCACTATGCATAGTTTGACAGATGATAACATTAAAAATTTCAACTGGAAAAAAGGAACTTAAAAATGCAATTCTTATGAATCAGGTTAACTTAAACTACTTAGTCTTCTGTGGCAAAAAACTAAAGATTATCCCTTGACTTTAAAATGTCAACAAACTAAAAGACTTGTAATCTGATCGGCCGAACACTAGTATTTCATTTGCAGAGGAAACTGGGATAGATTATCGTCTATAGTATGATTTATGGCCCGTAAATTCCATACGTTGTTTAATTTAAACAAGCTAGAAACGGTAAAACTGAATCTCTGATATTTTTCTCGTTACATCACACTGTAAACAAAATATGTATTTCAACTGGTGACTATCAGTAAAATCCAGACTGTACTTTTTGTCCTGTTCAGGACTCGTCAACTGGATGTACCTGCATTCCATAGGGAGTGATGGTGTTCCCACCGAAGCACTAAGTCTGAGCACAAACAGGACGAAACAAGCATCCTGGGCTCCATTGCTGGTAACCATCCACCAACTGACTTCTAGTAACATGACCGAACATCGTCAAAGCATCTGCTCAAGAAGCTGATTTGTCAACCTGAGACCAAGCATTTAGGTCCAACCGGCTGATGGAAAATCGATAATTGATCAAATATATGTTTTATTTAGAAATCTTTGTGAACGATAAACATGCTTTCCAGCATATTGTATTGATCCTTCCACAGTAGTAAAATTGAAAATTGAATTCCAAGTTGGCTTTAGTTTCCGAAATAAAATTTTATAATGTCTTTAATTTCAGCGTTTCAGTTACACAAGATGAATGCTTCATCTATATATCGTTTATGTTGACAGCAGTTATCCGTCGCTGGTCATAACACACTTTCCACAAATTCTATTTAGCAATCGATAGCAAGTGGACCAACAAGTGACTCTGTTACTACCTCATCCTTCTAGGTGAAATAATTCTTTTAAACAGATGATGGCAACACGACCGTTAATATGATTATCACTGACGAGGTTATACAGAAAGCAAAGAGGCATTAGTACAAAGTTGAAATTAAGAGTAATTATTTTTTCATGGTCCGCTGAAATTGTCGACTGACAGACAGACCGTCATTTCCACGCCTTAGTAGGTATAAATACGATTGTGCAACCTCCGAAAACCACTGTGTTGATAGAGAAAATATCCTTTAGAGAATTAACTTTTATTTTCTACATGACTCACTCGACAATTTCAGACCCTTTTAACACTGTTTTTCAGTAGATTTTTGCCTTGTATTTGAATTTATTGTTTCTTGGAAACTGTAATTATGGTGCGTAGTCAACCTGACTTAAAATGTCAACTATCTAGTGTTGCCTATTTATCACTATGCATGTTCACTACATCTATTTCTGATGAAGGCTACAGTTACACTTAATTTGCACACATTAGTTGTCCGTTTTCACTGTAATACTAGTCTTTTGATTTTGTGATTCAGTGAAATAATGTTCACCATGATTTCATTAGATGTCACGTCACTGTTCACAAACGTCCCACTGACTAAAACAATATGCTACATATGCGAACTTATTCACTCAAAGGAAACAGACAGTGGTATACCCACCGAGCATCTTAGAGAACTAATACCCTGAATTTCAGTTCTGTTTTAACAACAAAATATGTCGCCAAAAGGATGATATAGCTATGGGTTCACCACTAGGCCCATTGATTGCAGATTTTTTCATGGTAAAACTCGAAAACACATGCCTGAAGAAAATGATTGACACCTTCGAATTCTACACGAGATACACCAACGACAATTTTATTACCGTCAACAATGAAGAAAATCCAGACGACATCTTAAATCCATTTAACAACCGCCACATCGCGATTCAGTTCACGTTAGACAAAGAGTCTAACTTCGAAAAATCCTTTCTTAACGTTCAACCAACAAGATGGAACACTGAAAAGATGTAACTACAGAAAGTTTGCGTGGAACGCACAGCTTACTAACTTTCACAGTTGGGTCTTCTATACACTGAATGAAACTCGATCCGTTCACCCAGCTACAGAGTTCGCAGAATCTGCACCCTGGATACCATGGCAGACGAACTGGATAACCTCAAGAGAATCCTCGTCGATAATTGTTGTCCAGAATGATTAATTGCAAAATCCATGTATCCTAGACTGCAAAAGCCACCCAGACTTAGCGTCCCGAAAAACTCTTCTACATGAACCCTCAATTCAGTGGAGATTCATCTGAGGAAACACTGAAAAACTGACTGTCCCGTTCACTTAAGAAAACCCTCTTCACAGCTGAACCACGATTAACCTTCTCCAAGAAACCTGTGATTCGTATGAATGTGAAGGATAAGTTACCACTGCTGGCTTTATCAATGTGTATCTACTATTTCACCTGCTCCTGTGGAGCCAAGTATGTCGGCCGTACGAAGAGTTCGCTTTCCAAATGTATCACCGAACACTTACTAGCATGATTTTACAAGGGAAAAAAACGATGCCCCCGCAGTTTTATCTTAGAACACCTGACAGATTCTGGACACCAAGCTACACCTAAAACAAACTTTAAAGCCATCTACAGAATACAAGGCAGTCTTTCTTAAAGTGTGAGATTCAAACTCCTTCAAACTGCAGAAGTAATGACAATTCACTTGCTAAGTCCTGAACTCTGCATACAGAGGAACCTTGTCCAATCACTACACTTGCATTTTTTTTTTTATTTTTTATTGCAATGGACGCAATATATCTTAATACAGGACAGGTAAATTCTATTTCTTTCTGTCTCTTCCTTAGCAGTATTTTTTCTTTTCAATTGTATTAATTTACATTTTCAGTTATTCCGTTCTCTACCCCCACCCGATTTAATTTCTATAGTTGATTACCACTGTTACTGACTTGACCAACGCTCAAATTCTAGTCATTTATTTTACGTCATCTAATTTGTTTGCTCAATTTTTGTCCTAATTAAAATGATATCATTCTCTACCCCACCTCTACTTGTATCTACTTGTAATTACCTCTGTTGCTTTCCTGACCCAAGTTGAAACGTTTTAGTCAATTATATTGCGTCATCTAACTTACTAACTCAATCTTACTTTAGTTGCTGTCTAATCAACCTCGCTTCCATATTAGATCACTCTTGTATTACCCAATTAATTATCCAAACTTGACAAACCTGATGTACACGCACACATACAAACATAATTGTATCTAAATGCTGTTGTACAGCAATGCGGATGAATTCGTCGAAAACAGTCTCTTCGCTGAACGTCTTCTGTTTTTCTTATGACTCAATGTGGATTTCAGAGCCACTTTAAAGTGTACACATACTCCATATTCTAAAATGTGCATCGAAAGGTAGAAACTCGATTGCTAACCGTTTTGGTCTCTATTTTATGTCTTAAATGCAGAGTACTTGAATAAACACCTGAATTAGTGACAGTATCATTTGTCCTTTCACAAACAGCTATTCATACACACAAAAACATATAGACAAAAATAAAAATAAGTAAAAATTTCCTTGAGAAGTAGCTTATATAAGAAATCCGTTAAAGGATAATTTTATTTGATAAAAAACACACTGACACAGTATCATTTGATAATAATGTTTAGAAGAATTAGCTACTGACCATAATAATCATATCAAGGAGCTCCCATAACTTTCTAACTTCATTATTATTCAAGTGTAGGTTTGTGGGGATTTGATTGGTTTCAGGATTTCATCATGAGCTGACATTAGTTAGAGAAACATTGGAAAACCTGGGAGTACTGGACAGCTGTTTCGGCCTAGTTTGGGATTCTTCGGCAGTACGCACCCACCGGGATTCAAACCCAGGACCTTCTGGTTACAAGGCGAGCTCGTATACCATTAAGCCACTGGGACCCGATCCAATGGTCCTTGAATTCTAACTTCTGCCAATTCACGACATAGCGAGACCACCAGCCAATGTCTTCGGCGATTATTTGTCCTTACATCCGACCCGCTGCTTCATTATTATTGTTGTTCCATTATTCCTTATCCTTTGATTTTATCGATAGTAATATATTTCAAGATCAGTGTTCCGTCATGTTGACTGCACCTGTTAGATATACATTCAAGGAATAAAGATCTACCAATCAATCTCCCTCACCACCAGCTCGAATGCCTTCTCAAAATGACATCTTTGTCCCAACCAAATTATGTAATTATGTGTTAGTGTATGCAATGCGACTGCTGAAGGTTTCTTTAAGCTATTCATCTTCCTATGTTCAACCATTCTACGCTTAGCTAAATTCTTATGTTCCGATAACCTAGTGATCTGACCTATGTTTCTGACTTAACAATCATTACAGGGTATTTTGCTGACTGAATTACTCTGTCTGATTTGGAATAAGAAAATATCCATAATTATCATATTAAACCAATCATCAAAGGGTGGGAGGCAGAAATTAACGGAAAAAATGCTACTCTGGTTAAGGTGAGGCAAATGAATGTATGTAATTCTTTTCAACAGATATGTCCAGTTTCGTGTATTGGACAGCCAGTGGCGTATACTGAGCCTTCTAATGTGATACTGGTGAACTTTGTGTATCACATTGAAGCTGATATACAGGGATGTCCATTGTCTAGAGTTGAAAAAGTGCTCTAGAATAGAAATACTGGTAATCCTTTCTTTGCCTTTAGCTAGTAAGCTTAGGCAGTGTTTCAGAATACGCTTACGTAATCGGCTGTGTACACGACAAATATGCTTTTCTCCAGAAGAACACAGTTGTAGACAAAAGTGCATAACGCATAACCTGACTAACAGATTGCTGGAGGATGTAGTTCTCATGATGGCTGTTTGAACCATCCATTTTAGACAAATGGAAAGGCAGTCTTCTAGGAATTTCTGATTCCATGTAAGGTTTTAACCGCAAATTCCTGAAGAAAAATCTTTAGGATTAGGGTTTCAGAATATGCCACTTATACATAGTCAAATCAATGGTTGTTCAAAACGTGAAACTGAACCTCTGTGTTGAAAAGAGCAACAAACACACATTCTCTTCATTGTAACTACAGTAACACTCTCGCTGTGACTTCCTTTGCTTCCTTCCATTGCTTGTCATCTAGTTCATTTTTACGATTATGAATATCTTATTATTCTTCTGCTTATTCTCATTATTTATTTATAACATTGCATTTTTCATACTGATGTTATTTAAGTAAGTCTACCAGCTTATTTCAGGTTTTTTTTACATTCAGACTGGGTGGGTTATTCTTCGTCCTTATTACGTTATACTAACTCTCTAGTCTTAATCATAACTTGTGCATTCCCTTCTAGATTATAACTCACATTATACAAAATATTTTCAGTAACATCATTATCAGTATCTGATTAGTTTGATGAATTCTCTGTTGAATACAAATTCGATTATACATCTTTTGAAAAGCCAGCTATCTTCACTGTTACATCTACTTTCTATGGCTTAATATAGGTACTTCCATTTTCATGGAATGTACAGTCTTGTCATTTTTTGATAGGTGTCACGTGATAATTATATATTTATATTTCCTAATCGTCTCTTTTTTCTAATATGTATTATTGCCTGTATTTAACAGCATGTGCAGATATGCTGAATATGTCAGGTTTGAATGACTACATTACTTTAATTCCATAGATCATGAAGGTCCAAATATAAAAGTGGTATTAAGATGGGTTGTCTGAATTCATACACAGTTCTCAAACATAATAAAGAACGCATACGAAGAGATAAAACAAAAACCAATAGGATCGCTCATATCAGGATTAATAACTGAAGCTGTTAAGCAATGATTGGAATTGACAGCCTTCCCCACCCATTATTAAACCAAAAATCTCGGTTCGCTTTGTTGTTGATACATTTGCAATTATCAAAAGAAATGAACTGGAATGTATTCACAAATTAATAAATAATATATCTGAAGACATCAAATTCACAAGAAAAGAAGAATTAGACAATAAAATTCCATTCTTAGATGTTTTATTCAGGAGAACTAATACAGGAAATTTAGAAACACAAGTATGTAGAAAATCAACGCACACAGACTAATTACTCAACTTTAGTAATAATAACCCAGCTACCAACAAAAGAAACTATGTGCAGACATTGATTGAAAGAGTTTAAACACACTCTAGCACACCAGTTTTGAAGAGAATGGCGGAAAATACCAACTAATCGTCTTTAAAAAGAATGCTTATCCTCCCAATTTCATCAAAAGTATTTAAACTTAAGTTATAACACCAAAAAACAAGCCGACGTCAAAGACCTCTAGAAAATTCATTCTACCTCATATGACAATATCTCTGAAATACCAGCCAGAATATTAAAGCTACGTGAAATAGATATACCACATAAGCCAGCCAGCACAATCACTTCGTACGATATTGTGCGAACCGAAAGATCTAACAGATAAATTAATACCGTTTACAAAATAAATTGCATGTAAGAACTGCAATTGACATTATATCGGTCAGAGTGAGCGTCCCCTTCGAATCCGAATCCAAGTACACAAATCGGATGCGAAAAGACATGGTGTATATATTCTTTCATATCAATGCATGTAGATTGATTGGGATAGTGCATAAATTTTAGATGGAGGAAACACTAAAATGACAGTCAGTGAATTTCTAGAAGCCTGGTACTCAAGTGAATCAGCCAGATATTATTACACACGTTATTATGGACCAAATTTATCAGCTAATAGAAAGCAATTTACATTACAGGAAGGTTGAAATTCCTAGTCAATAAAAATTATCAATAGAGACGTAAATTAACAACTAGTTAGGAGACACAATTACATCATCCATGGAGAATTTAAATAGGTCCATTTCAAACTAAAACCTGCTTTGGAGAAAGATGTCATCTAGAAGGACGACGAGAGCTTCGTAATTAAATTGGCCAATACAGAGAGGACAACTAATTCAAAAAGCTCTCAAACATGTTAGGCCTCTAACCTCATTCTCTCCCAAAACAAGTGCAAAGCACTAATTTTCTCTTCATTTTAACTAAACATAGTTTTAAAATTAACATTTTGAATGCTTTTTAATAAACTGTATCCATACATCAGAGTAAGAGATGATTATCGTGGAGATTAAACCTAAAAGGGCATGTAAATTAATACATTACTCCCATAATCTTTGGTCTGTAGGATTTTATGTCAGTAATTTCATATTCAAAGTAACAAATCAGTTTTGTTAATTTATGAAAAGAGCGAGAATAAATATAAGCTCTATCGTCTATTGTATAATAACAATAATAAAAGCAGCTTTATTCCTGGAAATATAGTAACACATACTATAGAATTCTGAGTGCATTTAAACTGCAAAATATTTACTCTTCCTACAGAATCTTCGAGTAAAACAGTCCTCAAAAAGATGCCATTTGACCCTATGTGTGGTTCTATCTGAGGCAAAATCCAATCCCATATATTTTCTTTATATTTCTTTCGAGAAATGCTCAGTTTTTAAGTTGAGCTCTAACACAAAATATCTGCCTTTCGATGCAGTGATCTAAAGACGAAAATGGATGATGAAGACAGTAAGAATCAGAGATGAGTTCAAGCATTATACTGGATGAATATTTAGATAACTCAGTGATTTAAGCAAGTTTTCAGATTTAATGGAAAGAAATAATACTAAACTGTGATATCAGAAAAGTTTTTTAAACACATATCTACGGATTGTGTCATGTTCATTCGTAATTTGAACTGAAACAGAAATTTACTTACACGCGAAATGCATAAAACTCTGCATTGTCTTAAATTACATAAAAAACATGAAAATGTTAGATTTTTTTCAGAGCTAGATCTTAAAATGTAACTTTATTTCACTTCCCTGGTGTTAAAGCACCGATGCAAACTCCTACAATAGGAACATCTTCAACACTCAAATGTTATGTAGAAATCCATCAGTTGAATGAGTTCATTTTTTCTGTTCCAGTCAGTCTTTCATTCTCTGTCTACCATTTCGTCATTATGGTGTGTAAAACTATCGTTTTCAACGGAAAAATTAGAAATTCTTACAACCGAATAATCATTTCATAAAACCCTCCTGAAAGATCCAAATTAAATAATGTCACTTATTCGGATATTTTAAATAATTTTCTAATGATTTTCCTCTTTCCTCCTAAGCAATATATAATTATTCTAACATCTGCATGTCACGTACTGACTTAATCCTTATTATCTGTGTTTGTTCTCGTGGTTGTGTGGTAGTATTGATAACGTATTGTTCTGTGATGTGGTTTTATTTGAATCAGGTCAAGGTTGGCCACAGGGATCTTGGAATTGGACTGTCTGCAGGTATGTGTTTGGATCGTGAGTTTTGATCCAACCTAGTTAGAAATATTCTTCTCGATTCTCAGTTACTTCTTACGGTTGCTTTCGGTGTATTGATTTTTGTCTTATAGTACTTGTTTTATCTTTGAGAAAGTTCTGGATCTGCATGGCTGCTTGATAGCGTCGTTAGGGTGATTTTCAGTTTTGATGTGTTAATATTTTTAAATGGTACTGCAGATTTTATTGGAAATAATTGTCCTTTTACTATCGTCAGGATATTTTTGGATCGTGCATCACTCAAGGAAGTCTTACTAGGCTATACAATAGAACGAAAAGATTGGCTTCCTGCGTCCATGCCACAGTACATCAGTTTTGTTGCAACACTTTTTAATATAATCAGGTTGATATGTGAATAGAAAGGTGAGAACCCTTCTCCCTGTTCTCTGATGAGGTTCTACCGGGTCGTATCATCTATTAATCTGGAAAAAATATCCATAATCACTTGGTATACTCATGTCTTGAGCAGAATCGATTAGAATGATAAGTGTAAGCTACTGAACTTATATTGTATACCCACTTACATCCTGTTACTTCTCAAAAGATATTTAATTATCTATTTTGCAACATGTATAAGTCTGAAGATGATGGTAATTAGCTGAAAAAAGAAGAGATACGTAGTCAGTACTTTTTGATAATTCCATTTTGTTAATTTCTCCTTAGACAAAACCCAGACACCGAATTCTTTACCTGATTAGTCTTATTATCATATACTGTAGATACATGCCTCATTAGCTTTTACAGAAGATTCGTGACTACGGCTCACTAACGACCAGTGAAATAAAACTGGTATTGTTTTTTAATCCCAAAAAGAAATACTTCACGTTGAGTTTAGTAGAAAAGAAAAAGGCCAACTCAGATTAATTCTTCTTATGCAAGCTCTCTTTGTATTTAGTTACAGAAAAAGCCTGCGTGTATGAACAGATTTAAATCCTTCAATAATTCAATATGAAATGTACCTCAATTTCGTTTTCTTAAAATGTATCTTGGGTGAAACGTTAATTGTGATGACCAAACCCACGTGATGTGGCCTAGACGCAGGAAGCCGCCCCTTGCATCTTACTGTATAGCTGACAAAACTTCCTTGAGTCACACATAGTCACAAAACGCTCCAAAGACTGCAAAAATACAACTATTCACTGTAAGATAAATGATTCTATTCAATCATAATACTAACATCAAAAACTCAGAATAACCTCAAAATGACTCTCTAAATACAAAACCCGTACTCTAGAAAAAAATATAATCAACCAAAATTCAACTGTGAAAAGTACCTTAGATCAAATCAGATTACTTCCAACAATGTGGGATCAACACTCTGTTCACAAGAATAAAACACTGACGCTTCCCACAGACAGTCCGACGTCAGGATTATCTTGATTACCTGAAACAAAATCACATCACAAAACAATACATTATCATTGTGCCGTACAACCACAAAGAGAGGCATTAAAATTAGAGATTAAACAAGGATAATGACAAATTACAAAGATCGGGTCAACATATAATGTGCAAACCTCAAAATAATGATACACAGTCTAGGAGAAAAACGGATAACAATTACAGTGTTAGTGGTAACTCTCAAACAAGCATAAATGTTATGACTCGATCGTTGAGGAGTGATTTATCAAATAATTATTCCGTTACATTATTCATTGTGTATACACAGACCGATATGGTTAGATGAGTAAAATTCTGCAAGGATGCTACATATTCATTAACAACAACAAGTGATGTAACGCTTAAATCAGATTAATAATGAATAATTAGATGAATTCTGTCGTAAGCAATTCGGATGTGAATGTCCTTAATCACAGTTTATTGGAGTTAATTGTAGTGAGTAGAAAAAAGTAAACACTGTTCCCAGTATTTCTCGAAACATAGAAAAATTCAAGTGTTCTTGGGATATATTACAAAAAAGTAGTAAAATTCAAGGTTAAAGATTTTTTCAGTAACTTTTTACGTATTTTAAACTGTATTTTATGGGATTGTAAACAAATGAGGAATTTCACGAAAAGTTCTCATTTAGAAATTCAGAAGATTTCTACTTTCGACCCTGTACCTAGATGTCTATTGCTAAATAAGCTCTCTATGACACAAACCGAGTCCTGAGTCACTAGCTGGTTGCATTCCTACTTCTCTAACAGAGTGCAGTACATTGTATACAAAGGTAAATCCTCCTCTGCTGTACTAACTGAAGCTGGTATCCCCCAAGGTGATGTACTCTCCCCACTTATCTTTTCTTTCTTTCTACATGACTTACCATCTTCAAGTGACATTAATTTTCTTAAATATGCTGACAAATTGACTGTATCTTCGCCTATCAAATGTCAAAGCGACTGCTCTAAACTAAATGGCTTTTTATCAGGAATCAGCCAGTGGTCCAAGGAAAACGTTTTAACCTTAAACTCCTCTAAATACCAAATAGTCAATTTTATTTATTTATTTTTATTTTTGATTACAGCTTGATTCCACACTGTATTTTTGGTACAAGTATGGAATTTTCAGCATGGATATCGGTAGCCCAAATTTCGCAGGCCGACCATAGATATCAGGTGTGCGTCGGCGTGGGCTCAAACCCCGGACCATATGCATGGTCGGCGAGAGTCCTAACCACTGTGCCACCGACGCACATATATATATATATATGGGAGGGTCGATATCCGCTATTCAAATGCCTAGATTTTACAGATTTCGAATTTCAAGATGAGAAACAAGCAAACAGCTTTGCCAATGATCTTTACGACAGCCACGTTTATGTACATTTGGAAACTTATGGTGCAATGCTACCTAACACATGATTAGAATGAAAAAGACGGAAAAATGGCACCAACCAATAAAGCTTTTGACTGTTCGTTTGAGCCAAGCAGGAAGGTGTTAACTATCTGGTTAAGGTCCTTGAGGTCCTCCTGGTAACCGATGACTGAAGACTGTTGGTCAAAAATTGTTCTCAATGCCGAAAATAAATTCCAGAATCCATCAGATTCTCAAAATTCTCCATGTACCAACTTATTATCCGTACATTTCCGCTTATTATAGTTTGCTTGCATTTTTTGTTCTTACGTGTGCTTCCATGAAGTGTGCCGAATTGTGTATAAGCCTACCTTGAAAATGTGGTCGCTCAGTCAGTCAGGATATTCAATCCTGCCACAAAGAAATGGTAGAAGTATGTAAATGCAACTTTCATTGCATCGAAAACAGAGTATGTTTTCGGCTTTTCTATACATCTAAACTAAAAAAAAGATGAAATCGACTACAGGTTTCAGTTCAAAATTGAATAAGGTGGATTAGTTACTTTAAACCGTAAAACAAAATGAATCTAAGATAGAATATCTGGATTTGAAATCACCATCACTCTACTTCATCTTTAGGCACAAATCTGACCTAAACAAACTGGTTAGCACTCACAAGGTGTGCAACATTAATGGCACTCAAATAGAGGTCAAGTCGGAAATTAAAAACCTAGGCGTCATTCTATCTGCTGATCTTTCCTGGTCGTCTCATATCATGTTGATTTCTAAGGATATATTTCGTCTTACCTTCTACATCAAGAAGTTATGACATTCTGGTGTAACACAACCCTTACTCCTACAACTCGTTAACTCCCGTATTCTGCCTATTATTCTCTATTGTTCCCCTTAGTTTTTCCAGGGCTGGCTACTGAAGAAAGACTATACCTTATTACGCAGGATGTTAAAGGTTGTCAGCAGGGTAAGCAACGTGCCACTTAATAATAATAATAATAATTTTTGCTTTATTCCAAAAACAATACTAATGATACAGCAAGGAATTTTCAGCATTCAATACAATATTGCATCTAATTTACCCAAAAACGACAAAAAAATTAAAAATACACATTACATAATAGTAATAAAACGATTGTTATAGCAGCTACGTAGCAAAATACTGTGTGCCATACGGAGAAAAATATGTATAAAATACAAAATTGTAGTAATAATAGTAATACCAACTAAAATAAAATAGCAGGGTAACATTTAAACGACAGAAAATGTGATACCATAAAATACAGAAAGATGAACGATAAAAGGGTCGATTCACTGTGCTAATTACATAGTAACTTATAAATTTCACGTCTAACAGAGTCTTCGTCACATAAAGTACGGGCTAAATAGGGTATTGTAGAATTTCTATACTTAGTGGTACGAGCATATAACTTTTTATATTGACTTCTCGTCCTACCTGATGAGATACAAGGGGATAGGTGTGAATAAAGGGGGTGCAGAGGGTCTGACATTATAGCCTTTGCCCATTTCGTACAGGAATTTATATGCCTCTCGACTATAGTATTAGCGAGCTCATGCAGTGGCAGACCACAAGCCCTACTCACAGCATTTAATATTCTTCGTAATATGATATAATCTTTTTTGAGAAACCCAGGAAAGATTAATAGAGAGCAATAGAGTACAATAGGCAAAATACAGGAGTTTAAAAATTGCAAAACTAAAGGTTGGTTGATACCTGATTGTCTTAACTTTTTAATGTAGACGGCAAGAAGAAACATTTTCTTAGAGATAAATAAGATGTGTGATGACCATGAAAGGTCAGAGGAAAGAACTAATCCAAGGTATTTAATGCTTGACTTGGTTTCGATTTTCGTGCCATCTATGCTACAGGAATCATGCGAGCTAACTAGTTCATGTAAGTCACGTCGATGCTTGAAAGTAAAGTCAAGTGCCTGACATTTGGAAGGATTTAATAAAGGACCATTTGACTTGCACCACTTGTTGATATCCAACAGAAAGCTATTAAGTTTGGAGCTGTCAGACTCAGAAGTGATAGGCAGTGATACAGTCAGATCATCTTCGTATTTAACAAAGTTAGTTTCGTTTGAATGAGGCAAGTCATGTAGGAAGAAAGAAAAAAGAAAAAGAGAGGACAGCACCTTGTGGAACACCGGCTTTTCTAAGCGAGGCAGAAGAAGATTTGCCATTATATACAGTATATTGCATTCTATCAGAAAAATAGGAATGCAACCAGCTCTTTGCCCAAGATCCTCTTTGTGTCAACGATAGCTTATTTAACAAAAGCCCCCTAGGTACAGAGTCAAAAACAGATGTGTAGTCTAAGAAAGCACTACGAACATATTTATTTTTTTGATTAAGCTTGATTCCACATCGTATTTTTGGTACAAGTATGGAATTTTCAGCATGGATATCGGTAGCCCAAAATTCGCAGGCCAACCATAGATATCAGGTGTGGGTCGGCATGGGCTCGAACCTCGGACCATATGCATGGTCGGCGAGAGTCCTAACCACTGTGCCACCGACGCACCTTTGCCTAAACAAGAGACAACATTGTGATATAAGACAACCGCAGCATCCAAGGTACTTCTACCATGTTTGTATGCAAATTGTTTAGGATCATTAAAAGGTTTCAAAGCGGGTTCAAGACGAAGTAAAAGTAATTTTTCCATCAATTTTAAAAAGGGGGAAGTAATTGCAATAGGCCGAAATTTAATATCAGAACCAGAAGATGGTTTTGGTATAGGGATAATTTTAATGTTTTTCCATGCAAAAGGTAGAACGTTACCGGAAAAAGAAGCATTAAAAATGTTAGTAAGAGGATAACACAAAATATCAGCACAATTCCTGAGGACAATGGCAGGTATGCCGTCAGGACCAAGGCTTTGAGAAGGCTTAAGAGACCGGAGACATTTAAGCACATCAAGGGTATTAAAACCACTAAAGTTATTGTCAATATGATTTGTATCATTTGGAAGGGTATCAACAGAAGAGCGTATGAAAGATTTATTAAGAGTGTCAACATTAAGAGATGGAACAGAAATACATCGCTTACCGTTAGTAATTTCTTTGAAAAGTTTCCATAAATTAGAAGGGGTTTTACATGACAAAAATCTTTGATTATATAAAACACTTAGTCTTTTTATTTCCAGTTTTATCAGAATGTTTAACTTTTTTACACCAGGCTTATCATTTTTTTGAACAACAGTTCTTTATTTCTACGTAGCTTTTTGAGATATGGCGAAGATAAGCGATCAAATCGGATGAATAATGTTTCTTTAGGACAACATATTTCGAAACAGAATTTAAGATAATCGGTAGTGTTTGTGATTGTTTCATCTAATGTTTGTTCTGTAAATAAGTCCCAGTTAGTGTCTTTCAACATGCATCTGAGCTTGTCTAGGTTGTCTTTTGAGTAGCATCTCCGTTGAACTTTACTGTAGAGGTGAGAGAGGACACCTTTGTGTGATTTGGAATATATTTTAGGCAGTACACGTATGATGCAGTGGTCAGAATTAAGTAAGGAGCACGTTTGCGAGCTTCATATATACCAACATCATTGATAAATACTAGGTCCAGTGTTTTACCAAGACGGGTGGCAAAGTTGACAATATTGTCATGACCAAGTGATATAAGGAAGGAGCAATCGCTTCCATTGAAGTCGCCAGTTACTATTGATAAAGAGTTCTCGAAACAAGCTGCAGCAAAAGCGGTGAATTCATTGGCGAACATAGATAAATCCAATATGGTACAGCCAGGAGAGACATAAACATTAGAAATATAAATGAATTTGTATTTTGACAGGTGTTTCGGGCGACATCTCACAGTGATGCAATCAATGAAGTCATTCGAGAATTTGAAACAAACTTTGTTAGAAATGGACCATTTTGAGTGAATAAAAGTTGCAACACCTCCACCACACTTTTTCTTGGAACAAACACGGTCTTGTCGAAAAACATTGAAATTGTTTAGAGACACAATATTGTCATCGTATGAGTCATGGAGCCAGGTTTCTTGTAGAGTGACAATACCAGTATTGTGGTAAAGGACGACAACAGGGACTGAAAATCCAGAATTTTATTAGGCAGGGACCGGCAGTTGGTACTAATGATAACTGGAACAGTGGTGTGATGTATGGGTGTAGATTTTAAGGCACGCTGCCAACCTCCATGGTGCTTTTTCTTGAGTTTATTGCAAATATGAAAGTTTTTGGGTTTAAAACGTTTTATAAAATCCCGGGAGTGAATAATACGATTAGAATGCATAATATGATATGTAAACACCAATAAAATACGAGTAAATAGATGCAAAATGTACATGGAATGTGGTAGCCCAAAATGTTCAAACAGGCCGCCAAAAACACTTAACCAGCTTGTTAATATTCTGGTTGGCAGGCACATGGACTCATGTGAAAAATGGTCTAAATCCATTCTATCTAACTCACACCACCCTCTTCATTCATAACTCTCCCCTTGTATCTCATCAGGCGAAACCAGAAGCCTATATAGAAAACTATATGCTCGCACTAGCCAGTACAAAAACTCAACCATACCCTTTTCAACTCGTGTTCTGTGCGATAAAGGAAGCATAAGGCGTGAAACTTATAATTTGTTAAATAGTCAGTAGAACAACTGGATCTCGTCTTTCCAACTCAAATAATTTATAGGTACAACGTTTTCCTTCTTTCTTTTCCTTTTCTCTTTTTTGTTGTTATGTGCTGCTTCGTTTCTCTCCTCCTTACAAACTCTATTTAAAACATTCTTCTTCGTTCTCTCACACTCTGTATACCTCGACCTTTTATTACCGCTTACGCCAGTAAATATGCTAGCATCTGCTTTTCTAACACCTTCAAACACTGTTCAATTTTGGCTTTGCTACCGACATGCCAATATGTTGTTGTCACAACTAACTGAGATTACCCTTAAACTATGTAGGACTTTATTTATTGTTAGTGTACTAACTGGATGCAATACTGTAGCAAAAATGCTGAGAATTCCATTCTGTTTTGGAATAAAGCAAATTATTATTATTAAAAGTAGAACTCCTGTAGGACTAGTTAAATCATCTAACACGGTTAATCAAGGGACAGACAAGGTCTATTCGTGGCTCTACTTCAGTTCATCTTGCCGATATTGAAAATAAAGTTGATGTTAACATGATGTTAAAATCATCCACAGTATTCTGACTAATCCTAATTTCGCCTTACTAGTTCGTCTTTTACATGATTTCGATGCCGCGGGAACCTACCTGATGACGCCTAAATTAGGTGTGCAGAAGAAGTTCGTATATCTACTTTCTTTACTATTGTCATTATTACTTGGTAATAAAAGTCTGTCAGTTTTCTCTTCCTCTAAATCGTCTTAAAGGTTATTATTGTTATTTTACCTACCTGTAATTGCTGAATCAGTTCTTTTTGTAATTTTGTCTGACATTAAATTCAGCATAATATTTCTAAATATTATTTCGGATCATCATTGAACAAAGCTTGGAATGGCAGTCACCTCTCTATCTCAACTTCATCGACTTTGAAAAGGCCTTCGGCAGCGTCGATCGAGAGGTCATTTGGCAACTACTTCGCTACTACGGGGTCCCATCGACAATTATACATCTCATCCAACAGTTATACGACAATGCTGCATGCCAAGTAATCCACAACGGGAAACTTACGGAAGCCTTCGAAGTGAGGACGGGAGTGAGGCAAGGTTGTCTACTATCGCCAATGATTTCCTGATTGCAGTAGATTGGATAGTGTGACAGACAACGGGCAATGAGTAAACAGGCATAAAATGGACTCACACGAAAAAGAGACTTGGAGGATCTGGACTTGGCCGATGATATATGTCTGATTTCCATAAACTGGAAGATATGCAAGTGAAAAGTAACAAGTTCGCAGAAGAAGCATCAAAGATAGGACTTCAAGTGAACATAGATAAAACAGAGGTGATGAAGATTCCTAGCCAACAACAACAGACAACAATCAGCATAAGTGGGAAGAACCTGAAAGAAACAACCTCCTTCACCTACCTGGGAAGCATCGTCTCAACTACAGGCGGAACTGATGAGGACATCAAAGCCAGAATCGGAAAAGCAAGACAAGCTTTCATTACTCTCGAATCTGTGTGGAGGTCAATAGCACTCAGCATCAAAAATAAGATCCGGATTTTCAACTCCAATGTGAAGTCAGTGCTACTATACGGATCAGAGACTTGGCGAGTCATAAAGAGCATCTCAAACAAACTTCAAACCTTCATTAACAGCTGTCTCCGCTCAATACTCAAGATCAGATGGCCAGCCAGAAAATATCAGCAACAGGGATCTCTGCGAGCGAACCAACACAGCAGGAACCGATTGTGAAACAAATAGGCAGAAAGAAATGGAGATGGATTGGCTGGCCATACGCTGAGGAAACCATCAAGTGACATCACTAGACAAGCCCTCGATTGGAACCCGAAAGGGAGGCGGCGAGTTGGTCGTCCAAGGGTGACTTGGAGGAGGTCATGCGAGGAGGAGATGAAAGCATGTGGACAGACCTGGAGCAGGTTGAAAAAGTTGTCAGAAAACTGAAGTCAATGGAGGTGCGCAGCTGAAGCCCTATGTTCCTCTAGGAACTAAAGGATACAATAATAATAATAATTACTTACACTTAATTTTGAAACGTGCATGAATACCTTGTTTTCCAAGTGGTGCTTTTAATTTAACAAAGCCTAAACTGCTTAAATCTGGGCTTTTTGATTGTTAAGATATCGTATCATAACGCTGTTTTCAGTGTTCAGATTACAGTTATGATTACTGTTGCTATAGCAGTTCCTAACTGTTTATCATACTAATGTGGTATTGCTTAAACTGAGGCATAAATATGCATAAAAACAAAGAATTCAATGAAGATATTTTAATATTCTAACATTTTATCTAGTCTGCTACTTTGACTACATTTAACTCATCCTATGCTTCCATCATATTTCTTTAATCCCTTTACGTTCCCAGTGGAGCATAAGGCTTCAAACTGGAGCTCTGAAGTTTCGGTAGCAATAGTGTTTATTTTTACGGGATATGGTTGCTAGCTTCATGCCTAACCTACCCTCTTTACCAGTCCTATTACTGGCCTGGCAAGGTAAAGGAGAGCGTCTGCCGGGGATTGAATTCGGACCACATGTGTGCTCGGTGAGCAGTCTACTTGTGTGTCACCGACTCACTTGTTCACATTTCCGAATGTACTTTATTTTCCTGTCATCTATTTCACACTCGTCTGTGGACCTTCGGTTGACCTCTATTTATTTAGTTATTCATCAATCTGTTTAATCAATTGTGACTCATAATCCTATACACCAATATTATTACATTTTAGTATTTCAACTCACTGTCAAATGTAAGGGATGTTAACAAAAATTTCCCCTCAAATTTAATGTATTTAAAAATGTAGAACATTATAGAGAAGTCATCGAAAAGTATACTGGTTGTTTAACCGCTTTCATCTTCTAAATTAAGCATTAGAAAACACTGAATTTACCCTAAACAGACAGCACATCTGTAAGGAAAACAAGATGAAAACATTTTGACATAATATGAACAATTCGTAAAGTTTAGAAAATTTTTTTAAAGTGAAATACGCACTTAAATTTATATTCTGATTAACGGAATATCACCAGATAATAGGCAATACATGCTTGATGAAGTGACTAATACATCTTTGAATTGTCTTAAGTTAGACTGAGTGTTATAAAACTTATTCAAAATCTCGGCAGATACTCAAATGTCAAAGTGAACACCAGGAACATGTATTCGTTAATTATGCATTTTCGTCTTTTTTATCGGTTGTGACACTTCTATATTTCTGTAACTGACTTAACCTCCGTGTTTATTTTCTTATCATTCATTCAAATACATACGATATCTCATTTTGCCTTTTAAGAGTTTCGTCAGGTATGAATAATATCCTTCCAGTGAGTTTATCAGTTAAATAATGCTACTCTGAACGGTAATAATCAAAAATTGACAAAACTGGGAATATTTGTTTTCGAATTCTTTAAAGACTTTATATCTACAGCTGACTTGTTCAGTTGGCTTATTCCTGCAAGAAGAACAATTCGTTAACAGTGAAAAATGAATTAAAAGTCAATCTGAACGAAGAATATTCTTTTCAGTAATTTCTCTTCAGGTTCCTACAATTATAAAATATAATATTTGTGGTCGTTACAATAAAGGCCAGTTATGCGGCGGATACATTTTTAACGTAGAATAACAGATTAGTTATCGTAGGGTATCAAAATAAATAGTCGTGTTTGTGTAACAAACGTGCTAGGCTGAAATCGATTAGAAAATATTGTAAAACGGAAGACAATGGTGGTGATTAATCATTATAGATTTGTAGAGTGTGAGGTAGAAAAATTGACAACTCAGTTCAAGGTTATAAAAGGAGTCAGGTGAGTGAGTGGCTAGTACAAAGTGGTCTGTGTTAAACAGGAGATAGTAAGACTGCAGTAAGAGGTTCATAATGAAATAATGAATATGTTAAATGAAACAGGCGGAGGCATATATTGAGAAAACAGATAATATCACTAATAATAAAAATTCGATAGTATTGAGGGAATGTTTGCATGAAGGGCATAAATTATGACGAATGATAGTAATTGCAATAATAATATTTGTAATAATAAGCAAAGAAAAGAACCAAAAGGTTTAAGGGGAAGGGGAACTCTTGTGAAAAAGAAGAATCATCAATCCAAGTTTGGCCACAGTGGAGCAGCGTCTGGGCGTGTTCGTTTTGGATACAAAGTTCCGCTTTAGTGGATCTTATTGCAACAGCTTCAGCTATGTGTATGGGACGTGCAAGCGAACTGTACGTGATAACGACTTTGGAATCCAGTATATAACCCTGAAAGCTGTGTTGACATCGTTACGATGAACAGTATCGGCCAAGTGTGACAGGATCGGGATTTTCTTCATGCACTTGATTTCCCCCCTGCTGAACCAAGCTGGTAAGTGTTCGCGAACCCGTAGACGAACCTGCCTAATCGTGCGCCCTATATAACTTGAACCACAGGAACAGTTGAAATGGTATACGCATGAAGAAGTGCTAAGGTTAGGTAAGACAACTTTGAGTTGCTGGGTGGACATTGGACGGCTACTGAAGGATGACAACAAATATTATATTTTATATTTTTAAGAACCTGAAGAGAAATTACTGAAAAGAATATTCTTCGTTCAGATTGACTTTTAATTCATAATATGGGAATATTTCACAATATCAAATGAAAAATGATATTTAACATTTATGTGTGTTTATAGCCAGTTTTTCTTTATTCAAATATCAGCTCACTTGGAGCCCCAGTAAGTTTGTCTTGTTCAACCTCTACTTTTTTATACTATTAGTGAGTGGAACCAATGGACCAAACAGCATCACAAACCTCAATTTGATCCCTGAAATAGCTAGTCATTTGTGTTAAAGTAATGTAATGGTTTCTATAATAATTCATATTCGGGAATGATTGATTCCACAGAATTATTTGAATGAGACGGAACTATTGAATTGTGATATTTTTGTTTCCCATTGTTAACAAAGTTAAAACTAAGGTTTACGGTTAAGGAATACTATAGCGTTTCTCAATAGGCTACATGGCAACACAGTGGCATTTGAAACTATAGGTTCCAGAGTAGAAAACTTTTGGGTACATCGTCAGCCTCTGAGAATGAAGTTAGATTCAGTTTATGAGTCCTGTACGGACCAGAGAATCCTAGATTTCACTGGGATTCACCATCACCCAGATATCTTCGTGAAACTCTCTTGCCAGTTGGAAATGAAAGTGTCAAACATCAACAGTTCGAGCACACTTAGACAATTCTGTAGAATCAATCGCGTATGAATGTGATTTACTAGCATTATGACACAGAAACCTTTACATTACTTTAACATGAATGATTAGCTATTTCGGGAGTAAACTGAAGTACTATGATACTTGTTAGTAAATTGGTTCAACTCATTATTAACAATATGAAGGAATGTTTGTTGATCACAGACAACTTACTGGGGCTTCCACAGAACTGATATTAGGATAAACAACAGCTGGCTATAGAGGCACATGAATATTAATTCATTTCTTATCCGTTAACCAACTGTCATGCAGGCAGAAATAAGTCAACGGAATAAGTCAGCTCTAAGTATGAAGTATGAAAACAGTTAATATAAGAATAGAAATTGAGCACCGTGGTAGAGTATAATTCCATCATGCGGTTAGGAAAAACCGCATAAAAAGGGGGCAGACAAAGGTGCTTATTATCACCAATAATATTCCTAATTGTGGTGAACTGACTGAATTATGAGTCAGACAGTAGGAAACGGGAAGATAGGGATATCCTGGACCAACTTGAAGAACCTAGAAGACCTGAATTTCCCGGACGATTTGTGTTTGATGTCACACAAAATCGAAGACTTACAAGCGAAAACCGACAAACTCGTCAAAGAAGTAACCGGCGGAGACAGGACTCCAAGTGAACATAGACAAGACGGAGGTTATAAAAATAACCAACCAACAACAACAGCAGCAACGTCCAGCGCCAATCACCATCAACGGGAGGGATTAAAAGAGGTTACTTCATTCACTTACTTATCTAGGGAGCATTGTCTCAACTACAGGCAGTTGGAACGGACGAGGATGTCAAATCGAACGAGAATCTGGAAGGCGAGGAACACACTTATCAACCTGGAACCAATCTAGAAATCTTCGTCACTCAGCATCAACAACATAATTTTGGTAGGATTTTCAATATAAACGTCAAGTGAGTCAACTCTTCTATACGGATCAGAAACTTGGCGGGTGGGTCACAAGAATATTTCCAACAGGCTATGCACACCTTTATCAACCAACAACTGTCTTCGCTCTATAGTGAAGATCAGATGGCCGGGCCGGAAAGAATCACCAACAAGAAACTATGGGAACAAACGAAACAAAACAAGAACCAATCGCCAACCAACAAATATGCAGGAGAAAGTGGAGATGGATTGGACACTGGCTGAGGAGGCCGCTGGGTGAAATCGTTCGCGCGTCAGGCCATTGCTCGAGTGAAACCCGAAAGGGAAGTACGCGGCGAGTTGGTCGTCAGTGCAAGGGTGACATGGAGGAGATCGTGTGAAAAGGAGTTGAGACTGCATGGACTAACATGGATGCAGGTGAAAAGCACAACAAAAGACAGAAGCAAGTGGAGACGTGCAGTTGAAGCTGTATGTCCACTAGGAACCCAAGGGAACAATAATAATACAATAATATGCGGTTATGAAATTATATAAACGAAATGGGAAAGTTGCGTAAGTAACTTGATATGATTATGAGCGGCAATAAATTGTGCTTCAAACATCATCAGTAAATATTATTATATATAACACTGTGAGACTTTATCAAAATAAATTTTCTCCCTAATGAAGTATGAAAAGAACTTCAAAACAAATTTTATGATTTTTGTAACTCTTTCTAAACGTTTCATTTATTTCATAAATCGAAGAGTAAAACGTTTTACTACTTGATTTACACAAATGAAAAAAACAGACCAAAATCTAAGTAACATAAATTAAATCTTGTTTCGAAAACATTTTGTACATAAACGTTGATGCTTTCGGTGATCTGACTACTGAAATTTCAAAAGATGTTATGAAAAGTTTCGATAATAATCTCATAACTTTGAAAATTCTATCCTGAAGTCATTAACTACTTTCCAGTTGTGTAAAAGTCATTATCCTTAATGTCATTATCCTTATATGATTTGAATGATTTGTCTGCTTCCCTCTGGCTGGATATTTTCTTCTTAAGATACGAGTCCTGCCCTAAAGAGTTTCAGAAAGATATCCCAAGTAATTCAGAAAATTTCGCGATACATACTCAATTTTAGTAACTTAATCTTAATCCCACTTCTCAAAATAATTTCGAAATATTTTATCAAGTTAAGCAACTCGCTGTTCAAGCATGTTCATCTTTATTACAGAGATGTACCAAAGGAAACGTTAGTGGTAAACCTGGAATTCAAAAGGGATACAGGAGCTGAAATTCTTCCAAGTAAACTACCGAGAGAGTTTCAAAAAACCTGCCTCGTCGAATCTTTATCTGTTGCCTTCTCCACACTATTTATCACAGCGCCAAAGAGAATGTTCATGTGCATATGTCAGTTCACTTGTTTCTGTGGAAATAAGTATGTGGGCTGTACCATTAGGATACTGTCAAAGCGAGCATAAGAATGTCTCCCAATATGGCTGTCGAAAGGAGAAATTAGACTAACCAGTATTTCGATTCTCATGCACCTTATTCCTACAAATCATTCTGCATCGAAAGAAAAATCTGTCAAAGTGATACATAAGGTAAGGGTTTCCGGCTAGCACCTCTGTCCACGGTAGGAGCTCTTGCTATACTTCGTCTAAAACTTTGAGCTGTATTTATAGAAGCAGTTTATCTAATTTATTTTAACATCTCGGTTTAAAATTTTCTTACTCTCTCAGTCTTTTTAACTCGTAGAATAACCTGATAGGTAGTTCATATTCATTCGGTCTTTGTTTTTGCCTTATTTTTTACTTTTAAACTCTCAGCACTTGAAATTTTTAGTGGTTATCATTTCCGAGCTCGACCCCTTGGTTCAGCAATAGAACGCTCGCCCACAACGCAAGTGATCAGGTTTTGATTGCTGGCCAACGCACTCCTTAACTTCGCTATGCCGGTGGTATGGCCAGTAGTGAGGGAAGGTCGGGCTTCAGGGTAGCAATGAAATCAGCAACATCCTTTTTCGTTATATTTGGATCAGACTAGGAGGTGTCTAGTAGTCAAATACACAACGCTAATCGCACTATGCTTAAGATTTATCACTTATGTCAATTTTTATTATGGCATTCAAGTTAGCTGCCTACACAAACAACCTTTAGTTAACAATATATCATCTGTGAACATAATGGATCATTGAACTGTGTTCTATTTTAAGTCAGTATCATGAAATAAAATATACTAAGCCAATGTAAAAGTAGAATTTGGAACTTTGGTGGAATACAATACTATATTAGATTTGTTTGTTAGACATTACACATAGTGGTGCAGTACTCATATTTGAGTGGCTTTCCAAGCACAATTTAGCGCTCAAAACCACATAATGGTATTCACACAACTTCCTAACTTGTTACATACAGCCTCTATCCCTCCTGTTTTTCACTGCAATTTGCTGTATCATTATGATAACAAAAAAATACGAGAAACATTACTGATGAATAACTACCAACCAGATCTCTTTCCAAAGTGTAACAGTAGCTATATTCAAGTATAAGTATCAATGCAAATATATGAATGTAACTAGGGTGATGACTCACCCAAATGCAAACTTCGTTGGATTGAAGAAGTGATATAATTTATAAAATACCATACAGTGACTACAAAATCAATCACAAAGGTCAGACGAGTAGATCAAAGTGAGCTGGACAACCGGAATATAGAAATTTAACTGGAACTAGAATCACTGACCCTGAAGAAAAATAAGTTGTCTCGAAAAAAGCTGGGGCATGGCAGTACGTCCACGTACATGCAATCACATAATAGGGTGGGACAGGATAAATCTATTTTAAAAATTATACAGTTAGCTGTAGAGACACAGAGAGGTTATTCATTATACCTCTGTTCGGAGAATCAACATCAAACATATACAATCGAAATGATGCAGCAGTTATCGCGGAGATGTCAGATACATCAGCCTGATCATAAGGAGAAAATTGTTCTCTGAACGTCATCCATTTATTAATACCCCATCTCTGTGTATTACGTCGAAACAAATGCATTTGACATGCAAATACTAACCGAAATTTAATGGTCAAAGGAGATCAAATGTGATTAGCTTCAATGGGATTGAATTTAAATAATCCCATATTACTCTATTTATTATACGTTACATACGCAATGAACAAGGCTGTTTAACTATGATGTAAATTAGTTCGTGGGGATTTCATTTGTTTCAAATTTGACCATGGACTGACATCAGTTAGAGAGCTACTGATGACCAATGAGTACTTGACATCTGTTTCGTCCCGATTTGGAATTCACCGGCAGCATGCACCCACTGGGGTCTCTAGGTCATTAGTTCGAACCCTACAAAATTACTCTTGAAGATTAATCTAGTGAATGGCTACAGAACGAACTTACCTGGAATTCTAGCCAGGAACTAGGACACTGTCTGGTTGTCGTACTGAAATCACCCAAAATAAATTTATTGCAAACTGATTCAAGGACATCATAAAGAAACTTATTATCACCCTCAATAAAGTATGATTCCACTATTGGCCATCATACCATCGTCAAAGGAAAACTAAGCTGATTATGGAAAATACGGTACTATAATCATAACTGTGAATGAATATCTAGACAGATGCATTGTGTTTTATCATATATTCATTGTAGATTTGAAATGTTCCAATTTGTAAGAGATATTTTTAATCCCTATTCATTGCTCAGTGAGTAGAATTTGCGGAAAATAATTGAAAATAGGAGGAATACCAGGCCTGTTATCACGTGTTAGAGAGTAAAATCTAAACTAACAAGAAAATGAAATATTCTTACTTAATTCAACTAATGAGGAAATACCTTCGGGTCACTTAGAAGTCTCAGGACCTTCTGGTTACAAGGCGAGCTTGTATACCATGGAGCCGCTGGGAACCGATCCAGTGGCCAACCTACGAATTCTAACTTCTACCGATTCACGACATAGTTCGACCACTTCGCAATATCTTCCTCGATGAGTTACTGCCTCACCTTCAACCTGTATTACACCAGTGGTCATAGCTTCTCACTAGAACCCCAGGTCACTGCCTGAATAAGGCCAGTCGCTGGTGGGCATCAGATCAATTTTCAAGTACTGATTTTGAAGGGATTTTGTTTGATCGACTGGAGGATTTCATCATTTCATTTAGAACCCCAGTGTGTGCACTGATGAAGAGTCATAAACTAGGGTGAAACACCTGACAGTTCGATACTTCCTGCAGGTTTTCCAAGGGTTCTCTAACTGATTTCAGCTCATGATGAAGTCCTCCAACCAATCAAACAAAACTAATACTTGAAAATATTCAAATTCCTTTTGTAAGTGGTCACCCGTACATATCTTTATTGCTCTACCCGTAAGACATTTAACACTATTTCTTTTTTGATTTAGTTGGCAAGTAACTAAGGAAATATGTGTATAACCCTGTGAATGTGCTTTTTCTATACACACTCCTCCCAAGTGACCCATTTCCTCGCCTACTTAGTAGGACGTCCATAAAATGTAGTTTACTATCCTGCTCCTATCCACAAGTAAAAGTAAGCTAAAAGTAGATGTTGTTGAATTACATCAACAATCAGTCTATATTTGCATTTCCATCAACTAAGATAAATGTATCATCCAAATAACGGTAATACATATCCAACTCCTTGATGTATTTCAGTCTCCTGTTTTCACGTTTTGCTAGAGAGAAGTCAGCTCATATTGGGCCTATTATTACTATTATTATTGTTCCCTTGGGTTCCTAGTGGACAGACAGCTTCAACTGCACGTCTCCGCTTGCTTCTGTCTTTTGCTGTGCTTTTCACCTGCATCCATGTTAGTCCATACTGTCTCAACTCCTCTTCACACGATCTCCTCCATGTCACCCTTGGACGTCCCACACGCCGCTTCCCTTCCGGGTTCCACTCGAGGGCTTGGCGCGCGATGTCACCCAGCGGTCTCCTCAGCGAGTGTCCGATCCATCTCCACTTTCTCCTGCATATTTGTTGGTTGGCGATTGGTTCTTGTTTTGTTTCGTTTGTTCCCATAGTTTCTTGTTGGTGATTCTTTCCGCCCGGCCATCTGATCTTCACTATAGAGCGAAGACAGTTGTTGGTTGATGAAGGTGTGCCATAGCCTGTTGGAAATATTCTTTGTGACCCACCCGCCAAGTTTCTGATCCGTATAGAAGAGTTGACTCACTTGACGTTTATATTGAAAATCCTACCAAAATTATGTTGTTGATGCTGAGTGTCAAAGATTTCTAGATTGGTTCCAGGTTGATAAATGTGTTCCTCGCCTTCCAGATTCTCGTTCGATTTGACATCCTCGTCCGTTCCAACTGCCTGTAGTTGAGACAATGCTCCCTAGATAAGTAAGTGAATGAAGTAACCTCTTTGAACTCCCTCCCGTTGATGGTGATTGTCGCTGGACGTTGCTGCTGTTGTTGTTGGTTAGTTATTTTTATAACCTCCGTTTTGTCTATGTTCACTTGGAGTCCTGTCTTCGCCGGTTACTTCTTTGACGAGTTTGTCGGTTTTCGCTTGTAAGTCTTCGATTTTGTGTGACATCAAACACAAATCGTCCGGGAAATTCAGGTCTTCTAGGTTCTTCACGTCGGTGCAGGATATTCCTGTATTCTCGTTTCCCACTGTCTGACGCATAATCCAGTCAGTCCACCCCAATTAGGAATATTATTGGTGATAGTAAGCACCCTTGTCTGACTCCTGTGTTTACTTCAAACGCCTCGCTGAGTCTTCCGTTGTGGATCACTTGGCAGGTGCCGTTGTCGCACAAACAGCTGTTGAATAAGGTTGATGAATATTTGGGGTACGCCATAGTACTCGAGTAATTTCCAAATTACTTCACGGTCAACGTTGCCTGTTGAAGGCCTTCTCAAAGTCTATAAAGTTGAGGTAGAGGTTTGATTGCCATTCCATGCTTTGTTCGATGATGATGCGTAGAGTTGCAATTTGGTCAGTACATGATTTGCCTGACTTTCCTGAATGCAGCCAGCTTGTTCTGATCGGAGTTCTGTGTCCAGTGCGTCCTTTATTCTCTCCAGGATGATGCTACTCAGGATTTTACTTGGCGTCGATAGGAGCATGATTCCTCGCCAGTTCTTGCAGAGTGAGACGTAAGTCACCATTCTTTGGTAGTTTCACGAGGTAACCTTTCCTCCAGTCAGTAGGCACCTTTCCCTCCTTCCATACCTTTTGCAATAATGGAGTCAGCATGTCTGCTGTAGTCTCTGGTTCTGCTTTCAGTGCTTCAGGGGGTATTCCATCTGGTACAGCTACTTTTCCAGCTTTCAGAAGTTTGATTGCGTTCAAGACTTCAGCTCCCGTTGGAGGATTGGTGTCAACTTGCAGTTGTGTGCGCGCTGTTGTTGGTATTTCTGGACGGGTTGCAGGTGATGGTCGGTTCAAGAGTCCTCTGAAGTGATCCGCCCATTGTTTAATCTGTTTTTCTTTTTAATAATAATAATAACAGCTTTATTCCAAACAGTATTTGTGGTACAGGTATGGAATTTTCAGCATGCATTACAGTATATTGCATCTAATTACCTCATAAATTATATAAGATTTTTAAAAATCAGAGATAAATAAATAAAAAATACAATAAATAAGTTATAAATAAATAAAATAAATAAATATTAAAAATTACGGAAAAAACAGCGTAGAGTATTTCATTTCAAACAATGCACCACAGAATTTGAAATATAAAGTTGATATGTGGTAGAAGATGAGAACAATAGTGTAGTAGTAACAAGGAAAGGAAAAGAAAACCTAATGAGACTATTTGTTAGAGTGCTGCAGTAACTTTATCGTGTCATACCTAACGGTAATGGGCTTCCCTTGGCTGTCTTTTATAGGTTTCGCTTGTGTTGGTCTCTTCCCGGATAGAGATTTGGTTATCTGATATAGTGTCCTCAGGTCCCTTTTGCCTGCTGCCTTTTCAGCTTCAGTAGCTAGATTGTCGTAGAATCGTCTTTTGTCCTTCCTAGCACTTTTCTTCACTTCTTTGTCCAATGCTTTGTAAGTTGAGCTCAGCATCTCCTTCTCCTGTCCGTCCTTGCATTGAATCATTTTCTCTTTCACCATTCTCCTCTCTTCTATTAATTTCCAAGTGTCCGTTGAGAGCCATTCCTTGTCTTGTCTCTTCTTTCTTCCTAGAACCGTTGAACACGTTTCGTTGAGAATCGCCTTCAGAGACTTCCAATGTTCTTCCACGCATGATTCTTCAGTGCTGTCGCGTAGTGTTTCCTGCTTTGCTCTGACAGTTGCAGTGAAGGTGTCTTTTGTGGTTGTGTCCTTCAGTAATTGAGTGTTGAACTTGCATTGTGGCCTATCCCCAGCACTATCCTCGAGGCTTTTAGTTTCACCTTGAAAGTCCCTTCTACTAGATAGTGGTCTGAACCCACATCTGCTCCTCTCCTTGACCTTGTGTCCAGTAGGCTCCGTCTCCACTTTCTTGAAATTGAGATGAAGTCTATTTGGTTCTTGGTGTTTCCATCTGGTGAAATCCATGTCGTCTTGTGTATATCCTTGTGTTTGAACACACTACCGCCAATCACCAAATCATTGAAGGCGCAGAAGTCTGAGAAGAGTTCACCATTGTCGTTCATTTCACCGAGGGCCTCACGACCCATGGTGAGTTCTCTTCCTGTGTTGTCTCCTCCCAGCTTCGCATTCATGTCGCCCATCAGGATTTTGATATCGCCATTTGGGACGTTGTCCATTATTGCTTGTAGTTGTCTGTAGAACGCCTCCTTCTTCTCTTGTTCTGAGACGTTTGTAGGCGCATAGCATTGAATGACTGTAACTTTCCTTCCTTTTGAGTTGAACCTGGCTGTCATTATCCTGGAGGAGATTGGTTCCCACTGCATGAGAGCTTTGGTTGCTGTTGGTGACATCATGATGGCCACTCCCTCGGTGTGCTCATGGTTGTCCTCTAGGTGGCCGGAATAGATTACTGTCTCTCCAGTAGGTAGTTGGCACCTTCCAGTTCCGTTCCATCTGCTCTCGCAGATTCCCAACACTTCTATTCTGTACCTTCTCATTTCAGCGGCTATCTGGGCAGCCTTTCCAGTTTCGTACATTGTACGAACATTCCAGGTACCCATCCTTACTTTTGCTTTCATCGAAAGAAGGCACATCGGCTGACTGGCTTCCCGAAGGCTAGCTTTCACCAGCCTGCGTCATTTCACTTCCCCGATTCCAGCGAAAAGTAAGGCTATTGCTTATGTTTTTAGAATTTTTAATATATTTATTCGTTGAAGTTTCTGTAGCGATTTGGTTGTTTTACAGGGGTGGAGTTGCTAGCACCACGCCCCAACCCTCCCTCTTTACCCGGGCTTGGGACCGGCGAGAAAACTAGTAAGCTAGTAGCCTAGCAAGCTAGTATCTGGCGAGGCATCGGTAAACCTATATCTCTTCCATCTACTTGCCGGTAACAAGTCACATTTGGTTGGTATTGATCACTTAGTAGACAAAACGAAAGCTTTCAAGGTAATTCATCGTATTCCACCGAATCTATTCAATAGAGTTCGTATTTGTCTTCTGCACACAGCTGAGGCGATAGGCATTCGAACTATTAAGCCTAAACTATGCATTTAAAAGAAGTTCAAATAACGTATAATTATATTTCAATAGTTTACACACAATGATAAGTTTTGTTATTGGTAATATTTCGAGCAAAATTACTGCCCATGTTCTCACCACTGTTGGAATTGTTCCAAAAAAAACAAAAAGAACAATTCCAACAGTGGTGTGAACACGGGCAGTAATTTTGCTCGAAATATTACCAATAACAAAACTTATCATTGTGTGTAAACTATTGAAATATAATTATACTTTATTTGATCTAATCCACAATGCTCAAACTTTTTACTGATATTAATTAAAAGAAGTTCTCTTGGCCAATTAAGACCTAAGCAATTGATTACTTCTCCACCTCCCCTTACTTATATTTTCAACCCCTCTCTTACATTCCTTTAATTTTATCCCATCTTCATTAGGATGTCCTTTATCAAGTACTACTTCTACCGGAGTATTTGTTTGCTTAATCATGCCGTTTTTCGTTATTATTATTATCCCAGATCACCTCACTTTTTCATTCTTGTTATTGATAGAACCATTATTACTATTATTATGACTAAGTGCACCATTTATACAGTCAATCTTGCCATCCTACCGACAAAACACCGTGACTGGTTTATATTTTATTATTTACTTGTAAAGTTATGTATAAATATGATAGGGAAGATTTGTAGCTCAGGTGGATGATTATGATGTGGTTGTGTTCTCTGAGCTGGATAGTTAATTTGCGAAGCTTTCATCGCCCTACTAGGTGACATCTTCAGAGCATACTTCAGTTTGTTGAAGTGAGCTTTTAGATTTCTCCACGAGTTTATTAATCATCTCGCCTGGTGACCTTGGACGTGATTGGTTGTTTGTGTGTGTTTTCACACCTTCTAGGTTACTTGTATTGGAACTGATTGTTTCTTTGACTTGAACTTTGACTCTTTGTGTGTGAGGTTTCTTTCTTATCGGTTGATAAATTTTGTCTATCTCGATGTGTCTATTGATTGATGATTCACTGGAACACCAGGCGGGCTTCTAAAAATTCTCTGTCATTCTTGGTGTTTCCTCTGTCTAATATTTGAACGTTGTCCCAGTCGAATTGATGTCCGTGGTTGTCTGTGTGTAGTGATGTGAGGGAGTGGATATCATGTCTTTCGACAGCTAGCTTATGTTTGCGGATACGAAGACGAAGGGAGGTCCACTTTGGCCATTGTAGTGTTTTTCGCAGTTGTTACAATTTATTTTGCAGATGATGTTGGTTTTATCTTCGTTTGCTGTTGAGTGTTTTGGGTGACATAGAACTGAGTGAAGTGACTATTGTTCGCTTAATATATTCTAAATTTTACTATAGGAATATCTAATATTTTGGAATCATTAAAGGGGAGAGTGCTTAGAACTAAGAATAGCTAAGTAGTTTTGCATCCTGGTTTTGCATTCTTAAACAATACAGGTCACTGAATTCATGTAAGACTGAGCACAGATCCATGAAGTATAGTGTTTTAACAAGATCAGCTTCATCCCTGAATACTAAGACCTATACGACGGTCGAATATTTTAGAAAATCATAGTAACCATTATTTATTTATGCACAAATGTATGTTATGGCCAATAATAAATATGCCGCAATCCACAAGATCAAATCGAAAATCTACTTTATAGTTTATGGTATATTCAAAGAATGTCATTTAATGAAAGTTGGAGCAAGTATTCAAGCAGCCCAATCATTTTTCTCACATTCCATGTAGAATAAATGAAATTTTATCTGTCTGGAAATTTGATTGGTTAAGGTTCGATCATCAGCCAACATCAGTTAGAGAGGCATTGTAAAACGAAGGAGTATTCGACAGTTATTTAGTCTCGGTTCAGGAATCTTCAGCAATACCACAACGAAACGGCTATTCAGTACTCCCTAGTTTCTCATTGGTTCTGTAACTGATGCCGGTTCATGATCAAACCTGAAATACAAGCTGAGCATAGATAGAGAATAATAATAATAGCTTTATTCCAAAAACAGTACTCATGATACAGCAAGGAATTTTCAGCATTTCAATACAATATTGCATCTAATTTACCCAAAAACGACAAAAAAAATTAAAAATACACATTACATAATAGTAATAAAACGATTGTTATAGCAGCTACGTAGCAAAATACTGTGTGCCATACGGAGAAAAATATGTATAAAGTACAAAATTGTAGTAATAATAGTAATACCAACTAAAAATAAAATAGCAGAGTAACGATTTAAACGACAGAAAATGTGATACCATAAAATACAGAAAGATGAGCGATAAAAGGGTCGATTTGCTGTGCTAATTACATAGTAACTTGTAAGTTTCACGTCTAACAGAGTCTTCGTCACATAAAGTACGCTAAATTATATAACATCCTTCATGGATGTTTATTGACCAGTAAACCATTATTCAATAAAATTTTATTTTAATAAATACTTTATTTTACTCAGGATTAATCGATCAAATTTACATATAGTAGCCACGATATCTTCTTTTCACAAACTAAGGGGTTTCAGTCACATGAGGCCTATTAAACACCATAGAGTGATAAGATTTGTTCAAACTGAAAATCAAAGAATTGAATATCAAGTAATCAAAACTGCCTTTAGATTTCCCAAAACTTTCCAAAATCTTTCGTGGAATAAACTAGCAGTTTTTTTATCAGATGAGAATTTTGTTAGATGTTTAGAGAGAATCGGCCACAGAAAGCCTTACTTCACCGTTTCGTGCTAGTTGGCGCTCACCTGTCGGTAAGACTTACCTGCAACCTTGAAGGAACTCATGTGCCTTCTGAGATTCGAACCCCCGTCACCCAGGGCTGCATACACAGACGTTATCACTCAGCTATTCAGGCTCGTGATTGACCTCCTGCAAGACCCTACGGGATCGGTTACAGGATTTCATCATGAGCTGGCATTGGTTAGAGAGTCATTGGAAAACCTGGGAGTACTGGACAGCTGCTTTGTCCTAGTTTGAGACCCTTCAACAGTACACACCCATCGGGGTTCAAACACAGGACCTTCTGGTTACAAGGCGAGCTTGTATACCATGGAGCCGCTGGGAACCGATCCAGTGGCCAACCTACGAATTCTAACTTCTACCGATTCACGACATAGTTCGACCACTTCGCAATATCTTCCTCGATGAGTTACTGCCTCACCTTCAACCTGTATTACACCGGTGGTCATAGCTTCTCACTAGAACCCCAGGTCACTGCCTGAATAGGGCCAGTCGCTGATGGGCATCAGATCAGTTTTCAAGTACTGATTTTGAAGGGATTTTGTTTGATCGACTGGAGGATTTCATCATTTCATTTAGAACCCCAGTGTGTGCACTGATGAAGAGTCATAAACTAGGGTGAAACACCTGACAGTTCGATACTTCCTGCAGGTTTTCCAAGGGTTCTCTAACTGATTTCAGCTCATGATGAAGTCCTCCAACCAATCAAACAAAACTAATACTTGAAAATATTCAAATTCCTTTTGTAAGTGGTCACCCGTACATATCTTTATTGCTCTACCCGTAAGACATTTAACACTATTTCTTTTTTGATTTAGTTGGCAAGTAACTAAGGAAATATGTGTATAACCCTGTGAATGTGCTTTTTCTATACACACTCCTCCCAAGTGACCCATTTCCTCGCCTACTTAGTAGGACGTCCATAAAATGTAGTTTACTATCCTGCTCCTATCCACAAGTAAAAGTAAGCTAAAAGTAGATGTTGTTGAATTACATCAACAATCAGTCTATATTTGCATTTCCATCAACTAAGATAAATGTATCATCCAAATAACGGTAATACATATCCAACTCCTTGATGTATTTCAGTCTCCTGTTTTCACGTTTTGCTAGAGAGAAGTCAGCTAATATTGGGCCTATTGGTAAACCTATATCTCTTCCATCTACTTGCCGGTAACAAGTCACATTTGGTTGGTATTGATCACTTGGTAGAGAAAACGAAAGCTTTCGAGGTAATTCATCGTATTCCACCGAATCTATTCAATAGAGTTCGTATTCGTCTTCTGCACACAGCTGAGGCGATAGGCATTCGAACTATTAAGCCTAAACTATGCATTTAAAAGAAGTTCAAATAACGTATAATTATATTTCAATAGTTTACACACAATGATAAGTTTTGTTATTGGTAATATTTCGAGCAAAATAACTGCCCGTGTTCGCACCACTGTTGGAATTGTTTCAAAAAAAAAAACTCCAACAGTGGTGCGAACACGGGCAGTAATTTTGCTCGAAATATTACCAATAGCAAAACTTATCATTGTGTGTAAACTATTGAAATATAATTATACTTTATTTGATCTAATCCACAATGCTCAAACTTTTTACTGATATTAATTAAAAGAAGTTCTCTTGGCCAATTAAGACCTAAGCAATTGATTACTTCTCCACCTCCCCTTACTTATATTTTCAACCCCTCTCTTACATTCCTTTAATTTTATCCCATCTTCATTAGGATGTCCTTTATCAAGTACTACTTCTACCGGAGTATTTGTTTGCTTAATCATGCCGTTTTTCGTTATTATTATTATCCCAGATCATCTCACTTTTTCATTCTTGTTATTGATAGAACCATTATTACTATTATTATGACTAAGTGCACTATTTATACAGTCAATCTTACCATCCTACCGACAAAACACCGTGATTGGTTTATATTTTATTATTTACTTGTAAAGTTATGTATAGATATGATAGAGAAGATTTGTAGCTCAGGTGGATGATTATGATGTGGTTGTGTTCTCTGAGCTGGATAGTTAATTTGCGAAGCTTTCATCGCCCTACTAGGTGACATCTTCAGAGCATACTTCAGTTTGTTGAAGTGAGCTTTTAGATTTCTCCACCATTTTATTAATCATCTCGCCTGGTGACCTTGGACGTGATTGGTTGTTTGTGTGTGTTTTCACACCTTCTAGGTTACTTGTATTGGAACTGATTGTTTCTTTGACTTGAACTTTGACCCTTTGTGTGTGAGGTTTCTTTCTTATCGGTTGATAAATTTTGTCTATCTCGACGTGTCTATTGATTGATGATTCACTGGAATGCCAAGCTTCCAAAAATTCTCTGTCATTCTTGGTGTTTCCTCTGTCTAATATTTGAACGTTGTCCCAGTCGAATTGATGTCCGTGGTTGTCTGTGTGTAGTGATATGGGGGAGTGGATATCATGTCTTTCGACAGTTAGCTTATGTTTGCGGATACGAAGACGAAGGCGACTTCCGCTTTGGCCAATGTAGTGCTTTTCGCAGTTGTTACAATTTATTTTGTAGATGATGTTGGTTTTATCTTCGTTTGCTGTTGAGTGTTTTGGGTGACATAGAACTGAGTGAAGTGACTATTGTTCGCTTAATATATTCTAAATTTTACTATAGGAATATCTAATATTTTGGAATCATTAAAGGGGAGAGTGCTTAGAACTAAGAATAGCTAAGTAGTTTTGCATCCTGGTTTTGCATTCTTAAACAATACAGGTCACTGAATTCATGTAAGACTGAGCACAGATCCATGAAGTATAGTGTTTTAACAAGATCAGCTTCATCCCTGAATACTAAGACCTATACGACGGTCGAATATTTTAGAAAATCATAGTAACCATTATTTATTTATGCACAAATGTATGTTATGGCCAATAATAAATATGCCGCAATCCACAAGATCAAATCGAAAATCTACTTTATAGTTTATGGTATATTCAAAGAATGTCATTTAATGAAAGTTGGAGCAAGTATTCAAGCAGCCCAATCATTTTTCTCACATTCCATGTAGAATAAATGAAATTTTATCTGTCTGGAAATTTGATTGGTTAAGGTTCGATCATCAGCCAACATCAGTTAGAGAGGCATTGTAAAACGAAGGAGTATTCGACAGTTATTTAGTCTCGGTTCAGGAATCTTCAGCAATACCACAACGAAACGGCTATTCAGTACTCCCTAGTTTCTCATTGGTTCTGTAACTGATGCCGGTTCATGATCAAACCTGAAATACAAGCTGAGCATAGATAGAGAATAATAATAATAGCTTTATTCCAAAAACAGTACTCATGATACAGCAAGGAATTTTCAGCATTTCAATACAATATTGCATCTAATTTACCCAAAAACGACAAAAAAAATTAAAAATACACATTACATAATAGTAATAAAACGATTGTTATAGCAGCTACGTAGCAAAATACTGTGTGCCATACGGAGAAAAATATGTATAAAGTACAAAATTGTAGTAATAATAGTAATACCAACTAAAAATAAAATAGCAGAGTAACGATTTAAACGACAGAAAATGTGATACCATAAAATACAGAAAGATGAGCGATAAAAGGGTCGATTTGCTGTGCTAATTACATAGTAACTTGTAAGTTTCACGTCTAACAGAGTCTTCGTCACATAAAGTACGCTAAATTATATAACATCCTTCATGGATGTTTATTGACCAGTAAACCATTATTCAATAAAATTTTATTTTAATAAATACTTTATTTTACTCAGGATTAATCGATCAAATTTACATATAGTAGCCACGATATCTTCTTTTCACAAACTAAGGGGTTTCAGTCACATGAGGCCTATTAAACACCATAGAGTGATAAGATTTGTTCAAACTGAAAATCAAAGAATTGAATATCAAGTAATCAAAACTGCCTTTAGATTTCCCAAAACTTTCCAAAATCTTTCGTGGAATAAACTAGCAGTTTTTTTATCAGATGAGAATTTTGTTAGATGTTTAGAGAGAATCGGCCACAGAAAGCCTTACTTCACCGTTTCGTGCTAGTTGGCGCTCACCTGTCGGTAAGACTTACCTGCAACCTTGAAGGAACTCATGTGCCTTCTGAGATTCGAACCCCCGTCACCCAGGGCTGCATACACAGACGTTATCACTCAGCTATTCAGGCTCGTGATTGACCTCCTGCAAGACCCTACGGGATCGGTTACAGGATTTCATCATGAGCTGGCATTGGTTAGAGAGTCATTGGAAAACCTGGGAGTACTGGACAGCTGCTTTGTCCTAGTTTGAGACCCTTCAACAGTACACACCCATCGGGGTTCAAACACAGGACCTTCTGGTTACAAGGCGAGCTTGTATACCATGGAGCCGCTGGGAACCGATCCAGTGGCCAACCTACGAATTCTAACTTCTACCGATTCACGACATAGTTCGACCACTTCGCAATATCTTCCTCGATGAGTTACTGCCTCACCTTCAACCTGTATTACACCGGTGGTCATAGCTTCTCACTAGAACCCCAGGTCACTGCCTGAATAGGGCCAGTCGCTGATGGGCATCAGATCAGTTTTCAAGTACTGATTTTGAAGGGATTTTGTTTGATCGACTGGAGGATTTCATCATTTCATTTAGAACCCCAGTGTGTGCACTGATGAAGAGTCATAAACTAGGGTGAAACACCTGACAGTTCGATACTTCCTGCAGGTTTTCCAAGGGTTCTCTAACTGATTTCAGCTCATGATGAAGTCCTCCAACCAATCAAACAAAACTAATACTTGAAAATATTCAAATTCCTTTTGTAAGTGGTCACCCGTACATATCTTTATTGCTCTACCCGTAAGACATTTAACACTATTTCTTTTTTGATTTAGTTGGCAAGTAACTAAGGAAATATGTGTATAACCCTGTGAATGTGCTTTTTCTATACACACTCCTCCCAAGTGACCCATTTCCTCACCTACTTAGTAGGACGTCCATAAAATGTAGTTTACTATCCTGCTCCTATCCACAAGTAAAAGTAAGCTAAAAGTAGATGTTGTTGAATTACATCAACAATCAGTCTATATTTGCATTTCCATCAACTAAGATAAATGTATCATCCAAATAACGGTAATACATATCCAACTCCTTGATGTATTTCAGTCTCCTGTTTTCACGTTTTGCTAGAGAGAAGTCAGCTAATATTGGGCCTATTGGTAAACCTATATCTCTTCCATCTACTTGCCGGTAACAAGTCACATTTGGTTGGTATTGATCACTTAGTAGACAAAACGAAAGCTTTCAAGGTAATTCATCGTATTCCACCGAATCTATTCAATAGAGTTCGTATTCGTCTTCTGCACACAGCTGAGGCGATAGGCATTCGAACTATTAAGCCTAAACTATGCATTTAAAAGAAGTTCAAATAACGTATAATTATATTTCAATAGTTTACACAAAATGATAAGTTTTGTTATTGGTAATATTTCGAGCAAAATTACTGCCCATGTTCTCACCACTGTTGGAATTGTTCCAAAAAAAAAAACAAAATTCCAACAGTGGTGCGAACACGGGCAGTAATTTTGCTCGAAATATTACCAATAGCAAAACTTATCATTGTGTGTAAACTATTGAAATATAATTATACTTTATTTGATCTAATCCACAATGCTCAAACTTTTTACTGATATTAATTAAAAGAAGTTCTCTTGGCCAATTAAGACCTAAGCAATTGATTACTTCTCCACCTCCCCTTACTTATATTTTCAACCCCTCTCTTACATTCCTTTAATTTTATCCCATCTTCATTAGGATGTCCTTTATCAAGTACTACTTCTACCGGAGTATTTGTTTGCTTAATCATGCCGTTTTTCGTTATTATTATTATCCCAGATCATCTCACTTTTTCATTCTTGTTATTGATAGAACCATTATTACTATTATTATGACTAAGTGCACTATTTATACAGTCAATCTTACCATCCTACCGACAAAACACCGTGATTGGTTTATATTTTATTATTTACTTGTAAAGTTATGTATAGATATGATAGAGAAGATTTGTAGCTCAGGTGGATGATTATGATGTGGTTGTGTTCTCTGAGCTGGATAGTTAATTTGCGAAGCTTTCATCGCCCTACTAGGTGACATCTTCAGAGCATACTTCAGTTTGAAGTGAGCTTTTAGATTTCTCCACGATTTTATTAATCATCTCGCCTGGTGACCTTGGACGTGATTGGTTGTTTGTGTGTGTTTTCACACCTTCTAGGTTACTTGTATTGGAACTGATTGTTTCTTTGACTTGAACTTTGACCCTTTGTGTGTGAGGTTTCTTTCTTATCGGTTGATAAATTTTGTCTATCTCGACGTGTCTATTGATTGATGATTCACTGGAATGCCAAGCTTCCAAAAATTCTCTGTCATTCTTGGTGTTTCCTCTGTCTAATATTTGAACGTTGTCCCAGTCGAATTGATGTCCGTGGTTGTCTGTGTGTAGTGATATGGGGGAGTGGATATCATGTCTTTCGACAGTTAGCTTATGTTTGCGGATACGAAGACGAAGGCGACTTCCGCTTTGGCCAATGTAGTGCTTTTCGCAGTTGTTACAATTTATTTTGTAGATGATGTTGGTTTTATCTTCGTTTGTTGTTGAGTCTTTTGGGTGACATAGAACTGAGTGAAGTGACTATTGTTCGCTTAATATATTCTAAATTTTACTATAGGAATATCTAATATTTTGGAATCATCAAAGGGGAGAGTGCTTAGAACTAAGAATAGCTAAGTAGTTTTGCATCCTGGTTTTGCATTCTTAAACAATACAGGTCACTGAATTCATGTAAGACTGAGCACAGATCCATGAAGTATAGTGTTTTAACAAGATCAGCTTCATCCCTGAATACTAAGACCTATACGACGGTCGAATATTTTAGAAAATCATAGTAACCATTATTTATTTATGCACAAATGTATGTTATGGCCAATAATAAATATGCCGCAATCCACAAGATCAAATCGAAAATCTACTTTATAGTTTATGGTATATTCCAAGAATGTCATTTAATGAAAGTTGGAGCAAGTATTCAAGCAGCCCAATCATTTTTCTCACATTCCATGTAGAATAAATGAAATTTTATCTGTCTGGAAATTTGATTGGTTAAGGTTCGATCATCAGCCAACATCAGTTAGAGAGGCATTGTAAAACGAAGGAGTATTCGACAGTTATTTAGTCTCGGTTCAGGAATCTTCAGCAATACCACAACGAAACGGCTATTCAGTACTCCCTAGTTTCTCATTGGTTCTGTAACTGATGCCGGTTCATGATCAAACCTGAAATACAAGCTGAGCATAGATAGAGAATTATATAACATCCTTCATGGATGTTTATTGACCAGTAAACCATTATTCAATAAAATTTTATTTTAATAAATACTTTATTTTACTCAGGATTAATCGATCAAATTTACATATAGAAGCCACGATATCTTCTTTTCACAAACTAAGGGGTTTCAGTCACATGAGGCCTATTAAACACCATAGAGTGATAAGATTTGTTCAAACTGAAAATCAAAGAATTGAATATCAAGTAATCAAAACTGCCTTTAGATTTCCCAAAACTTTCCAAAATCTTTCGTGGAATAAACTAGCAGTTTTTTTATCAGATGAGAATTTTATTAGATGTTTGGAGAGAATCGGCCACAGAAAGCCTTACCTCACCGTTTCGTGCTAGTTGACGCTCACCTGTCGGCAAGACTTACCTGAAACCTTGAAGGAGCTCATGTGCCTTCTGAGATTCGAACCCCTGTCACCCAGGGCTGCATACACAGACGTTATCACTGAGCTATTCAGGCTCGTGATTGACCTCCTGCAAGACCCTACGGGATCGGTTACAGGATTTCATCATGAGCTGGCATTGGTTAGAGAGTCATTGGAAAACCTGGGAGTACTGGACAGCTGTTTCCTCCGTCCTAGTTTGGGACTCTTCAGCAGTAGACATCCACCGGGGCTCGAACCCAGGACCTTCTGGTTATAAGGCGACCTCGTATACCATTGAGCCACTGGGACCCGATCCAATGGCCCGAGAATTCTAACTTCTTCCAATTCACGATATAGCGCAACCGCTAGCCAATGTCTTCAGCAAGTATTGGTCCTCATACCCGACCTGCTGCAACCTGCTGGTCACGACTTCCCACTGGAACTCCAGGTAACTACCTACCTGAATAGGACCAGTCACCAGTGAGCATCTAATTGGTATTTAAGTATTGGTTTGTAGGGATTTGGCTGATACTACTTGAATACTCTACGGGATGTTTTTGAGTGGGCAATAGTAAGTTACTAGTGTAATGTAATGTGCTATCTTCGGTGCAGACTGAATTCTACCAGTCATGTTTGCAATGTGGCCACCATTCTAAGTGGCTCGCCGTCACGGTGCACTGTGAATTTTTGATGTTAGATTGTTGAAGGAAATAGAATTCAGTCTACCACAAGCAAAGGACCGAACACGCTACACTAGTTACTGACTAGTGTCCAATCAACAGTATCCACTTCAGTCCTATAGAAGGTCAGTCGCGAGACCGAATACCTCAGTGATAATGTCTCTGACTGCAGCACTGGATGACGCGGGCTCGAATCTCAGAAGGGACATGAGTTCCCTCAAGGTTGCAGATACACCTTGATGACTAGTGAGTGCCAACTAACACGAAACCTAGGTCAGGTAAGGCTTCCTGTGGTCGACTGCCTCCAACCATCTAATATCAACAACTCGAGGTGCACCGTGATGGCGAGCCACCAGTATGGTGGCCACATTACCAACATGACTGATAGAATTAAGTCTGTACCAGACATAGGACTAGACTCACGACACTAGTTATATTATTATTTTCATGTTACAATGAATATATGTTAACATGCTTACTTACATGGAGCTTTGTCATTCGAGTCAAAGCTCTAGCTAACAAAGTTGAGTTTGAAAATAAACGCTGTCTCGTCTTTTCAACAGTTAAACTAGAATTCACCTATAAGGAATAATATAACTGTAGTGATATGACACATCGTGATAGTTATTCAATATCTACAGATAGTAGTAGAATCCTTTTAGAAGCATGACATTTCTCTAAGAAAAAAGGAGTTTGACGTTAAACAACATGAGTTTGAATTGTGCCATTACTTTGGCACACGTTCAATGAAATACTTCCTTATTTATGTGAACTATGATCAAAATTTAACTGAATAGTTCGAGTGAAAAGTAGGCATATGTAGTCTCTTCGTCTCCAGTAACCAGACTTTTGGCTCTGTTATTCAGATTCTTGGCTACACTTACTTTGGTCGTAAAGGGATGTGCCAAATTTTAATCTAGGTATCTGTCCGAATTTGTAGGCTTTCTAAAGATAATGATCTGAGGTTCACCATCTGGTGTCTTTCAACCAAACAGTTCAGGATAGCCAAATCATTTGCGTCCGACTCAATCTGTTTTTAAAACCTAATGGTGTTCCATATACTGTTTATTAAGGGGAAGAGTTAGTTCAACATAATGCGTTTAATGATGACAAAGGTATCTTCTACATATCTTAACCACATTCTTGGAAGATTAGGGCATCTTATAATTGCATGCTTTTCCAATAAATGCGTGAACAGATTAGCTCTCAGTGGAGATACTAGTGATCCTATAGCAATACCTTCTGTTTGACGGTAAAGAATTTATCTAAATGTAAACAACGTGGGGGTATAAGCACAGTCTTACTGCCTTCAGAATTTCATCTGGATTTAAGGGAAATTAGACAATACGTTCATTGTCTAAACAAAGTAAACTGTAAATAATACTTAAAGAGTCTTTAATGAAAACACTCGTGAATAATGGGTTAACATCAAAAAGCTGACATCATTTCACCTTCTTCAATATAAGTAGAGACAACTTTGCTTTAAATTCATGCGAATTCTCCCCTCCATATTCCACTTTCATTTCATATGGGTTTAGTATTAGTGAAATGTATTTGGAGAGGTTATAGGTTGGATAATTAGTAAAATCCACAACTGGACGTAATGGAACAGCCTGTTTGTGGATTTTTGGTAATCCATAAAATCTACACGAACTCAAACTTCTTAGGTTCTTCCCTTAATAATTTTTTTAAACGAATGACTCATAGGAATATACTCATTTCGGTCATATAGAAAAAGAAGATTACAGTAAAGGAAATAGTTTACTTTCCACTACGTCATCAACTGGGCTGTACATTCATGTTTATAAGACAGAAGGGCCAGAAAATTCCTTGATTATATCAGGTCAGATGTCAGAGTTAAAAGAGAACAATAAAAAGATAAGTGTAACATGAGAAGATAAATACAATTGAAAAATGATGAATTCATTCAGAAGGTAGACTGGTTATGGTGGCTCTGGCTGGGCATAGGTTTGAATATATATATATACCGTTGGTTTGAAGTTCCGAGTTGCTAAATCAGCTGCAATGATTAGATGTCTTGATACCACTTCCTTCAAGGATCTTGATGGAAACCTGAGCACGATTATGGGCTATTTCTTAAGTGAGGTTGAATATCTTTAGTTCATGAGAAGTTTTGTTATCAAACTACAGGTACACTTCTCTCCTGTCTTTATTCAGCAGGCTGGAGTAGTATTCTCAAGTACATTTTACACATTTTAGAATTTTTCTAATAGGCATTCTATAGAAGCGTGTCTTTGTGTCTTCAGAGAAATCCTAAATGGAAACACACTACGCTCTTTACTATTTTAGTGGTAAAAAATAGATGAAATGGGTAACTCTCACTTCTTGTCGCTTAGTGATAATTACTTCTTTAATTTGCATTTATCATTCAACACCCTTCGTTATTTTATCATTCAAACATTTTAAACAGTATCCAAGTGTTCAATTGCAAACATTCGATGCAGTTGGAGTTAGGTTTCTTTAGAAACCAACATTTATTAAAAAACCTTTGAAAGCCAGGGATTACCGAGTACTTCTCCCTCCCCTGTTTGACTTATAGGGGTATTGGATATCCACTTTGTAGTTGGCATAGTTAATTCTACTGGTAATAACTAAACTAAGGTTCGTCAATGCTTTCAAAAGAAATTTGAAATGTTCCGAAGCCCTTTCTATTATTTTTAACTTCCTTATAAACGACACTGATGCATTTCGTGTTATATGATGCAGTCTTGTTGGTATCAGATAGTTGGAGAGAATCGGCCACAGAAATCCTTGCCTGACCTAGGTTTCTTGTTGGTTGGGACTCACCAGTCAGCAAGGTGTACCTGCAACCTTGGGGGAACTCATATCCCTTCTGAGAGTCGAACCGGCGTCACCCAGGGCTGCAGTCATAGACGTTACCACCGAGCTATTCAGGCTAGCGACTGACCTTCTATAGCACTTTATGGGATGTTTTTGACTGGGCAGTAGTCAGTAACTAGTGTAATGTGTCTGGTCTTAGAGTGATAGAATTCAGTGTGCACGAAAGAAAGGACTAGATACATTACACTAGTTACTGACTAGCGCCCAATCAAATACGACGCAGTGTTCTTTCGATACCTGAGTTGTTCAGTTCGTGTTTTCTGAAAATCCTTACCAAGTGGGATGCATAAAAAGCACAGTAAGTTGTTTAACTACTGGTATAAATATGTTTTAAGTTTTCTTTTAAATTCCAAAGTTTTCTTTATTTTCAGGTTATAATTTTTTCTCAGTGTATTTTTCCAGACATAATGAATTTTATTTTATTTCTTCACATCACAATAAATGCTAGTTTACTTCAGCATATATTAGTGACTGAAGAGTTTAAAATTTGTAGGAAAACTTTCATGTCAAGTAAGTTTATATATTTCGTTTAAATTTTACTGATGTATATAACTGAGTTGTTTTGAAATTGCAAGCACGAAAGCAGTAGCCATGTACAATGAGCGTGGAATTGAATTCCTGCTGTGTTCAACAGACTTACAGCTTAACTTAAAAATTTGTTTTAATTCAAGCTACATAGGAATTCTATAGCTGATGCATATTTTGACTTCAATGAAAACTTAAATAGTTATTTTGTATTATTATGTCTAATCTTTATAATCGTGCATTAGAGATTATAAAATGGTTAATTCATTTAGCTTAAATCTCTCTGTTCGACAGTTAACTCTGCACAATGGAATCTTAAGTTCAGGGAAGTGAATGAATAACATTTTAGTGAATAAAAGTTTCGCATTAATTTTGAAGCGGAAGCTATGTTTGCAAAAGGTTTGAAATGAAGGAAAGGTGCCTACCGGTTGGAAGAAACACAGACTTAAAGACTTAATGGAGAAACTGACAAGCCGGCAGAAGAAGCACGTAGTGAAGACAGGACTCCAGATGAACAGAGAGAAGATGGAGGTGATGAAGATAACCAACCAGCGAACACCGACAACAGCAACAACAACCAGCTCCAATAACTGTCAACGCGAGAAATTTGGAAGACGTTACTTTCTTCAATTATATAGGAATCACGATTTCAAATACAGGTAGTCAGAAAGGATGAAGATACCAGAATCGGAAAGGTAAGGTAACCTTCATCGACCTGAAACCTGTTTGGAAATCTTCTACACTTCTTGCTATAGAGAACAAGATTCGAATTTTTAACACAAATGGAAAGTTATTGATTCTGTATGGGTCACAAACTTGACACGCGCGTCACGAATAACATTTCCGACAAGCCGCAGACTTTTACCAGCTGCTGAATTCCCTGGTTCCATAGTGAGGTTCAGACAGCCAGCCACAAAACACTAGCAACCAGAAACTCTGGAAATGAACCAGTCAAGAATAGATTGGTCTACCACTATTCTGAAGAAGGTGGAGAGGGATAGGACGTACACTGAGGGGACCTTGGGTGACATCGCACTCAATGCAGGTCATAGCTCGAGTGGAACCTGAATAGGAAACGATAAGTTAGGGGTCTGTCCATGGTGAGATGGAGAAGAAAAACGCCTTACGTCAAACCTTCCCTTCTTACTGGGCTTACTTCCTGCTATGCAAAGTTTGGAAGTGAGAAGACGGGAATCGAACCCTGAACCAAGTGTTTAGCTGGAGAACATTCTACCAGGGAATTATCAAATAACCGATTCTCACTATAAATGATAAAATCTTTTTTTCATTACTCCATACAACTACATTTGAGAAAATCAATTTTGAAAATCGACACTATTTCATTGTAGAAGACTAACAAAGAATATGATGTCGGAAAAATCCATCTTATCAGTGAGACTACCTGAAATAGGCTTAAAATGACGAAATTGTGTCTGTGTTATAGATTTATGAATGCTGATATAAGTATAAAACTTGGTCACTCTGGTAGAGTATAACTCCATTATGAATAAGATTTTATTTTGATAAGTCACACAGTGTTATACAGTAATAATAACTGTTAAGATAATATTAATGTACAATACTGTGTGATTTATCAAAATAAAATCCTATTCATAAGGGATTTGTGAATGTGTTTGAGGGAAAATTCCAACTCACTTTGATATCTGAAGTAACGATTTCCAGGACCCATAAGAAGGCTATAAATTTCTACTTCGTTTACTAGTGACTAGCAGTCGGTCTATGATGAACATTTTGTCCTATTCGGGACTCTGTATCTGAATGTATTTTTATCTTCAGTGAACTCTGCACCCATCATTTCTAATGCTACTGTCATCCACTGAGGGATTGTAGCAAGAAAGCCATCTCAACAGAAGCCATGTATTTTCGCCCAATATAATAAATCAACGGCGACAGCGAATGAATGCAAAATTTCACTTTCATTTCTGTATAGTTTCGACCATCTGTATTGTCAGAAGGTTGAAATTGGTTGAGAAACTCTATCAACACTTTCTTATTATGACAAAATATGTAATGTCGTCCTATATAATTCATACACAATGAGATGATGTTAGACCTTAACTGTTAGGCTTTATAAGGGAAATATGGATCAGTACAGTTTGTCCAGTCTCTTATTCTGCTTTGGTTTGAACCTCTTCACTAATTGTTCCCTGTGAAAAATTTTGATTTTTCTTTACTTTTTTAGTTTTTAATTTTACTTTTGGTTTGCTTCTGCTTTAATAATTAATTCAATATTATCACTCTCATATGCTCCTTTTGTACATTTCATAACCTCTTCACACTTGTTCACACTTGGACACTCAACTACCTTTATTCTCACTCAATAGCAATTTTAACCTTATAAAATTTCTATCTTTGTGCCGTTGAATACCACGTGATTTACAACTTTTAATTTTTTTAATTCTAAAGCCACTTCTGAGTAATTATATCAATTATGCCACCCCATATTACTCAATAATAGACCACTATATATTTTTGTAAGTATAAATACGACTGTACAGCCTCTGAAGATGATTTCGTCGATAGAGAAAATTTTTGTCGCTGAATTTGTCTTTTATTTTCTTCATGACCCAACGGGTATTTTCGGTGATTTACAACTATTACAATGAAATGATCCACATCACAAACAATATTAAAACACCACCGCTTTTGCCTAGAAAACAGGTATTAGTATATTACATGGTATCAAAATGCTTCAAAAATGAATTCACAGCTAGCATAGTGCATATGTTTTCGTCGAATACACCCATTAAACCAAATGGTCAGTTTTACAATCATTACTTTTTTAATGCTGCTATGCGTATTAACAGGTAATACATCCACAACATATCACAACAGAAACTCTATAGCTGATACTTTCCGAAAGTTTGAAGAGCTGTAAACTGTATTCGCATCTATTCAACGCAGATATTTGAAGCTTTTTTTAATGATAATAAAGTATAATTATATTTCAATAGTTTACACACAATGATAAGTTTTGATAATGGTAATAAGCAAAATTAATGCCCGTGTTCACACCACGAGTGGAAATGTTGTTTTTTTTTAATTCACACATTTATGATTTGTACTCATATATATAGCTCATTTTTTCATTCATTTTTGTGCATTCAGAATTATATTCCAGGTTGTTGACAGCTGTACTGAGTCACCCTTGGTACATGTATCCGGTGTGACTTTAATGAATATAGATTCTGTTATAAGTCTCTCTTTCCATTTGTTCATATTAGTTTTTAGATTACAAACATTGTTCCAATCGATATTGTGGTTTTTGTCCCATGCATGTGCAGCTATAGATGGATTTTTTCTAAATTCTTGTAAGCTTGTATTCCTGTTGGTTGTCCTTTAGTTAGGCGTTTATGTTCATTCACTCTTATTTTGAGGGATCTGAACGTTTAAACTGCTTATTTAGTCGGACACTCAGCACAAGGTATTTTGTAAATTACATTGTTTTTATCCATCATTTTTATGGGATCTTTCAGTTGATTTATTTTATTTTTAATTAGATTTGTCGGTTTAAACGTTGTGTGAATCCAATATTTTCGAAATTTCTTCGAATTGCCTGTGGTGTACCATTTTTGTATGGTATTGTGACTGTTTCTTTGCATTATTCGTCTTGTCATTCTCCAGTTTTACCCTCTTTTTTCTCTTCTTATATCATCTCTAATAAATTCTTTAGTGTGGTTGTTGTCGAGTCACATTTTGAATAGGACGTTTATTGCTTAACCCAGGTCCTCTGGTGTTGTTGTAAGTCTGCGTATTCTATTTGCAAGACCCTGTATTAATCCGCGTTTTACCGTGAGTGGATGAGCTGAGTGATAATCAAGGAATCTTCCGGAGTGTTTACTTTTTCTACATAGTGTGGTTTTTATGCTACCATCCGTTACTCTTTGTATTTTGCAGTCTTCCATAGGCAGTTCCCCAATTTCATTTTCTATTTCCATAGTGAATTTTATTGAGTCGACATGACTGTTTATGTGCGAGCAGAATTTTTCCACGTCGTTATTTTTCATTATCACAAACGTGTCTTCTACATATCTCCAACATTTTATTGATGACCTGAATGGTTTAAGTGCATTTTCCTCCCGAAATTCCATGAATATGTCAGCTATTATTGGTGAGATGGGCGATCCCATGACTACTCCTACATTTTGTTGGTATATTTTACTTCAAATGTAAGATATATTGTTGCCAGACAGAATCCCACCCCTTTTATTATCTCTTCTACGGATAACTGTATTCTTTCTTTTAGGCCATTATCTTCTTGTATTATCTCTTTTTAATGATGTCGTCCTTGAAACAACTCAAAACAATTTACCAGTCTCCTTAGGTATTCATGCATTACACAACTGAATCTCCGTAGGTCAAAAGAGCGCTTTATATTGCAAATGATGGTTAATCTGTCACATTAATAAATCAAGTTAGACTTGTAAACCAGAAATCTGACCACAGATGTGTTACTGAAAATTTCCTAAAGATACAAAAATTTCAATGAAGAAAAAAGCCAAATTTTGGTATCAGAGCTTGATTTCACATCGTATTTTTGTACAGTATGGAATTTTCAGTATGTGATAACGGCAAGCTAAATTTAGGAGGCCGACTATTAATATCTGTACATCGGCAGGGGATCGAATCCCGAACTATGTGCATGGTATGTGGGCGTCCTAACCGCTGCGGCACCGACGCACAATCTGCCAACAAATCGACCAATAATATATGTTGGTAGTTCAATGTCATGATGGTCATTATCCACGCACATGTTCTGGATATGATTCCCCATCAGCCACTGATAGTAAAGGCTGTAAAGAAGAAAGCTTAGGCGTGGGGCTAACAAAGAAAACACCATTGGTGAAACTTCAAAGCTCACGCTTCCAGTTCTTTGCTCCACTAGGAACGCAGAGGAATGAAAACGGTTAATAAAAGGGTTAATCAGTGAAAATCATTTACGTTAACGACTGAACACAACTGATGAAAAGACTTCGGCATAAAATCTCTGATTATTTTCGCTAAAACACCAGCTGATTTATATTTCTGTTGAGTTCATTGGTCTTTGAATTTTGGCCCAAGTGACTGACATGGTGTTCTGTATTTCTGGTTTTGATCCCTTGTGGATTCGTGAGTGTACCTGGATGAAGATTACCAAACTAGAACGAATCAGCTGTCCAATGCTACCTTATTTTTAATGATTCTTTGACTTATATTAGTTCGTGGCGAATCTGCGCTGAAATTCACCCAAATCCCTACAAATGCCATCGTCAAAATTCTCAGATCAGCGATGAGGATATCAAAAAATTCTGACGTCTGTAAGGTTGTCTACCAAGCAGGATTACATCTTTTAAATACTCTAAGTTAAGGGTGAACAAACTTTGTTCGGCTGCCTGACTAAAAACCTTGGGCTACCACAAACTTTCATCATTATAGTGCATCTTATTTCTCATGTTCAAATTGTTTTAATCGGTAAAAGATGACCTCCATTTCTTTTGTTTACTCTCGCAAATATTTAAAACAATCACAGCCTGCGCACCTACAAGTTCCTACTAAATTTGAGAAAAAGCATAATCGTGCGTAGCCATGTATCCCAACACATCGAATAACTTCTCCCAGCATTTTTAGTATAAATTAACTCCCTGCATTATCTAGTCATTTGGTCATGTTCAGTTCGTAAAATGTGCTCATGCACTTTTTCTAATTGACTTTCGACCAAATGTCTTGCATTTTGCGAAGGAATCGAAGAAATATCATAAGGAATTGGATTACGCTTCAGGTCAACAGTATTTGTGTCACGTGATCTACTGTCAATTGCTATTTTGCTTGAAGATGGCTGACGAAAAGAATGTATTATGAGATAAATTTTGTTGAGAATTCTGTACATTATAAAAACACTGTCCAGAATAATTTATGTAACCGAACAGAGAAATTTGTGAAAAAAACAAACTACTAATAAGTAGGTAAATGTGTCTAACCAATTCCTAAACGTTTTCAGTTGTATTCCACTTATAGGTGATATAATTCACACACTTCCAGTATAGTGTTTCACTTACACTACCGTTTTTTACTTCTAAAAGGAAACCCCAGACAGAGGAGTACTAATAAACAAAAATACAAAGACATATCGCAAAATCAGAGGAGAATTCCATGAAAAATTGTATTCTAACACACTAGTAACACTGAATAACAATTCTCAAAAATGTCCATCATTTTCACGAACATTTGCATTGAAACAGAGAAAGCTAGGTAAATATGCTTTGAGAGAAATTAGACGAAAATTTATGGTTCTTGAATAGATGTTTGAAAACAACGGTTACCCTCAGAGATTCACTTACAAATATGAAAGAGGTGAATGCTCAAACATCAAACAAATCACAGTGGGAAAAAAGCTTGTCTTCATCCAACCATCTTTTAAAGATGAAAATATTGCAAAATAGTCAACACAAGATTGAGTAGGTCATTAGACACAGCCTGTTCTGTAGGTAAGCTGGTTCCTGTCTATAGAAAACACGCTACTTCGTGTAGTCGAAAGTTGACCGATACCCTTCTCATGTTATCCCTAAACGTACATACAAATTTAAGTGTATCTGCAGGAGCAGTTTCATTGGGGAAAAGGAAGAAGGGTACACCTTCGATTTTCTGAACATGTGTCGAAAAGCCTACGTCTCAAGAGAACGAATGCTTTCAATAGTAACATTACCAGGCGTCTCCTTGACATAGGTCATGAGGTGAAAATTGCAAAATCCTTTAACAGTATCAATAGACGAAAAAGCTCAATTCTACCCAATTTCACTGCAGCAATCTATATCAAACGCCTGAAAGAAAGAACGAGTTACAGGTCTTTCCTTGCTGTGGTAATTGGATGCCTCTATTCTCTTTTTCATTCCATTACGTAATTTTTAGCTTTAACTTCACCCGTCTCTGATCCAGTGTGATTTTGCTTGTCTCCTGTTTCTATGATTTGATTTGAACTCAGTACATTGTCACCCAATTTATTAGTTACTTTTCATCTTACGCATCTCTCGTCTTAATTACGTAGCTCCTTTACCATTGCATGCATACACTTACTTTATTTAAACTTGAACTCCCTTTGCAAAAACTATATTAGCGTAATTTTATGGTCACTGTTCATTAATTCCGGAACCTCCCGTCAACTAACATCATGTAAAATTCGCAAGTATGTTAAAAATTTCCTATAAATGAACTTAGTAATTTATTTAAGCTGTAAGCAGTTGATGAGAAGCCAACGAAATAAATGATGGTACCATAGTATTATGCACAAACCACTGTTGCCTTTGCTTTATTCAAATTCATAACGTGCGGTAAATATGCGAAGCAGCGAGATATTTTCGACAGCCTAACAGACTAAATAGAAATATATATATATTTCAGTAGTGTTACTTATTAAGAATGTAAAATTCACATGACTTTAAACGGTTAGTTTGAGGCCATGTTAGAAGAATTTATGTGGACTTAATTAATAGTTACTGATTGACTCGTTGCTCATAAAGAAGATATTGATTGGAAAACATGTATGAGACAAAAGTAATTGATGTCTTTTACGTAAAGTCTTCATTAGGACCTTTACATTTCACTGTTATGACACGCATATCAAGTCAATGCTTCCAAATGATTCGGAAACAGCACGTCACCAGAATTATTTTCAAAAGGCTGCAGACTTCAGCCGACACTGCCTTCATTCAATACTGAAGGTCCAATGACTTGTCAAAATAACAAACAGCAAGCAACTATAGAATTCAGAGAGCAGACCAATAATCTGCTACTCAAAAAACATGAAGAGACAAATACATTAGACATAATTCGAAGAGACCATCAGGTGATACTACATGTCAGATCAAGAGGTGGAATCCGAATGGGAATAGATGAGTTGGAGGTAAGTCAGGAGGCAACATTCAGGAGATCATTGATTTGATGATATTAGATGGTTGGAGGCAATCGGCAGGAAGCCTTGGACCTGGTTTCGTGCTAGTTGGCACTCATCAACAAGGCGTATCTGCAAACCTGACTGATAAAATTCAGTCTGCACCGAAGAAAGGACTAGAAACGTCATACTAGTTACTAGTGTCCAATCAAAATAGAGGAGATCAGTTAAAAAATAAATCAAATTTTGTGAGTGGACGTGCAGTTGGTTGAAACTCACTGAAGAGAACCCAGTGTGAAAGGAGATGTGGTACTGGGATCATATAGTATGAGTGGTTTCAATGAGTACTTGCACTTTTTGTGTCCTTTGTAACATCTTTTTGTCATTGTGAAATTTTAAGACTTTTTGGTATAAATAGGACAAAGTAACTACTCTCCAATCGTGTGTAGAAAGACTCAGATCACTTAACTATTGACTGGTTTTTCTGATATATTTCCTCCAAGACACAGTATTTCAGTTCAACAAAACCACTCAACGGGAAATTTAAAAATAATAATTTCAACATGTAATAGATGTTACCCAATGAACGAGAGGTAGGTGTTGGCGCCCATTAACCCACTGGATGGTTGCACCACACTCTGTGTGATGGGTTCTAGTTTTGAGTCTAAGCGGGGTCAACATTACTCACTAGTAATACAGGTTTATTCGGCTGATGCGTACCAAACAGGCTGGAAAATACGATCTAGATTCCACTGTTAACCAGCTTAAACTTTACAAAGAATGGTCCTGAGTACAATTTCATTGTTTCGGTTAGTTTGAGTGCTGTCCGACGCGTATATCTTCTAGGTTATGTTCAGAATTTTCAGTTATAAGATCTGAATGGTAACTGCACCCATCTGTGCACAGTAGATTACCTCTGATTCACACAATCAGGTGGATAATAAACCCCATATGACAATTTTTCATACACATTTACCATCGTCTTATTCCAAATGAATTGCTAAAAATGAATTTTAGCTTGTGAAACCTTGGCTGAAACTACACACATACCAATAATATTTAAGCCGTTATTTTCAACTCTTTTCAACGGAAATTTTCGATGTTTAAGTATTCCATGAAATGTCATTTTTTATCAGGATTTATTACTTTATGTGGGATGAAACTAATTAATGTCTTCATCATGACACATGAGTTTGTTGGTTGAATGGCATTGAAACCCGACTGCTTTCAACTCCACTAGTCAAATGGTTGTCGGCGTGAGCTATGAAAAGTTATCTGCCCAAAGCTGCCTATTTCTCAGTGGCTCACCAACTGTCGTTCATTCATGCAGAAGCATGCTTTCAAAACACTCTGTGAGCACGAGCTCAATTCCCAGCCGACTCACACCTAAGCCTCGCTTAGTCGGTAATAAGCTCTGTAAAAAAGGAAAGTTGGAAATCTGACGCGTAACCTCATCCCATAAAAAATAAACACGAGTATTACTGAAACTTCAGGGCTCACGTTTGAAGTCCTATATTCCACTCGGAACGCAATGGAACAAAAACTTACTTTAGAGTAAGTAGTTGTCCATAAAATCTGATCAACTAGTTAGTCAGTTATTTTTGTATTACTAATCATTAATCAATAATTATATTATTAACAGACTTGATGAATGATGATAAAAAGTTGTCCAAATAAGCACACTAAACTGGTTGGATAGTAATGCAAAGAGATTATGCTCCATTGTGTAACAATACTTTTATGTCAGGCAGATGAGAAACCATGAATTTTTACAAAAGATAAAAGAATGGCTGTACTCCAAACCTCAATTAGAATTACCAACAGCTTCCCAAACCTGAATATACTACTTTTTTACTTAAGTTAACATGATAATACGCCATATTAACTTATGAAATACTCTAGTATTATAATGAAAAATTAACTGTGACTGAATTCTTGTTAAGATCGATAACGGTGTATGCTCAATGAAGACAGTGTACTCCTGACTTTGGCTTATCATTCAGCTTTAAATTTATCTCACTATCAAATGTAACCTTCAGTATCCTCCATATTCAAGATACTTAATTTCTTTACTTTATTTAATTTAAATTCATTCCTGATGGGCACTCGAAGGTGATTGACAGGAAGCCCTGGACCTAGGTTTTGTGCCTAATGATAGTCGTCAGCTAAACGTATCTGAAATCTTGAAGGGACTCATGAACCTTCTGTGACTCGAATCCAGGTAACTCAGTACCACAGCTACGCTGCAAATCATCCGAAAATTCAAATATTCTAGGATGTTCTTGCCAGTCCTTTCTCCTTACTCTTTATAGCCAGAGTGCACTGTGATGGTAAGTAAACTATCGTGGCGGCCGTAATGCAAACTTAACCAATAGAATCCAGTCTTAAGCATACGAAGGACTAGACTCAAGACATTAATTACTACCCAGTGTCAAATCAAAGTAAATTTATTCTTGAAATCAATTGGCGGATGATGTAAAGCAGTGTAATCTAGGATGCTCGCTTCGTCGTATTTGGAGCTCGTCTACTGGATGTGCCTGGATAATGCTCTGGGCACTGAACTCAAGCCTCTGTGGGAACACCATCACTCTCCAGAGAATGCAAATTCATCCGGATGACGAGTCCCGAATAGGAGGAAATGTGCATTCTGGATTCCACTGCTAGTCATCATCCACCAACTGACTTCAAGTTGCATGACCAGGCATCTTCGATGCATCTGCACAAGGAGCTGACACGTTAACCTGAGATAGTGCACTTCAGTCCAATCAAGCGATGGAAAAATCTAAACATGAATTAAATGAATTTATTCTTGTTTTGTGTTTTATATTTGTTCTAATAACTATTCTTTAAATTAAATTACTATATTAGTCTTCTGTTATCACCAGAGTTATAAAATATGAAATATTCTTCTACAAATTACAGTTTTCCTCCAAGCGGTTCCAGTTTTCATGAGACTATATTTCAGTTAACTCGATCAATTATAACCCACCTTGAAGAATATTTTATACCTTTCATTAACCAACTCATTGTCATTCCAAAAATATTAAAAGATGTAAACATTTATAATCTAGTGCAGGTCCAAACATAAGAGGTCAACTATACAGAGATATTTCTCACGGTTTTGTATTGATTTTGTTTGTTTTGGTTTCCAGTTAATGACAAGTTGAATGATTAGACAAACTAAATGAAGTGAACTTAATAAAATATACATTTTCCGTACAGAATTAAATTAGGACATTGAAGAAATAGCAGTCAGCGGTTCAATGATAGAACACTTTTCAACTATGCACGTAGTCCGAGGTTTGATACTCACCCGACACACTCCTAAACTTCGCTAAGCCTGTAGTAAAGCCAGCAAAGAGGAAAGGTTGGTTATGAGGCTAGCACCCTCATCCCATAAAAATAAAAACCACTTCCACCAAAACTTCAGAGCTCTAACTAGAAGCCATATGTTTCACTCAGAACGCAAGGGGATAAAAATAACTAGATAAAATGACAGAAAGATGTTGTATTACTTCAGTAAACCAAAGAATGAAAAACTGACTCCGGAATTAATCAAGGCCAGTTAGCCTTGGCTAATACTAGATCAAAATAGGCAATAAGTCAGCCTTATAGTGATCAGCAAGAATACATTAGTAAAGTCGTACTAATAGTGTCGAAAATAACAGAAATGGTATGTATTTTCCACAATGTAAATTTGCTGACTGCAGTGTACAAGTGTGGTGAGAGCTGGCTGTTAGTCAAAATTGGTGGACAGTAATTTACGTCAATGTTTATTCCCCAATATTGGTCGTGAGAAAAATGAGGACAAAGGCTTTGCGTAGGCGGATACAGTGAACATATAGATGATCTGACATTCAAGAAACAGCCACAAAGAGATGCAAGGTTAACTTTCTGTGCGAAATAACCAATCAGAGGACTGTGTTTTTCTGCTTACAATAATCTACAATATGTACATGAAGATCTATAAATATGTGTTGATTTCCTTAATAAATGATCTGTTACCTGGCCCTTGTCTTCTGTTGTTACACAAGTAGTAATGGAGTAGAGCTGCTCAAGGGAAATAGTTAATCAAGTATTGGTTTGTAGGGATTTGATTGATTTTTTACAGGATTTCATCATGAGCTGACATCGGTTAGAGAACCTCTGGAAAATCTTGGAGCATTATTAGCTTACTATTGTCATGGGCATGACACACCTGTAGTCACACTAACAATAAACATATTTATATGTCTACAGGAGAAATGCGGTATTATATCATATTCTCAATTTGCTAATTGTTTCGCGATATGCAATTTACACAGTTCGAGTGGAAGCCTCACGACAATTCCCCTTGAAAAATAGAATTACTCAGATCATTAAATGTGACCTACTAGAAACCATAAATGCTTATCAACAAAGCAGGTAGAGACAAATGGTGCTATATACTATCAAGTGATTGACATGAGCAGTTGAACATCACTCACATCAACCAGAAGTGCCACTTCGAAGTGAACTAAACGCCGGATGGCTGTTTTCAACGTTTGGGACCCAGTGACTTACGGTATCAAGTAAGTCACATACTCGTATGATTTCGACTTATTTGGTTATCTGACATGAGTCAAAATGAGTACATTGCTGTTGAGCTCGACCCCAAACAAGCGAAACGGCGGTTCAGTGTTTAAACTACTCCGATCCGGCTTGTCAGCAAACACTACTTATTCATGTGAATAGTGTTCAAATGCTCATTCTCAATTAGTAGTATACAAGGTCATGAATCTACAAACTCGTCACTAGGACATCTAAACAGCATATGTATGGACGTATGTTATAACCCTGTTTACAATAGTAAGGGAAAGTAAAGCAGAACCTGCTTTACAAATGTATTGGATCAAGTTGACAAAACCCATAATAGAATAAGTGGATCGATATTAAAGGATGTAAAAATGTGTAAACATAGGTATAAGTAGAAATGGGACGAATATCTAAGGTTAATGAAAATATCCGAATAAGGAGAGTGATACAGATAGGATGCATTAACCCTAAGGACTAGACGCACAGTACTGGTTATTTTTGAATAACCAGTCAGTGTATTTTTTATTGAACACTGGCCAGTAACTACTGTAATATGTCTGATTTCTGTTACAGATTGAATTCTATTACTCAGGTTTACAGTGTGTCCACCAGGCTAGATAGCTTGCCACCACGGTGCACTGTGAATTATTGGTATTAGATGGGTGGAAGTAACCAGCCACAGGAAGCCTTGCCTGACCTAGGTTTCGTGTTAGTTGGCACTCACTAGCCACCAAGACGCATCGGCAAACTTGAAGGAACTCATGTCCCTTCTGAGATTCTAGCCCGCATCACGCAGTATTGCAGTCAGAGACGTCACCACTGAGCTATTTAGGTTCGCAATTTATTTCCTGTAGGATTGTACTGGATATTTTTGAATGGGAACTAGTCAGTAACTAGTGTAATGTGTCTAGTCCTGTTCACTACAATCTCACATGAGACTAATGGTCAACCTGAATAACTCAGAGTGACACTTCTAAACGCAGAATTTAACAATGCCAGTTTAAATCTTCAAGAGGATATCGGTTCCTTCAATGGTGTAGATACGCCTTGCTGGCTAGTACTGATGAGCCCGAAATCTAGATCCGAAACTCCCTACTGATTACCTCTAACCACTTGCCAGCAGACAATAAATCTGTGTTCTTGACACACAGTCGGTGTCATATTCATAGCAGTAGCGAAATCGTAATTCTCATTAAAGCAACTGTCACTTCTCTGCCCAAAAGAAAAAGCTTCATTTTAGCAATTACAGGGTTTTTTTCTACTTAGCTGTAAAATGACTTAAAATACTTATTGGAAAAGATAATGGTCTGTTGAGCCTGACACATATTCAGTAAGCCTAGTTTGTAATGAATCATAACCTGGTTTACTGAATTGCTTCGCATGCCTAACGTCAAAGTTACTAGCTCTTTATAGTTACATGAAATATCTACGATACTGAAAAGACACCTCTTATTCAACAGGTGTAACATTCTCCAGCCTTTTATACTTAGCTATGTAGTAGAAAGAAACATACTGGTATACTGCAAAGTATATCATTAAGGTAACAGAGATGGTTCAACATGCTGGATGCTGAAGAGGCCTCAAGTATATCTGCGTATAACACCACAACCAACTAAAACAAATTAGTTCAATAGCAGAGGAAAAAAGACTGTTCTTGAATGTTCATTGACAGACACTATGATCCGATAAACAGAATCATAAGAATCAAAATGCCAAAACTCAATCATATCCAAAAATTATTAGATAAATAAAAAAGGCATAATTACTTTTATAAATCGTTTTAAACACGTATACAATAACTTTGACGTGTTCGTATTAATGAAACTGTCTGCGCTCATATATTATCGATTTTCGATGCCTATAAATCATGAATTAACAAGTTAGCCGACAGAAGACGCTATTATTATTATTATTATTACAATAAATGAATTTATGCTTTCGTTTGGCAATACTTCATGTTGATGCTGAATCACTCAAATCTGAATCCTCATGCGTAAAAGAATAGTAAATTATAACATACTAACTTGACAGTAAAAAACAGTATATTCATACACATATATTGATATACTTGTGTATACACATTCACAAACTTTTATTGATTCCCATTTCATTTGAGTTGTTTGTGATATTAGAACCATGAGGCTAACTGTTGATGTTAAATTTTGTAGGCTGATTAAAAAAAGGGAATCAACTGTTGTGCATAGAACTGCTATTATCCGCAGAAAATCTGTGCATATTTTATGTCATCCTCTCAGTGATATTTTCAATCCAACATATTTCAACAGTTATTGTGACCGCTTCCAGAAAAGACATTAAAATTGTTTCTTTGCCTAGATCATCAAGTGTTAAGTTTAGACCCATTGCTTTTACCTCACCATTTATAAAAATAATGGGAAGCCTACTCTTACTTATTCTTGAACCTACATGGAACACCTCGAGTGACCCAAAACAATTTGCCTTTTTGATGTGGCTGTGTTCTCTGAGCTGGATAGTTAATTTCGAAGCTTTCATCGCCCTACTAGGCAACATCTTCAGTGAATACTTCAATTTGTTGAGTGAGCTTTTAGATTTTTCCACGAGTTTATTAATCATCTCTCCTGATGGGTGACCTAGGACGTGATTGGTTGTTTTTGTGTGTTTTCACACCTTCCAGGTTACTTGTATTGGAACTGACTGTTTCTTTGACTTGAACTTTGACTCTTTGTGTGTGAGGTTTCTTTCTTATCGGTTGATAAATTTTGTCAATCTCGATGTGTCTATTGATTGATGATTCACTGGAACACCAGGCGGGCTTCTAAAAATTCTCTCAAGTTTATAGAAAATCAACTCACACAGACCAAATCCTGAACTTTAACAGCAACAGTCCAATAACACATTATTCAAAAGGGCAAGGACTCATTAAATCATTCTTACCTTAAACAAAATTGAAGAAAGATATCTTATAGACGTCTTCTAAAAGAATGGATATCCAGGGAATTTCATCAAAAGACATATACCCCCAAACCAACCTGTCAAATCAAAAGACCCCAAGGAAAGCACAAAAAAATCACCTTACCATATATAAAGGATATCTCAGAAATCACTACAAGACTCTTCAAACATTTAGGAATTGACGTCGTACACAAACCAACAAAGTCACTTCACTCAGTTCTATGTCACCCAAAACACTCAACAGCAAACGAAGATAAAACCAACATCATCTGCAAAATAAACTGTAACAACTGCGAAAAACACTACAATGGCCAAAGTGGACCTCCCCTTCGTCTTCGTGTCCACGAACATAAGTTAGCCGTCAAAAGACATGATATCCACTCCCTCATATCACTACACACAGACAACCACGGACATCAATTCGATTGGGACAACGTTCAAATATTAGACAAAGGAAACACCAAGAATGACAGAGAATTTTTAGAAGCCCGCCTGGTGTTCCAGTGAATCATCAATCAATAAACACATCGAGATTGACAAAATTTATCAACCGATAAGAAAGAAACCTGACACACAAAGGGTCAAAGTTCAAGTCAAAGAAACAGTCAGTTCCAATACAAGTAACCTGGAAGGTGTGAAAACACACAAAAACAACCAATCACGTCCTAGGTCACCCATCAGGAGAGATGATTAATAAACTCGTGGAAAAATCTAAAAGCTCACTCCAACAAATTGAAGTATTCACTGAAGATGTTGCCTAGTAGGGCGATGAAAGCTTCGCAAATTAACTATCCAGCTTAGAGAACACCTGAGCTACAAATCTCCTCTATCATATAATTTGCTTTCCTGACTACAAATCTCCCTATGATTCTGTACCCCAGCCTTCTTTGAAAGATAAGATTGCTTCGACAGAGACATGGTTTCGGATTACTAAATGGTTGCATTTTTATTTTTCTTAAAGCAAGTGGTACACTCTATACAATCGGCATTAAAAGCTGTTTGTAGGACAAGTGGAGTTTCGCTAAACCAACCCGTGAACAGTATATAGATACATGAACTCAGGAAAACAATCTATGCATATCATCTAGTCGAACTGGTAGCATCCTCTTCGTACACAGCTCTACGTTTGTATTTCATCAAGTAAGACCGGAAGCAATCACGAAATGCGTGGTGCTAGGGCGACCAAGTATAAAAACTCCATTGTATGTGATCAGAAAAGCGTAAGGCATGACGCAACGTGAAATTTTTAACATGTATAGAATATTGCATCTCCTTTTCTCATTACGTAATACAAGGGTAATAGTTAAACAAGGCATCTTTATTGATAAAATTATTCGGTAGAATTATGAATACAAAATTCAAGTGGAAATATTAACAGTAATATTTACTTGGTGTTTCCCAGTAAGTTAGCAATGTCATGCCTTACACTTTTCTCATCACATACAATATTCTTCCAATAAGGTACCATGGAGATTTTATACTTAGTCATACGAGCATAGGGTTTTTCATGATTGTTTCCAGTCCTACCTGAAAAGATGCAAGCGGAGAGCTGTGTATGGAGAGGATGCTGCCAGTTTGAAAAAATTGTATTCGCCGATTTTACGCCTGACTTCATGTGTCTATCACCAATAGTATTAATTAGTTGGTTCAGCGATACGCAACTCACTCTACTGACAGCTTTTAATGCCATTTGCAACGTAACAAGGTCTTTCTTAAGTAGCTCGGGAAAGATCATGGGGTAGCTGTAAAAAAGAACAGGCAGAATTCAAGAGTTAACTAACTGTAAATGTAGAGACTAAATGATACCAGATTGTCTTAATTCCCTTACGTAGAAGGTTAGAAGAAACGTCCTTCTAGAAATTAACGTGATGTGGGAAGACTAGGAAAGGTTAGAGGCAGGACACAATCCAAGGAATTTAACACTCTACTTGATCTCAACTTCATTGTCTCCTATGATAAAGAAGTCATGCAAAGGAACCACTTCGTGTAAATCAAGTTTGTGTTTGAAAGTGAAATCAACAGCCTGACATTTTGCAGTAATTTAACTTAAGACAATTCAACGAAACTACTGACTAATTTCTCATAAAAAGTTGTTCATTTTGGATTAGTCAGATTGAGAAGTAACCGGCCTGTCAACCGTTCGACAATCAGAATACTTAACATAATTGGTTTCATCTGAATGAGGCAAGTCATAGAAGAAGAAGAAAGAAAACAGAAAAGGAGAAAGGAGAGCATCTTGAGAGACACCGGTCGCTGTAATCGAAGCAATAGTTAACTTCACGTTGTATACAGTGTACTGTTTCCTATCAGGAAAAGAATGGAGCGACCATTTATTCATCCAGCACCCTACTTGTGTCACAATAAATATAAATATGATTTCGCAACCTCTGAGATTGACTCCATGGAGAACGAAAATTTTCTTCCCTGAGTGTCTTTAGTTTTCTTCCTGATTCAGTAGGTGTTGTCCTTCTTTATTGCTCTTTATTCCACGCCGTTTGTTTGTGTTTTGTCCTGTCTTAGTTCATGTCATCACATTCTAATACTTCATTTCTTCTAGTGACCATTCTTTTCTCATCTTATCCTTCCATCTTTTTGCATTTAACCTAAAAACATTGAGATATTCACACTTCTGAATATATTCATACTCTGTATCATCTATTTAAGCATGTCTATTAAACTTTCTATTCACCTTTCTTTATCCATTCACATTACTGGTCGCTTTGTGATTCATAATCATTTAAACCAATATTATCACACTTTAATGTTACTACTCACTGTCACATTTTAATCAGTAAATGAAAAATCCTCATATTGAAATCAAAACATGATTTTGAGCGAACAACTGTTTTTGATAACTTCTTCTTCAGGCTGTACAGTTATAAATCCATGAATAACAGAGTACATAAAAGCCAATAAAGGAAACGAAAATAGTATCAGAAAGCGTATTGGGGTGCATCTGTAAGTTGACATGATAGTCCACTAGTTAATATAGTCAATCAAATTTGTATAGGGTGTATAGTCAGAAAAAATGTGATTTAGTGTGAATGAACAATAGTGCTGTTTTATAGTCAACGGAATACAAGTGTCATTGGGGTGAGGGAAATGCAATAACCACAAAATACACACAAACACACATTAACAAAGGGGGCATTGAATGTGGGGGCTGACCGATAATGTCTAATGATGAAATAAAGAGGCTAAATTGTAATAAGATGTTACAGAATTGGTAGGCTTAGTATAAAATCACAAAGGTTGAAAAAAATTAAGATAACGATGGGTTGAAATAAACTGGGTGGAGAAATGGATAATAAAGACATGATATCACAAAATGATAATAATGACAATAATAATACGAAAAATTATGATCCTTGTGACCTTATAGTGGGCCAGGATAGATAAAGGGAGTGAATAAGTTTCTTCTGTACACATAGGTCTGGTCTCTCTCTACTAATCACTATAGGAGGTGTAATCGTGTGCCTTTTGGGGAGATTGTTCGGTACTCGATATACACGATTGTAAATGACTCATCTACTTTGATGCAGTGTTCGCTATCCAATAGATGAGACAGAATTGCACTATTTAATGATTTGGTTGCTCTTTTCCCAAGCCAAACAGGAATATGTTCACGAGTACGTAAACATAAATTCTTTTGGGTACGACCTATATAACAAGCTCCACAGGAGCAGTTGATTTTATATACACACGGTGATGTCGCCATTTTGGGTAATCTATCTTTAATGCACAGTGTAAATATCGGTTTGGTTGAGAAACTGACATGCAGTTTTGTGGTATTAAAAGTTCTCTCAGTTGCTCTCGTTAATCTACGGTTTAATATATCGCTGGCTATATCGCCTTTGAATTGTACATTTGAGTAAATCTTTTTCTTACTTACTATGTCTCGCTTAGTTTTATGTGTAGTTTCATAGATATACTTCTTTACAAAGTTGGTAGGATAGTCGTTCTGTAGCAAGGCGTTCAAAAGATTTCTTGTTTCATCTTCAATACAATCGTCGGTCCATATGCGTCTAATTCTACGACTAAGACAATGAAATAGGTTGCACTTATATTCTATAGGTATTAAGCTATGGTTGCGGGGTGTATTGTCTATTCCACGTCGCTTTCTTATAGATGTTTCTCTTTAAGGTATCGTATGTTCTTTTTGTAATCACTTTTAATCAACTGCCTTGCTGTTATCTACAAGTGCACAGCTATGCAAATGAAATCATTGCAAAGCGAATTTCCTTCACTCAAATCTTTTTTTGAATCAGTAAGGATTGGTAATTTCACGTTGCTATTTCCTGGAATGTTTTTGAATTCCTCACTGACTAATTACACTTTACTGTAACCTGCAGTGTTGTTGACATGTGTGCTCCTGATAAGGATGCTTCAACGGCGCTTTGGGATTAACATGATGTTACTTGATTAGATTCCACTACTAGCTACTAACGCCTAAGTGAAAGCGTGTAGTTTTATAGATTTTGATAACTTCACCTTTGTGCTTTCAGTAAAACTCAAAAAAAGACATTTGGCCCACCCAGAATTAGAAGAAAACTCTATTAAACAAAACTCACTCGTCACGTTTGTATGGATTTGTCTTCTGATCAGCATGTGATCACTGATATGTATTTAGCTGGAAGCTACTCCATTTGAACAAAATACACAGGTTTCCATATATAAGTTTTGACTAAAACGAAATTCAATTCGAATAAGATTTATTAGTAATCCTGACTAAAGAACAATCTCACTGAAAATTGTCCAATGTTTCCCGAGTTTTTTCCTCATTTGATTGTAGGCATTTCATCACCAGATCTGGTGACCTTCCCATCATTAACATATCACCAAGCTTAGTGATAAGATTCCATATTAGTTTGTTTATTAGATATATCACACAGTGAAACAGTATGATTTGCTGGATGACAAGGTTTCGAACACAATTTATTGTTCATAATCATATCAATTTTAATCACACGACTTTGAATTCAATTCACTTATGAATTGGAAAGTCAGGAAGGGGAACTTCCAATGTTAGATTGCAACGTAAATAGGAAAGGAGATGGAAAGTTAAACACTAGTGTTTGTAGAAAACCCACTCGTTCAAACAGATACTTGGGCTTCCGATCATCCCATCCTATGTCAATAAAAATAGGATTGGTGAAATGTTTAAATGACAGAGCACACAAACTAAGTAGTACAAAGGAAAATCTAAGACAGGAAGTGATACACATAAAAGAAACCTTGAAACTTAATAATTATCCGGATAAATTAGTCAGGAAATATGTAAGGAAATGTAAAAATAAAATAAATAATGACAGTACCGATAGTAATAATAATAATAACAATAGAAATAATAATGATAGCACTAATGATGATAATAATAATACTGATGACAACAAAAACAATAAGGAAACTAAATCATCAACAGTAATTCCATACAAGGATGGAACCTCGGAAACCTTACGCAGAATTCTTAACAAGGCAGAAATAAGAGTGGCTGGCATTCAAACCCACCAACTCAATTAGAAACAAGCTTTGTCGGTTAAAGGACCACTCCTGTGAAGCCTTTAAAACAAAACAATTCAGTTCATCTAATACCCTGCCTGCAATGATTGTCAGGTCAAATACATACGTCAAACTAGTAGAACAGGGGCAGTCAGACTAGCTGAACATAAAAACCCAGCAAAATCTAGATTGGTTGACCCAAATAAGATAAGAAATCTAGAGAATAGTTCAGCTATAACACTCGCTACATGCAGTTACACACAACCATACAATAGGATGGGATAGGATGACAGTTTTAAAATCTAATATCACAGGGTGTAGGGAGAGATTGGTAACAGAAGTTTTGTTGATCAAATCAACTGAGAATACGTGTAGTAGGAATGATTCATCACCTGTCTCTGATATCTGGTAAATTCTACTGCCCCGACGACGACAAATAGGAGAAGATAAAGAAAACTATAAAACTCAAGTTTCAAAGTCATGTGATTACAACTGATATGATTATGAACAATAAATTGTGTTTGAAACTTCATCCAGTAAATAATACTGTTTCACTGTGTGATATATCTAATAAACAAACTAATATGGAATTACTTACTACCACAGTGCCCAAGTTTTACACATATATTAACACTTATTAAACAATCTTCAATAATTCTGTAATCCATCTACTTCAACTCTACTCCTTATAGCATTTTAATCAACGTTATTCTTTTTACCATCAAAATAAACCTTTTAATCAACTAACTGAGAAAATAACCTGACTTCAGGGTTGTGTTTCTTTTGTTCTGTTGAAACATTCATCTTCATATGTAAAATTTAAACATAGAAAGAACAAACATTGAAGCAGATTAACATGGATCCAATCTGTTTCCCAGGTTCTCTTCATCCACGTACAACTTGTGACACTTAATAAAATAAATTATCCTACAAGTTTAACGTACTTTTGTTTATCAACTGGCATCAGTTCTCCGGTATGAAATTCATAGTGAAATAAAATATAAGAAGGGTAAGTAATCTTGAAGTACTATAATATATGCGTACATATGTACATTAAGATTACACTTTCCATGGCAAAATTAAAAATCATTTTGAAAAGTCACTAATAATTATATAACTACACATAATAAAATACAGTGAGCAGAACTCAAAAGATCGAAAATGTCAAAATTTGTTGAATAATATATCCAATGAAACAATTACAAACTCAAAAAAAAATTAAAAATTAAGTCTAATATGAAAGTCAAACTTTGCTGAGAGCTGGCTGTTAGTCAAAATTGGTGGACAGTAATTTACGTCAATGTTTATATCCCCAATATTGGTCGTGAGAAAAATGAGAACAAAGGCTTTGCAAAGGCGGATACAGTGAACATATAGATGATCTGACATTCAAGAAACAGCCACAAAGAGATGCAAGGTTAACTTTCTGTGAAAAACAACCAATCAGAGGACTGTGTTTTTCTGTCTACAATAATCTACAATATGTAAATGAAATCTATAAATATGTGTTGATTTCCTTAATAAATGATCTGTTGCCTGGCCCTTGTCTTCTGGTGTTACAAAAGGAAAACCAAACCGAGAGAGAGCAAAGTGATTTAGTCGGAAAACATAGTCATTAATCAGGTCGTTACTAGGATTATTGAAGTCCAACGATGGATTTCTTCTAAAAATATTGATCTCTTTGTTCCATAAAAACAATCGAATGATCAGTGATAATAAATTTGATGAAAATAAAATGAATATGGATGTTTGAGCTTTCTCATAGGCAGTATAAAGTACAGCCATTAAGTAGATTGATCACACAGTTTATTATATTCCTTCGAACAATTTGTTTAGTTGACAAACTGTCATCAATTAGAGAATCACTAGAAACCAAGGGATACTGGAGAGGTGGTTGGCGCTGGTGAATCAACGGTAGGTGAAATTCACCGGCTGCTGTATTCCTTCACATTGACCAGATCATTACCTTACCTGAATATCCTTGGTTCAATTCTAGATGAGGCTACGGGTGTCTACTACCGAGACGTCCCAATTCAGTATGAAATAGCAAAACCAAGACTTGAAGACTTTTTTGCTTCTGTCAGTGTTGTAGCTATGTCACATGACAAACAAATTGGAAAAAGACTGTTAAAAAATTTATTTATTGATTGGAGGACTCCATCATGAGCTGAGATCAGTTAGAGAACCACTGGAAAACCTACGAGTACTGGGCTGTTGTTCAGTCCTAGTTTGGGACTTTTCATCACCACGCACCTACCACCAGAGTTCGATACCAGGACCTCCTGGTTACAAAGTGACATCGTAGACCATTAACCCATTGTGACCCAATCCAATGGCCCATGAATTCTAACTCTTGCCAATTCATCACATAGCGTGACCACTTCGCAATGTCTTTTTAATGGTCTAGCTTGATGATCGATGAGGTCACCTTGTAACCAGAAGTTCCTGGATTAGGACCCTGGTGGTGGGTGCGCACTGACAAGAGTCCCAAACTAGAACGAAACAACTGCCCAGTACTCTTAGGTTTTCCAATGGTTCTCTAACTGATGTCAGCTCATGATGAAGTCCTCCAACCCATCAAAAAAACCCTACGAAAAGCAATACTTAAAGATTAATCTGTTAGTTAAAATTGTTTAATTTTCTTTGATTGTCAGCTAAAGATGGAGGTTAGCAAACTGAAGGAAAAAAATCTCATTCTCTTTTTTTATTGATGAAACTATTAACCACCATATGTCAAACAGTCACTTGCATACCTTTTATTTGAAAAAGTTAATAACAAAAAACGTAAACCTGACAGTGTTTTTGTTGCCAAAACGTAAATCCATTGATAAATCTAACAAGCTTTTTATAACTTTAAGTAAATAATCAGATACTTTGCAATGAAGCAAAGAGTCGGTTTAAAACGATGATTTTGTCGCTTTACTCAACATACTAAAACGTATCATTTATGATGTGAAAGAATTTACCTCCTAAAGTTTTTGCGATTTCTGCTATCAGCTGAGGTATTAAAAAGTATTACGTCTAAACTATCTTATCGCTTATCGGATAATGAGCTTTTAACAAAGTGAGTGAGGCATTGGAAATATTTGTTTGCATGTTTTAGCGTATTTCGAAAAAATTCACATGACTGCTAATTGCGTAAGCTTTTTATAATCTAATTCACTTATCGTATTGCCATCAGACCAATTAAATGTTATAATCAATGTCACTAGATTATTCACAATCCCGTGAAAATCCTGACATACTGTGACAAACCTTATAGTTAAAACATTTAAGGTGTATTTTAAAGATGTCTGGTTAATCAGGCTTAATCAGGTTAAACGACAATCACTGATGAAACTAGAAGATGTTCGGTTTTAAAATCTTCACACATTACGATTGTTTAATTTCAGTGATGTATGTATGAATGAATGGCTATTGGTTCACGAATGGCAGTCAGCGCTGTTCCTTAGTTCCCAGTGTCGATTCAAGATCACAAGTTTTCCTTACACTGACAACACTAGACTAACTGACATCACATTTCTGTACATTCTGTTGAATTATTACTTGTCGCTAGAGGAAAGTTTTTGTCAAGTTAATTTTGATGATTTTACAATCCTCTAGCGAAACATCTCTGATCGAAAATGGCTATTCCAACAAATTTATCAAGAAACATATGACAAAGAAAGCGGAAAATGACTACTCACTATCTGTAAACAAGAAGCCACTTTATATACGACTACAATTCAAGGGCGATATACCAAGTGAGATAATCATGAGGAAATTAAGAAAATCAGTTCAAAGAACTTTTAATGCTGGCGAACTACACGTCTTATTCTCTACGTGACCGATGGTGCCACCTCGACTAAAAGATGAAGTACTTAGACTAGCCGGCCACTTTAAATTGTATCCACCGATTCAACTGCGCTTGTGGAGCGAGTTATATTGGCCGTTGCTCTAGGAACTTGATTTTTCGTGCTGGAGAACATCTCCCACTATAGCTAAGTGAATGTGTAGTTAAAACCATTAACAGTTCGATATTGGACCATCTGTTGCACACCGACCACAAACCCAGCGTGGAAGAATCCTTCTCTATAATCTACCGGATGCCTAATAAATTGTCAAAATCGTCGAAGCACCGCATGCTCCAAACAGCAGAGGCTACTGCGATTCGCCTCAAACAACCAGTGTTTTGTGTTCAAAAGAAGCAAGTTCAGCCCCTACTATTGCCCTGGCCTCCAGTAGAAACTATAAACTCATGAATTTGTATTATTATCTTTCCTAATTCTTCTGACATTCAGCTTATTTTATGTTGATGCTACTGAGCTGTAATCTATTAATATTACTGATTCCAAGTTATTTGAACAACATTAATGTAGTTCATAACACTAACTTATTCATTCACTATAATGTATATATGACTGTAGAACCTGATGATGAATTTATCGAAAAGAGTATTCTTTGTTCAGTATCCATTCTTTTGAAAATTTTAATGGGCACTTTTAATCACTTAAAGGAAAGCTATGTTCCTTCATATTACTTTAACCTGAAAAAACACCAATAGTCTTTAAAGTCAATACGCCTTCTAGGGTACAGATATTAAATGAAATAGTCGTTTCTTGAAAACACCATTACGGCATTTCTGATGGCTGCGAATAAGCATGAAACCCTAATTTATTACTTTTTTCATATTAAACTTCAATAGCGGATAAAATGCACACTCTCAGTTATACCAGCATTCATCAGAAGGGTTTCGATAAATGCTAGTCCGTGAAGGGAACTAATTCCCCTCAAACTAGTAGATCAGGAGTAGTAAGATTACCAGAAAATAAGAATTTAGCTAAAACTAAAATGATCCATCCCACGAAGATAAGTAATTTAGAAAAAAAACTCAGAAATTTTACTGCATGCAATAACACACAAACACACAATAGTGTGGGACTGAGCCGAAATTCCAAAAAGTAATATATATGTAGGTGGAGAAAGAGATTGATCACTGAATCCTGCCTGGTTCATTGAGTCTGCACCCAACACATGCAAGAGAAGTGACTCAACGCAAATACCAGAGATATGGAAGATATTATTACTACCAGTCTAATCAGAGAATAATAAATGACGTTAAAATGTATTCAATCCACATTATAACATTCTAACGAGTTATTTATTTTTACTGTAAAAGACATCTTATCTCCCATCTGATTGTATTTTATCGATGATACTAATATTATTTCTGAATGTACTTTATCTTACACTGATTTTAGTTAAATATCTAATCAGTCTTTACTCATGTATATAAATGAAGCAGGAGAGTTGTGTGAATGCCTTGATATGATTATGAGTGGCAATAATTTGTGCTCGAAACGTGGTCATCAGTAAATATTACCAACTGTACAACACTGCGTGATTTGCAATTAATAGTGTTCTCTGAGCTGGTTGGTTTAGTTGCGGAGCTTTCGTCGTCTTTCTGAACGACATCTTCAGCGCAGTATTTAGGATAAAGTGAAATGATTTAAATTTCTTCATGAATGATATAATTACGTCTCCCGGTAACCATCTTTAGATATGTATTGACCGTTTTCTATTGACTTGGATTTTAAACTTTCTGATCACATGATTTACTTTTTTTTAGTTGGTATATTTCGTCTATATTAACGTGTGTGTTAATTGCATTTTCGTTTGAGTATCAGGCTTCTCGGAATTCCCCGGCACTTTTGGTGTTTCCCCTATCTAAGATTTTGACATTATCCCAATCAAATTGATGTCCATAATTGTCTGTATGCATTGATACTAAAGAATTTATATCATTTCTTTTCACAGCTGATTTGTGTTCTTGGATTCTTATTCGAAAGGGACGCCCCCTTTGGCCGACGTAATGCTTGTTACAGTTCATACAATTTATTTTGTAAATGGTGTTAATTTTATCTCCTTTTTCTGTTGGATCTTTTGGTTTGCATAAGATTGAATTAAGCGATTCTACTGGTTTGTGTGCTACATCTCTACCAAACGGTTTCATTATTCTAGCTGTTGTTTCAGAGACATTTCTGATGTATGGTAGGATGCATTTCTTTTTGGTCTTTGATGATGGTTCTTTGTTGGTGTTTTGATTCGACTTTAAACACTTTTTGATGAAATTTTGTGGATAACCATTCCTCTGCTTGATTTTATTAAAGTCCATAATGGATTTATACTCTCTGGCACAATGCCCAAGTTTTCTACTAATATCAATGACTTCCTGTATTGAGCAATAAGCTCTGATTTAACTTATAAATGTATTTGTATAACAATTATATAATTTATTTCTTTTAAAAAAGGGTTTCATGAGACAATAGAAAAGAAATTCTTGGTTAAATTGTTCAACAAAAACATAAACTATTTTTAGGAAAACAGTATCACAGTAGGCAATAATAATAGGAAAAAACAGGTAAAATTCAGTGTGGTTAACTTAACATATTTTTAGAAATCATCAACGGGGAAGAGAAATTCTATTTTTTAAGCTGTTAATATTATTAGAAAAAGAGAAACATTTACGAAGGCATCGTAGGCAACAATTGAGCGAATAATTTTATTTTAAAAAAGGGAACAGGATGATTTTGAAGAGAAAAATGTAAGGCACAATAAATGTTTAAAAAATTAGCGAAAATCCCACCGAATTTCATTGTGTACGTCGTTGATTCCAAACGCCTTTATCCTAAAAATATAATTTGTTTAAAACGATGAATAGTATAAAAATGGTTTACATAATCACATTTTCATTCTAAAGATTTTCATCTCTTAGGGAGATAAATGAATGGATGAATGATTTTCATTTACCCACATCATTAACCCTCTCTTAAATGAACTGAACAGAATAACCTCAACATTAGTCATGCTTCTTGCTTTAATGTGTAATAAAGACACTTGAAGTATATGCGTCTGTATAAAGTATCTAGGTATGAAAGGATAAAGTATGATAATATGTCTCTCTTAGACTACCATATATATATATATATATATATATATATATATATATATATATATATATATAAATTATTCCCTTGGCTTCTGAGTGGAACATAAGCCTTGAATAGCTGATCTCCATTTCAGATTTTCTGCTGTAGTTTTTTCTAACTGGCTCTACAGCTGCCCAGAAGCTTCGATCTCCACCTCATTCAGCCTTCTGTATGTTACCTTGGGACGCTCAACTCGTCAGTCCCCATCCGGTTTCACTAGTGAGTCTTCCCGGCCCGGAGCGTGATGCCACTCGACTGTCTACTAAGCGATATCCAGTCCACTTCTTTTTTCTCCTGCATGCTTGTTGGGCGATTGGTTCTTGGTTGATTCGTTCCCAAGGTTTCATGCTGCTAGTCCTTACTGGCCATCTAATCCTCAGGATGAAGTGAAGGCAGCTGTTGGTAAAAGTCTTCAGCAAGCTAATATAAATGCTTTCGGTGACACGCCAAGTCAATGAGCTATACAGAGGTACTGACTTGACATTAACGTTGGAAATCTGAATCTTGCTCTCTATTCTAAATTCAGCGAAAATCCACGGTTGTTTTAGCTTAGTGATGGTTTGGTTTACTTTCCCAATCCTGCCTTTTACATCCTCATCAGTGCGTCACGTACGTGGTTGGAACGATGTTACCTAGATAAGTGAAAGAGGTGACTTCCATCAAATATCTCCCGTTGATGGGGGTCGTTATTTCTTGTTATTAGTTAGGTATCTTTACCACCTCTATCTTCTCTATAAAATTTCTTGTAGCGCCTACATTTTCTAAACCCAAGAGTGTTTATGGCATAACTGTCAACTGGAAAAAAATTGGCAGAAAATTGGTGTTTATGAACACTGTTTTCATTGCCAGTTGATACTGATTGCAGAAACATCGTAAACAGGTTAGAACAAGCGAACTATTTTCATCATGTTTATGTATTACGTATTCGAAATCAAAAGACTGAACTCCAATTAGATATCCAGGTTAACGCATTATTGCTTTGGTCAGTAGGACGGAAATCAATGTGTTAGCAATTTCATATACAGACATAAAACATGAAATACTGCTTAGAAAGTTATTGTATGAATTTTTAGCATTCTGTATACCATAGAATTGTCTCCTAAGTACTAGTGTCTGGGTATTTTCATTTATCAGTCATAATGTCCAATATATTCTTTATTCATGAGATGTTTTATCGAACTTATATTAAATTTAATCCATATAATTTAATTCTTCTTTTTTGATTACTAACAAGGAAATAACTCACCTCTTCCGGGAAATGTCTAGCTGCAAACAAAGTTTCTAACAGATTAGTACGCTTAATATAACTTTTTGATGAGTGCCGTAGCCGAATACTTTGAGAAATTGTAGATAGGTAGGATAGCATCCTAAAACTGCGACGAATTTCTTGTAAACTAATCTACGTATCGATCCCTGTTCAATTTGATTATCTGATTACTTCAAAGCTGAAGTACTTAATATACCTGTTACATTATTCAACAGCTCTATTAGGCGACTTTTCACAGGATACAGGCATTAAGTAATATATATTGATTATAGCTTGATTCCACACAGTACTTTTGGCACAACTATGGAATTTTTAGCATGTGATATCGGTAGCCCAAATTTTGTTGGCCGACCAATGATATAAGGTGTGCGTCGACAGGGGATCGAGCCCTGGACCATGTGCATGGTCAGCGAGTGTCCTAACCGCTATGCCACCAACGTATATGTGTGTATATATGTCGTTGTGGATCAGTAGCACAGTGGTAGTCCGGCTGACGCCACCCTTTATCTCAATAAGTCAGTAATAAAACCAGTAAAGAGGGGATGTTGGACATGTGGCTAACAAACCCATCCCGTAAAAACAAACACCGCTGCCACCAAGACTTCAAGCCTCTAGCCTGAAGCTCTATGTTCCACTAGGAAGGCAAAGGAATAAAAAATATATATGTGACGTTACAAATGTAAATATATGTTGATTGTACAAATGACTTTTTTCTCACCTTTTCATTTCTCCTTCATAAATCACGTAATGCCGAATTCACTGCATCCATACAAGTTCGAAAATAGTCCGACTGAGCCTGTAAAAGTTTCTCCAACTGATTCTTTTGTGAGTCCTAGTTATTGTCATTATTTGTTAAATATTGGGACCACATATTGTTGCGTGTTGAAAGAATAAAAAAGTGAGACAAATATTCACAAATATGGCACTACTTCAAAATTACTCTGATTAGACATATTTGCAAAAATTTAAACAATCACCTCTCCGAATAAAAGTGTTTATAAAATTTCATATACTATAAATGGAATTTGTATGGAGAGACCATTTACATAATTAAAAACAAAATTAAATGGAGGATACTCATAAAGTAATAATAGGCAGAGAACCTGTCTGAGAAAACTTTGATTCCGCAGGCTGGTATTAAAGTATCATTATTATTATGACGCAAACTTGGGATATTATGGACACCAGGAGGTGAGCAACACAAAATCCCATTTTGTGCCAAGGTTTTCAAGCTCCCTCAGGTAGAACTGCATGTTCACCAGTTCAATTGTAAGGGCTAGGCATGCTTATTAGTCCCTTCATTTTTGTGAAGGACATACTGACCACATGAAAGCAGTGAATAGGACTTGTCTGGCAGAGGCTGTTGACGCGTGGCTACGTGAAAGCATCACAAGAGAAAGGCTGAAGTCTACCCACTCTCGGCTGTACCAAGTCATTTATGGGGACGGTAATAAAGTAATGGATGGTGAGTGAAGAGAATAAAATTAAAATCTAAGTCGCATTAGGATTCTAAACAACAGCCTCCAAATTATGAATACCGATTTTCTGCTAGCTAAATTGTAAGGATCAGTTGCTAATCTGGCCATCATGATATTAAGACTATACAACATAAGTGTGCTTGCATAAAAATTAAATTCAAATCACATTCATTTTCATTTCATTTTCAAATAGCTCGTATCATTTTGACGTGACTGTTGGCGATGAATTGTGTTCGAAGTGTCGCCTAGTCACTGACACTTTTTTATCGTCTTGTATGCCAAGCACACTTATCCAAAATGGATCTGAAGGAACTAGTTAGATATAATTTTTAAAGTGCTTGAAGGAAAAAATATGTAACATATATCTGAATCCTGATTTCAGAAATATATCATAAGTATTGGGGGGGGGGGTAACACTTATCGAAATGAGAGAGTAATCAGACTAAGAGCACAACTGACAAGAGCCTCAACTATGATGGGACCTCAGTCATCAAACCAACGGCCCCTTTTCTGACAGAAATGTGGTTGGAGAATCTTGATTACACAACTTAAAACAGATAATACTTTATTGATTCCGAAATTTTTAAACCTATTTATTTTCAACGATTTACACCAAGGAGAATGAATGAACAGAATGGTACAAAACATGAAGGTAGGACAAAGAGTGAGATACATCAAGAGTGAATTAAGACCAATTAAACCTTTCGTATGCTAATACTAGTAAAAATAATTTATACAGTTACCTGATATTGTGATTTTAAGGTTAACTTGTTAGTAAACACAATACGCTGGCCTTCTTAAGTCACTGGGCTACCTGAACTTTCTATCCATCAAAATGAATCGTTTTTACTCAATTTCAAATTATTCTTATTCTCTAATTTTCACAGTAGGCTGCAACCAATACTTGCACACAACTTTAAACAGTTTTCTACCTACCACTAGGGATTTTTCGAAAGAAATCCAGGAAGAAGACTTTCGAGTAGCATTGAAGCATTTTTCAGGTGGATTAATACCGCTTCAGATGATGTATAATCGATTGTTATATTATTCGGAGATTCTATACATCGGGTAAATACCTTGCAACAGAACTCACTGGAAATTCTGGGTCATGCATAAACAAATTTTTCTCAGAACAAAGCTGTTATTATTGACCTTTTCTCTTGTGTACATCACAGCAGCTTAAATTATACTGCAGTTAACATTTCCTTCTAAATTTTCAATCTTCTTTTACTATTTATTGATTAAATTGATGTCCGAATGTAAAATGACGTATACATATATAACATTCACCTATTCTGTAATCCCCATTTTATCGGTAATAAGATATTTTAATGAACATTATCACCGTTATTGTATTATCACTATCCGTTCTTCATTCCCTAATGGAATATAGGGTTTCAGATGCACATTGCCATTACTGTACGCGACTCTCTGGTGCCACTATCATCTGACACCGCCAGTGCACAAAGAATCTCATTGACTGTTCAAAATAATCTTCTCCATGTCACCCTCAGAACCACGTCCAACTTGTTCACTTGCCATCCAGTTTTCAGTCGACAGCCTACGTGTAACATTTGAAATCGCTTGAAGTTTCCCACAGCTTATATCAAATTCATTGCCATTTCCTTCTGTATATTGCGTTTAGTAGTTAGGTTCTTGGCTGATTCGCCAACAGCGTTTCTTACTGTTTATGATTTCTACTCACATTTTGTTAGGCGTTTCTAAGCCTGATAAAAGGGAGAAGGTTGACCATGAGGCTGTAAAGAACGGCCCCATCGTTAGTGAAACTTTAAACCACTGAATAAATTAACTTATTCTCCTCCGGAGTCGGGGGAGGGGGGAAACAGATGACATCTAATGGCTTCGAGAAGGCAACCAACTAATGTGCCCTCCTTGATGAAAACAAAAGTAAGCATAGGGATATGGAATATCCGCACAATATTTGAGAATGACAAGGCTGATCAAACTGTAGAGGTTTTAAATGAACATTAATGCAACGAATTATTGTTATATAGTGTGCGATCATCGGAAGTGCAATCTTTGATTCATTATTTCCAGTTGTGTAACATATTAGTACCCATGAAACAGTGGAAAAATATTTCACATTCCGACAGGATGTACTGTTAGCCAGTACCTAAATTAGCTTGACAACTTTTTCAGGGTAATCGTATGTTCAATAAACGATGTACTCTAAGCATATCCGAACTTTTGATTTGTCAACTGTCTGTCTGTCTGTCTGTTTTCGACATAAAACTCTGCACCGATGTACAACAGTTAAAGTCGTCACACTCCATGTAGCTCACAGAGCAAGAGAAGAAAGTAGAAGAAATGCATAATAGAGACAGGAAATAGAGGTGTGAGACAAAGGAATAGCAGTAACGAAGAATAATGTAGTTTCATTGGAAATCATAAGTAACAAGGAGTAGATGCAATCTGCGCCGTTGAGAACGATTTTGAGCCATATCACTAATTGTTTCCAACCATTGGTTTTTACCGTCCCGAGGACCCCAACCAGTCAGGAAGTCTATACCTTCCTACATGGCTTAAACTAACTGTTGTGGATTTCATTGACTAATTTTTCTAAAGGAAATTAGTAAAGCACTTAGGTTGTTTCTCTTGCAGAATATCTCCAGAAGTAAGAACTTACTCTGTAGTACACATTATAAAACGACAGTTTGAGTGAAGCTTAATGATACAATCCCTACTAATTCTTGGCAAACTCAGAAAGCTCATTTAAGTGGTAAACCCTAAAATGTCGCCAATCCAGAGGACTTTATGTATTCAAATGTGTTCGTTAATTCCGTCTAATGTAAGCGCCACTGTTACACATTCTGTTACTTATTTGTCAGCAACATTTGTGTCTCATTCGAATAAGTATTTCATTGGTTCCCGTATACATCTTCTTGCAGCTTTATAAGATTATTATTATTAATATTCAAGCGAATCCCTCCATCTGAATGACAACAGAATGCAACAAAGTCTTTATCTGATGTCGCCACCACCAAAATATTTTAATCCTGGTTGTATGAAGAACTGCTTACTCAACAACAGAGCTATCAAATGTTGACAGATCTGATTTCGTTAAACAATTATCCATTCAATGAACTCATTTACTGAAAATGAACTAAACAAGGACCTATTGTCCCGCAAATATGAAGAGAGAGTAATGGCGATAGATTTGATGTAGGTTTGGGGAACCTGTAAGAGACATCACACACCAGGAAGGCTGTCAATTAGAAAGTGAATAAGGACCTCAGAGTTGAACGGGATTCCAACGGTGACCTGGGAAAGACCATGTGAAGAGGCGATGGAATCTTGTGAGCAGTGGTGGAGTTAGACGAAATTGATGGAAGAGAGCCATGTATACAGCTGATGTCCTAATGAAGCCCTGTATCCTGCTAGGGAAGCAAGGACTAAATAATGATAATTTGCAAAAATGTTGCAGTGATTAGTAAGCGTTGACGAAACAATCTTGTCACATGTATTTTGATGAGCTTCTACTTGTTTTAACTTCCAGGTATATTATTATATAATTTTAGCCTACTCTTTCTTCCTATTAGTTTGTTTATACTTCTCAAGTCACATATACGCACCACAACATCTGGCATCTATAAGATAAGCATTTTTTATTCAAATGTTTCGTACATAACTTATAAGACAAAAAGCATTACAAATGGAACTTACAAATTTAGCAACACTTTCTTCTAAAACCCTTTTTGTAGCAGCACACTGTCGATCGAACTTCAACTGAGATTCATCTAGCTGCCGTGCTAAATCCTTGATCGAAAAAATGAAAGGAAAATTCGTTCTTAAAATGGCTTTTGCTAGGTTAATTCAGTGACAATGAGTTCAACAAACAGATAGTGGAAGGATATACATGACCTTAATGACTAACAACTCGAAACTACTGACTTTTTCTAGACGATGCGTGTCTGGCAAAATGCATGAGACACTTTACCAATAGGTGGTTCACTGGAAGAATACTCGCCAACCACACACATTGTCTAAGGTTTGATCCCCGGTCGATGCACTCCTTAATCTCGCTTAGCAGGTCCTAATCCCGTAAGAAAGGGTGGATTAAGCATGGGGCTAGCCACCAGTAGAAACTTCAAAGCACAACAGAAGTATCAAAATCAAACTTATTCTTCTCTGGAGTCAAAGAGACAAAATGACGTGGACTGTTGAAAACCTCTAGGAAGCCAGTAAACCTATGTATCTTCTTTCGATGAAAGAAAAATAAGCATAGGGACGTGGAACTGGTCACGGTTAAACAAATATGAGTGACTGAAGATTTTCTGGTAGTCTCTGAGTTTGATTCTTTTTTCAAGTAAAGTTGTCAGATTCAATCATCATATTACCATCATTTTTGGCATTACAAATAAATAAATTGCGTAAATCTCTAAAGAGTATGTTTTAGAATGAATGATATTAGACTAATCAATCGACAAAATAAATAAATAAAGCTCCACCTTTTTAAGACAATTGCGTCGACTACTCTTTCTCTTATACCTTTTTATTTGTAATAAAAGTTAAAATAAATCAACTTATTCAGTGAAATGAAAATGCTTCATCATTTAACAAATAAATCAACGTGTTGATAAATTCACACATACTTCCTGTAAACAGTATTATATTCATTTAATTCAATTTGCACTTTCCTGCTGAGTGACTGGACCGAAGTGCTCGGGTTGAGGTTGAAATGTCACCTCCTCTTGTGTAGATGTTTCGACACCGTCTGGTCATTTAACTTGAAGTCAGCTGGTGGATCATGACTATCAGTGAAATCCAGGACAACGTGCATTTTCACTTATTTGTGACTCGTTGATGGATATACTTGCATTCCCTAGTGAATGATGATGAGCTTGAACCTCAGTGGGAATAGCATCACTCACTGGGGAATGCAGGTATATCCGGTGACGAGTCCCTAATAGGAAGAAATGAGCATCCTGGATTCTACTGCAAGTCACCATCCTCCAATTTACTTCGAGTTTTATATTAACTTGTATATACTGCATTAAACTATAACCAACTTTTTCAAGAGAATTTAAGCATATTCAAAGCACACGTCAAACTATTAAGTTTGTCAAACCTCCTTTTTAACAACCATTGTCGGTTTTTAGAAGGTAACTTTGCATTCAACTGAGGAGACATTTTTTATTTTAAGTAGCTTAAAAATCTCCATTGAGTCACATAAAAAGAGAAGATGTTCAGCGGAGAGACTCTTTTCTTAATTTAATAAAATCAACATTCCGGACTTTCCTTCAATGTATCAGCCTTCAAATTTCAATGATAAATGGATGATGTGATAATCTTTGTATATTGTTGAAGAAATTAATATTTTACGCTTAACACGTACATACACATACATACTTTCAGCAAGGCCTTAAACTTCGTTTCTATCAACGAATATCGACTGTCGTAAAAACTTCGCATAATTAGGTTCTTAAAACCAGTATACAGGGTTTTCACCATCAAGCAAATGCAACAACAGAAATTTAAAGAAGAATTATAAAACTGACTTTTTGTTTATCATCTTTGGTGCGTTTATGCAATGTCTTCAAACGGTCCAAATCCAGCCTAGCAGTTTCCAAGTTTTCTCGTTCTTGCTATCATTACAAATGGAGAAAAACTGGATAATTTCAATTTAATAAGATTATCAGGAGAAAGCTGATTAAATACAGAATGAATATGAGGAAATAGAATGCATAAAGCCTTTCTCACCTAGATACAGATTGTATTTAAAAGATGGGCTTAATAACCTGTCAAAATACTATTTATTACTGCTGCTTAATATTCCTCAAACTGGAAGTGGATATTTCGAGGTGACATGTCTCCATAATTAACGTTCTTGAAGTATTTCTGAATCTGATAACTCAGAGTGGCGCACTTCTATGAAAGGTTCCATATTAGTCTGTTAATGTGTACTAAGTTCTAACACTGCCTAGTTTTTAAAGTATCTTTCAAGAAGTACAGCTGTAAGACACTGACAAACATTTATCAACATACACTCAAAGAATCAGAGAAATTGGTTGTGAATATCAGTCAAAACTTACCATGAACATGATCTAACATTGCGGACGTTATTACTGCTCTAGTATGCAATTACAAAGCTGAACTAAATAGTCAACATCTACACTATCTCTATCTAAATAAACAATTTTACGAAAGACAGTCAGGCAAACAAGTCACTTCCAGTCATAACATGAGATTACATCCGTTCAAATTCCCTCACACTGAAGCAATATCTATAAAACAAGAGAAATGTACTGATAACACAGTGAATGAACATGGATCATACCAAAAAGAAGACAATAAAGTAAGAATTGCTTGAAAGGTACAGGACTTCAAAGATAAAGACAATTGAGCAAATATGGCATGTTGTGTAAGCATTTAGGTCGTATCAGCACGAGCCTCCAAACACTGAAAGCAATATCACAGGAACAAAGAATTATTTCTGTGAATGTATATAAAAATTACAAACTTTATGCATTGATCACATGTCTCTATTTGATTACAACTTGCTCTTTTGCAACCCTCCCCACCCCTACCCCGGAAGTCTTCCGTTTCAAAGAAGAACACCTTGCAGTTCATATACACAAGATTGGAATCCAATAATCTATTTTAATCATGAGCTGACATCAGTTAGAGAACCACTGGAAAACCTGGGAGTACTGGACAGCTGTTTCGTCCCAGTTTGGGACTCTTCAGCAGTACGCACCCACCGGGATTCGAACCCAGGACCTTCTGGTTACAAGGCGAGCTCGTAGACCATTGAGTCACTGGGACCCGATCCAATGGTCCTTGAATTCTAACTTCTGCCAATTCACGACATAGCGCGACCACTTCACAATGTCTTCTTCGATGAGTCACTGCCTCATCTTCAACCTGCTGTACCCTACTGGTCACGGCTTCCCATTAGAACCCCAGGTTAACTGCCTGAATAGGGCCAGTCACTAGTGAGCTTCAGATTAATTTTCAAGTATTGGTTTTGTAGGGATTTTGTTTGATTGCATGGAGGATTTAATCATGAGCTGACATCAGTGACCAGTAGGGTACAGCAGGTTGAAGATGAGGCAGTAACTCGTCGAAGAAAACATTGCGAAGTGGTCGCGCTATGTCGTGAATTGGCAGAAGTTAGAATTCAAGGACCATTGGATCGGGTCCCAGTGACTCAATGGTCTACGAGCTCGCCTTGTAACCAGAAGGTCCTGGGTTCGAATCCCGGTGGGTGCGTACTGCTGAAGAGTCCCAAACTGGGACGAAACAGCTGTCCAGTACTCCCAGGTTTTCCAGTGGTTCTCCGACTGATGTCAGCTCATGATTAAATCCTCCATGCAATCAAACAAAATCCCTACAAAACCAATACTTGAAAATCTATTTTAACTTCTGATACCACAGCTGAGATCCTGAAGAATCGCTTATGCAGATCATTGAGGAAAGCCTTCTTTATGGCTGAGCTACTTATCAATTTCTACAGCCGACAAGTGATCAACGGAAGTGTGAAGGATAAACTGCCGCTTTAGGCCACCTCAGTGTGTGTTTATAAATTCACCTGCTCGTGTGGACCTAGTTATATTGGCCGCACAAAGCGCACGCTTTCCAAACGCACCTCTGAACATTATCTGGCATGGATAGCAAAGGGACAATGTAAGACAATTACTAGCTCGAGCATTTGGTGAACTCAGGCCACGTAGCTCCACCACAGTCGTCTTTCGAGATTATCTACAAAGTGAAGCCAAGTGGTACAAAGGGCGTCAGGTTTCGGCTTTTGTGTATGGCGGAGGCGCTGGCAATTCATCAATACAACTCTGAACTCTGTATACAGAAAAAGTTTGTCCAGTCTCTCATTCTATCTTGGTCTTACCCTCTTCACTAATCGTTCCCTGTAAAATATTTTTGATCCTTTCTTTTGTTCTTAATCTTTAATTTTATTTTTAGTTTGCTTTTGCTTTAATAATTAATTCACTATTATCAATTTCATATGATCCTTTTGTATATTTTCACACCCTCTTCACACTTGTTAAATTGACACTCAAATACATTTATTCTCACTACTCGATAGCAGTTTTAACCTAATCAAATTTCTATCTTTGTACCGTTGAGTACCACGTAGTTTACAACTTTTAATTTTCACTTCTAATGCCACTTCTAATAAATTATATCACTTATGTCACCCCCTATTACTCAATAATAAACCGCTGCATATTTTTGTAAGTATAAATACTACTGTACAGCCTCTGAAGATGATTTTGTCGTTCAAGAAAATTTTCTTCGCTGAATCTATCTTTTATTTTGATCAAATGATTAAGTGGCGATACAGTAACTTCCCTTCACAGAATATCTATCCTCACATTACAATGGGTATTCACTGTGGAAGGAAATAAACATGTCACTATCTTTCTGTATTAACCATGAGCGATAAGATTTTCAACAGTTGGATATATTCTGATCAATAACTATATGCTTAACAGTTACATATTAGAAATACGTTATGCAACCTAAAAAAAACAACAGTCACTTCTCGTAAACTCTCTGAGTGGATTGAACCATTCTCTAGATTAAAACACGTTTAGACAGGTATGTTAAAATAGAAATATGATATTGATGCCAGAGTTGCCAGAGTCTTGTTTAAACCTGAATCAAAAGAAAAAGTTAACGTGACATTTCAACTTCTACTATCATAATATAAGAATTAATCATAAACTTACTTTGGCAATTTTGGCTTCATTTGATATATACGCACGTAACCATTCAATATAATCTTTAGTAACTGTCTCTTGTAATTTTTGTTCAGCTTGCCCAATTTTTATTTGACTCGCTGCACAAGTCTTAAGTGCGGAACCTAATCATTATAGAAACATATATATACATAGTTATCTTTTAATCATAGATATTCTTATTGATTGATAATGTTAACTAATGTGTTGACTGATCCAGGGTGCGAAATCGTTGAATGAGTGTCATTTTAAATCTTGTGGAGAGGCATAAGTTGTCTACTTAGAGCTACTGAAAGGCTCAAAGTCAAAGATTTGAAACCGCCAATATCGTGGTTCACAACTAATCACTAGACTAGAAGTATAACCACCTTCCATTCATTTTTAAATCATGAAAATTCCTAATCTCATCTCATGTCTTATTCCTCTGATTAAAGATCTTTCTCCATATATTCTTCGCTTCTTTACTTTACTTCAAGACTCAACAACTTGATCTGTTCTTACCTCTGTGAAAAGTAATGAAGTGCTGAATGGTTAGCTGTCAGTATTCACAGTCTAAATACTTTAAAAATTATGTTTGCAGCAAGAAAAGAAATCTGGTGCCATGATAATGTTTTATTTTCAAAACTTTTAGCATATTTAATTTACCAATCAATAGGTCGTTCAGTCTTATAGGCACAGACAAGCTTTAGACGAAACCTCCAACACATCTTTTTCTTTATGCCTAGATTTCATGTGAATTTTGTCAGTTTTTGCATTCCTTCTAATATTTCTTATCACACTTGTTGGCAATCATTCTGGTGCCACAAAGAAGTGTAACAATTAATACTTCAGTATATTTAACTACCCGATAGAAATGAATTTTAACTTAGTCATGGGACAATACTGTAGTTTTAAATGGACATTCCTTTACCTTTTATATATCAGAAATCTGTACGCGTAGATTAATTGCTAGAGTTTCAAAATAGGTATACTTTGACAGAATCTGAGAAATTTCAGTCATCTATGAACTCGTGGAATAAAAATCTGTAAACGTCAATGAAAAAACAGTTCAAAGTCTTCTCTTTCTTTCCAATAGTTCTCCAGTTGATATCAAAGCGTTAAGAAAATTGTTATAAGAATTAATCTCTTCCTTTTGTGACAAATAATCAACGCATTTTATAGCTTAACAACAGCTCATCAGTTAGTCAGTTTTGCCTTTTCTTAGTGGAAAGACAATTGTTTTTAAGTTGAACCTTGCAAAGAAGTTTATTCTTTCACAATATGACAGAGTATTAGTATGTGAGCTAGAAACCTTATATGACCATCCAGTGAATTACAGTGTATTATGCGTGAAAAAAGATACGTTCATAAATTTGACATGGTTTATTTAACTATCAAAATCAGTATTTTTTGGTGAGCGGGGAGAGGATTTCAAGCAAAATATCTGTCAGAATATTATTTAGTGAGCACCATTATACAGTATTATAATTCATGCAAACAAAATATTATTTTGAATTTTACAGGAATACTAGCGCTAATCACCGGTATACAAAAGTCATTGCTAAGGCAAGAGATCTGTCCATGAGCCATATAACGAAAAACGTACTACACCAATAGATACATTTATATCGTTTTCTATACTTGTAAGCTTTAAAATTTCTGTGTTGAAAGCACCTCCTTCCGTTGAATTGAAAGCTTATGATTAACAATGTATTGATATTTGTGTAGAATTAGAGAAACAGAAATTTTATCACCTTTTTTACCAAGGGAATGTATTGAATTCAGTAATGATATATGTTATCGTTATCCTACATCATTTGATTCATAAATATGATATCTCTGAATGAAACCAGTGCGTATACTTTTCTGATCAAACAATAAATCACTCACGAGATCTAATTCATAAATGCATGCTAGTTAGTATCTTTTGTACTAATTCACGTTTTTAATATGATAGTTCGTTCAAGTGATTATTGTAAAAATACGAATCAGAATGCGCTGTTTTGGAAGACAGAATGAAGATTAAACATTGCATTACTTGAATCATTGCTTCATACAAATAGACAATTTTCTTCTTAAATGTGCTGAATAATCGATAATACAATAGCACTGATACTTTTAGAAACGAAAAGAATTATAATTTTTTATTTGGTAAGAGAAGAATATGTTCTTTGATATGAAGGTTCTACAGCATGATTGTCTGAATAGTTGAGAGGGTTGAATGTAATAAGAAGCTGCCTTTATCCTAAAGACATTAAGAATCATTTTAGGATAGGGAAATATTGCTGTCAAAAGACAAAAGGCATTAAATTATTTTGAACTACTAGAGTATTTTCTGTTTGCACTATGGCTAATGGTTAAATTAGTTTCACCACTGAAATAAATATAAATCCATATATATAAGTGTTAATTTGACTAATCACCACCACAAATGACGAATAAGTGTACCTATCACAAGCGTTTAATTTCAGCCTTAGTGATAATATATCAAGTAAGATATATTTAAACCATATATATCACGAAACTGCTTGTTTTCAATTTCATTTCGGACCTTCACCTTACAGTGTCAATCAGACCATTATTAGCACAAACTAGGTAGTTCAGCATACTAGATATCCTACGGACTGTCTCAAGTAAAATATAAGCTTATGGTGACCATATCAGCTATTCCTCAAGTCTATAAATGTAGATTCGGAATGTGAAGAGTTTACAATAGAATCCACCAATATATAAATTGATAACAAAATGCAGTCAGAAGAATATTACAACATCTCATAACTTGCCCCCAGGAGTTCTTGCTCCAAGAAGGTCTCCGATGTTATTCATACTATCTCCCAGCTGTTCACCCGCACTTATTCGTATTTTCTTTCTGTCCATATTTTTAAGTATAAGATCTTCAACGCGTAAAGCTATAACAAATGGAAAAAGTCATCATTTATCAACAACATTATTCCCATAACAACTAAGTATTATCACTCTATAATTTAAAATCATAGGTAGCTTCTCACTTATACCAGTTAAACTCACTAATTTATATTTTCTGATTAACTTGGTGTAGTATATAATTCCCAAATGGCAGAAATGTTGATAACTGTAACTTAATTTAGCATTTTAAGTGTTAATAGCAGGGTGAAACTCCTCCGAAGCGTCGTTATTTTCATTGATATCCCTCTTACTAAAGAGGATGAAATCATCAACTTTTCTGTCAAGAACTCTTCATATCAGTGTGCCATAGGCACATGTTAATACTAGGGTACAACTGTATCAATTTTATTGTATGTCTTTGAAAGAGTGGGTAGAAATATTTATCAACTGCCGATAACAAATTCTAGCTTCTAGCTTTATTATTACAAGGTTCATTTTATCTTCAAACTTGTTTCGATTAATTTTCAATACTAATTTAAGATCTTGTTACGTTTATACCCTTTAGGACTCCAGTTACATCCTAAGGAAAAGTTAACACGTTTTAGTTATATAGTTTACTTAGAACTTTTAAATTAGGGACCAAATGAAACCTTGGTAACAAAAAATAACTTTAATAACAAAGATTTAGAATTACAGAGCAACGACAGTTACAACTAATAAATCGTGCAGATTTATTGACATTTACCAAAAGTTAGTAGAATTTACTACGCAAAACGTGACTGTCTAACCACACAGTGACGCACGTTTTCAGCAAAATCACTGAAACAAGTTCGTTTATGAACAACATTATTTTTTCAGTGTATTTCTTTGTTAATGCAAAAGGCGGTTGTGGTCACCGTAGTCTTGCAGCGCCGTCTTAGTTATTTGCATCTTTATTGAACGCGTCTGCAACAGCAAATAGTGTTCATAAAAGGCTGAAACCTACGAGCCACCTAGCGAAACACTGTCGCATGTGCCTTAAATAATTCACTAACGGCACAGTTTCTATTACAAAGTCAGAATGTAAAAGTTGATTTAACCGAGAATGACACTGTGGATGTTATATGACTCGCATGACTTTCGCTTATTCAATTCTGTTTAGTTGTGAATTTCTCATTTTTTAAATACATCAGAAAATTAAGCCTTCAATCTTGTTCTTGAAACTTTTAGTGGGTTAGCTTAGTCCCATTTCTTTAGTAAATATACTGACGAAGGCTAAAAATAAACTTAGATTTTGTTAAACGCACATCTTTGTCCTAGGAGCAGTGGCAGTTTAATATCTTAACGCAAAAATTACAAGTCGGTTCTCGTGAAGTTAACGCTCAGTTACATTAGTTTGATGGATACTAGCAACCTATCCTTGATAAAAGCATGTATTATGGTATACGGAGACGACAACTTAGAAAAGCGTTTCAAGAAAAAAGTGAAAGGCGACTATAGATATTTAGTCTCTGTTTTCTGTAATATGAAGGGCATTAGGCAATAGCACATTTTTGAATCTTGGAAATAATAGCGCTTTTTACTTCATTGGACATTTTGAAACAGATAACAGTAGATTAACCAACTAACATTATTGTCATTTAGGAACAAAATCTCCGGTAAGGTCCGTAGCTGTTTTATATTCATGTAAAGATAAAAACTCTGTTGTTCTACTGGTAGCGCACCACAGATTTACACGAGAAATAACTATGCTTATAAACTAAATTAACTGCTCCCTAACAAAATTGTTCACTTTAAAATAGGAAGTGTGGTGATAAAAACCTTAAAGGAAACAACCATAACTTAATTCACTACTGCGAAACATTTATGTAGACGGGAATAATTCCTGGCCACGCGTTACATCTCTCTTGAGTTCTTATTTTCTTCTTTTCCTTGTAAATCATCAAGTAACGGAAATGTGGCCCACAGAATTAAGGCCACTCGCCCATCTTTGCAAATAACTTGAATGTTTCCTCAAGGTTATGTTGGTGTAATACGCCTGAAGTTATAATTTTGTCCTTGGCAGAAATTCTTCTCATGTCATATATTTCTGTAAGTGATCGTTTCTTCATTCTCTAAGCATAAAGGTGCAACGATAATTGATTACCTTCTATATATTACGTGGTTCCTCTAAAAGCAGTTAACAGATGGTTCTGTTGAACATATTGCTCAAAAACTCGCATAATGATGTACACCTTTTATTTAAACTAATAGCATCCCCTTATAAAATCACGAAAAAAGAATGAGATGTACTTAAGCTGAATCGCGCAATGTATTGGCGCAACACATTTTCTACCTTCTGGTCGCACATGTACCTGCCAAACATATTCATGTATAATGTAACAGCATAAAGAATAAGAAATTTCATTAATAAAGGTCATTTTTTGCGGTTCAAGATTACGGAAAAGAAGCATAACGACCAGATAATGACTCATAAACATCCTGACCTATAGTGATAAGAACTCTAAACTATAGCAGCCCAAAACGAAACTACCTCTAGCAACCATTCACATTGGTAAGAAGTAGAAATGCTCAATTTGAAATAAACGTCTATATACAAGCGATGCAATGTTAAAAAGTGGTTACATAGGATAATATTCTTGTGTATGTTCGAAGAAAACCCCCCGGTTTCTTACAGAAGTCCTTATAGTCAGGTTAAAACAATTTGTGCACATAAATCCGTCAACGTCGTCAATTCGTTCATTAGGTAGTTTCGTTTTAAGTTGCTATAGTTTAGAGTTACCGAAAGTGGATCCTTTACGCTCTAATACCTTGCATATAAACATGCATGAAAAGTGAGTGGGTGTTTCTTGTTCAAATTTTTGTTTTAAAACTAACACCACACAGCCAAATGCTACATAGATAGTACTATAATTTTCCAGAACACCAAAAAGATGAAATAAGTTGTGATTTCCACGATGATTCTCACCTGGATTTGGCTGAATCATGTTTTCAGTCTGAGCTACCAGACTTTCCGCCCATTTTCTTCGCTTTTCGCCTTCCTTAATCAGTTCGTCTAGTGCTGCATCAAACGGTGTTCGTTCAGCAGTACTAAATGCCTCTTCCGCCATCTGTGGTGATTGAAATTCCCATCAAATAATAAATCGCACCTGTATAACACGTCCAAAAAAGGTGTTCGCATTTGTCTGAAAATTTTGAACATCCATTTTGTTCTTGTCAAAGCCCTATAATTCTAATCTCAGTTACAAATAACACAGCTTAACAAGCGAGCTTAAATCCATAGTTAATTTAAACGAACATGATTTTCAATATCCAATATCATCTTTTCACGAGCTGATATAGGTAAATTTGATTTCTTTGTGCTTGCTGGTTGTGAGCCAGATGTTTCTCCTCTTTGGAAAACTTTTGTGTAGTTCGTCTAACCACTCTACTTGTGTAGCTTTGGTTGACTCCAAAATTAGTGGTTCCGGGAACTGTTATTTGTACTTTGTTGTATGCAGTTTGTCAAGACATCGTCGCTACTGTGAATGAAGTTGATCCTTTCACCCATTAGTCTTCTGGTGCCACCGAAAAAACAAAGAGGTAGTAATAACAACAGGTATTATTAGTGTAGGTTGACTTAAAAAAGGAAAGAAAACAGGCAGCTAATGGAATCTGAGACTGATACACACATGTATACTTCGTACATACATATGTTATATGCATATCAACAGCAATAATAACGGTGTAAAAGACATTACTGTTGGAGTGGTAAGGTGAGTAAGACATAACAGAATGTGAGGAAGTGAAACGATGAGTTTAGATGTCTACCCATTAAAAATGTGTGAGCTTTAGGAGGACGTGCCGTTAAGACGTAGTTCTTGTGCCGTCACATGATTGTGAAGCCTTCTCTTAGAGATTTTTTCTGACGTCACAGTACGTGCATCTGCCGGTAAAGAGTTCCAGGGACGGAAGAAAGAAATGGGGGCGCGTTCAAGTCTTTTCTCACTAAGGAACCATACTTCGTGGAAAAAACCTGGGATTACTGGAGTAATGTTTCTCCCTAGTTTCGGACTCTTTGTTTGTACGCACTCACTGAGATTCGAACCCATCAAAGACCAAACCATATGTTGCCGGTGAAATACAGTCCAAAGAATATTGGCAGTCCACAAAATGAAAGATTAATTTCGACTTTCAGATGAGCCAGGTAGGCCAGGCGTTTCACAGCGATTCCCATTATTACGCGACTTTTCCAAACATACTCGTCTGATGAACAGAGAAAATCAAGTGCTGACAATTACAATCACTCCTTCACCCTGAAAACTAGTTGAACCAACTGCTGTTCCTATATACAAGGAATGTAACCAACTAGGCGGGTTAACTGATTCAGAGGATTTGAGTTCGCCCCTGAACGCTATTATTACAGAATGCTCACAGCCTCTCAACTAAGGCATCTGAGATAACGAACGGAGGACACTACATATTATTCCAGGTTTATTTACGAGACACCCGCCATTTGCGGAATAAATGACCCTGAACCAATAATGTTTGAAAAATTCCGGGTGGCTTATCTCACACCAGTTTTGGGGTAAATTATAGGTGCAAAAAGAAGTTCGACTCTTCGAGTCTTGGAATATATATATATTAGGAGTGAAGGAACGGTTTAGAAAACTTTTTCTGGGAAGAAAAGTCGACAGTGGGATGTCTGAATTATCGAAAATTTTGTTATTAATGGACGTCGGCCAAAATGTTATTCAGCAAACCTGGGGCATTGTGTTCAGAAAATACGGTCCATGAAGAATTAAAGATTATCAGGTGAAATTTAATAAATAATGGATATCCCAAGTTGCTTAAATTGTAACATGGAAAGAAATGGACATCGTAAAGACAACAGTCTTGTCCGTCTCGAGCAGAAACTGCATGGACCACCACCAAGAATAGTACAAAGGATCAAAGGCATATTGCAAATAACATCCATTGGATTTTCTAAGTATGCCTCCACACTCTGCATGAAAAAAGAAAGTGCCTGTAATTGCAACTACGAGGCGCCTGATAGACATAAGGTTGAAGTCAGTCAAACTCTCGAAGTGGTCATCGGACAATGAAAAACATGATTACTTCACTTTCACTTGCGTGTTATCTACCTGTATTTGTAATGATTCAAGTCATTTTTGTCCGTTAGCAGCTGGAGAAAATATGTGAAGTAAGAATAGGCCCTTTTACCCTGCAAATATATTCGTTCTCTCCAATCAAGGGAGCTGGGCGTATAAAATTATGTACAACACTTAAACTCAGAATGCAAATTAGCAGGTGCTCTAAAACTGCAGAAAAAGCACGATCCAAAGTTTGGTTCCTTTCCTCCTCTTAATCTGTGATCCCACATCAAAAGCATTTTTAACATGGTTGTTATTCACCTCGCAGATAATAATTTAGTACCACCAAATAAATCCATATAGACAAAACTGCTGATACTCATGCCTCCTACGAAAGCCTTCAGAGTAATCCCATGTTCGTGAAAAAATAAGCTTACAACTACCAACACGTGGTCATCTGGGACAGTATAATTTGACTGAGGAGATCTGCCTTACCACAAATTCAAGCAAATGGAAGTTATAATTTCCTTTAATTTAAGCAGGGAGGGTGGCGCATGCAGCAGATATGGTAGTGGTCACAAGTGCGAATCGCCCCGATCTGTAGGGCAGCAACATGCATTTTTAACAGCTAGAGAATTAAACATGAGTCCGGATCCTCGACATAAAAGGTAAAAAAGTAGTGAACTTACGAATCTAAACTCTAAAAAAGTGCTTTTGCTCGCACCATCTGCAAGCCCCACCAGCCATGCACAAATTCACCAGACATCTAACAGTTCAGCTTGTCCCGCGGGTTCTAATTTTTTAGATATTTGAACTCATTTCTCACTTAAACATTAATAATCTACCTCGTGATAACCTGTTTATTCACGCACTATTGTACTATATTTTATCTTCACTGACTAGGCCTTCATTAGGGTGAAGCTTACTCTTAGTTCATATTTGTGGATTGCTTTAGGTCTGGTTACTTTAATTAAAAGCACGCCACCAATGTTTAAACAAAGCCATATTTTTGACGAGAACGTAACAGTGTCCATGCTAAAACCAATATGGTTAAAATAAAACGTTGCAAATGCGTACTATCATTCCAGTGAGTCTCCAGCTCCTTCTCGTATATATCTTGTAAATGTACTTTCAATAATGTATTATCCATAATTGCACTGTATGCCACTTTGGAGTTTCCCAGGACGTTCTCCCCTTCCTGAAATAGCTTTTAATCACATGGGGGCATAGCACTTACTTAAACATAGGCTGCTAACTGGTTGACCATAACTATCAGCACGAAACGGAACGAAGTTTGGGGTGTCTCTCAACCTTGATGGTGACCTCAGCGAAAGGTTGACATTTTGACGCTTATACGAACGTATTCCGATTGCACGTACAATAACCGAACAATTTCAAGCTTCTGAAGAAGTATCGATTTATGATACTTCGGGATTGTAATTTTTAACATAATTCATCGTCCCTATTAAATAACATGCATTTCTTGTGGACTTATCTGTTTATATGAAATATAAATGTGATTGTCAATGCAGTTGAAGACTGAACGATCAATTCATGGTTGTTTGCTCAAACCCAAATCCTTATTTTTCGCGGGAGTCATCAATACGGCAGTTATCGTCTCACCGTTTGCTGTTCGGTAGAAGAGAGCAAACTATCAGAAGTATTATCGTGATTTATTGTTATATCATTTATTCTTAGACCTTGTGTATAATAACCTCATTGTAGGTCACATATTGGCGCAAGAATAAAGGATTCTCGAGTCACCATTCTGTGTTCTGGTTTTTGCGTTGGTTATTACACATTGTTTCTGAAAAACTTCGAGGGACAGCATGAGGTTCAGCGTAGTAAGACCTGGGCATTGACAATGATCATTATTTTTAAAGCAAGAGCGCATTCCATATATTCTGACAATTTAAGAAGAAAGATTTTCACAGCTGTATATATCATCAAGTAATTGTTTCACTGTCAGGTTTCGTCGAAAATAGTCCCTGTAAAATTTGCGATCCTTCATGAATCACCGGCCGGTTTTACTAACAGGTATGTTCAAAACACCTAGGCAGGTGCTTTAAGTAAGTTTTCAATGAAGTCTGTACTCTACTCCATGTGTCTGAACTCATCGTATATCGAAGAATGATGCGATTATGGGGGAAATCCCCGAAGGGGCGGTGGTAATCCCAAAGTGTGCACTTAGGCATTTCAGATTTTGAGCAATTGGTACTGGATGGGATTTTTGGCCTAGTGCATCCTCTACTTCACTTCCGTTCTAAAAATACCCAGACACTATTGGTAACAAGGCAATGAAAACGTGGTTAGTTGGAACATGTTATGAGTGCTAATAGACTGAAAAAGGGAAGAGTATAAGCGAACTTGAACATTTCCATTACGGAACTAGTCATATTATCACTTTTAAAATTAAGTTTGTTAGTATACGCAGCCGATTTCTGCAGGGGGGGTCTGGAAGTGGGGAAGTGGCCAAGGTGATTTAGGCACTGATAAACATAGGTTATTTGCATGCAGTTTTTGCAGTCATCAAGAGGCTAAGGCGGTATATCACTGCAGTCATTCGTACAAATATTACCATTATTTCACCTGTCTACATACATAGGCGATGGACAAACAAATTTAAAGATATTTTTTTCAAACGCTTATAACTCATGCAGAAGGCGCTAAAGGTAGATGGGTGATCAACTAACTAATAAGAAAAATGGAAGTTTGTTTCATAATGGACCATACTGCAGCATATAAGATCTCGTATGTAATCTCAACACGAGTCTGAATTCAGGGGCGTTTATACGTGACTAAAGACAGTATATTTCGCTACACTGTTAAGAGCAGTTGGACAACTTCTAAATTTTTCGTATAAAATACGGGAAGAAAATTCAAAATGAACCTCAGGCGTCTTAAAGAAAGTCTTTGAAGTTCGAATTTAGTGATATTTTGCACGTGTTTTCAGTGAGATTCATTTATTGCACTCCACTGTATTATCACTAGAAAGAAAAAAGCATAGAACATAAAAAGCGTGTTTTTATGAAAATCAGTAACCTAGAAAATACCTAGGCCTAAGATACTCAGTGAAAATGAAAGCAAGAGAGTTCCAGCGTGTAAATGCAGGTGAGGATTGAACGATCAATTCATGGTTGTTTGCCCAAAACCAACTTCCCCAATTTTCGCGGAGGCATCAATGCACCAGTCATCGTCTCATCGGTCGCTGTTCAGAAAGAAGTCAGGCCAAAACCGCCAGAAGTAATATTGTGATTTATTCTTGTAATGTTTGTTCATAGACCTTAGTTTTAAAGCTTATTTTTAAAGTTGGCCACATGTTGGTGTTACAATAAAGAATTCTCGAGTAGCCAATCGGTGTTTTGGTTTTTGCGTCCGTTATTACTAAGCGTTTCTGAGAAGCTTCGAGGAACAGCGTGAGTCCCAGCGTAGCAAGAGCTGGGCATTGACGGTTTACGAGACGTGGCTGACTCTGTGCCTGCTATACACTCTGCTAAGTGTGATTCAGCCTCATCTACTGCACACACGCCTAAATCTCTTATAAGGATATCTACGGTATTAAATATATCTGAGATTAGTCAATAATTCTCCTCCTCTTATCCTCATAATTTTAACACAACTAGTTGCAGCTACACAACTTCTACTATGAGGTTACGTAATACCGAATTTAACTACGCCCATATTCCTGCCTCACAGTTACATGGACTTAGTCGCCTAAATCTTCAGCACAGTCCGCTTGGAGATCCACCCAATCATTGTTACTACTCCGCAAACACACTCCACCGACACCGATACCCTCTTTACAATGCTCCAACTAGTCAGTCTCCTCTCCATTTTTCTCTTTTCCGCAACCGACAGTAATGCCACCAATCAACCTAATGTTGAACAGTTTGCTTCCTTACTCTCGAATCTGCCCTCTTCAGACACCCAGGATACGCCAGTTTCCGTATGCCTATCTCCATGCGATCATGAACCGAGCGATCAGCCATGGACATCCTCTTCTTTTTCGCAGAACCCTAACGAAAACCATGAAGGCCATACTCACCGAACACTCGATGTACCGGCCAGTCTGTCATCTAATTTTCACTTTACCTTAGCTGAATCAAACCATCTCCTTCATTTTTCCTCAACCCTTACCACTGATCAAAGATCATTTACTCTTTTCCTCATAAACAACCGCTCTATCTGCAATAAAACTCCGTACCTTCACTCCTTGCTTTCACTTTGTATGCCCCCAGTACTGCTAGTTACTGAGACCTAGTTACCATCCGACTTCAGTTTTTTTTATATTTAATGCTTCTACCTTTAAATATATACCATTCGCTCAGCCTATTGTTGAGATGCGACCACATGGGATCTGCACAGATTTATGGGGCATCTTATAAATTAACTTGCTATCCATTGTCCGATCTTTAAATACCACTTCACAATATCTTGTCTCACTTATTTTCTAATAACGTCTTTACTTGATTCTCATTATATTCCATTAAACCTAACATTTTATAGCTCTTTATGAATTTGATTCGACTTATTCTATTCCTATTCTCTGGAGGGTACGGTTGTGCACCAAATAGAAAAAAAGACATGAAATAAAAACAACTGGCTTGAAAATAATTGTATTAAAGCCAAAAGTGGACATCATGATAGTATAAAATATATTGGTTTCATTATACATTGCAAATGAACGTTGTCGGCCTAAGGATTAATTACTTCCCCATTCTGTTTTCTATATAAATGTGTTTATTAATGATATATTTCACTCACTTAATCTATTACACTTTAATGTTTCACCTCAGCACTTTAATTTTTCTAAAACAGCTTCCAATTCCTTGTAAACGTTGTACTTACCTCAATATTGGTTGGTTATCGTATGCCTACAACCACGGGATGAAAACGAAACGAAGTCGATTTTCCCGCTCAACCTGGAGGACAACTGTACAATTCAATAACTATACGGCCTGGTTCAGACAATCAGTGTAATTATATATATGTATCAAATATTAAACTGTTGAAACATTATTAACTTGTAGACAATTTAAGATTTGACATTATATCATCCTTGATCGTGCCTGTAAAAATGGCATGCATTTTCATGTAAATTTATGTTTATATGAAAATAAATTATTATTATTATTATAGTTACAGACTGTTAAAATCTCCAGGATACACACATTATAGACATGGCAGAGAAGGAGGTGGTGGTGGTTGTCTTATTTTTGTTAGTAACAAATTCCGCGCGGTAGAAGTTGATGATTTTGGTTGCTCACTGACAGATGCATTATGGGTTACACTCAACACTAACGCCCAATTCTGATATTAACACAACAAACCATTTATGTGAAATTTTCAAACACAACTCCTCTCTGAATTTTGACTGTGAAATTATGGCTGGTGACTTTAACGTGCCAGATATCCACTGGAATGACCTAGATGCTCATACATACTCTGATCTTTTTATAAATACGGTTGAATTATACGAGTGGACACAAAATGTTAATCACCCCACACGCAAATTCAACCTACTGGATCTTATCTTCACACACGAAATTCTCCCCGTCAGTACTCGAGTTGGGCCCTTATTTCCTGGTAGCGACCAAAACACGGTCGTTTCTACCTTTAATCAAGCAGAAAACGGGTCGGCTAAAGGATATCACCAGACAGTAAAAGTGGAGGACTTTTCAAAGGCCAAGTGGGAAACAAAGCTGTCCTTTATTCGTTGCCAAGATTGGGGTACACTTGTCTCCTCAACAGATACTGATACTGTTCTCGCCAGTTGCTAATCCAACATATCAGTTTGCTTCTACGAATCTTTTTCTTGGTATAAATCCAAACGCATATGTGTAACTCGACTATATATACCGAATGCTACTAGGAGCAAGCTAGGAAGACTCCGTAAAACCCATAAGTCTATGGACTTCTCCTCGCTCATTAGCATACTGAAGGTGTATGATAAAATCAGATCAGAAAATGCCTGTAAAATTTACAAAGAAAAACTTGCCGCCCTTGATTTCTAAAGACCACCAGGTGATTCCTCAACAAGTTGCGAATTGTCTTCGTAGTTTGTTTATTCACGGCTTTGTTACGATTTTTGATTCAAGCACCCCGCAAGGCGCAGGTGATGTTCATAAGCTACACTTTATCAATACTTACTAAACGTAATGTATCTATGTACACAGTAATTCAGTGGTATACCTCATCCATAGTACAGGCGATGAACACAAATCGAAAAGACTAATGCCAAAGAAATTATCCCTAAGTTCCTATTGTTACGAAGACGCTCCGAACCGATAAATACTATGTACTTTCTCCGACTTTAACTCCAAAAAACCAGTATTTTAGGAAGGAAGTTATACTCTTTGGCAATTAAAGCGGAGAACAGTAAAAGATTTTAGTCCTTTTCGTTCGTCTTCGTGGAACTTGTACACGATCGAACCATTCCCGCCTTCGAGTTGCCCACCATGGGCTACCAGTTCCAAAAACAAACGTTCAATGTTCACGTCCATTGATACTCCCGGCAAAAAGGGTCCATCCCTTTTCTCCAAAGCGGTGACAATAACGAACTGAAATGCAAATGCAGGAACTGGGCCAATCAGGACAAGGCAAGACAAAAAATGCAAACAAATAACAAGCATATCTACAGTACGACCTCACTCATCGACGATGACCTAGGCCTTCGAGACAAACGCACCCTCTTGGTATCTCGCAACACAATCGCCACTTGCTAGAATGACTCTTACAGTATGCAACGTGACCATAGCACCACCTCATGATACGCGTCGCACATACCCTTATCTATCCAATACCAATTACCACTGCAATCTCTTGTCACTCATTCGGCTTCCGTCCAAGTAACGGTGACGTATTCAAGACTTGTTCGTCTACGCTCTTCATCCCCGTCGTGTGGAACCACAGCCAAAATAGAAACATTCATTTTCAATCATTGATTTCACAGTTAAAATTTATATCGGTGTGCATGTTATTCTCAGCAATAGCCTCTCCGGTGTATACGACCCATCTGCAGTCTTTAACATCGATCAATTCGTTCACGGATGTAGAAGACAACAAACAACTTCAGAAGTAATCACGACGAAAATTTTAACAGAATTATGCAATAACAAGGTACGAAAATAACAAGTAAACACAATTAATCCAAAATCACAAATTGATATGACTGCCAATGTGGTTGAAGATTGAACGATCAATTCATGGTTGTTTGCCCAAAACCAACTTCCCCAATTTTCGCGGAGGCATCAATGCACCAGTCATCGTCTCATCGGTCGCTGTTCAGAAAGAAGTCAGGCCAAAACCGCCAGAAGTAATATTGTGATTTATTCTTGTAATGTTTGTTCATAGACCTTAGTTTTAAAGCTTATTTTTAAAGTTGGCCACATGTTGGTGTTACAATAAAGAATTCTCGAGTAGCCAATCGGTGTTTTGGTTTTTGCGTCCGTTATTACTAAGCGTTTCTGAGAAGCTTCGAGGAACAGCGTGAGTCCCAGCGTAGCAAGAGCTGGGCATTAACGGTTTATGAGACGTGGCTGACAGTTTCTGACGATAGAACGACAGATCTTAGGTGGATTCAAACAGTTGGTGAAAGTTTGGTTAGTCACCGTTCATCTTTCCTGGTGCCGGTCAAGTCCTCTTTGAACAAGCAGTATCTGGAACTTTTCTGGAATTGGGTCAAGTTCAACAATGTCTGGGTCAAAGAAGGGACAGAGTGTCTTGGATGCAAACAGGAAAGTAAGTCATGGTGACTTGTCTGTTAATTGTAACGATGTGTCTGATGTTAAGTATGACATGGTTGATGTTACTGTTTCGCCGTTCAGGGATAATAGGAACATCAAACTCCCTAAATTTGAACCACGATGTTTTGATGGAAACCCTGCCGATTATTTACAGTTTGTAAAGGAGTTTGAGAACATGCTGAGTAGTTTTCTATTAAGTGATGAATTGAAGTTAATGTATTTGATGAGGTATCGCACTGGAGATGCTTCAAGAGCTACACAGTGCTGTAAGCTCATGCCCCCTAATGAGGGCTACTACGAGGCTATGAGCATACAACGTCAAAGGTTTGGAAGACCCTCGATGATTGTAGGGAAATTATTCGAGGCTGTTAAGGGTAATGGTGGTCAATTACAGGATGACTCCCAGGCACCCACTGAGTTTTTGGATAATTTGCTGACTTACAAGAATGCATTGATTTCGATGAATTGCATGAGTGATCTCAACTCGAATTTTATACTAGAAGTAATAGCAAGACGCCTACCTACTCGACTGCAAAAGGAATGGGTGAAGATAAGCTCCCGTATGGAGGATGAGGGTATCGAGCCAAAGTTTGATGATATCCTGAAACTGGTAAATACTAGTGTCAATCAATCTATGAGCAAGTTTGCCAGTATATTGAATCTCACCCCTAGAATAGAGCAGTCTGAGGACAAAACGCAATCATTGATGATGAATAGGCCTCAGAGAGGTGGATATCGAGAAGGCTCCATGATGTCTAGTAATGCATATAGACCTAGTGAGTGTAACAGGTTTCGTAGTACATCCTCAACAGATAAGTTACAAGATGCAAGACAAACACGGTTGTGTTTTACACGTTCGCAAGAGATGCATACAAAGGTGGGCTGTGAATCAGTGAGCAAGTTTAGTGATAAGCTAAGTGAGAAATCAAGGTCTGACTCCGAATTGTGTGACGATAACGGTGTGATCAAGAAGCCTATAATCGCAACTGGTAAGCTGTTGTTTAATAGTATGCCACAGAAGGGAGTTACAGCTTCAGAGTCCATTTCAGTCATCATAAGTAGACAAGGTATTAATAGTCAGAGTGAAGGCATAAAATCCTTCGGGATTTGTGAGGAAGAACCTAAATCATCCACTTCTCCTATTAAAGAGTTTGAAATTGATGGAGTCGAATAGATAGATGATAGTAAATTGAATATTTATGATAATGATCATGATAGTGCAGATTTGTCTTTGGTTGATCATGATGAAATGAGGGGAATGCCTACTACTGCTAAGTTGAATAAAGGTTCTGTACAACTACAACGTGAAGTAGAATTGAATGCAGATGCAGTTGCAGAAGGTATGGATACTTGTTAAACCGTCAGTGTAATTGATCGGAGTGAAGCCCACCTATCATCAGATGATAGTGCTAAAGCGGAGCTGATAGTAAAAGACAGCAGTGGTGGTAGTCTTGCAGTTAGACAACTTTCTGAAAGCCGAACAACAACAGCTTCTGATGCACCGCTAAGTTCATCAACTGGTGTCCATCAGTCGTCGTTGGTGTTGTCATCCACAATGAGAAGGACGCCCATCAACTCAAGTACCTTGTGCAATGACTATGATAGTATTGGTGCGTTTGAAAAGACGAAAGATATTGCTCAGTTTAGTGAGGATAAGCCAAGTTTTAACATAACATAACATTTTCGCTCTATTCCAGAAACAGTACTAGTGGTACAGTGTGGAATTTTCATCACATATCTACAATATTGCATCTAATTTCATCGTACATTTAAAAGGAGTATTATTTAAAAAAATATATAATAAAGACAAAAAAACCAAAAAAAGAAACACAGAAATGAAAAAAATGCAAATAAAAATACTAAGTAAAAAGGAAGATAAACACAAATAATGAAAAAAATATTTCAGTATTGGTTAGTGGAAGCTACGATATGTGTATGCGTGGTGAACAGTAACAGCTATAATCATACAGGAAATTATGAGATGTTCTTAAAAATGTTTATAGCCAAGATGATCAGTTAATTTGATTGAACAACACTAAGCAATCATAAGATAAACATTTCAGGTTGTGTTTTTTTATTGTCAGCACTAATGCGGTTGTTTGTAGTGGTAGTGTGAGGAATCATGCATAATACAAAATTTTTTAAGATGGTGATAGTGGCAATAACAAACAAGATTGTCAGTTAAATAGTGCCGAACAAAGAACAACCACAAAACTAATGTTACATGATGGTTAATGACGGGACAATTTTTAATAATCATAGTGATAATATAGTCGGACCCAGTAGATATACAAAAGAAGGAATAGAATAAAAGAAAAAAAAGTAAGCCAATGATAATAATTTTAAGCAGCTAAGTATGTTTAAGAAGGTTGTTCACTATAGAGTACAAATAAGAGAGTGTAAGGGGAAATAACAAGGGCCAAAATTATGTTATTAACAACAAAGCAAGTCATAGGTTTCACGCCTAACATTGTCTCTGTCACTTAGAACACGGGCCAAATATGGTATCGTTGAGTTCCTATACTTGGTTGTACGAGCATATATTATTTTGTACTGATTTCTGGTTCTACCTGATGAGATGCAAGGAGAGAGTTGGGAATAGAGGGGGTGTTGGGGGTCAGAGAGTATGGTTTTAGACCATTTCTCACATGTATTCAGATGCTTATCCACTAATGTTGTGACGAGCTGACTGAGTTTTACACCGCTAGTCCTACTAACTACCTTCAACATCCTTCTCAGGATGGTATAATCCTTTTTCAGTAACCCAGGAAAGACTAACGGGGAACAGTAAAGTAGAATAGGTAGGATACGAGAGTTGACAAATTGTGAAAGCAGAGGTTGAGGGACTCCAGTTAGTCTGAGTTTCTTAATGTAGTAGGTTAGACGAAACACTTTCTTGGAAATCATTTGGATATGAGATGACCAAGTAAGGTCGGAAGATATAACTAATCCGAGGTATTTTGCATTAGACTTTGTTTCAATTATAGTCCCCTCAATTCTACAGACATCATGAGTGCTTACTAGTGTTTGTAGATCTCGTTTATGCCTAAAGGAGAAGTCGACAGTCTGGCATTTTGAGGGATTCAGCGTTAGGCCATTTAGTTTAGACCACTGACTGATGTCCGACAGGAAGCTATTTAATTTGAAGCAGTCTGACTGAGACTTAACGGGAAGCGAAACAGTCAGGTCATCTGCATATTTGACGAAGTTGATTTCGTCTGAGAGAGGTAAGTCATGTAAGAAGAAGGAAAAGAGAAACGGCGAGAGAACAGCACCCTGAGGAACACCAGCTTCAGTAAGCAAAGGAGAGGAAGCTACACCATTATATACCGTGTACTGCATCCTATTGGAGAAGTAAGAGTGCAGCCAGTTGATAGCCCAGGACTCAGTTTGTGTAAGGCTAAGCTTGTTTAACAAAAGGCCTCTAGGTACAGAGTCAAAAGCAGATGTGTAATCAAGGAAAGTACAACGGACATACTTGGCCCCTTTGTCTAAGGAGGATACAATGTTGTGATGAAACACAGCAGCAGCATCCAAAGTACTTCTACCCTGTTTGTAAGCAAACTGCTTTGGATCGTTTGAGAAGCTTAGGGAGGGAATGAGTTTTTGTAACAGTAATTTCTCCATCAGTTTCAAAAAAGGAGAGGTAATGGCAATTGGTCTAAACTTAACACTATCTCCAGAACCAGACTTGGGTACAGGGATGATTTTAATATCTTTCCACAGAGAAGGTACATTATTATTAGAAAAAGAAGTATTGAAAATGCTTGTAAGTGGGTTACTTAAAATATCAGCACATTTCTTTAAAACAATGGCAGGTATACCATCAGGGCCTAGACTCTGGGAAGGTTTAAGAGATTTCAAACATTTAAGAACATCAGAAGTATTGAAACGATGAAAGTCACTGGTCGTGTTATTAGTTAAATTGAAGGCAGAAAGGACATTTGGAGGGCGGATGAAAGATCTATTGAGAGTATTTACATCAATAGAAGAGGCAAAATTATTATGCTTACCACAACCAGTAATTTCTCTAAAAAGCTTCCATATGTTTTCTGAGGTTTTACAAGATAGTATTGTTTGATTATAAATGTTGTTTAGTCTCTTGATTTCAGATTTAATTTGGGTGTTTATCTTCTTAAGACCAGATTTATTCTTTGTCTTGTACAGCTTCTCTTTTTCTCTACGAAGTTTTTTGAGATGAGGGGAAGAAAAACGATCCATTCTTTTGAAAATTATCTGTTTTGGACAGCATATATCAAGACAGAATTTAAGATAGTCAGTCAAATTGGAAATAGTATCATCCAGTTTGTGTTCGTTGAAAAGTTCCCAGTTAGTGTCATTTAGCATACATCTTAGTTTGAGCATATTTTCTTGTGAGTAACACCTTTGCTGTGTTTTCTTGGACAGATTTGAGAAGATATTAAAGTGAGATCTGCTGTATATCTTAGGTAATATCCGAATAATACAATGATCTGAGTTCATGATAGGAGCACGTCGGCGTACTTCATATATTTCCTCATCATTAATGAACACTAGGTCAAGGGTTTTATCAAGTCGAGTAGGGAATTTAACAATATTGGCATGACCTAATGATACGAGGAAAGAACAATCACAGCAGTTAAAATCTCCTGTGACAACTGATAAAGAGTTTTCAAGATGTGTAACGGCGAATTCAGTGAATTCATCAGCAAAATCAGATAGATCAGATGCAGAACAGCCAGGAGTAACATAAATGTTAGAGATGAAGACGTATTTAAACTTGGATAAGTGTTTCGGGCGGCATTTGACCGTTATACAATCAATAAAGTCATTAGAGTAAGAAAAACATACGTTATTTGAAGTTGACCATTGAGAATGAATGAAAGTTGCAACACCTCCACCTCTTTTCTTTCTGGAGCATAGTCGATCTTGTCTAAACAATGTAAAACCATTTAGGGAAACCAGATTGTCATCATAGAGTTCATGGAGCCATGTTTCTTGTAATGCAACAATCGCCGTATTGTGATAAGTATCAGATGATAAGAGAGACTGGAGATGCATAATTTTGTTGGGAAGTGAACGGCAGTTTGAAGTGACAATAACAGGAATGGTTGTACGATATAAAGGTGTCTGTTTAAGTGCACGCTGCCAGCCAGCGTGATGTTTTCTCTTAGATTTATTAGATGAATGAAAGTCATATGGTTTAAAACGTTTAATGAATGAATTACTGTATTTTATGCGATTTGCGATCATATTTTATTAAAATTAGGAATGAAAACATGACTTATTAGATGCAATATGTAGATGCAAGAAAAAGGTAGCCCAGATGTCAAACAGGCCGCCAAGTAAAGTGTAAACGAGAGAATCATTGTTAAATTGACTTGCATGAATTAAGGCATTTCTAGTTTCAAGTTACTATTTGAATGCTATTACCTTTGGTGTAAATTACTCTGTGCCTACGCTTGGTTGACCAGATACGTCGTGTGTTTGTTCGTCATCTACATTTTACGATACAATGACATGGGCGTCTTACCGTTCAGATTTGAGGATATAGCTGATAGAGGGAAGTCAGCAAATGAGCTCAACGACGATTTTCCAACCTAGGGCGTCAAACTGAGAAGGGTTGTAGGCGTACTGTTGTAAGTCCTACAGTTATTCAAGGTTAGTACGTCAAGGCAGAACCCACAACCTTTGATGTATTGATTGCACATAGGTTCATGTCATATACTGAATTAGTATCATCTCTCATCTATTTGTCGATAAGTATTGTTTGTGTCCGGACACGCTTCAAATTAAAATCGTCAACCTCAGAAGGGTTGCAGGCGTATTACTATAAGTGCTACAATTCTTCAAAGGGTAGCGCATCAATGAGCAGTCCAATGTGCTTGGTGTGTGATTTTGTAAATATGTTAATGTTGTATATACTGAATTGGTATCATCTGTCATCTGGCTGTTGGTAATTGTGTTTGTGTCCGTACGGCTTCCACTTGTATCATCAACCTGAGAAGGAATGTAGGCGTACTGCTGTAAGTCCTACAGTTCTTCAAGGGAAGTTCGTCAAGCCAGAATCCACCACATTTGATGTGTTGATTGTACATATGTTTGTGTTAAATAATTGTGTGAGTTCCAATTATTGTAATTGTTGGTTAATCTTGTTTGTGTCCGGACATTCCACAACTTACAATCGTCAACCTGAGAAGGGTTGTAGGCGCACTGGTGTAAGTCCTGCGATTCTTCAAAGGAATCCCATCAAGACATGATCCGCTAGGTTATTTGTACTGTTTGTGTATACGTGTGGTGTGTCATATCAATTGGTGTTTTTTGGATTCATTGTGTTTAGTCCTTGTTTTCGTACCTTGTTGTTATTGCGTTATTTTGTTAAAATTTTCGTCGTGATTACTTCTGAAGTTGTTTGTTGTCTTCTACATCCGTGAATGAATTGATTGATGTTAAAGACTGCAGATGGGTCGTATACGCCGGGGAGGCTATTGCTGAGAATGACATGCATACGGAGATAATGATTATCTGTGATCCCACACGCCGGGGAGAAGGAGTGTAGATGGCTGAGGCTTGCGTACGTCACCGTTACTAGAACTGAGGCAGAATGAGTGACAAGCGATTGCATTGGTAATTGGTAGTGAGTAGATACGAGGACGTGCTTGGAGTATCATGAGGTGGTGCTATGGTCACGTTGCATTCTGCAAGAGTCATTCTAGCAAGTGGCGATTGTGTTGCAAGATGTCAAGAGGATACCTTGAACTGGAAGGCGCAGGTCGTCATCGATGTGTGAGATTGTGCTGTGGGTATGCTTGTGGTGTGTTGGCTTTTCTGTTTGTTTTCCATTTCAGCTCTGTCCGCGTGACCCAGGTTCTCGCAGTGGCACCCAAGTCAACGAGTACTGGTCGTGATGGACAAAAGGGATGGATCCCTTTTTTGCCGGGGAGTGTCAATGTAGTTGAAGATTGAACGATCAATTCATGTTTGTTTGCCCAAAACCAACTTCCCCAATTTTCGCGGAGGCATCAATGCACCAGTCATCGTCTCATCGGTCGCTGTTCAGAAAGAAGTCAGGCCAAAATTGTCAGAATCCTTAGTTTAAAACCTAATTTAACGTTGGCTATATGCTGGTGTTACAATAAAGAATTCTCGAGTAGCCAATCGGTGTTTTGGTTTTTGCGTCCGTTATTACTAAGCGTTTTTGAGAAGCTTCGAGGAACAGCGTGAGTCTCAGCGTAGCAAGAGCTGGGCATTGACGGTTTACGAGACGTGGCTGGCAATGACACCCCACACATATATCTTAACAGTATTATTAACCTCGCGGATCATGTCTTGATGGGATTCCTTTGAAGAATCGCAGGACTTACACCAGTGCGCCTACAACCCTTCTCAGGTTGACGATTGTAAGTTGTGGAATGTCCGGACACAAACAAGATTAACCAACAATTACAATAATTGGAACTCACACAATTATTTAACACAAACATATGTACAATCAACACATCAAATGTGGTGGATTCTGGCTTGACGAACTTCCCTTGAAGAACTGTAGGACTTACAGCAGTACGCCTACATTCCTTCTCAGGTTGATGATACAAGTGGAAGCCGTACGGACACAAACACAATTACCAACAGCCAGATGACAGATGATACCAATTCAGTATATACAACATTAACATATTTACAAAATCACACACCAAGCACATTGGACTGCTCATTGATGCGCTACCCTTTGAAGAATTGTAGCACTTATAGTAATACGCCTGCAACCCTTCTGAGGTTGACGATTTTAATTTGAAGCGTGTCCGGACACAAACAATACTTATCGACAAATAGATGAGAGATGATACTAATTCAGTATATGACATGAACCTATGTGCAATCAATACATCAAAGGTTGTGGGTTCTGCCTTGACGTACTAACCTTGAATAACTGTAGGACTTACAGCAGTACGCCTACAACCCTTCCAGGTTGACACCCTAGCTTGGAAAATCGTCGTTGAGTTCATTTGCTGACTTCCCTCTATCAGCTATATCCTCAAATCTGAACGGTAAGACGCCCATGTCATTGTATCGTAAAATGTAGATGACGAACAAACACACGACGTATCTGGTCAACCAAGCGTAGGCACAGAGTAATTTACACCAAAGGTAATAGCATTCAAATAGTAACTTGAAACTAGAAATGCCTTTATTCATGCAAGTCAATTTAACAATGATTCTCTCGTTTACACTTGGCTTATCCTCACTAAACTGAGCAATATCTTTCGTCTTTTCAAACGCACCAATACTATCATAGTCATTGCACAAGGTACTTGAGTTGATGGGCGTCCTTCTCATTGTGGATGACAACACCAACGACGACTGATGGACACCAGTTGATGAACTTAGCGGTGCATCAGAAGCTGTTGTTGTTCGGCTTTCAGAAAGTTGTCTAACTGCAAGACTACCACCACTGCTGTCTTTTACTATCAGCTCCGCTTTAGCACTATCATCTGATGATAGGTGGGCTTCACTCCGATCAATTACACTGACGGTTTAACAAGTATCCATACCTTCTGCAACTGCATCTGCATTCAATTCTACTTCACGTTGTAGTTGTACAGAACCTTTATTCAACTTAGCAGTAGTAGGCATTCCCCTCATTTCATCATGATCGACCAAAGACAAATGTGCTCTATCATGACCTTTGTAACAAATATTCTATTTACCGCCGTTTGTATAATTGACTTCAGTATTTTCATCCTCTTTAATAAAAGCAGTAGACAATTTGGGTTCTTCCCCATAAATCCCCAAAGGTTTTATATCTTTACTCTGACTAGTAATACCTTGAAAACTTGTTGAGTCGGAACTTGATGACGCTGATTTCGCATTTATCTCACCACTAAACTTGCTCACTGATGCACAGTTCGCCTTTGTATGCACTTCTTGCAAACATGTAAAACACAACCGTTGGGGGGGGACGTCCAACGAAATCTGTTACACTCACTAAGTTTATATGGATTACTAGATACTATAAAGCTTCCCCGATATCCATTTAATAATATTAATAATAAATATTTCTTCCTGTTTATGCAGGAACATACCAATTGTACAGGCATGGATAAGTTATTATATAAATTACACAAAATTTGATGTATAATGGATTTACAGTTTGGTTGTTCTTTCTGACATCAAAGTCAGTCGGAACAGTCTGCTATAAAGTTTGTTTGTGTAGCACATAAAGAGATATAGAAATATTGTCTTCGCATTAACAAAAAACCCAGACATCAGATGAATGTAATACAAATATCTGGGAAAAATAAAGCTTGAAGTCAATTCTCCTATATAACTTTGTTGTGAACAGCACCCTTGGCTTAAAGATTATTGATGTATTATGTTGAGATCAGTGATATATTTATTCCATTTTTTCAGTAGTCTTATCGTAGTTTTATAACAGGAAAGAAATTTGATCGTGGATACGAAAACTAGATAAGGTCATGTTGGGTTGTTTTACTGCATCAAGTGGTGCCGAGGTCGATTCCAGAATTCTCCATTTGCTCCATTTGTGTCTGCATGGCGGACTGTATTCGTAAGTTGAGTAAAATGTTGAAAACTGTTTGAAAACCAGTTGCTTCTTCATTTCAGATCATGAATACTCATTTACAGCATGTTCGCCAGCGTCTTCAAATGGTAGAATTGGATCGTTCATGGAATTTGAGTGGTTATGAGATAGACGGTTTGGAATTAATCCTCATTTCAGTTTAGATGCAGGGTTGTTCGACCTCGACCAGAAGATGAATAGGAGCAGCAAAATACCAGAAAGAGAAAGTATGTGAACATGAAAAGGACATTTATATATTATGCATTTATAAATGTTTATCTTAATTGTATATTATACTTAAGTAAACATTTTTCTATATTGTATTTGTTTTCACGTATTTATGCGAAGTCTTAGAGTTTATTTAATGTCATAATGTGTATTAATGAGTCTGAGCGTTTTAGTGTTCTAATGACTGATGCGTTTTAGAAATAAGTGATGGGTTCTGGTAGGGATAGTCATTTGGACAAAACAGTTTATATAGCAAGCGTTTGAAGGTTACAATGAGGGATAGGTCCTATTTCTAAGGGTAAACTAATCCTGTATGTTCCGTACTATGTCTTTATGCATCCATGCTGCTAGTTTATTTATAGTTTAAAGATTGCTAAGGGTGTTGAAGTGCGTCTTTTAGGTGCTGTAGTAGATTAGTGCTTGATTCGTTCTAGGAGTAAATAGTTTATTAATATAATCAGTAGAGTGAAACAGTCTGTATAGAGAGCGTTTGAAGCTTGTAACCGAAGAGCAAGTTCTGACATCTAGGGGTAGGCTATTCCATATTTTAGAATACATGACTGTGAAGAAGTTTTCACGGAGTGTTGACTTAAAAGAATGAGTTGTCACTGTGGAAGTTTGGTTACGCAGATCGTAAGAACCTTCCTGTGCGAATTGTATGTCCCTGTTACCTGAGAATGATATTTTGTGAAGGACCTTAAAGAAGAATATTAGGTTTATAATAAGTCGCCTTGTCCAAAGTGGGTCGAGTTTTAGGATCATGCACCGTGAGATGTAGTCTTTCTTACAATCGTAGCCAAGCAGTTTTGAGGTAAAATATCGTTGGATACTTTCCATCCTTAGCTTGTCGCGTGTGCGAGTGCTGCTTATAATAAATGGACAGTATTCTAGTAGTGGTCTGACACATGTTTTGTACAGAATTAGCTTGGCTTCATTGTCGTGAAAGTTCCTGAGTATGCATCCTAAGAGCATCCTCGATTTTCTAGTCTGTGATGCTACTTGCTCAGAGAATGTCAAGTCACTAGAGTACCTCAGGCCTAGGTCAACGACACTTCGGAGTCTTGTTAGGTTAGCAGATTGGAGCGTTAATTTCAGGTCAATTGAGGGTGCACCGAAGCAGATCCAGCCACATTTGTTCAGATTAAATTGGAGATTCCATAGGGACGACCAAGCAGCCATTTTATCTAATTCCTTCTGTACTACATTCTCGAAGTTCCCTAAGTCATCACGTTGGAATGTATAAGCTACTTTTAGGTCATCTGCAAAGATGAATGGTTTCCCGTGCGTGAAGCAAGCGCATATGTCATTGATGTATAGTGTAAATAGGAGGGGTCCAATGACACTACCTTGTACTACACCAGAAGTGATAGGGCTAGGTTTGGAGGTTGCAGACCCGAGTTTAACTATTTGGGACCTATTGTTAAGGAATGATTTAAGCCATCCTAATAATGGGTCACGTATTCCTAAGGAGTTCAGTTTATTTGTTAGCAGTAAATGGTCAACACGGTCAAATGCCTTAGAAATGTCAAAGTAGATGACAAGTACTAGTTGCCGTCTGTCACGACTGCTGGTTACAAAATTGAAGAAGTCTAGGTGACATGTTAAACATGATCTGGATTTCAGGAATCCATGTTGGTTCGGACTTATGATGTTGCAGCTAAGCATATGTTTGATTAAGTTATCTTTGACTAGTCTCTCCATGATTCTAGATGCTATAGGTGTGATATTGATTGGCCGGTAGTTACTGACTTCAGTTTTCGAGCCAGATTTGTGTTTAGGCATAATGAATGTTGTCTTCCATATGTCAGGGTAAGTTTGGGTTTCTAGGGACATTGTGAATATTTTAAGCAGCAGTAGAGGAATGTCAGGGCCACCATATTTATAGAAGTAAGATGATATACCGTCGGTACCGAAACCTTTTGAACTTTTGAGGGTTCTTATAGTTTGGTTAATGTCAGCGTAAGTGAATTGAACAGTGCTAATTTGGTTTGGTGTGAGTGGAGTTGGAGTTTGTGCCATTTTAGTAATAGGGTGTATATCGAGTAGCTGGACTGAGGGCTTAAGGTAGTTACCTGCAAACGTTTTGTTGAATAGTTCACATATGTCTGCAGAGTTAGTGCATAGCCTGCCTTTGTCTATGAGGAGAGAAATGCTGTGATTTTTGCGATTCATTCGCTTCCTTAAGATTTCTGTGAGTGCATACACTCTAGCAGGACTGGCTACTGCGATGCGTTCTTCCTTTCTCATACGGAAATCTTGAGCTTGTGTGATGGAGCTAAGGGTTTTAAGTATTAGACCTAGAGTGCCAAAGTCGTGGTGTTTGAAGTAACTTGTTGAGAGTTTCTTCAGTTTCTTACGATCCTTTGGTTTTATGAATGACTTTCTGTGTGGGGAAACCTTTAGTGTTTGGAGTGGAATGACAGCATCTAAGCATATGTTTGAGTTATGGTAGAAGATGGTTAGGGCTCTCGATAGGTCATCAGTAGTGAAGTATTCATCCCATTTGGAGGATCTTAGCATCGATTCAACTAAGGCCCAGTTTGCCTTACTATAGTTCCTATATATTACTTGTTGTGAAGTGGAGGTATGAGATGCATTGCTACTCAGCGGAATTGGCAGTGCACACATTACTGTTTTGTGGTCGCTCCCTGGGAACTCAGAACCTACTAGCGTTGAAAGGGGGCTTATATTGTGGCAGAAGATTAAGTCTAGTACGTTGTTACCTCTTGTGGGAGTAGTGACAGTTTGTTTCCAGCCAAGTATATCCAGTGTGTCTAAGAACTTATCAAATTTAGTTGGACCTGTGGGTATATCCCAGTTGATTTCAGGTAAGTTAAAGTCCCCACATAGGATCTTATGATCGTATTGTAAGTCGGTTAATTGCTCCAGAGTATTAATAAGTTGGGTCTCGTAATTACTAAAGGTGCCAGGTGCTCTGTAGGAGCATCCAATTAATGCTGTTACGTTATTTAAGTGTACATTAACCCATAGAGTCTCAGGCATGTTAAGTGTACTACTTTCTAGCTGTGATACAGTAAGTGCATTCAGAAAGTACATGAGACAACCCCCTCCCTTACCACCTTCCCTGTCACACCGAAAGTGTGTGTAGTTATCTAAGCTTATTTCTTCATCCAGGATGTCCGAATGACACCAAGATTCAGTGATGACAATTACAGGGGGTTTGTATATTACTGTGAGTGCTCTGAGCATCGGCAATTTATTTAGAACAGATCTAGCATTTATGAGGATTACGTAAAGATGAGAGTTGAAGTAGCATTTGAAGTATTTAAGTTCGTTAGTCAGCCCCGAATATGGTTCAGCACCCAGTAGTTCTGCTGGACATGACGATCCTATGTTAAGAGGAGTTCCAGCATCATGCTCACCTATGTCTATCGAGTTGTTGTGTGCTGTTTTCGGTGGAGAATTAGGAGTTGGAGTACTGGATTTGCTATAGACTAAGGAACTTTTATTTTTAGTTAGGTTACAGTGTAAGGCACACAGACCACAAACACGACGGGCGGAGAAGAAGGCAAAGACGGTACGGAGGAAGCGTTTATTTACAGGAAACCGGACTCAAATTACCCGGGTACAAGTTAGTTATCATCATTTATAACAAGCTTTGATAACTGGTCCTCCTCTGCTCCAATGATGCCACATCACCGTTTCTTTCTGAAAAAGAGAAAAAAGAAACTTGTTTAGTGGCATTGTATCGGTTTCCATTGCATTACATCGCCTCCTCCCCTCTGGAGGCACTGTCCTCAGTGCCCGGTGGTGGTGTAGGGTATGCAACACCTCCATCGGGCGGCACCTCGACGTAGCTGGTTGCGGGCGGCGGTTGCGCGGGTGGAGACGGTTCCGTGACGGCTGCTGGATGATGTGGTTTCAGTTGATTATAATGTGCTGTGACTAGCTTCGCTTGAGGCCGTTGCAGATGCCGCAGGACATATGTAGTCGGGGGTCGATGCCGGACGATCTCATAGGGTCCTTGCCAGGGAGCGTAGAATTTGGGGCAGGAACCGGCCGGAACAGATGGTCGATGAAGCCAGACGTAATCGCCAAGCGAGTAAGTGGGGCCACGGGCAAATCTGTCGTAATTAGTCTTCTGTTGGTCGGACGAGGACTGTAGATGACGACGCGCCAGGTTGTAGGCGACCTCTAGGTGGTGGCGAAGATGTCGGACATAGGGAATGCAGTCGATTTTCTCGTATGGTAACAGCGGAGTTTGAATCTCGACTGGAAGACGGAGTTCCTGTCCGAACAATAGCATGGCTGGGGAAAAACCCGTCGATGAATGCATGGAAGAGCGGTATGCCAGCAAACACTGGGGTAGGACCTCATCCCAGGTATTCTCCGGTGCGTTGCATAAGAAGGCACTGATGAGGTTCTTAATAGTTCTGTTGGTACGTTCGACGAGTCCATTACCCTGTGGGTGGTATGGCGTAGTATGGGTCTTCCGGATGCCAAAGGTATTGCAGATGTGAGCAAGAAGATAACTCTCGAATGCAGCGCCCTGGTCAGAGTGTAGATAAAGAGGGGCACCAAAACGGGACACCCAATTGTCTATGAACGCGCGGCCAATCGTTAAGGCATCTTGTTGTCGCAAGGGGACGGCTTCGCACCACTTGGTGAAGTAATCAACCATGACAAGTATGTATCGATTGCCGCGTCTTGACGTTGTTATTGGCCCCATTACGTCTACCCCAACGCGATGATTAGGCGCCTCGGTAAGCATCGGGACTAACGGTGCTCGGGGGGATGCTTTGGGCTGTTTAATCTGCGCACACGTAGCACAGTTGCGGCAAAACTCAGTGACGTCGTGGTGAAGAAGTGGCCACCAAAAGCGTTGACGGACGGCGTGCTCGGTTTTTCGTTGGCCAGCGTGACCCAGCTGCTGGTGTACAAGACGTATTACCTCCGGGACTTTCAAACGTGGCACGAGAAGGCGAGGCGATGATGGCGGTTCGACTATGTACAAAACGTTATCAATCAGGCGTAGTATCCCCCACTTACCGCAGATGCATTTGGTTGCATCAGACAGACTTTGTAGTTCTTTACTCGACGGTTTATCGTTCCCGTGAAGCTGTCGGGAGTAGACAGGTTGAATATCGGCGTCAGACGCCTGCAGTGCTGCCCAATCAACATCTAGACCTGTATTTAATATAGCATTCACCGGGGAAACATCAGGCGGCAGACGGGAAAGGGCGTCAGCGTTAGCGTGGCGGGTTCCAGGGCGGTACTCACAGGTAAAATCAAACTCTTGCAACCGCTCCTGCCAGCGAGCAACCTGGCCTTCAGGTTCGCGAAAGGTTTGCAGCCACTGCAGAGCACGATGGTCGGTGCGTGCTCGAAATGGGCGCCCAAGCAGATAATGACGAAAGTATTTGAGAAAGTGAACAAGAGCCAGCATCTCTCGGCGTGTCGTGGAATACCGGGTTTCACGTTTGTCGAGCTTACGGCTGGCATATGCGATAACCCGTTCGCGACCATCGGGTGCCACTTGGGAGAGGACGGCACCAATGGCAGTGGCACTTGCATCAGTATCTAAAATGAAGGGGCCAGCCGATGGAGACGTGTCAGGAAATGCGAGGATGGGTGATGACGTGAGGCGTCGCTTCAGCTCGTTGAAGGCATCTTGACATTCACTAGTCCATAAAAATTTTCGACCCTGTTCCGTTAAGCGATGTAGGGGTGATGCTAGGGTGGCAAACGCGGGGACGAAGCGACGATAGTACGACGCGAAACCCAAGAAGCTGCGAACGTCTTTGCTACACTTAGGTACAGCCCAGTCGGAGATGAGGCGAGTTTTCGCTGGATCTGTCTGGATGCCATCTGGGGAAATGCGGTGACCCAAGAAAATAACTTCTCGCTGAAGGAAGGTACACTTAGATGGTTTCAACTTTAAGCCCGCCGTGCGTAAGCGTTTAAAGACCGTACGTAGGTTTTCTATGTGTTCTTCTGGGGATTTTCCGTGGACAACGATGTCATCAAGATATATTAAACATTGTTGTGGAACTAACTTATCTAGGACAACTTGCATCAGCCGTTGAAAAGTGGCGGGGGCATTACACAAACCAAAGGGCATGGTGCGAAATTCATACAACCCAGTCGGAAGGATGAAGGCAGTCTTTGGGCAGTCGTCAGGGTGTACCTCAACTTGCCAGTACCCAGATGCTAAATCTAACGTGGAGAACCATTTCGAGCCACTCAGTGCGTCGAGAGTAGAGTCAATGCGAGGGATCGGGAAGGAATCACGTCTCGTCACGGCGTTCAACCTGCGGTAGTCGATACACATACGGAGGGATCCATCTTTTTTCTTAACTAACACAATAGGTGACGCCCATGGGGACGAGGAAGGTACGATGATATTTTTATCCAACATGTCCTGTAGCAAACGTTCTAGTTGGGGCTGATAATGCACCGGGATGCGTCTGGATGGCTGGCGCACCGGCGGATGGCTGCCGGTATCGATACGGTGCTTGACCACTCCAGTTCGTCCTGGATTAGCCCCATCATCAAACACATCCGCGAATACACCAATTAATTCTAGCATTCGCTCTCGGAGAGGCGCAGGGGCGGATGGGTCAACCGAGATTTGATTTAAGGTGGTAGATATTGGTACCCTTAACTCCGAAGAGGTCTGTTGTTGGGGTCTATACAATGCTACAGGAACGGAATCGATTGTGACGCGAGAATTGGGAATATCTATCAGGGTTTGGTGGGACGTCATGAAGTCTACTCCGAGGATGAGGTCCCATGTTATTTGCTTACAGATAAGGAACCGATGATGCACATTTAAGTCTCCCAGGCGCAGCTGTAGATCTGTAGCAGATCGAGCTTCCAATTTAGCGCCGTTAGCCGTCGTCAAGGTATTATGTGCGGTTACTGGGGGTGAGTGCTGGGGCACGCGTCGAAGGAAGGCCGCCTTTACGAGCGAAACCGACGCACCAGTATCTAAGAGGACTTTAGAGGGTACACCATTAATATATCCCCATAACATCAAAGGTTGCGGTGACCGAGAATATGTAGACAGGTTAAAAATAGGGGACTTACTGCGGTCGGGCTGACGGTTGTGCCCGCACTTGCGGGCCTTCTTCCCGTAACGTTGGCAGTAGTAACATCCGCGCGTAGCATCCTCATTTGAACGCAGTTGGCTTCTGGAACGGTCACTGCGGACGGGAGTCATGGTGGCTGCTGTGGGTACTGTTGGCAGTGGATATCGAGAGCTGCTGGGTGTAGGCGTGTAATCGTTCTCCGCGTCCATGAAATGGAGGATAATTTGCTGTAGTTCGACTGTGCTGGTTGGGAGCTGACGTCGTAGGTGTGTGCGCAGTTCTCCTGGCGTCATTCCCTCGACGAAGCGTGTGCATACTGCCTGATCTCGGCTGGGGAGGTCCTTGTGGCAGTCAAGGCCAGCTGCCAGGAGCTGGAGGGCATGGAGGTAGTCCAGGAAACTCTCCCCTGGTAATTGTCGACGGGAGTAGAATCTGAGCATAGTGTGCTGCGAGCTCCGTCTCAAGTTAAAGCATCGGTCTAGTATCTCCCAGTTGGTGCGCATGGGGTTGGTGTTGCTGAACCCAGCCGCGTAAGCTAGAGCGTAGGCGTCGTCGGACAGGCTGTTGAGGACGTGGATGAAATGATGACTTGCGGGGGCGATGTCGAGGAACGCCAGCATGCGGCTCTTCCAGCATGGATAGTCTGAGGAAGGCTGGAACATGGGTGGGCGAGGAAGTGGCGGAATGCTTGGCAATGTGGGGGCACATTCCTCCGGAAAGAGCTTGGGAAGGGCATCTTGAGGATAATCTGCCATGTCTCGGCGTAGATAAGACACCTCCGACACCAATTGTAAGGCACACAGACCACAAACACGACGGGTGGAGAAGAAGGCAAAGACGGTACGGAGGAAGCGTTTATTTACAGGAAGCCGGACTCAAATTACCCGGGTACAAGTTAGTTATCATCATTTATAACAAGCTTTGATAACTGGTCCTCCTCTTGCTCCAATGATGCCACATCACCGTTTCTTTCTGAAAAAGAGAAAAAAGAAACTTGTTTAGTGGCATTGTATCGGTTTCCATTGCATTACAACAGAAATGGGTAGGGTTCTTTATTTGGCCTATACTTGTGCAAGTGTCAAGTGTGTCTAATGGATACGGGTGCACTAGACCGTTCCTGTTTTCATGCAAGGAGGGAGCCAGCTCTAGTGGTTTAGGAGTGTTAACATCCCTACCAGCTGTTTTTTCAACGCTGACAGGGACGCGGGGGATAAAAAATGATTGGATCCTTGTGATGACCATGGCTTATTATTCCACCTATTGTTTGATGCTAGTTGTGTCCTTGTGTGGGTTTCGTGTGTACTGCATTGTGGGTTAGTTCCCAGCAGACTTGTACCATATATCCGGTCGAAATTTGTTTGTGTGCCATACTCTGAAGACCCTGAGTTGTTGGAAGCCGAGTTCTGACTATTACCACTTGTACTATTTAGGGTGACATCGTTGTGACATTGGATATTAGTGTGTGCCACGGTGCGATTTAGCACGTTGTGAGTGCTAATACTATTAACCGTGGGGAGTGTGGGTTTATTTAAGCTGCCACTGTTTTTGTTGGTATGATTTAGGGGCATATTTTCCTTATCTTTACCAATGGAATTATAGCTAGGAGAGGACAAAGTCGAATTTCGGGGGGTTTTAACTTTTTTTCTGGGGTTATTTAGTGGCATTTTAGATTCTGCGGTGATGGGTGGTATGGTTTTATTATTTATTTGGTTACAGTCTAGTGGCCTTTCGGCTGGCGTTGCACTCTGATGGGATATTTCTGTGTGTTTTGAGAGGGGTGATGCGGTGGGGTCTACTGTATCTTTCACAGGGTTGGGAATAATGGCTGTTTGCAATGTCCTATTACCTATTTCACAATTAGTCTTAGTGAGATAGTTGTGTGCGCGCCTTTCTATAACTGTTTTTTCCACCCCGACCTTTATGTGTTTGTAGTTTCTGGCTTGCGATAGGGTGTGTTGGGAGTGAATGAATTTCTGGTCTCTGCCGGTGTTTCGAACTGAAAACGAATAGGACAACACTTTTCATGTTGACTCTTCTTCAGCCTGTAGCACTTAGTCTTGGAGTTAGGCATTTTCGCTTCACTAAGTAAGATGCGCTGTACCTTTTTTAGTGCCTCATTGTCCGGAACGTTGTAGACAATAGCACTCAGTTTTGCGTCGAGTCGTTTTGTTACTTCTGTGGTAACAAAGTTAATGAGGTTATCTACCTTAGTTACCGATTCTGTGTCAAGCTTGTTAAGGTTTACCGTTTTCATGAGGATAGTTAGAGGTGTTATTTCACAGACCTGCGATGTGATATCGCTGATCTATAATAATAATAATAATAATAATATATTCTCATTTTTTACATGAGGGACTCCAGTTTACAGGCATCATCAATTCGATAATTTACACAGAATATTAATAAGCATATTTAGTAAAGATAATATAATAAAGTACATTTTTTCCCTAGCTATGTAGGGTACACCAATTGTATAGGCATGCATAAATATTGTTTTAATAATAATAATATATCCTTCCTGTTTATGCAGGAACATACCAATTGTACAGACATGGATAAGTTGTTATATAAATTGCACATGATTTGATGTATAATGGATTTACAGTTTGGTTGTTCTTTCTGACATCAAAGTCAGTCGGAACGGTCTGCTATAAAGTTTGTTTGTGTAGCACATAAAGAGATATAGAAATATTGTCTTCGCATTAACAAAAAACCCAGACATCAGATGAATGTAATACAGATATCTGGGAAAATAAAGCTTGAAGTCAATTCTCCTATATAACTTTGTTGTGAACAGCACCCTAGGCTTAAAGTTTATTGATGTATTATGTTGAGATCAGTGATATATTTATTCCATTTTCAGCAGTCTTATCGTGGTTTCATAACAGGAGAGAAATTTGGTCGTGGAGGCGAAAACTAGATAAGGTCATGTTGGGTTGTTTTGCTGCATCAAATGGTGCCGAGGTCGATTCCAGAATTCTCCGTTTGCGCCATTTGTGTCTGCATGGCGGACTGCACTCGTAAGTTGGGTAAAATGTGAAAAACTGTTTGATCTGATCTGATAATTTGGATATCTCGGTATTGGTTTCGATGTTTCCAGCATTTACTGACTTACTGTTTTTTATTTCCCTTAACTCAGCCTTAAGTTCTCCTATAGACAACTTTAGAAGTTTTATTTCTGAAGATAGTACTGAAAAAGAGCTTGATGGCTGGAGTTTCTCCATAAGCACATAAGGTGAAGGGAGGAGTTCTGTATGAGCAGAGGGTACCGAATTTTTAGGAGTAGTGCTAATACTGGCTGTCAGTACAGTTTTATCCTCAGTTTCAGCTCGACGCTTACGGCATACACGTGAGTTATGTGACTCACTATAGCCGTTTGTTGGGGGTGTGTTGCTTGATGTAGCAATCAAGGACGTTAAATTAGACACCAGTTTTACAGGGGATTGGGTTCGTTGCTTTTTACTTTGATTAACCATAACTATTAGAAATGAGAGTTAGTGGTTACAAGTATGGAAGTGGTATAGTACTTGTGCAAGCACTACAGCAAGATAAATTTTATGTAACGAATCACGTAAAAATGTAACGCAAACGTTGAACGTAACGCGATGGGTTACTAAAAATATCAGCACATTTCTTTAAAACAATGGCAGGTATACCATCAGGGCCTAGACTCTGGGAAGGTTTAAGAGATATCAGACATTTAAGAACATCAGAATTATTGAAACGATGAAAGTCACTGGTCGTGTTATTAGTTAAATTGAAGGCAGAAGGGACATTTGGAGGGCGGATGAAAGATCTGTTGAGAGTATTTACATCAATAGAAGAGGCAAAATTATTATGCTTACCACAACCAGTAATTTCTCTAAAAAGCTTCCATATGTTTTCTGAGGTTTTACAAGATAGTATTGTTTGATTATAAATGTTATTTAGTCTCTTGATTTCAGATTTAATTTGGGTGTTTATCTTCTTAAGACCAGATTTATTCTTTGTCTTGTACAGCTTCTCTTTTTCTCTACGAAGGTTTTGAGATGAGGAGAAGAAAAACGATCCATTCTTTTGAAAATTATCTGTTTTGGACAGCATATATCAAGACAGAATTTAAGATAGTCAGTCAAATTGGAAATGGTATCATCCAGTTTGTGTTCGTTGAAAAGTTCCCAGTTAGTGTCCTTTAGCATACATCTTAGTTTGAGCATATTTTCTTGTGAGTAACACCTTTGCTGTGTTTTCTTGGACAGATTTGAGAAGATATTAAAGTGAGATCTGCTGTATATTTTAGGTAATATCCGAATAATACAATGATCTGAGTTCATGATAGGAGAACGTCGGCGTACTTCATATATTTCCTCATCATTAATGAACACTAGGTCAAGAGTTTTATCAAGTCGAGTAGGGAATTTAACAATGTTGGCACGACCTAATGATACGAGGAAAGAACAATCACAGCAGTCAAAATCTCCTGTGACAACTGATAAAGAGTTTTCAAGATGTGTAACGGCGAATTCAGTGAATTCATCAGCAAAATCAGATAGATCAGATGCAGAACAGCCAGGAGTAACATAAATGTTAGAGATGAAGACGTATTTAAACTTGGATAAGTGTTTCGGGCAGCATTTGACCGTTATACAATCAATAAAGTCATTAGAGTAAGAAAAACATACGTTATTTTGAAGTTGACCATTGAGAATGAATGAAAGTTGCAGCACCTCCACCTCTTTTCTTTCTGGAGCATAGTCGATCTTGTCTAAACAATGTAAAACCATTTAGGGAAACCAGATTGTCATCATAGAGTTCATGGAGCCATGTTTCTTGTAATGCAACAATCGCCGTATTGTGATAAGTATCAGATGATAAGAGAGACTGGAGATGCATAATTTTGTTGGGAAGTGAACGGCAGTTTGAAGTGAAAATAACAGGAATGGTTGTACGATATAAAGGTGTCTGTTTAAGTGCACGCTGCCAGCCAGCGTGATGTTTTCTCTGGGATTTATTAGATGAATGAAAGTCATATGGTTTAAAACGTTTAATGAATGAATTACTGTATTTTATGCGATTTGCGATCATATTTTATTAAATTTAGGAATGAAACATGACTTATTAGATGCAATATGTAGATGCAAGAAAAAGGTAGCCCAGATGTCAAACAGGCCGCCAAGTAAAGTGTAAACGAGAGAATCATTGTTAAATTGACTTGCATGAATTAAGGCATTTCTAGTTTCAAGTTACTATTTGAATGCTATTACCTTTGGTGTAAATTACTCTGTGCCTACGCTTGGTTGACCAGATACGTCGTGTGTTTGTTCGTCATCTACATTTTACGATACAATGACATGGGCGTCTTACCGTTCAGATTTGAGGATATAGCTGATAGAGGGAAGTCAGCAAATGAGCTCAACGACGATTTTCCAACCTAGGGCGTCAAACTGAGAAGGGTTGTAGGCGTACTGTGTAAGTCCTACAGTTATTCAAGGTTAGTACGTCAAGCAGAACCCACAACCTTTGATGTATTGATTGCACATAGGTTCATGTCATATACTGAATTAGTATCATCTCTCATCTATTTGTCGATAAGTATTGTTTGTGTCCGGACACGCTTCAAATTAAAATCGTCAACCTCAGAAGGGTTGCAGGCGTATTACTATAAGTGCTACAATTCTTCAAAGGGTAGCGCATCAATGAGCAGTCCAATGTGCTTGGTGTGTGATTTTGTAAATATGTTAATGTTGTATATACTGAATTGGTATCATCTGTCATCTGGCTGTTGGTAATTGTGTTTGTGTCCGTACGGCTTCCACTTGTATCATCAACCTGAGAAGGAATGTAGGCGTACTGCTGTAAGTCCTACAGTTCTTCAAGGGAAGTTCGTCAAGCCAGAATCCACCACATTTGATGTGTTGATTGTACATATGTTTGTGTTAAATAATTGTGTGAGTTCCAATTATTGTAATTGTTGGTTAATCTTGTTTGTGTCCGGACATTCCACAACTTACAATCGTCAACCTGAGAAGGGTTGTAGGCGCACTGGTGTAAGTCCTGCGATTCTTCAAAGGAATCCCATCAAGACATGATCCGCTAGGTTATTTGTACTGTTTGTGTATACGTGTGGTGTGTCATATCAATTGGTGTTTTTTGGATTCATTGTGTTTAGTCCTTGTTTTCGTACCTTGTTGTTATTGCGTTATTTTGTTAAAATTTTCGTCGTGATTACTTCTGAAGTTGTTTGTTGTCTTCTACATCCGTGAATGAATTGATTGATGTTAAAGACTGCAGATGGGTCGTATACGCCGGGGAGGCTATTGCTGAGAATGACATGCATACGGAGATAATGATTATCTGTGATCCCACACGCCGGGGAGAAGGAGTGTAGATGGCTGAGGCTTGCGTACGTCACCGTTACTAGAACTGAGGCAGAATGAGTGACAAGCGATTGCATTGGTAATTGGTAGTGAGTAGATACGAGGACGTGCTTGGAGTATCATGAGGTGGTGCTATGGTCACGTTGCATTCTGCAAGAGTCATTCTAGCAAGTGGCGATTGTGTTGCAAGATGTCAAGAGGATACCTTGAACTGGAAGGCGCAGGTCGTCATCGATGTGCGAGATTGTGCTGTGGGTATGCTTGTGGTGTGTTGGCTTTTCTGTTTGTTTTCCATTTCAGCTCTGTCCGCGTGACCCAGGTTCTCGCAGTGGCACCCAAGTCAACGAGTACTGGTCGTGATGGACAAAAGGGATGGATCCCTTTTTTGCCGGGGAGTGTCAATGTAGTTGAAGATTGAACGATCAATTCATGTTTGTTTGCCCAAAACCAACTTCCCCAATTTTCGCGGAGGCATCAATGCACCAGTCATCGTCTCATCGGTCGCTGTTCAGAAAGAAGTCAGGCCAAAATTGTCAGAATCCTTAGTTAAAACCTAATTTAACGTTGGCTATATGCTGGTGTTACAATAAAGAATTCTCGAGTAGCCAATCGGTGTTTTGGTTTTTGCGTCCGTTATTACTAAGCGTTTCTGAGAAGCTTCGAGGAACAGCGTGAGTCTCAGCGTAGCAAGAGCTGGGCATTGACGGTTTACGAGACGTGGCTGGCAATGACACCCCACACATATATCTTAACAGTATTATTAACCTCGCGGATCATGTCTTGATGGGATTCCTTTGAAGAATCGCAGGACTTACACCAGTGCGCCTACAACCCTTCTCAGGTTGACGATTGTAAGTTGTGGAATGTCCGGACACAAACAAGATTAACCAACAATTACAATAATTGGAACTCACACAATTATTTAACACAAACATATGTACAATCAACACATCAAATGTGGTGGATTCTGGCTTGACGAACTTCCCTTGAAGAACTGTAGGACTTACAGCAGTACGCCTACATTCCTTCTCAGGTTGATGATACAAGTGGAAGCCGTACGGACACAAACACAATTACCAACAGCCAGATGACAGATGATACCAATTCAGTATATACAACATTAACATATTTACAAAATCACACACCAAGCACATTGGACTGCTCATTGATGCGCTACCCTTTGAAGAATTGTAGCACTTATAGTAATACGCCTGCAACCCTTCTGAGGTTGACGATTTTAATTTGAAGCGTGTCCGGACACAAACAATACTTATCGACAAATAGATGAGAGATGATACTAATTCAGTATATGACATGAACCTATGTGCAATCAATACATCAAAGGTTGTGGGTTCTGCCTTGACGTACTAACCTTGAATAACTGTAGGACTTACAGCAGTACGCCTACAACCCTTCCAGGTTGACACCCTAGCTTGGAAAATCGTCGTTGAGTTCATTTGCTGACTTCCCTCTATCAGCTATATCCTCAAATCTGAACGGTAAGACGCCCATGTCATTGTATCGTAAAATGTAGATGACGAACAAACACACGACGTATCTGGTCAACCAAGCGTAGGCACAGAGTAATTTACACCAAAGGTAATAGCATTCAAATAGTAACTTGAAACTAGAAATGCCTTTATTCATGCAAGTCAATTTAACAATGATTCTCTCGTTTACACTTGGCTTATCCTCACTAAACTGAGCAATATCTTTCGTCTTTTCAAACGCACCAATACTATCATAGTCATTGCACAAGGTACTTGAGTTGATGGGCGTCCTTCTCATTGTGGATGACAACACCAACGACGACTGATGGACACCAGTTGATGAACTTAGCGGTGCATCAGAAGCTGTTGTTGTTCGGCTTTCAGAAAGTTGTCTAACTGCAAGACTACCACCACTGCTGTCTTTTACTATCAGCTCCGCTTTAGCACTATCATCTGATGATAGGTGGGCTTCACTCCGATCAATTACACTGACGGTTTAACAAGTATCCATACCTTCTGCAACTGCATCTGCATTCAATTCTACTTCACGTTGTAGTTGTACAGAACCTTTATTCAACTTAGCAGTAGTAGGCATTCCCCTCATTTCATCATGATCGACCAAAGACAAATGTGCTCTATCATGACCTTTGTAACAAATATTCTATTTACCGCCGTTTGTATAATTGACTTCAGTATTTTCATCCTCTTTAATAAAAGCAGTAGACAATTTGGGTTCTTCCCCATAAATCCCCAAAGGTTTTATATCTTTACTCTGACTAGTAATACCTTGAAAACTTGTTGAGTCGGAACTTGATGACGCTGATTTCGCATTTATCTCACCACTAAACTTGCTCACTGATGCACAGTTCGCCTTTGTATGCACTTCTTGCAAACATGTAAAACACAACCGTTGGGGGGGGACGTCCAACGAAATCTGTTACACTCACTAAGTTTATATGGATTACTAGATACTATAAAGCTTCCCCGATATCCACTTCTCTGTGGCCTTTTCTTCATCAATGATTGCGTTTTGCTCTCAGACTGCTCGACTTCGTTTTGTTTTCATCCCGTGGTTGCAGGCATACGATCACCAACCAATATTGAGAAAAATTAAATTACTGAGGTGAATCATTAAATTGTAATGAAATAGCCTGCAGCAATCTACGAGTTAATCTGGTGAAGAGAACACTATCAAAGTCGATATTAACAAGGTTTACGAAGAGCATATTAAACCTGGAGAATTTAGAATCTGGGATGAAGTTGAAAAAGCTTTGAAGTTTTTTGAGAAGATAAAACATTAACGATTAAGATACTTACCCTCAAACAGACAAGAAGTTTCGTTTGCAAAACTTCTACCCAACACAATAGGTGGAATAAAATGGGCATAAACCGACAACATGAAAAAGATAGAACTCACCACAACATCACATGGACAGATGTACGCTCGTCGGACATCATATATGCCTCACCAACTACAACCCAACATTCCTGAGATAATGTGATGAACTTATATCCGTAATGTTGCTGAGCAGTCAATATCCACAACTCATGTCGTAACAACTAAAATTCAAAAACCTTCCTCACGAGAAGTAAATACCCACAAGCAGTAGAAATCCATTAATTAATGCATCTAAAGCTTATGTATTTTACTCCCAACAATGACATTACAGATCAAATGAGATAAACATATCACTGATTTCAAAATAACACATCAATGAACTATAATTCAAGGATTCTGCACACAACAAAGTATTGTACGAAAATTGACTTCAAGCTTTATTTTTTTCCCAGGCACTTATAACCCATCCACCAAAGACCTGGTTTTTTTGTTAATGCGAAGACAATACTTCTGTAATTCCTGATGTGTTGCACTCACTGACAATCTAGCGGATTTTTCCAACTATGCACAGAAATGAATGTACATAAGTGAAAAGGATGTTTTATACTATTGGGATTAACATTTATCAAGTTTATGTATAATCTCCAGTGTACATGTTAAACATATTTTGTCATCGATTGTAAAATGTGACTGAATAATATGGTCCTACTTCTGTAACAATTTGATGATGCCTGTAAACTGGCGTCCCTCATGTACTGTATCATGAGAATAAATTTATTTATTTATTTATATATTCTATGGGTGGGAAGCAATATACTGGCAAACTTGCTCATAGACTGATTGACGCTGTCTTTCACCAGTTTCAGGATACCATCGAACTTTGGCTCAATACCTCCTCTATACGAGGGCTTATCTTCACCCATTTCTTTTGCAGCCGAGTGGATAGGCGTCTCGCTATTACCTCTAGGACGAAACTTGATTTCGAATCGCTCACGCAATTTATCGAAATCAACGTATTCTTGTAAGCAATCAGATTATCCAAAAACTCAGAGTGCCTTGTAGTCATCTCGTAATTGACTACCATTAGCTTTAACATCCTCGAATACGTTCCTTGCAATCATCGAAGGTCTTCCAAACCTTTGACGCGGGATACGCATTGCCACAGTATATCCTTCGTTTTGGGGGATGAACTTGCAGCACAGTATAGCTCTTGAAGCAACACCATTGCAGTAACCCAACAGATACATCAACTTCATTTCATCATTTGATAAAAAATCACTCAACATGATGTCATACTCCTTTGCAAACTGTGGGTATTCAGCTCGGTTTCCATCGACACTCCGAGGGTCGGATTTGGATTTTGAAACCTCTACTATCAGTAAACGGCGAAACATGGACATCAATCGTATCATTCTGAGCATCATACACATCATTACATATAACAGGCAACTCATCATTACTTACTTTCCCGTGTGCTTCCTAGACGCTTTGTCCTTTCTTTGACCCAGGCATTATTGAACTTAACCAAAACATCCAGAAAAGTTCCAAATAACACTTATCCATAGAAGACTTGAAGACACGAGGAAAGACGAATGGACAACAAATAAGTCGAATAATTCCAGAATTTTATCAGAAACTGTCAAATGTCCAGGTCTAACTACTCTGGACATCACACTGTCCTTAGAAGACTTTCAGGAACTATGCGCAATGACCAATGCGAAAAACCAGAACACAAATTGGTCACCCTTTATTCCTGCACCAATACAGAGCAAACCGTTAGGTTACTGCATACAAAGTCTAAGAATAAATGTCATAACAATAAATCACAATAACACTTACGATAGCTTTTCTCCGTCCTCCAACGAACACTGAATGTTTGAACGATGACTGCAGTATCGATGACTCCCGCCAAAATATGGAGTTGGTTCTGAGCAAACAACCATGAGTTGATCGTTCATTCTTCAGCTATATTGACACACCCAAAAACAGATTCTCAATGTTTTCACCCACAAATCCACCCCGCCTCCTCTTCAATTACTGACGTCATCTTTGTACAGCCAAATGAACTTTGATGACCTAGGTGTCATTTTTATTAGAGAAGCATTCCAGTGACAGAAGAAATACCTGCACTCACTCTGTCCACAGCTGCACTCAGCTTTTGTAGTCTATTCGCAATACTTAAACGAGTTTCTATGTTGTCTAGGCCTTCTGTTAAGTATTGCCTTCGTTTCAAAGAACTGACCGCACGGAATTACGCAGGTTTTGGACCACTCTCGTTGTTACTACATTTAGCCTAATAGGGGATAGTACTTTTCTCAAAGACTACTCCAGTCGGATGAACAGAGCTGATACTCCAAGAGTGTACTTGTAAGCTAGAAACTGATTTTGTTGGCCAGAAGGCAATATTACTTGGATGGTTGCAGCATTTCTTATTTTTCACATGAGGATATTCCATGATATCTACGCTGAAAATTCCACACTTGTACCAAAAATACGGTGTGGAATCAAGCTGTAACAAAAAAATATCACCTAAATGATCTGTACAGAGTGCATTTTCCAGATAATGCAGCCGACTGACTCCAAACAGGTGCAATTCTCTTTACAAAGCTACAATTATCTATTCATTTTTCCTAGCCGAAAACATCTCCTTTGGTGCGTCGGCGGCACAGTGATTAGGATTTTCTCCGACCATGCACATGGTCCGGGGTTCGGTCACCTGCCAACGCACACCTGATATCACTGGTTGGCCTGAAAAATTTAGGCTACTGATATAACATGCTGAAAATTTCATACTTCTGCCAAAAAGTACGTGAGGAATCAAGGTGTAATCAAAAACTGAAATTCAAAAATTAAAAGAAATGTACTGTATTCAGTCTCTTGACTACTTGTAGTTTGTTTGGGGATGATTCTGCCGAAAGTGGTTTGTTCTGTATCTAGCCAACTGAGTTACAACCTTGAAACTAGGCTATTTGGTTTTTATTTTGCTAAAAGCTTAAAACGTTTGTTTGTCCTCATCAAGGGGTATATGGAACTCTGATTAGCGCGGCATAGTTGATTGCCTTCCAGAATGTAAGTAGTTTTTGGATAGATATCTGCTATATTGGGATGAATATGCGTAAACTGATTACGTTTCCGTTTCTAGGTCAGCTGATGCTGGAGCTGCAGATGTTGCCAATGGTGGGGCCCCCCAACCTCGCCCACAAAATAAACGGCTTCAGCAAACACAAGCTCAGGTAGATGAAGTTGTCGATATCATGCGAGTGAATATGGAGAAAGTGCTGGAACGGGATGCTAAGCTTAGCCAGTTGGATGACAGAGCAGGTCAGTTGTCGCGCTTAATTGCCGCCTTTTTGTATGTGTTATCTCACTCGAAGACAATGGCATCATTGTGATGAATTATCTTAATCTTGTGATATTGTTTACTTAAACAATTTGACGAATCATTTAGCGTGACTCAATCGCTTGGAAGCTTACCTGCTAGCTGCCGACTAATTTTCCATGAAATCTTCGAATTGGGGTTAATGAAGGGATGATTGCAGAAAACTCAGTAGTCTATAAAACAAGATTTCCATTTTAAGCACTTTAATAATCTGGAAGTTCTTACCATATTTCATATACGAGCTCACTTACACATTAGTATCATCTCACATTCACTGACTTAAAACATCCTTGTTCTTCATATATATTTTTCACTATATCTTTGGCATCGTGTACCTTGTGGTGAAGCTAGAGACCCGGCACTTGTACGGATTAAAGGAATTTTTAGTGGGATCTTTTCAGAAAGGTGAATATTCTGAGCATCGTTCCACTTCAATTAGCCAACTGTAAATGCTTAAAAAAAAACTCGGATACATTGGTTTTAGCAAATATATTGTACAATTTTCTTCAAATTCGGTGGCTAGTCTCTTCGATATGTCTCCAGTCAAATGTTATCTTGAAAACAGTTAACTATGCACACAGTAATATATAATATAAGGAAAGATTAAATAAGTCGCTTTTAGCGCTTCAAAATACTCCTTTCCTCAGTGAGTATTTGTTAGTAGTCGGAAAGATCTACGTTTCATGCATTCAGTTGTTGTAAACTCTTAGATATATTAAGCCGTCATTATTCTCCATGTACTTAATTGTATTGTATTTGTAATTAATTGTATTAATTCCTTACACCTAAGTTCAGCATTATAGCTTTGCATTTCCCTCTGCTTATATGTTCTTCAGAGAGTGTGGTAGCCTGATCTGCTGCGTTTGCATGCATTGGGAACTCAGTGGTCTCGATGTATATTAAACATGCAGTATTTCCTCTTCATATAGACGTAACCGCTGTTTCTTAACAAAAGTGAAAAATGTTAATTCTCCTAAAGCAGTTATTCTTAAATGGATAATGTTTCGTGTCATATTAGTCAGTTCTGTTTCCCCAGTCATTTTCCATTTTATTAACACCGGTAAGATATTATGCGCATACACAACAGTTTGTCATTCACCTTTTATTCAATTTTTCATCCCTACCAATAATGTGTCGTCAGTAGTTTTTTAACGGTAATCATCACTGTGTTTGTAACAACACTTCCCATTTTGTCACAGCTTTCCATCTCACTGGTCACGTCTCGGGTGCAATTACGTAAAGCTAAATTTTTGCCGTCACTTTTGTTGAACCAGTGGTACGTTAAGAGGAAGTGTCTTACAAAACCAGCATACTTGTGTAGTTGCAATGTGTGAACTTTGATCTGCATATAATTTACATAAGCCATTCCCAGTTGAAGTTATTGAACCATATCCAGGTAGTGGAGTGTTTGTTGTGGAGGCAGATGAAGCCAACATATATCCTGTTTCAAAGCGAATCCTGATTAGCGGAAATTTCGTTTACTAACTATTATTACGTCTGTTTGTATTCGTCCTCTACTTTCCTTTGTGGGCTAGAATACTTTATTTATGGTTCATTGTAGCATTAAAACGTGCATCACGCAGTTTAGTCGCATTACTTACAAGTTCATGTTGAATTTTTAGGTATTTAGTTATTCTTGTTAATAACTAATAACCTTTGAAGTGAACCCAAAGTGATTTTGTTCATGATGGTAGGTTTGTGCGAAAGCTAATTAAGATGACTTTTTGCTGTTTCGTTTTTAAATATACATATGTATAAATGTAACTAGCAGAAATAGTTCCAAAACCAGGTTACACGTGCATCGGGACTTCTTAGATCTATTTCACTAACAATATTTTTTTCGTTTGTAGATGCTCTTCAGGCAGGCGCGTCACAGTTTGAGGCAAGTGCAGGGAAGTTAAAGAACAAATATTGGTGGAAAAATATGAAGGTACGGTACCTCTTTAAATTATCATAACTGATTTCAGTATCTTATTCGTGTGTAGATTTTAATAACTGCTATTTACATTGGGAAATAACTTTGTTCGTATATTTTCTACAAGATTAAAATATTGTCTTTATAGTGATTGTTGTCATGACATGTCGTTTTGTTGTCCTGTATAAACATTTACAGTACACATGAGGCTTTCCCTCGTGCTTTCAAAAGGTGTGCTAATAGATAATTCCTGAGGAGGACCTAACATTCGATAAAACCGCCGATATCTATCTTACCAACATGTGGAAATCATACTTCACAGTGTTAGCTGATTAATATTAGTGTAGATTACGGTTAGTTCAGTGAGAGCTGATTGGGATGTTGCAAACGGTCGATCTTAGTTTAGCAAAGCAATGAGTTTGATATCACTTAGTGCAGCTACAGTATAGCTTCTGTTATAAATGCTATAAAGTTACACGATTCCATATTTTTCCGATCTCCATGGGAGCTACCAGGCTAGCATATGTTGTGTGTAAATCATTGAAGTTGATGTCAAACGCGTACTCAGTAGTGGCTACATTTGAGACAAGTGGATCGCACGACTTCGTAGCTGAAATGTTTCTTTTTATAGCAATCAGCAGTGATATGCTTGTGTTACTTAGTGTTCTATTGCACTTGGCAGTCTGTCAGTGACTGATCGTGAAGCATAAAGTATTGGTTGAATCGTGTGATGGCGATTACTAAGCGGCTGTTTTATCTTGGATACGAGCCTTTTCGCCAAAAAAGCTGTCTAGTTTGGTGCGAAAGGCTAAACGCTCAGACATAGTCGTTCTAGCTGGTGACTTTAACGCTCAAGTAGGGAAATTGTGTCAATCTGAGAAGGATGTCGGTGGCACCTATGGAGTTCCGTGCCAGCGAACCGACAACGGTGACCGTCTCCTACAGTTCTGCTCTGATAATCATTTGTTTCTTGTAAGCACTAACTTCAAACACAAGGAGAGACACTGTTTGACTTGGAGACCCCCTTCATCAAACCAACGCTGGACACAAATAGACCACATAGCAATAAGCTATCGTTGGCGTGGGTCGGTAGGAGATTGTCGCTCCTTCTGGAACACGTGCGTAGATACCGACCATGCACTGGTCCGCGCTCGGGTGTGCTTACGACTGAACGGACGTAGGAAACAGCTGGCGGTAAAACCATCACGTCCCCAGCTCGATCAGGAAACTAAATCCGTATTTCAGGAAGAACTAGCTAAACACATATCTGTGTTCGACAGCTGTGCTCACCCTGAAGAAGCTTGGAAAAATATCCAGGCAGCCATAGATACAGCTGTAAAAGCTGTGAATAAGGTAAACCCAAAGGTGAGTAAAAACCACTGGATCTCCACCGCCTCATCCGAACTGATAGATGCTAGAAGACTTATTCCGGCGAGCTCCGAATTCAATGAGGAGCGAAAGCTGCACAAGAGGAAACTTACGAAAAGTCTCCGCAAGGACCGTGAACAGTGGTGGGCGACAAAAGCCAAAGAGATGGAGAAAGCTTCGAGGATAGGCAACACCAGGCAACTCTTTAGACTCATCAGGGAAACGGGTGGGAGAAGACAAATCATTAGTGAGACAATCTCGGAAAAAAATGGCACTATAATTAGCTCCCAGGATAGACGACTGGATCGTTGGAAAGAGCATTATGAGGAGCAGTTTAATTTGCCCACAGCCACGCTCAACCTTCCGAGCATCCAACACCTCCCTGAATGGGATATAGACACAGGTCCTCCATCCCTAACTGAGGTTACTAAAGCTGTCACCAATCTGAAACTAGGCAAAGCAGCGGGACCTGATGGAATGACTCCAGAGGTATTTAAGTACGGTGGAGACAGCTTACTGTCTGGATTAACTGAGGTACTAGGCAGCGTCTGGGAATCAGAAGAAGTCCCATCGGGTTGGTGTAAGTCACTGATTATCCCCATATACAAGAAGGGAGACAAGTCTTCCTGTGATAATCACAGAGGGATTAGCTTGACTAATATAGTATCTAAAGTCTTAGGCTCAATAATCATGCGTAGACTGAGTGGTGCTCGGGAGGCACAAACACGAGAGAGCCAGGCAGGCTTTAGACCAGGAAGAGGGTGTATTGATCATATCTTCACCCTCCGACAGATTCTAGAACATAGGCATTCCTACCGGCGTCCAACAGTCATTATATTTCTTGACCTAAAGGCAGCATTCGACTCTGTCGATCGAGAAGTTCTCTGGAGATGCTTGGCTGTAAAGGGAATTCCGAGAAAATATATTGCACTGATTAAGGCACTCTACTCGTACTCATACAGCCAGGTGAGGGCTTACGGCGAGCTGTCATCTGAACTGATGACGACCAGTGGTGTCCGTCAAGGATGCCCATTATCTCCTTTTCTATTCAACTTCATCATAGATGTGTTAATGGACTTAACCCTAGGTGACTTCAGCGACTCAGGGATTGACTTGCTACCGGGGAATAATCTCGTTGACTTGGAATATGCAGACGATATAGTCCTTCTAGGCGAAGACGCTGACGAAATGCAGAGTCTTCTAAACACCTTGAGCCGCAATCTACGAATGTTTGGCATGCGATTCGCTCCCGCCAAATGCAAGATGATGTTACAGGACTGGACTACATCGACGCCTAGTTTAAAAATAGGAAGTGAAGTGGTAGAGCACGTTGACCGCTTCACTTATTTGGGAAGTACCATCAGCCAGTGCCAACGGGTTGATCTCTGACGAAATCTCAGCACGAATACAGAGGGCTCGTTTCGCATTTGTTAGTTTACGCCGACTCTGGCGTAGACGAGATGTTCGACTATCGACCAAAGGGCGGGTGTACTGCTCATCAGTCCGCTCCGTCCTCCTTTATGGTTGTGAGACCTGGCCACTGAGAGTGGAAGACATGAAAAGACTAGCTGTCTTTGATCATAGGTGCCTGCGTTCTATTTCCCGTGTAAAGTGGCATAATAAGGTGAGCAACATGGAGGTTAGGCGTAGAGTTCTAGGTAAACAGGGGAAATCAATCGACGAAGTCGTGAAGCTACAAAGACTGAGATGGTTAGGACATGTGTTACGTATGCCAAGCCATCGCCTCCCTCGACGAGCTATGTTAGCGGATATAGGGTCAGGCTGGAAAAAAGCTAGCGGCGGTCAAACAAAAACTTGGCACCAGTCAATGAAATCCACAACAGTTGGTCTAAGCCACGTAGGAAGGTGTAGACTTCCAGGCTGGGGTCCTCGGGACGGTAAAAATCTATGGTTGGAAACAATTGGTGACATGGCTCAAAATCGTTCTCTGTGGCGCAGATGCATCCACTCCTTGTGACTTATGATCTCCAATGAAACTGTTTTGTTCTTCGTTACTACTCCTTTGTCTCACACCTCTGTTTACTGTCTCTATTATGCATTTCTTCTACTTTCTTCTCTTGCTTTGTGTGCTGCAAGAAGGGAGTGTAGCGATTTGTACTGCTGTACATCGGTGCAAAGTTCTATGTCGAAAACAGACAGACAGACTTTTCGCCTGCGGCAATGATCTAAACTGTTCCTAGTCTGTTTGTTATCACCAGTAGACTTCACAAGCCGAACTATTTTGCAGTAATAAAGGCTTCTCTGTCTGTTATTTGTCTTCAATTTGTTTGGGTGTAACTACAAGACTATTCTCAGTTGCAGTCATTAAATTTACACAGTCTTTCGTTGATTAATGATTTTAACCAACAATTTTGAACATCATTATTCGTCATTTTGGATACTTTTCACTTCTAGTTTAGGACTTTTGTATTTTAAGAGTTTAAATCTGTGTTGACGCATATTACTTTTCTTTCTCATTTGTAGATGAATATCATCATTGGCGGTGTTGCTTTGGTACTCATTATTGCACTAGGATGTAGGTTTCTTGTGAATAGATTCATACAAAGTTTGTGTAATCCACTTTGTGTTGTCTATCACTGCATGTATTTTGTTTTGTATATTCATATACTAAATTGTTTATTGGATTTTGGTGTTATGTCCTATATATGCTGTATCGTTTGGTGAACAATTTGAACACATTTATGTTGTCATTGATTTTATTTCAAGTAGAATTTTAGAAGACCTCTATCCAGGTTGTTGTAGTAGGTTGGCTAAAATATAATGATTGTATATGAATTATTATTATGTTAAACGCATGACAAGGTACACATAAGTAATGAATGAAGCTCGAAGACTTCTTTTCCACTGTCATCTTCAAACTCTGCCTTTTTTGTCGAAGCATACTTTAATATTTTTATGTATAATTTCTAAACAATTGAATTTTCCTATGTATAATATGTGTATGAATCTTTCCTATATTTGTTGTCATATAGAATGTTGTGGCCCTTAATATTGTCGTTGCTGTTGTATCCTCGTCGTAAAATGTATTTTTGGTGAGTTCTTAAGAAAACCGTCAGGTGGATTGCATTGTTTTTTATGATATAAAGCGAAATATTCTACAGCTGATCAACTCAGCCTGCATAAGAGAATTATTAATCACATCATTTTTAAAAAAGGCTATCAAATTCAAACATGTGATGTACTTTTACACTACCTAATGAGACCTAAAATGAAACTAACCACCAAATTATGAATTTGGATAATATCGGGAATATTGAAAATGTTTTCTTTTTAAACTTAAAATCTGTGGATTTTTATATACAAATTATGGGACTACAGTATAAATGATATAGGTCATGTTTACTTAGAAATTGAGACGCTTGAGACTATATTCCATCGTAGTCCTCTAAGTTCTATGCATTGGCTGTCCAGGAACTGTTTTTAAACATCAAGTGTAGTCCATAGATATATGAATAAGTTCCTTGCCTTACAGAATTTAACCATCCAAATTTACCTACCATAACTTTATTTTACAAATGTGTTGTCCTACCCTGTTTTATTCGTCAATAACTCAAACTTAACCTTTTATCGTAAAGCGAAGTGTACTTTTGGTTACATTTTAAACCTGAGTATATGTCCTTTTTAACAAAGTGAACAATTTACAATTTGTAGAAGTGACTAGTTTTATTTGGAGCAATACATGAACACCAATGAAGTACCTGTGACCATTCATGGTTTCTTACTGTGTAAATCTGTAGAAGTGTTTTTATTAACTACAAAGTTGTAACATCATTAACTTGACATTGGTTCACATTGTATCTCATATGGCTAGTATTACTTTGTTACATTTTAGGACATCAGTTTTGACTATATGAATCCTCTGGACATCTACCGTACTAGTTAGGGATCTTGGCAAGGCAGGCTGTCCTGTTCCCTATTCATTTAACACATCAGTATAATTTAGATAGTTCGTAGTAATTTAAAATTATCCTGTTGATAACTAGTCTTCATCACTGACTTTTCTTCTTTACAGGGTACATATTTGGTGGAAAGTAAGTTTTGTTTGATCATTTCATACCTAATATTGTATTTGATGCTGATATATTACCATCAACTGTTCAAACATGCGCGACTGTAATTCTCCTTTACCAGAATAATGGGGAGTAAAACGTAACTAAAGTATCATGGTGAACACTAACGAGTTTTGTTAGTAACAGAACTGGTGACCCCTAAACTAATTCTCTATGCCCACGTTATTTCAATATATATGTATAGAACTTGGGCATTATGGTAGTAAGTAATTCCATATTAGTTTGTTTATTGGATGTATCACACAGTGAAACAGTATTATTTACTGGATGAAGTTTCGAACACAATTTATTGTTCATAATCATATCAATTATAATCACACGACTTCGAAACTTGAGTTTTATAGTTTTCTTTATCTTCTCCTATTTGTCGTCGTCGGGGCAGTAGAATTTACCAGATATCAGAGACAGGTGATGAATCATTCCTACTACACGTATTCTCAGTTGATTTGATCAACAAAACTTCTGTTATCAATCTCTCCCTACACCCTGTGATATTAGATTTTAAAACTGTCATCCTATCCCATCCTATTGTATGGTTGTGTGTAACTGCATGTAGTGAGTGCTATAGCTGAACTATTCTCTAGATTTCTTATCTTATTTGGGTCAACCAATCTAGATTTTGCTAGGTTTTTATGCTCGGCTAGTCTGATTGCCCCTGTTCTACCACTTTGACTATGTATTTGATCTGACAATCATTGCAGGCAGGGTATTAGATAAACTAAATTGTTTTGTTTTAAAGGCTCCACAGGATCCTTGTTTCTAATTGAGTTTGTGGGTTTGAATGCCAGCCACTCATATTCCTGTCTTGTTAGGAATTCTGCATAAGGTTTCCAAGATCCCTTCCTTGTATGGAACTACTACTGATGATTTAGACTCCTTATTATTGGTGTTGTCTTGCGCATGTTTGACATGCATGCCGTCACTAATATTCTTCTTATTATTACTATTAACAATGGTGATAATAATTGTATTAATAATTATTAATAATAATGGTAACATTAATGACAACATGCATGTCGAGCATCCACATGATTGTCATGTCAAATACACAGTCAAAGTGGTAGAACAGGGGCAATCAGACTAGCCGAGCATAAAAACCTAGCAAAATCTAGATTGGTTGACCCAAATAAGATAAGAAATCTAGAGAATAGTTCAGCTATGGCACCACATACAATCACACACAACCATGCTTAAATTTACGCTTTAGTCTCTCGCCTTTACAATACAGAAGGTAAAATTCCGGAAGATTTCTTTGTGGACTTGAACTGGTATTTCGTTTCAGAAAACATGTCTCTATGCTAAGTTTTTCAACAATTAGAGTGATTAAACTGAAGTAATTTATCCGTAACATTTTTCTTTGTCACGCTAAGAATAGAATGATAGCTCGAAAAGACCGTAATAAAGATTGAAGGTATGCAAAGACACGTATTCTAATGTAGTGAAGAGTTATTTAGCAGAAAGCCCTGCCTTTTGTTGCTTGTTGGGACGCATCAACTAGATGTATCCTCTTTCCTTATTATCAAATGCATCAGTTGCCCTGTTCACCTTTTTAGAGGGTTTCCTCGTTTACATTCACTAACTGGTCAAGTGTTTGAGCTCACACAGATGTGAGGCGTCATCGTTTTACTCAGATGTAGGCATAAAAGTTGCGGTAGAACCTGTTAACGTCGTGGTGAAGGAAGGTAACTAGGTAGCGGTAGAAACTTAATGGGTTTACTAAATTTCTGCAAATACAATATGTTGCAACAAACTGATCCTGATACTCTCTAGTAGGTAACTTGTTATTGTTGTGGAACTGTCACGACATCACAGGCTCGTTACGATATCCAAACTATGTCCATTTCTAATGTAAGACCAGCATTCACTATGATAAAGATTTTCTGTATTTCCCAATGAATGAAAAATAAAACGACATTTTTTTTCATTCATTGGGAAATACAAAAAATCTTTATTATCATAAATATCGTATACCCAATGCCCGAAATTTCTCAAATTGTTATAGGTGAACTTGGTTTGGACATATAGAATATTAGATGAGTTGATTTGATACGATATGATAATGAGAAATAAATTGGTTACAGGAATTCATCATGAGCTGACATTAGTTAGAGAACCATCGGAAAACCAGGGAGTACTGGACAGCTGCTTCGTCCTAGTTTGAGACTCTTCGTAAGTAGGCACCCACACCACGGGGATCGAAACCAGGACCTTCTGGTTACAAGGCGAGCTCGTAGACCATTAAGGCACTGGGACCCGATTCAATGGCCCATGAATTCTAACTTCTGCCAATTCACGATATAGCGCAACCGCTAGCTAATGTCTTCGGCGAGTATTTGTCCTCACACACGACCTGCTGCACCCTACTGGTCACGACTTCCCACTGAAACCCCAGGGAGCTACCTACCTGAATAGTCCTATTTTCGATGTTTCTCTTGCCAACTTGTTGCTTTTCACTTGCATATCTTCCAATTTGTGGAAATCAAAAATATATGATCGATAAAATCCAGATCCTCCAAATATTTTGTGTGGGTTCATTTTATGCCTGTCTCTTCGTTGCCCGCTGTCCGTCACATCATCCAGTCTACTGCAATTAGGAAAATCATTGGCGATAGTAAGCAGTCAGCTTGTCTTACTCCCATCTTCACTTCGAAGGATTCCGTGAGTTTTCCGTTGTGGATTATTTGACATTATCGTACAACTGTTAGATGAGGTGCATAATTGTTGGCGGCACCCCGTAGTAGCGAGACTCAGGGATTGACTCGTAACCAGGGAATAATCTCGTTGACTTAGAATATGCAGATGATATAGTCCTTCTAGGCGAGGACGCTGACAAAATGCAGAGTCTTCTGTACACCTTGAGCTGTAATCTACGAATGTTTGGCATGCGATTCGCTCCCGCCAAATGTAAGATGATGTTACAGGACTGGACTACATCGACGCCTAGTTTAAAAATAGGAAGTGAAGTGGTAGAGCTGGTTGACCGCTTCACTTATTTGGGAAGTACCATCAGCCAGTGCCAACGGTTTGATCTCTGACGAAATCTCCGCACGGATACAGAGGGCTAGCTTCGCATTTGCCAGTTTACGCCGACTGGCGTAGACGAGATGTTCGACTATCGACCAAAGGGCGGGTGTACTGCTCATCAGTCCGCTCCGTCCTCCTTTGTGGTTGTGAGACCTGGCCACTGAGAGTGGAAGACATGAAAAGACTAGCTGTCTTTGATCATAGGTGCCTGCGTTCTATCTCCCGTGTAAAGTGGCATAATAAGGTGAGCAATATTAAGGTTAGGCGTCGAGTGCTAGGTAAACAGGGGAAATCAATCGACGAAGTTGTAAAGTTACAAAGACTGAGATGGTTAGGACATGTGTTACGTATGCCAAGCCATCGCCTTCCTCGACGAGCTATGTTAGCGGATACAGGTCAGGCTGGAAAAAAGCTAGCGGCGGTCAAACAAAAACTTGGCACCAGTCAATGAAATCCACAACAGTTGGTCTAAGCCATGTAGGAAGGTGTAGACTTCCAGGCTGGGGTCCTCGGGACGGTAACAATCTATGGTTGGAAACAATTGGTGACATGGCTCAAAATCGTTCTCTGTGGCGCAGATGCATCCACTCCTTGTGACTTATGATCTCCAATGAAACTGTTTTGTTCTTCGTTACTACTATTCCTTTGTCTCACACCTCTGTTTACTGTCTCTATTATGCATTTCTTCTACTTTCTTCTCTTGCTTTGTGTGCTGCAAGAAGGGAGTGTAGCGATTTGTACTGCTGTACATCGGTGCAAAGTTCTATGTCGAAAACAGACAGACAGTAGCGAAATAGTTGCCAAATCACCTCTCAATCGACGCTGTCAAAGGCCTTTTCAAAGTCGATGCGGTTGAGGTAGAGGACTGACTGTCAATTCAATAATGATGAATAGTGTTGAGTTTTGGTCGGAGCATGACTTGTTTCTCTTGAATCCAGTCTGTCCTTGTCGAAGCTTTTCATCCAGGGTGTGTTGAATTCTCTCCAGGATGATGCGGCTTATTGTTTCGCTTGGGATAGACAGGAGCATAATGCCGCGCCAATTCTTGCTTTAAATTAAGTATCCTTTCTTTGGCAGTTTGATTTGGGTAGCCTTTCCTGTCCTCTTTCCATACCTTCTCTAGTAGTGGTGTTACCAAGTCCGCTGATGTCTCTGGGTCCATTTTCAATGCTTTTGCTGGGGTTCCGTCTGGTCCTGCTGGTTTTTCAGTGTTTAGCATCTTGATTGCCTTCAAAATTTCTGTTCTCCTCTGGGAGTTGGTATCCACAGGTAGTTTCGCTGCCGCTGTTGTTATTATTGGGAGCGTTGTAGATGGCGGTCGATTAAGAAGTCTTTTGAAGTGTTTATCCCAGTGTTTCCTTTGCTCCACCTCTTTGGTGATTGACTTTCCATTGTCACCTTTCACTGGCTTAATTCGTGTTGGCCTCTTTCCCTATGGGAACCTAGTTGTTTGGTAGTGTTACGAGGTCTCCTCTGCCTACAACTTGTACTGGTTCGCTTTTCACAGTTTCGTAATTTTGTCTTCCCTGGCACTTTTCTTTACTCCTTTGTTCAGTGTATTGTAGGTGGCATTCAACTCCTGTTTTTGTTGCTCGTCGATAATAATCTTTTGCTTCATCATCCTCCTCTCTTCTATTAGTCTACAAGTGTCCGTAGTGAGCCACTGTTTCTCCTGTCTCTTCTTTCCGCCTAGAATTTCCATGCATGTTTGGCTTCACACCGCCTTCAGGTTGTTCTAGTGCTTCTCAACGCTGACCTCTTCGCTAGTGTTGATTTGTGTCTCGGCTTTTCCCTCATGTTTGCAGTGAAGACGTCCTTTGTGTCCTGGTCCTTCAGTTTTTGAGTATTGAACTTGGCTTGTGGTCTGTCTGCAGCGCCTGTTTCTTTGAAAGCTTTTAATTTGATTTAGAGTGTCCCTTGTACGAGATAGTGGTCTGAGCCAACGTCTGCTCCTCTTCTTTTTACTTTTGTGTCCAGTAGGCTGCGTCTCCACTTCCTTGAGCAGCATTGAGATGAAGTCAATTTGGTTTCTGGTTTGCCCATCTGGTAACACCCATGTAGCTTTGTGGATATCTTTTTGTTTGTACACGTTGCCACCAATCACTAGTTCGTTGAAGGCACAGAAGTCGGCGAAGAGTTCTCCATTTTCATTCATCTCTCCGAGAGCTTATCTACCCATGATGAGTTCTTTTCCTGCGTTGTCTGGTCCCAGTTTGCGTTCGTGTTGCCCATTAGAATTTTAATGTTACCGACTGGAGTATTGTCCATTGTTGCCTGTGTCTGTAGAACTCTTCTTTCTTTTCGAGGTCTGCGTTGTTTTTTGGTGTATAGCATTGTATAATTGACACTTTCCTTCCTTTGGAGTTGAATCTGGCTGTCATTATTCTGGACGAGATCGCCTCCCATTGCATCAGGGCCTTTGTTGCCGTTGGTGACATCATGATAGCCACGCCCTCGGTGTGCGTGTGGTTATCTTCTGGGTAACCGGAGTAGATCACTGACTCTCCCGTTGAAAATTTGTAGGGTCCACTCCCACTCCATCTGCTTTCACATATTACCAGTACTTGAATACCATATCTCTTCATCTCATTCGCAATCTTTACCATTCTCATACATACCGCGGACGTTCCATGTCCCCACGCACACTTTTTCTTTCGTCGCCAAGGGGTTCATTATACTGAATTTCCTGTAGCAGTTTTCTTTACAGGGTGAGGTTGCTAGCCTCACACCCTACCTATATGGAATGGTCGCCCTAAAATGTCACATCGAATATGGTAACTTCAAACGTTTCTGTATCTCACTAAACATTTATTGGTACTGTCCATCTCATAAAAACTGATATCCTTCCTCAACCAATGTGTTAAACAGAAAACTGAATGAAAGACCATGAACAGGACTCCTGCAACACACGACGTCAACCCAATACAACTACAAATGTCGTTAGTAAGAAGATCAATCCTATGTAACCATAAGACGATTTCTTTCGTAACATTACTCCAGAAGTACCACGTTTATGTTGAAGATGAGGAAAGTTAGGTAAAGCTAAAGAAGCTTTTTGTATCTGTGCTAAGATTTCGTTAGGATTCAGACTGATGTGGTCACCAAAATAAGTGGTGGTCAATAAGCTTGACCATTTCACTTCATATTAAACTAGGATTCGGTGCAGACTGGTGCTGTGGAATCATCTTACATTTGAAAGGAGCGAATCATTTGCCAGACATACTAAGATTTCTGATCAAGTTGTTCCGATGACTGTGTGTTACCTCTACTCTTAATCGATAAGATTCATGGTAATGAACCAGTCCTTAAGTCGCTAAAGTCAATCAGGGCTACTTCCATTGGTACCTATATAATGAAACTAAAAAATGGTGTCACGACACGTTCCTGAAGGAGATCTGGTTGTCATTACGTTAGATGACAACTCTCCATACGGCATTGTACAATTACGTCAGTCCCAGTAGGGTGCCTTCCTTGGTGCGATATACTTTCCCGACATTTCATATACGACCAGACGTAACCACTACTTGTTGGTCGACGTAATTAAATTCGACCTTCAGACCAAGAAATGTGGCAAGTGATGGACTGCAGGTATTTTCTGGAACCTGTCAAAGGATATGATTGATACACGCGTGTTTCTCCTGAGCACCGCCTAGTGTAAGTAGGACTGTGAAATCTAGAATTTTAGGTTCTGTCGGCCGGACCAATACCCCCACGATTGTCTCTGGAACATGTCTTCTTTCGTAGAAACTGCCATTGCCTACACCAGTTTAGTGGGAATATTTCAGAATCCCACCTAATATCTTAGTTAGCCTAGTCAATAATTCATCGGCATCATCACCCTTATACGCCGGTGTCAAAGCACCAGGTGCTGCTGTTGTGCTTATTTCTAAGTTAGAGGGCTTCCGTTGAAGTCGCATGACCGATGTCTACATATTATTCAGGTGGGTGTTGAATAACTTTTGCGTGGCTTCCAGACCAGGTGAATCGCCTTCTAAAGTATTCCATTCATACCGTCCTTGGAAATCGTATTAGATTTCTTTGCAACCCGTTTGCCCAATGATTTTAAATAACCGTCTAGGTATAAGTTCACGAGTGCTGAAAAACGACGTAACTTATCAGTACGTCATTCAAAAGACTGTCTATGCGCAATTATTTTATCACTGAATATTAGATACTATGGACATAATAAAGTACGACAGTCTTTCCTCTTAACATATCACTTGGTGTGCTTAGCTGGATTTAGTAATAAACTGGACATGCATATGCAAATACTGGGATTGTGTGTCCATAAACTTGAAAACTGTCCACTATCCGTGGTAGCTACGTACGCAAGGCACCTAGTGTTAACCCTTTTACAACGGGTTAATCAATGTATTTATACCTGTACGGCTCACTTGGAAAAGAAAGGAGAATCCCTAAATTCTCTACACCCATCAGCTAATGCTAATATTTCCTTTTGGATAACACTTATGCACCTGTTTGTCGAACACCTTGCTGACTTTTAATGCGTACATGGTGTTCTATTATATCTCTGGTAAAGACATGGCAGTCGACAGTGGAGACATAGGGTGCAATATTTCATAATGTCAGCAAGTACCACATCCAACCATTCTTACGAATCTCCGGTCATCAAAAAATTTGGCTAAATATGAGTACAGCATAATCTAGTTCTGCAACAGATCAGCTGTGCTCATAATAGCTTATTGATTAAGTTTAGACTTAGGTGTTGAGTGATACAACTTCTAAGTCACCTAAGAACCATGTGGGGAACTCTCTAAAAAATATGTGTGCCTGTCTGAGGTACCAACAAGCACTAAAAGACTCATAGCTTGCAAGTCTTCAAATCGACCATCAAACTATAGCGATCCCAGTGCATCACATATCATTCATTATCAATAGATTTGGACCAATACCTATCTTCACAGAATCATGAGGCATTTAACAAGCATTTCAAAAGCATATCTGTAATACTGTCGTTATTATTGTCGCTAAACAAATGTAAAAAGCGGGGCGCTTTAATTTGAATTTTTGACTTAAGCGATGTAAAGTTAACATGTTGAGGTTTGAAAAATAGCTTCCGATACAATTTCTTTAACTTGCCTAATACGCCGCAAATTACTATAATTTTGATCCTCTTTGGGCTAATTTTCTCAAATCTCTTTTTATTTCTGCTTTCATAGGAAACAAGAAGCACCTCCTCCACCACCGGCAGCTTTACCTGCTCCAGGAACGCATTCTGTATCGAACCCTCCAGCTTCTAAGCAAGCACCGAAACATGAGGCTTCCCAAAGACTTCGTCGTGATGCTCCTCTTATAGGGGGTAGAACTCCGTGATCAGACAAGGGGAAATTAGCTTTCATAGAATTGAAATGTTACTTCAGTTTATAGGTTTATCCCTAAATTTTATTTTCACGTGGTTACATGCGAAACTTCGACATCTTAAAACCTTTTCTCATCATTTTATTCTATTATGCATCGTGTTGATGAATCTTTTGCTCGTTTGTCTAACTTGTGGCATTTATACAAGTCACCAATTCGGTGTTTCATGTGATTTCCTTCCTTTATATGTTAAACTTCCTTTTGTCTGTAGCATTTCGTTTTGCGTTAATTTTGCCGTGTGAGTTGTAAAGCATTTTCACTGTTGCTGGGCTGTGAAGCCGCATCAAAACTTGCCCTCTAATGTACGTCAATTATGTTTATTTATGTTAACACAAATCACACATTACCATTCCGCTTCCCTCAATTTTGCTCTTTTTTCGTAAATTACATACAATGAATGAATACATCTATATACATAAATACAAATATATTTACGAAATGAAATTTTCTACATGAAAAGGAGATTAAGACATTATATTTCGCAAAACTCTCTGATTCGTTCTTTTGTCATAAATGAGCGGCCTACACCAGTTTTCCGATAATCTGAACGGAATTTTAGGTAATCTTCCTCCAACTTTTTCACTTCCTCTGGATTTAAAAGATATCTGCGTTAAAAAGAAAAAAAATTGTTTGCATGTAAAATATCACTAAGTGGTGATAGTCAGATTTATATTATCTACTCCAAACTAACATGATGTATAAACAGGAATGGACACTTGTGTTTTAAATCCTTTCTTCGAGATATAACAAAACCAATCTTAAGTCGAACTGCAGTAGTTCTACGTCACCGCAACAGCGTACAAAAGTCAAGAAATACTCGAATGAGACAGAACAAAAGAATGAGATTTCCACCATCTTAAAGATATTGAATCGGTAGAGCAACAGGAGTCAGTTTGTATTGTTTTGGGTGGTAAAGAGTGTAGTTGTGACAATAGCCGCACGAAGACCCACTTGTTTATCAGATAGAGGAAGATTAATACACTTTGTTAGAAAAAAGTTCGAATTGGACAGATTATTCAACGGAATAAATGAAATTACAAGAAGTGAAGCATTACACTGGTCTTAAGATACATTTTCTGTCTTCCAAGTGAATATGTTTTCTCAGAACCTGTGTCCAACGGAGTCATTTTGGGATAGACGGCAAAGTGAAGATGATTGTTTTAGAAGCTATTGAAATCCAAATACACATAATCGTGCCGTCTGAGGTCAAATGAATAAGAAGGATGCTTTTCATATTGAATACCTCAGTTGGTAGTCGTAGGTCATCCATCCCTTCTTGCTTGCCTACGAACGCTTCTGGAATTAGAAGAAAACTGGTGGCTTCAAGGTAATTTCCTGTTCTGGACAGTGAACAAATGGAAATTCACGCATAATACCCAGTCGGACACTAACGAAAACAAAAACACGTAATTCAACGGAGAGGTTCTTCTCGGCCTATTCATTTTCGTGCCGTGTGCATGTGTCAGTTCACCTATTATTGTAGAGCTAGATGCATTCGTCATTCAGCGCGTATCCTGCCTAAAGGGGTCTAAGAACGCTATCCCGCATCGTTGCAGAATGACATTAGTCTGGATTCAACATAGTGGCTCCATAAGGAGTGCAATAGTCGAACTCTGGTCGGGCAATCCATCTCCTTCAAAGTAATCTACAATGTGAAAGACGACCTGCCGAAGCCAATACATCCCTTCTGCACTGCTGAAGCTTCAGCTATTAATATAGAGAAACCGGAGCTGTCCATACAAAAGAAAATTGTTAAATCACGTCTACTGTCGTGGTAACAACCTTGTTGGTTCCTATAAATTTGGATTTTGCTTTTCTAACTCCTTACAACTCTTACGTAGTCCCATATTCTCCCTCGTTTCTATGTGCATCCTGCTTACAAATTCATTTATTATTTAAACGCATAAAAACTTGGTATAATATGGCACCAAGAAGGATGCGCCACACAATAATAATAAAACAACATAGATCAAAAGAAAAAGAAAGATATATATAAGTAGAGAACGGATAAAGAACTTCATCTGTAAGGGAAACAGTCATGCTTAACAAGTTCAAACAGTATTCGTTAACTATCATCGGGAAGGGAAGAAAGAAGGAAATTGCGACACGTGTGAGAGCACGCGACAAGTTTCACTGATTGTTTGTTGCTTCATTCAATTCATTATGTGAGGGCTGAGATACTGGCCGGGCGCCCAGACCGAAGCAGCTGGTTTTATTAAGGGACCACCCCCGAGCCTTTGGCTTGGAGTCTAGTCCGCAAGGCAGCGTCAGGAGCTGCATTCCCATGGTTGCCGGTGACCCATATGGGTTCATACGCCATTTGGTCCGATTGGATACTGGAGCCCATGTACCCCATGGTAACCGCTTTTAGTTTAACTGCTATCCAAACAACCTTCCTGAGATGGTAGGACCTACACGGACAGGTCCTACCGTTGGGTCATTACGGTATTCAAGCCCGACCACCACGACAAGGTAGCAGTTATTGGCCGGGACAAATTCATTACATTGTTCATTTTATTACGTAGCCCTAGTACACTTATTTAACTCCTCGTATGCAGTGACTATGATTATGAAAACTCGTCACCTTTGTTAATACTCTTTCATAGAAAAAATAGTATATAACTGTGACTGAACAGACAAGGAAGAAAAGGAATTCGTCGGAAAAAGCCCCTTCGCTGAAATGTGTTTTGTTTTTAAATGAAAACTACCTAGAAGTGGATATGCTTACTCCTCGATGTATGCCAGTTATATTCAAAAGTTGCCCATTAACAGCATATGGCCAATTGGTCACCGCCTTTGGATTGCAGTCTTGCTAGGTGACAAATTTATACGCTTATTTCGAATAGAGCGTCGGTGGCCCAGAGGTAGAATGCTCGCCAGCTACTCACGTGGTCCGGGATTCGGTCTCTAACTGATGCACTTCCAAGTCTCGCTTAGCTGGTAATAAGCCCGCAAAGAGGGGAGGTTGGGTGCAAGACTAGCAACTCTACTCCGTGAAAATAAAACCACTGCTACTGAAGCTTCAAAGCTCTAGCTTGAAGGTCTATGTTACAGTGGGAACGCAAAGGAACATGTTTTTTATTCTGAATAAATAGTCACTTCCGCCAGTCATTTTTTAACGTTCCTGTCCTACTGCTCGTTCATATGTTGTAGAATCTTTGTCATTATATCAATCTCAGAAGTCAGTGATTTTTTTATCTATCTCTATTTTTATCTCAGCTGTAATGTAACCTCTCTATATGTTTTCTTTATCTCCGACCTGTTATATTGCAACCCTTGTTTTCCTTCCTCTTACCTATCTGACATAAAGCACAAGATGAGACGACTGCGTGTAGTACACAGTAATGATGATAGGTCCTTTGTTGATAATCATCTCCTGCATTCACTTGTGTGGAAAAGTATGCAGGATACCTCCGTAGGAGCAATCTTTCGAAATTTAACGTTCGAAACTGTATCTGTTTAACGAATTGTTGCTTTCATCATAATCGTACTTCAACCAATGTCGCGTTTTGTGATGAAAATAATAGCTTCCTGCTAGTACCACAAAAGTTTTTCCTGGGAATTGTGTGCCTAACTTCACTACTTCTGCTTACTTATTGATTCTATCTATTATGCATAATGCTGTCAAAATCAGATGACAGTGATTTCCACTGTTACGAAATGTGGATAAACGTTAGCAGTTCCCGAAACAGTGGAGCTCAGTGAATGATTTGGTTGAACATAAGTCAGAGTAAGTTAGGAGTATTTTGCGTTCGTCTTTATTTGACTTGGACTGATACACTATTGCCTAAGGATTTAGGTTTTTCCATACCTACAGCTGAATAGGAAACGTATGTAAAACCAAAAAATTACACTACATTTCAAAAATCGTACTGCATATCATCATAACACTTGGTACTAGCTGTAAACCAACCGAATCTGGTGTAATGGTCTCAGTGCAACTCAGAAACTCAGTGTATATGTTATGTACTGAACTGAGGACTTATGATGCCATCCAGTTTTCCACACGTAATTATATGGAACAGTGTTTGAATCTCGAACTCTTTGGGCGGAATTCAAGTACGTAGCTCGACTAACCGAAGCTCCATATCACAAGAAAATGATATTATAAATTAGGAAAATCCACTTACTTGTTCTGGCATTGATCGAATAATTTATACATGGGTCTACATCGCCAAGAACCGAACCATTTTTCTCTATTCTCTCTTAGACATTTCCTCCAATCCTTCCATTCCTCAACACATAATTCACCTAGAAGCTTTTCTTGTACAAATTTCGAAAGTATACTACTACGTTCTCCATCCGAAATATATTTGCTGTCGGGATCACCTGAAGACAAGAGTGAAGCATACGACTTCGATTACCATACCCAACTGGACCTCCAGTATATGAATGGTAACCATCCACGTTAGTCATTGTTACTATATAAGTTGAAATACCAGTTTCTTAGGACTAAAATCAAAGAACACAAACCTCAAAGTAAATGTGCTTAGTAATCTGGAGATAAATTTAATTAAAGTATGTCAAACAGGCAAAAATAGTGCATCTATGTCAAACCACAATCTACAGAGACATTAACGTTAAACAAAATAGAAATGTCACCGTACGTGAAAGCAAGTTTAGAAAAGAACATGAAGTATGAATAGATCTAGATCTGTTTTTAGTCATGTCTGACGGACAAAATCCAGGAAGTTATCGACAAAACCTTAGATCAATGGTTTGAAGTTCCGTAGGCTGTTATCATAATGCCGCCACAACCACGCTTCCAAACATTGGTTTGCTCCTCTGCAACGCGAAATCGATATGAAAACAACGCAACTTTGTAGTCTAGAAGAGGTTTATGTACTAGGTTGTGTAATAAAGGTTTATAGCACTATCCAGATTAAGGTGCCTGAAGAGAAATTTGTACCGGAAGAATCGTTGGTCAAGTACCTAAAGCATACTTTTCAAGCAAATCCCATTTCAGAAAACTAACATAAAGTCTTATGCAGAAATGCATCTGTTTATCTTTTAACACCTCAGAGGTTACATTACATAGTACAGAAGTGTAATGCACCACAGTGGAAAAGTTTTTGAGAGATACTTGCTTACTTAAAAAAAGCGTCCCTACAAATAAACTAAGAATTAGTGCTCATCATTCCCATAGCATTGTTTTACAAATGACGGAGTTCAAACTCATGATAAAAATAAGATTTTTTCCTAGTGTTGGTTTTGTAGGGATTTTGTTTGAATCGATGGAGGATTTCATCATCAGTTAGAGAACCACTGGAAAACCTAGGAGTACTGGACGACTGTTTCGTCGGGACCCAGTGGCTCAATGGTTTACAAGCTCGCCTTGTAACCCGGAGGTCCCGGGTTCGAACTCCGGCGGGCGCGTACTGCTGAGGAGTCACAAACTTGGACGGAGCAGCTGTCCAGTACTCCCAGGTTTCCCAGTGGTTCTCTAACTGATGTCAGCTCACGATGAAATCCTCCATCGATTTTTTTTCTTGGAGCATTCGAAAGACTGAATTTCATGAATCTCTTCAGTCAGAAGAACAACATTATTCATGTATGTTAAGCCAAATTGATCCTTTTGATGTAGCAACTAATTAAGCAAAATAGCCTGATCCAATAGTATGTTTGTAATAAAACTACTGCTCGCCAAACACGCAGTTAGTTCAGGTTTTGATCCCTGGCCAACGCACTCCTTTACCTGGCTAAACCAGTAATACAACTCTTAAAGAAGGAAGGTTGGACATGGGGCTAGTGACCCTATCCCAATAAAATAAGTAGTACTGCTGCCGAAACTCCAGTGCTTTAGCTTGAAGCCCTATGTTACACTAGGAACGTAAAGGAATATAATTATAATGAAGAACACAACTGGTTGTTGTCATCGAAAATAACTTTTCATATTGTCTTACACAAATTCCTAATTTGGAGATCAGTTTTGATTAGGATAATATGCTTTCTCGACATTCTCTTCAATTATATGCACCACGACTTTCGATGAGCCTAGATGTCGCTGTGATGTTAAAACTACATAACTTTTCTGGAGGTATTATGTTTGTGCTCTATATTCTGTCAAACGGTGGGAATATAACGAATGCATTCATTCAAGTTGGAAACCTGTTTGATTTTCTCCAGTTTAATGTTTTAATTTTATGCAAGATTGATACAGTTGTTAAAACAGCACGAGTTTTATAAAACCGCAAGTCAAGAAACCTATAAATTCTTTAAGAAGTCCCCAACTAATTTGTAAGACTGACTGCTGTTTCGCTTAGGAAAGTCGCGAATGTATTAAACCCAGCGGCCAAACAGCTATTGGGTAAATTATTTCATGTAAAACTTTCTAGGCGTTCAGAGATGTGTGAAACCAAACATTTCTCAAAGATAACCAATCGCAATACAGGCATGAAATGGACTAACAAAAAAACTTGGGGGATCTGGACTTCGCCAATGATATATGTCTGATTTCCCACAAACTGAGAGATACGCAAGTGAAAAGCAACAAGTTGGCGGAAGAAGAATCAAAGATAGGACTTCAGGTGAACATAGATAAAACAGAGGTGATGAAGATTCCTGGCCAACAGCAACAACAGACAACAATCAGCCAGCATAAATAGGAGGAACCTGAAAGAAACAACCTCTTTACCTACCGACCTGGGAAGCATCGTTTCAACTACAGGCGGAACTGACGAGGATATCAGAGCAAGAATCGGAAAAGCAAGGCAATCTTTCATTACTCTTAAGTCTGCATGGAGGTCAACAGCACGCCTCAGCATAAAAAAAAGATCCGGACTTTCAACTCCAATGTGAAGTCAGTGCTACTTGCTACACGGATCAGAGACTTGGCGCGTCATAAAGAGCATCTCAAACAAACTTCAGACCTTCATTAACAGTTGTCTTCGCTCAATATTCAAGATAAGATGGCCGGCCAGAAAAGATCAGCAACAAAGATCTCTGGGAGCGAACCAACCAGGAACCGACCGCAAAACAAACAGGCAGAAGAAATGGAGATGGATTGGCCATACACTGAGGAAACCATCAAGTGACATCATTAGAGAAGCCATCACTCGAGTGGAACCGAAAGGGAAGCGGCAAGTTGGTCACCCAAGTGTGACTTCGAGGAGGTTACGTGAAGAGATGAAAGCGTATGGGCAGACTTGGAGCCAGGTGAAAACTCTAGCAGAGGACCGAACGCAATGGAGACGCGCGGCTGAAGCCCTATGTTCCTCTAGGAATTAAAGGAAATAATAATAATTCCGCTAGTTAAGGCAGAAACAAAAAAACCGATGGTTAATTAACCACAAAATGCTGAATGAAGACTCGAAATGAACCAAATAGTTACTCAAAACTTCATAAACCCCATGTAAATCAACGAATCACTCTCCTTAGTCATATTAAGAAAGTCCAAGCTATAGGAGATATTTATTCCTATAAATCGGGAAAAATTTAAGACTTAATACTAGGAAGTTAAGAATCCTCTATAATTTTAACTGTAATACCCAAGAGTGTTATATGAAACACAGTCATGTGAAACGGCTTTTCCCCTATATTAGAAAAAATATCGGAATAATATCATTACAGCTACAGCCCTTATTCGGTCCAGAATCTTTGATACTGACTTTTGCTATGTGGATCCAATTAGTTTAATGGTCAAGAGACTAGGAAGAATCATTAGCAATGACTTTCCTGAGCATTTTGAAGCGAAGTAGTTCTATCTAAGGCATATAATTACATGGTCATTTCCTCCACTTGACTAAAATACCAATGACAGGAGGAAGCAACAGACACTAACGTGTATTGATCCTACAAAATCATTCACATGGTTTCTTTATTTTTATTTTTGATTACAGCTTGATTCCACACCGAGTTTTTTGGTATAGGCATGGAATTTTCACCATATGATATCGGTAGCCCAAATTTAGCAGGCCGACCACAGATATTAGGTGTGCGTCGGTGGGGGATCGAACCACGGACCATGTGCATGGTCCGCGAGAGTCCTAACCACTGTGCCACCGACGCACAATTCTCAATTCGACTTATCAGCAAAAGGAAAAATTTAAGTAATTTTCACAAGCAGGCCCGTATCATCCCTGCAGTGATGATATTGAATTACTACTTACCAAAAAAAATGAAAATTAGACTAGCTATTTTCTGGATAACAATAGCTATTGTTAAACTTTGCCTACGAAGGTTAATGTATAGGTGTAAGTCATAGACATAAATTATCAGATGTGGACCTGATACCAATAAGAAATCGGATCTTATTCTTTTTATTGGTGGCCCTAACCTTGAAGACTTCTCCCGCCTTAACTTTTTTGCTGGCTCATATAAACCAAACAGATTTCACTAGACTCGCTGCTTGGTAGTAGAAGAGCAGTTGTTACATTTCGGTTAAATTTTTAGTGTTTTTCCAAACCCTTTGTGAAGGAATCAGTTGAGGTTGCAGTCACCAATTCTTCTAAGAGTGAGATCCAGTACTTGACGGCAACATGATTTCTTCTTGTCTTTTGGACTCTCTTGATATGTCTTCTAAGGTGGTCCGACCTGGTGGGAAGGAAAGAGAGAATAGGTTAGGTCCGTATTCATTACTTAAAATTTTAAATATTGTGATTAAATCTCCTCTGTGCCTACAGTGGCAAAAATGTTTATTGTCATATAAACATATAAATTTGCATGAGAAGACATGCCATTTTTACAGGCACGATCAAGTATGATATTATATCAAATCGTAGGTTTTCTACAAGTTAATAAGGTTTCAAAAGTTAAATATTTGACATATATATAAATACACTCACTGTCTAAGATGTGATAATAGTTTAATTGACATTTGCAGATGGAATTTCACAAGGCCTTAATTGCTCAGTGCATGAAATGGCATCAGAGTATATTGACATCCTTGTTCATCGTGTCTCGAAGAATAGTATAATTAGTCCTTCTCAAATGTCAGAGTACTTAAAATTAGTACCAGATTTCTGTCGATTAGTAGCTAGCAGCTGTGTCATACAACTACTACACCTGTTACATAGGTTATATCAATCTTAATAATTATTTTGCTTCACATCACTAAGATATTCTGAGATCCTTAATGACTTAATTGTGGCCATGAAAGATGTAGAAGATGCACTTATGGCTCATACATTTAAAGCAGTTATTATTAAACAAGTTATCTGTAAGCAACTTGTGATGTTCTGAATACTGCAAACTGTTTATAAGAAACTGCATCAAAGGAAAAAATGCTGAACAGCAGATCTTTCAATTTACCTCTCACTGAAATATCACTTATCTACTTCACGCTGGTCTTCTCATTTGTGCACTATTACACTACATTTTATGTTAACTGGATATGCCTTTATTAAAGCTGAGACTTACTCTTTGTGCCTATTAGTTGCTTGCTTACAGTCTAGTTGCTTTTATTATAAACACAACATCACCGGTGTTTGAACAAAGCTGTATTTTCTTGGAAAACGTCATATTTTATATGCTTACACCGATATGGTTGGCATTACACATTGCAAATGTATATTAACATTCCAAGGACATAGCACTTAGCCAAATGTACAGCGTTCATTGTGAAGGGTTTACAATTTAACTCTTATCGCCACCTGTTCTAATTACTCGTACAATAGTTGAACGACTTAAACTTTTGAAGATGCACTAATTTATGATACATAACAATGTGTGTGGCAGTGAAAACCACAGAAGAATGCTGTCATGAACAAGGAATGAGAAAAGAGAATGAACCATTTTCAGCAAAGGTAGGCAAATATAAAGCGTTTAACTCTAATATTACTTCTTTGTTTACTTTTTTTGCAGATATCCGGTAACGTCAGTCAGCCCGGTCACAGTGATTCGACATTGCCCAAATTATTACGACGAAAAACTTCGTAAAGACATCTACTTGCTACTATTTTTGATTAAATATGTTTAACATCCTGCTTACCAGACCTTTTTTATTCTATCTGAGTGTAGATGTATTTGTTATGATGACTAGATGCAGGCATGACCTATTAATAAGAACTGACGAAGTAATTGGTGGCATATTTTAGTGTAAGCTAAATCTAACTACGAGTGCTAAAGCTGAACGAATTCAATAATTTGTCTCGTGTAGACTTTAATTTACGCTACATGGTAACAGCCTTAGTCATATGGATTGACATCACGCTGTAAGTGAAACATTAGTAATGCAATACTTTAGAATACACGTAACCGTATAAGAACTGGAACTCGAATGCAGTGCCTAAGTTATGCCTACTATAGTCATTTGTCCCTAAAGACTTCTATATGACTATGAGACGTATCCGCGTAACTTCACTAAAATATTTATAATTCAACACGTATGACGACCGACATCGTTCCTACACAATTACACTTACGTATAGTTAAAGTCCTAGAGAGCATCGGTCTAGCATGCCGTGCTAAATAAGGGAGCACATGAATTGAAAGACAACAAGATTGACATAAAACATTTTATTTTAATTATGATACAAATTCAGTTTATTTACATATTCAGAGTACGATTGATTCCTGCGATTACTTCTACCGAATAATTCCTGGCAAACACTTCTCCAAATTTGTCATTAATTTTCCTAATGCCCGCATTCATATTAATAATGTATATTCTCATATAAACATATAAATTTACATGAAAATGCATGCCATTTTTACAGGCACGATCAAGTATGATATAATATCAAATCGTAGATTGTCTACAAGTTAATAATGTTTCAACAGTTAAATATTTGATATATATATAAATACACATTGTCTGAACTAGGCTGTATAGTTATTGAATTGTACAATTGTCCTCCAGGTTGAGCGGGAAAATCGACTTCGTTTCGTTTTCATCCCGTGGTTGTCGGCATACGATAACCAACCAATATTGAGGTAAGTACAACGTTTACAAGGGATTGAAAGCTGTTTTAGAAAAGTAAAAGTGCTGAGGTGAATCATTAAATTGTAATGAAATAGGTAAGTGCAAGTATCATTAATAAATGCATTAATAAAAAAAACTCCCTAGGCTGACAACGTTCATTTGCAATGTATAATGCTACACGTATATCTCGTACTATCATGATGTCCACTTTTGGTTTTAATACATTTATCCTCAGTTGTGCCAGTTGTTTTTGTTTTATACCTTTTTGTGCATTTAATGTACAACCGTACCCTTCAGAGAGTAGGAATATAATAAGTCATAAAGAGCTGTAAAATGTTAGGTTTAATGGGATATAATGAGGATCAAGTAAAGACGTTATTGGAAAATGAATGAGATAAGACATTGTGAAGTGGTATTTAAAGATCAGTCAATGGACAGCAAGTTAGTTTATAAGATGCCCCATAAAACTGTGCACATCCCACATGGTCGCATCTCAACAATAGGCTGGGCGAATAGTATATATTTAGAGGTAGAAGCATGATCTGTCAAGGCGTTCATTATTATCTTTTTCAAGATAAAGATCTAAGCCCTCATAAAAATCAGAAATATCTCGAGCCTTTAATTTGTGTATTGCTGTTCCTGCAGAATGGGGCGATTCACCTTAGTGACCCCCACCATATCTACTGATCAGCTAACGCCACCCTCCCTCCTTTTTTGATGTTAAGCTCTGAGACTATGATTATTATGGCTACCGCAAATATATTGCTTGGTACCAGACATGTTCGTACCTCATATTCCATCTCCCTAGCTTTCTTAATGAGTGCTTCCAATAGGTCTCCGCGTACATCTTTATGAACATTATATATGTATGCATGCGTCCTAATGAACAGATTACTTTACAAGAAGTTAGAACCTTAAAGAATAAAAAGAATAGGTTTTGTGAATAGTGAAGCAAGATTCAGCAGAACAATATAGTTAGGGATCAATGTAGGTAGTATGAACTGAAGGTAAGGTCGGTTGGCAGGACTTAGTGTACTAAATTATCATGACAGTCTTGTATATAGTAGACATCTGACATTGCAAAGTAACGTGTCTAAACATATTATAAAAAGATATTAACAGAACCAACAAAATTTCAGCATTTGTTTAACAATACTACAGAAGGGTAGTTAGTACTACAGGTAGTCGTAAAGTAAATCAATCTATGTATAATAAGAGCATAGTCAGTGTCATAATTCGTATTATCAAAGAATACATTAGGCTCAATAACTGAGTGTTATAAGGGAAACAAGCATGGTAAAGCAAGAGAACACTTGCCGCATAGCTATTTTAATCATTTTAAGTATTTTAATGACAATCGAATTTCAAGTATTGAACCTACATAATTACTAAGTGTTATTATATTGGTATTGGGACTAGTGTACTTTCCGTAGTTAAATATTGAAAAGCCATTGTCTCTCCACTCTACCAGCAGTTGAGATCTTTGAGGCGGGCTAGGGTGGACATGTTTATATGTTTTTCTAGGCTCCTTTTGAAACTGTCAGGCCTTTCACAGGATCTTATCTCAGAGGGTAGTTGGTTCCAAAGTTTGCAATATTTAATGGTGAAGAAGTTAGCTCTAGTGGTGAGTTTATGGGTGTTAACCTTGAGAAGGTAGTTGTGGTTGCGTAGTCCATACGATTTAGGATTAGCCCAGGTTATGGACGAGTTACTGTTACAGTGCTTTCTTATAACTTTGAATAAGAGAAATAAATTGCACTTCACTCTCCTTAACCATAAGGGCTCTAAGTCCAGTCGAATACATCTGTCAAGGTATTCTATTTGCTGACCATAGCCTAATATGCGTTTCGTAAGGAATCTTTGGACACTTTCAACTTTTTTCTGTCTGCCGACTTGAAGCTACTGTATAAGTGGGCACAGTATTCAAGTTTGGGGCGAATGCATATCTTATATATGGCTAATCTGGCTTCTGGAGTGTAAAAGTTGCGTAGCACAAAGCCGGTTAGACGTTTACAATCAGATACCACCTTATTTGCATGTTCAGTAAAGGTAAGATCTGAGTATGTTATCCCGAGATCTGTGACTGTGTTTGTGTTTGAGACAAGGTCACCGTACATGTATAGACACATGCTAGGTTTCCAACGTCCGAAGTATGTTATCCCAGATTTAGCTGGATTGAACGTTAACTGCCACTTTTCACTCCAATTACATAGACTATTTAGGTCTTCTTGGATTTTACTAACAATATTCATATCATTATAGTCAAAATCATAGACAACTTTGAGGTCATCTGCAAAGAGGTATGGCTTGCCATACTTGATCATAGAGACAATATCATTTATGAATACAATGAATAGGGTAGGGCCAAGAACACTACCTTGTATCACGCCGCTGGTTATCGGTTTGGATGTTGATAAGTGATGGTTGACTTTAACTAACTGTTCTCTTCCTGTAAGAAAGGAAGTTATCCACTCAAGAAGCCTTCCACTTATTCCATAAGATAGGAGTTTCAGTATGAGTCTTTTATGTGGGACTTTATCAAAAGCTTTCCTAACATCTAGAAATAATGTTGCTGCCGAACGACCTTTGTCTACACATTCAGTAATGTGGTCGAAATAATCTAACTGGCACGTAATGCACGATCTTCTATTTAGGAAACCGTATTGGAAAGGGGATATTAAGTCATTCGAGAGCAAATACTGAACAATTTGCTTCTTTACAATCTTTTCCATCACACGTGAAACTACGGAAGTAATGTTGATGGGGCGGTAATTATCTATGTCCGCTGTAGGTCCGGTTTTGTGAATGGGTACAACGTAGGATTTCTTCCAGCTATTTGGATATGTTCCACTCCTTATCGAAGTTGAAAATATCTTGAGAAGAAGTAGATTCATGTCATTTCCACCATTTTTTAAGAGGACGGAAGACATTCCATCTGGGCCGGGAGTATTAGTAAGCTTAAGAGTTGTGATAGCTTTATCGATTTCTTGGGCGTTTAAGACTACATCGCTTAGACACTTTTCTGTTTTACGAGGGAAATCTATATCCTGGTCATTTTCTAGAGTGTACAGTTTGGCAAAGTGCGTGCTAAACACCTCACATATATCCTCAGCACTTTCGTGAGTAATGCCACCTAGGTGTATTATTTTTGGATATGTTGATTTGGAGTTAGTTAACCTACTTTTGAAGAGTTTGGCTATTTCTCCAGTGTTATGTGGCGACTGAATTGCCCGCGTTTCTTTATTCCTAAGACTTAGATTTTTTAACTCATGGATTCTAATGAGGATTGATTTGATAGCGATTAACGACGATAAGTCGTCATGTCTATAGTAACTTAATGAATGCTTCCGCAAACTTCTTCTTAATGATATTGGAATAAAATCACCTTGAGGGATTTTGAATTTAATCAGTTTCACAGGCGCTATGACATCATTAACCGACTGTATATTGTCATAGAAGTTTTTAAGGACTTCCTCTAAGGAGTCATTGGTAAAGTAGGAATCCCAATTAGAGTATCTAATCAAGTCCTGATACAAGTCCCAATCAACCCGCGTGTATGGTCTTATAGGTGTCCGACTAACTTCGTTTCTGTGTATAGTTTCTGGGGAAATGTTAAACGAACATGCAACTATTTTATGATCGCTACCTGGGAATTCATGTCCCACATGAATTGTAGATGGTGCTACGTTGATCGTGAATATAAGATCAAGAATGTTATTGGACCTAGTGGGTACATTTATGTGTTGCGTCCATCCTCCAGTAATGATGGAATTAAGAAGATTATCATACCTCGAGGGTCCACGAAGTGTACGCCATGATATTTCAGGCAAATTGAAGTCACCTCCAATTATATTATAACTTATTATAACCTATAATACTTATATAGGTTTCCAATGGGGCACTTCGATGTCGAGGGACAACTGCTGACCTGCACTGAGATGCGAACAAGTTGCGTGACCACGTCCATTGTTTACAATTCTGCATCACATGGTTAACTACAAAAGGTGAAACAAAAAAACGTAAAGATAACTATGAACTGAATATTACAGGTGCAATGATGGTAGTGCTTGTGTCCTGTTTCCAATTAAGGCATTGTACACACGAATACGGTAATGAAAATTACAACTTTCCGTATATAAGAACATTAATTAATTAAGTTTTGGTCGACGTAAATTAAAAACAGAGTCATAAAAACGCAGATATACCTGTGAAATATGGCTTTCTGAAATGGACCGAAAGCAAGTGCCGGCAGGGGTACCGACTGGACTGAAATGTAACGCACGTGCAGGTGCAAGCACTCAGATCAACCTACACTCTATTCCCATTGTCTTGGAAGAATACATAATCGAATGATTCAACCTCAACAATAGCCCATCGTCGCCTTTCGTATTCACGGATTACCGTCCTCGCGGCGTATGGCGTCAGAAATCGTATAATTGGGATCAGACGTTGTGAACAGGGATAGGTGAAGCATCACGACTGAGCAATAATCGCCTCCTGCTGTATTCTTGAAAAACTTTGTTGATACCATTTAAACACCTTCAGCATACTTTTATGCAGACTATCTGATCTTTGCAAGTAGCGTCTCATTTGCTTTTGGGAGCTGTCGACGCGATTATTTGTATCATTCCCAAAAGTCAGCACGTTGTCTCTGAAACATGCTGCCCACAATTCTCGTCGATGCATCCAACGACGTTGTAGATATTGACTGACACTAGCATCCAATCTGCTAATAACTCTGAAATAAAAATTAAATCTGAAAAATGAGAACATTAGAGGCATTACTCTGATCTTTTTTTACACTGCACTAGACGGCATAAGTAGTTCTTCACAATGGGATTTCTTGTCTACGAATAAAATTTAAAGTATGCTTTGAAAAACTTACTTTACGACAGAATGCTATGCAAACATGGAAAGAACACAAAACAATGTGCGCTTGTCTGTGCGTTAACTTGACGGCTGCTATTTCAGCTTGCGCACAATCCATAATGAAAGTTTCTGTTTTGGAGGTATCTTCCATTATTCGACGAAAACAGTCTAATATCCAAACTACATCACGTTTGAATTCTTTTCTAGTCCACGCAAATAAAACTGGTCATCCTCGACCAAAGTTATCCGTCACAAGTAACTGGAACAAAGAATACCTGCACGTTGATTAATGAATTGGTAAACTTACTTCCCTTTATTTGTATTATACGTAGGATCAATACCAACAACCTCAGGGAACTCTTTATACAATTCCATTTGCTCATAAGTTGCAAAACAAATTCTTGTTAGTGAATTCCTGATCGGTTCATCGAAATAATACTCCATTAACTTCCCACGTGATTTTAGGAATTCAAAAATGTGACGACGACTCGAAATTCCTTAAATATTTAACAAGTACGTCAACGTTACCTTTAGTAACTGCGGCTTTCATATTTTTAACGTCGATGAGAGTTATATCCTTCTGGTACTTCTCCTTGACATGCATTAATATTTCATCGGATGAGTGGGATTGCTGAAGAAGTGGTTCCACATTTTCTTTCTCTTCAACAGTTAGTCGTCTATACCATGGGTCATTCTGCATGTACACCCTGCTGCATGGATGGTTATGTACCATATTGTGGGAAGCAATTATGTATTCACTATAACGCAAGACCACACGAAATGAAGACGACCAATTGCAACATTTAGACCTGAAATATTCGTGAAATCATATTACGCTTCTTCTGACGACTTATTTTTCAATTTCAATCCAGGTCTTGTACGATTCACTCCAAAAGTGCATTTAAAACCAACATAAGCGTACTTAAATCTGTCATCCGGTGTCGTTTTGCTATAAGTATGAACATAGTGAGTCCAAGACAACTACATTGTAAGCATTAAATGACTTCCTCACTTTTTGAAATTCTGCTAATGACTTTTCAAATTCATCCCAGCTCAAGAAACGCCTTCCAAGTATTAATTCACCAAAAATTCCGCTTAAGTCTGTGCTCCTTTCACTCGATGTCAATCACCTCTCATAAACCGTTAATGCCCAGCTCTCGCTACGCTCGGGCCCACGCTGTTCTTCGAAGATTTCTCAGAAACGCTTAGTTATAACGGACGCAAAAACCAAAACACCGATCTGCCGCTTGATATTTGTTTATTGTTACACCAACATATAAAAGGAATAAGCGAACTAAGTAAACTAAGGTCTGAAAACAAATATTACAATAATAAATCTCTGTATTACTTCTGACGATGTTTCACTCTTCTTTCTGAACAGCGACCGATGAGACGATGACTGTCGTATTGATGCCTCCGCGAAAATTGGGGAAGTTGATTTTGAGCAAACAACCAAGAATTGATCGTTCAATCTTCAACTCCATTGACACTCCCCGGCAAAAAAGGGATCCAACCCTTTTTTCCTTCACGACCAATGCACGTTGACTTGGATGCCATTGCGAGAACCTGGGTCACACGGACAGAGCTGAAATGGAAAACAAACAGAAAAGCCAACACACCACAAGCATACCCACAGCACAATCTCACACATCAATGACGACCTGCGCCTCCAGACAGAGACCTCCTCTTGACATCTTGCAACACAATCGCCACTTGCTAGAATGACTCTTGCAGAATGCAAAGTGACCATAGCACCACCTCACGATACTCTACGCACATCCCTTATCTACTCACTACCAATTACCACTGAAATCGCTTGTCACTCATTCTGCCTCAGTTCTAGTAGCGGTGACGCATGCGAGCCTCAGTCGTTTACACTCTTTCTCCCCGGCGTGTCGGACCGCAGCTAACAATTATCTCCGTGTGCATTTCATTCTCAGCAATAGCCTAGCCTCCCCGGCGTATACGACCCATCTGCTGTCTTTAACATCAATCAATTCATTCATGGATGTAGAAGACTGGAAACAACTTCAGAAGTAATCACGACGAAAATTTTAACAAAATTACGCAATAACAACAAGACACGAAAACAACAAGTAAACACAATGAATCCAAAATACACCAATTGATATGACACACCACACGTATATACAAATAGTACAAACAACCTCGCCGATCATGTCTTGGTGGAATTCCTTTGAAGAATTGCAGGACTTACACCAGTACGCCTACAACCCTTCTCAGGTTGACGATTGTAAGTTGTGGAATGTACGGACACAAACAAGATTAACCAACAATTACATCAATTGGAACTCACACAACTATTTAACACAAACATATGTACAATCAACACATCAAATGTTGTGGATTCTGACACGACAAACTACCCTTGAAGAACTGTAGGACTTACAGCAGTACGCCTACATTCCTTCTCAGGTTGATGATCCAAGTGGAAGTCGTCCGGACACAAACAGAATTACCAACAGCTAGATGACAGATGATATCAATTCAGTATATACAATATGAACATATGTACAAAATCACACCAAGCACATTGGACTGCTCATTGATGCGCTACCCTTTGAAGAACTGTAGGACTTACACCAGTACGCCTACAACCCTTCTCAGGTTGACGCCCTAGGTTGGAAAATCGTCGCAGAGTTCATTTGCTAACTTCCTTCTATCAGCTATATCCTCAAATCTGAACGGCAACACGCCCATGTCATTGTATCGTAGAATATAGATGACCAACAAACACACGACATATCTCATCAACCAAGTATAGAAACAGAGTAATTTACACCAAAGATAATAACATTCAAATAGTAACTTGAAACTAGAAATGCCTTTATTCGTGCAAGTCAATTTAACAATAACTCTCTCCTTTACACTTGGCTTATCCACACTAAACTGACCATTGATATTCGTCCTTTCAAACGAACTGATACTACCATAGTCATTGCACAAGATACTTGAGTTGATGGGTGTCTGTTTCATTGTGGATGACAGCACCAACGATGACTGAGTGACACAAGGTGATGAACTTAGTGGTGGATCAGAAGCTGTTCTTGTTCGGCTTTCAGATAGTTGTCCAACTGCAAGATTACCACCACTGCTGTCTTTCACTACTAGTTCGGGTTTAGCACTATCATCTGATGATAGGTGGGCTACACGCTGATCAATTACACTGACTGTCTCACAAGTATGCACACCTTCTGGAACTGCATCTGCGTTCAATTCTACTTCACGTTGTAGTTGTACAGAACCTTTATTTAACTTAGCAGTAGTAGGCATATCCCTCATCTCATCATGATCAACCAAAGACAAATCTGCACTATCATGATCATTATCACGAATATTCACTTTACCGTCAACTTCATCATTTTCAAACTCTTTAATAACAGAAGTAGACAATTTTGGTTCCTCCTCGCAAATCATAAAAGGTTTTATAACTTCACTCTGACTAGTAATACCTTGTAAACTTGTAGGGTCAGAACTGCACTCTGAAGCAGTAACTCTATTCTGTGACACTCTATTCAACAACGGCTTACCAGTTGCAACTACAGACTTCTTCACCGCACCGTTATCGTCACACAATTCGGAGTCAGACCTGGAGTTTACATTTAGCTTATCACTGAACTTGCTCACCGGTTCACAGTTCACTTCTGTATGCACCTCTTGCACACGTGTAAAACACAACCGTGTTTGTCTTGCATCTTGTAACTTATCTGTTGAGGATGTACTACGAAACCTGTTACACTCACTAGGTCTATATGCATTACTAGACATCATGGAGCTTCTCGATATCCACCTCTCTGAGGCCTACTCGTCATCAATGATTGCATTTTGATCTCAGACTGCTCTATTCTAGGGGTGAGATGTAATAGACTGGCGAACTTGCTCATAGATTGATTGACACTAGTATTTACCAGTTTCAGGATATCATCAAACTTTGGCTCGATACCCTCATCCTCCATACGGGAGCTTATCTTCACCCACTTCCTTTGCAGTCGAGTAGGTAGACGTCTTGCTATTACTTCTAGTATAAAACTCGAGTTGAGGTCACTCATGCGATTCATCGAAATCATTCCATTCTTGTAAATTAGCAAATTATCTAAAAACTCAGTGAGTGCCTGGGAGTCATCCTGTAATTGACCACCATTACCCTTAACAGCCTCGAATAATTTCCCTGCAATCATCGAAGGTCTTCCAAACCTTTGACGTAATATGCTCATAGCCTCATCGTAGCCCTCTTTTGGCTTCATAAACTTACAGCACTGTATAGCTCTTGCAGCATCTCCAGTGCAATATCTCATCAAATACATTAACTTCAATTCATCATTTAATAAAAAACCACTCAACATGATCTCAAACTCCTTTACAAATTGTAAATAATCAGCCGGGTTTCCATCAAAACATCGTGGTTCAAATTTAGGGAGTTTGATGTTCCTATTATCCCTGAACGGCGAAACAGTAACATCAACCATGTCATGCTTAACATCAGACACATCGTTACAATTAACAGACAAGTCACCATGACTTACTTTCCTGTTTGCATCCAAGACACTCTGTCCCTTCTTTGACCCAGGCATTGTTGAACTTGACCCAATTCCAAAAAGTTCCAGATATTGCTTGTTCAAAGAGGACTTGACCGGCACCAGGAAAATGAACGGCGACTATCCAAACTTTCACCAACTGTTTGAATCCGCCAGATCTGTTTCTATCGTCAGAAACTGTCAATCACGTCTCATAAACCGTTAATGCCCAGCTCTCGCTACGCTCGGGCCCACGCTGTTCTTCGAAGTTTCTCAGAAACGCTTAGTTATAACGGACGCAAAAACCAAAACACCGATCTGCCGCTTGATATTTGTTTATTGTTACACCAACATATAAAAGGAATAAGCGAACTAAGAAACTAAGGTCTGAAAACAAATATTACAATAATAAATCATAAGATTACTTCTGAGGTTGTCTCCTCTTCTTTCTGAACAGCGACCGATGAGACGATGACTGTCGTATTGATGCCTCCGCGAAAATTGGGGAAGTTGATTTTGAGCAAACAACCAAGAATTGATCGTTCAATCTTCAACTCCATTGACAGTTTTTATTCTGCAAAATGCAAATATCACTCAAATGCCTCTCCTCTCTGTCCGTTACAATCAACTGAAAAAGACTAAATCTTCAAACTTTATACTTCTTTGATTAAGTTACCCAATAATATTCTCTTTTTTAGTGGGTCAACATGCATATCACATCTGTAGAATCTATACATGCGTTAACTTGTGTCCTTAAGCTGAAAAAATGTAATGTTTATGCGACTTTTATTAGTATCATTTCAAAGCCCGCCTCAGTAACGTGAGATACGTATTAGGCGCATCGCTTATGCAAAGTAAAATCTACCAATCACAGTACGCATATGTGACCTTGAGGTGCTCAGCCTCTCCAGAAGGTCGTGTGTGCCTTTATCCATTGCCCTGGTTGTTCAGGCAAACGCAGTGGACACGATTTCGGTGCTTATTTTGCTCTTGTTGGATGACATTGTATAAAAATTGTTGTTCGATATTGTTTTTGAGCATTAACTGATTGCTTGTGTGACAGGACGCTTAAATACATGGTTCATGCGATGATTATTTGGCATACCGAGTAAGCTTCACGTGCATTCTGACGACTGTCATTCGATAAATTTCTTTGCAGCTTGGCGGAAACCTGTACTTGATAGCAAATTTCCCTATCAGATATTGTGCAGTACCTATTACTGTTGCAGGAAAGGAAGAATATGGTTGATATCGAATTCGTGCATCCTTCTGCACTTTTGGGTGGTGTTTTGATAGCTGAAAGTCAATGGAATGCATAGATATAAGCGAAAACTAGTATTCACAACAGGGCAGAAACTGCAATATGTTTTACGATCACTTACAACATTCACTGTTTTGTGCCAAAATTTTTTAATGAGTTAAATGCACACTGCAACATTCTAGTAATTTGGTGGATTTGAATACCATCCTCATGATCAGGTACGTAAAGACATCTTAGGTGGACGTCATTTTGTCCCATTATTGAGTTTGGTTTCATAAACTTCCGATTTTTGTTACTGTCCTGACACCGTATTATTTGCGTTTGTTCGAAGTTAATTCGCAAAATTATTTTGAAATAGCGTAGAAGTATAGTCCGACATCTCTTAAACCCATGGACGGAAGGTTTGGAAGCGGTTGCTGTATCCATTTAGGGAGGACTCATCGATTTCCGCAAGTAAGGGCTACGCATCACATTCCTAAATGCCTTCAGAAGCTATTAATGGTGATAACAGCAGCCCCAGCTCGTTTATTGAGAAACATCTTAAAGAGACAGGACATAGAATTGACGTTGGTACATTTTTAAACCTATCAGTAAAACGTGTTTGAATTGCTTCCTAAAGTTTGTGGAAGCCCAAGTGTGATTAGGAAGTTTAAAACCACCTTTGTGAGTTCCAAAAATATTCGTCATCACACGAAACCTTTGAGAAACTTCGTTTTGATACCAGTCAGGGTAGATATTTGGTTTAGTGAGCTTCATTGTTATTTTGACCTTCAATATGTGATTTTAATTCCACCTAAATTTATGTCTAACCTCTTAACTGTATTAATTTCACATGTATTCCTATGACAAGTCCGTGCGTGACCAGATTGTCCAAAATTCGCTGCACAAATACAACACTACACGATTCAGACAAATTACGTCTTCTTATTACTTCGTCTAAATATCCACTTGTTTCAAAAATAGTGACTGATGTAATCGCACATTGATATAAACTTTCATTAATTTTTACTGTGCTGCCTCGTTAATATTATATTGATAGTTATATTCATGTATACATCCTGTGAACCCTTCTCTTTTTTAGCTAATCTGTAGTTCCAGTGACCTCGTGGGATTCGTTGCCGAAGAAAGTGGTTTCCAGTACCGTTGATGTCAATGGAGTTGAAGATTGAACGATCAATTCTTGGTTGTTTGCTCAAAATCAACTTCCCCAATTTTCGCGGAGGCATCAATACGACAGTCATCGTCTCATCGGTCGCTGTTCAGAAAGAAGTCAGGAGACAACCATCAGAAGTAATCTTATGATTTATTATTGTAATATTTGTTCACAGACCTTAGTTCAGTTATAATTTTTATATGTTGGTGTAACAATAAAGAATTCCCAAGCGGCCAATCGGTGTTTTGGTTTTTTCGTCCGTTATTACTAAGCGTTTCCGAAAACCTGCAAGAAACAGCGTGGGCCCAAGCATAGCGAGAGCTGGGCATTAACGGTTTATGAGACGTGATTGACAGTTGATTTTGTATTTTGTGTCGAATCACTAATAAATGTATTCTCCTTACCTCAAATAGACATTCCACTTGTTAATAGTCACTACTAACTTTATCGAATGTTGTGAGCTGCAGAGTTTCGGATATTAGGGTCATGTGTTGTATTTGGTAGTGCATTTAGAAGAGACGTCCACCTCTGAGTTATATTGTCGTCAGTACGCAGTATATTCGTGTTTTCATGATAAATCTGTTAGCAGAAATTATTATCAGTACCTATATTTTGTAAGGATGGTATATAGCGAAACGTACTAATTCAGTAGTCAAAGGTTAGAACTATCCGTTAAAATTGAAACAGGTGCTCGTGTAAGGGAAAACTGATTAATCGAAAGTTGAAACATCACGTAAGTGATAAAGTTTATAGCATTGTTTACATGCGAATAGTTAAGGTTATTTATTTAAAAATGATGGTAACTCGTTGATGGTTTAAGGGATATTTCGTTTGATAGGAAATAGGTGGGACATGTAACTGAAAAACAGTGTAACTGGATAAGCAACATCAACTGGCCAGTATACACATATTTTGAAGTAAAACACGATCGGGCAAAGTATTTCGAAGACAGGAGTAGAGCAGTCTTCTGAAACTATTAATTTAGTGAGCAACTAAATTTGTCTTTGAATTAAGACTGAAAGTAAGCGGCATATTGGTAAGCTAAACGATTATCATTATTCGGTTTCGTTAGAATAAGTATCCGAGTACTATTTCACTCATCATTCTGTCTTTTGAATAACTTAGTAACATGGCGTTTACTTTCGGATCCAAATTACTAAGTAAAGGTTAATATCCCTAAGATTAAATTGTCGCCAAAGTAAGTAAATATGTTCATATCTAGAAAATACTAAGGTTTGGAGTTGTTTTTTCTACTACCACAACACCAGGTGACTCACCAATTAGTCACAAAGTAAAACTAGATCTGTCAAAGACAGTCTGCTCCTGACTTCTAGGTATCGTGAAGGAAGAACTACATCCATAGGTTAATAGGATTAGACGCATGATGTCAATTCGAAACTAGGTATCTACGTTTCGCAGCTACAGAAAACACCACGTTACAATCTATTCCTTTAATCGTGTCAATCAATGTGACATCAGTTAAGACTAGAGAAGGAACACCACTGGTTTTCACAAAATCCATTTGTGTTCCCTAATATAATGTACATTCCGTAATTATAGGCAAACTAGGAAACGCACCAAGTCATCACGTATATACGAACAATAATTCAGCGTACAAGGTAGGGTAGATTTAAAGGAATGCCTACTCGATATGGCCCAGAGTTCATGTGAAGTGACACATGCCTACATCTGAAGGTGCGTGTATAAGGTATCTCATTTCGTCAGCCTTTCGTCCAAGTGACTCAATGGGTCGCCTCCATATTTAACAAATGCTCAGTCCATGAATTCTACTTGTACCTGTAAAACACAAAGAATACCCTGCTGGGATATGGTGCTGTGTTACACTAGAGTCCCTCAGTTTACAGGTAAATCACACTTAATATCAGTATTGCGGCTTTTAGTTGAAAAAGTCATTCGACTGTGTCACAGATGCTTCTGGCTGGATTCCTCAGTACCAAGTATTATTCCCGATGAGAGTGCATTGAAGAAACCCTGCAGGGTGATATTGCAGCTTCGCCGAAAATTGAATAGAAGCATTTCACTCATACAAGATGTATACAGTAAAGAATACATTGTTAAATCACTGCGCTCAGCCCAACATTACCCCATAAAATCCTCTTGTTTGGAAATGAAACATGTACATATATACTGTGTCATTAACTTGAGATACACATTAATGTCTAAATTTCATACGCCTTCTGTCTCACTACTCCATGTAATAGTTATTTACGAATGCAGTAATAAGTAGTTCATGGGCCACGAGTAGCACTTGGTATTCAGCAGAGGTATGGGCACTTAGTGATTGTAATTTAGAGAACTAATACGACAAGGTTAGCTTTTTTCTAATATATACGCACCTATCAACGGAATGAAAAGATAATGACGAATTGTTATCACAAGCATTGTATTTACTATGGAGTGAATGTTATTACAGGCAAACTTCACAGTAAAATGTAGATGTCTTGCATATCATTACATCAGTAATATTAGCACACTAATTGTATTACGGCCAAATGTAAATAATCTAAAGGCATCGTCACAATAACTTTGCGGGAGTTAGATGAATTTAAAGACTGCTTGCAGACACTATGTATGACGACATCTAGTAGAATGTCTACGAAGGCTGACAACCTGCAATGAGGAAGACAAAAATGAAACAATTAGGAGACACATAATGCATAAGATAAGTATTTTTGATAAAAGTATAATACTTGGGCACTGTGGTAGAGTATAACTCCATTATTGATACGATTTTATTTTTATATATCACACAGTGTAGTACAGCAATATTATCTGATGATGTTTCCAGCACAAATTATTGCTCATAATCATATCAAGTCAGTCACACAACTTTTTGCCTCATTCATACACATGAGTATTTTAGTTAAGCGTACTACAGGGATAAAAGGTCACTCATCTCATTCACTTCTATTCACACTAATTCTTACGTCCGTGTTACTGACTTTTGGTTTATGTTTTCCTCTTCAGTACACTTTATCTGGACAATTTAAGGAATTGGGAAATGCATAGAGTACTTAGGAAACGGCATGAACAATCGTTTAAGCTAATTAACACTAGTGAGTTTTCACACTACGCATCTGCAGGGACAAAGCTAACTGACTGAGTTTTAACATGGAACTCAGCACAGAAGTGCAGCAGTTCGATCTGTGACATTCCACACTTGAAAAATATTATATTTAGTTGGTAGTAAGCAAAACATATTTCATCAGATGTGTTTCGACTTCGCAATTGGGCTACGCAATAAAGTTAACTAGCTCATGAGATATAACGAGACAGAGTGTGAGAGTTATCTCGGGTAAGAGGAGAAATTATTGTAAGATCACTTTTTTCAGTTAGACAGTAACTAAATGAAAAAATACGATTATCATTTGTTGACATTTTGCCTATTTTTATCCACGTTTTAGCATTTCATTATACCTGGACTATAGGCCATTCTGACACACTGACTTTCAACATAGAAGCTTGCACACAAGTGCACCCGCTTAAGTTAGCACATTCCATGTAGCACACAAAGGTAGAAGAAAAAAGAAATTAAATGTCACTATAATGAGCATAAATGTGATGAAAAACAAACAGTCATATGGAAAAAATATAAGGGTTGCTCAGATATGTGAGATTACACACAGTGAATGCATCTGTGTCATTAACAACGTTTGGAATCACATTTCTACTTAACACTAAGCTTAACCCCAATATTACTCACCATATTAGACTACTTAACACAGAAGAAAGGGTACAGACACTACGATCAAAAACCAGTAGTCTTTTCATATCTTCCAGTTTCAATGGTCACTTCTCGCAGCCTAAGTGGACAATACCATCAGTATACAGTAAGTTGACAAGACTGTTACCTGGTAAGTCCCTAAAGTGAGTGACAGACAATTTGGTTAATACAGATATGATGAAAGTGAACCAAAATAAGGACGACAGTTTTAGAAATGAGCCTTGTATTACATCCTTCTTTGAAACATCAGTTCACTCATAGTTTAGTTTCAGTAATAAGTGAATGGAATGCAGCCTACAGATTCATGAAATTCACATACTGACGTACTACTTTTCTAGAATCCTAGTTGACATCTCCTCAGGAAAGTGAGAAATGGGCATTGCACTTGTGTAAACTCAATAAGCTGTGAACTGCTGCCAATGAAAACGAAAACAATTTTTGGAATTACGTAATTCCAAAAACTATCATATAATCTTTAATACTGACTTCTGGTTCCATCAGATGAAATTAAAAAGAAGAGCTGAGAATAGAGAGGATGTTGAGGGTTAGACAGTATAGATTTAGACCATTTCTTTCAACTAATGCATTAACGAGTTGACTAAATGGTACACCACTTGCCCTAATGACAACCTTAATACCTTGCACAATACGACATAGTCGTTTTTGAGTAATTCAGGAAAGAATACAGGGGAGCAGTAAAGACCAGTGCAAGAGTTAACAAATTGTAAAAAGAGAGGTTGAATGATTCCTGACTGTCTTGACTACATAACGTGGTAAGCCAAACTGAAGGTTTCCTTAGAAATCGACAAGATATAGAATGACCAAGAAAGATCAGCGGATGGAACTACTCCAAGGTATTTTACGTTATACTTAGTTTCTGTTTCAGTGCCCTCTTTGATACAAGCATCTTGTGAACAACACAGTTCTTGTAGTTCACGCTTATGAGTGAAGGGAAAGTTAACTGCCTGACATTCAGAAGGATTTAACGTAGGACCATGTACCTTATACTGCAGCCAGGCAGCAGTTAAGTTTGCTGCAGTCGCATTGTAACACGACAGGAAGTGAGTTAGAGAGAAAAGTCATGTAAGACGAGAGAGAAAAAAGAAAAGGAGAGATAACAATACCCTGAGGAACACCAGCTTCAGCAAGCGAGGTGGAAGATTTACCCTAATATACAGTATGCTGCATTGCATTTGAGAAATGATAATGCAACCAATCAACTGCCCACGACTCGTGTTTGCACGACCAAAACCTTACTCAGCTGAAGTCATCTAGGTCCTGAGTCAACAACAACGGCATATGCCGACTGAAAGCTTAGCACAAAAGTGACAAAGCATAAAAAACACTTGCAAAGTAGGAGACGAGTCCGAGGTGGAAGAAGAGATTACTGAAAGGTATATATTCTTCAGTTAGCAAAGAACAAGATTAAGAACTATACTTATCATTTTTTGGAATTTTGGAGATCATTTATCAATGTTTCGCATTTAATTATGCCTAGACTGTGTCATTCTGACTAGCCTTCAGTATGAGTTTGCAGAGAAGTCCACCTGTTTAATTTACCACATTCCATGTAGCGCACAAATGTAAAGACATAAAACCAAATGGAAGTTTACCGAGCGAAAATATGAGGGAGAATGAATAGTGACAAGGAAAAACATGAGTTTAATAGATACGTGAGATTACACAGAGTGAATGCATCTGTGCCAGTAACAAAGATTTGCAATCATATCTCTAGTAGTTCTTCCAGCCGACCTTCAACGATTTTATGAACCAATACCAGTTTTTCATTTGACTGACCCAAACACATTTTAAACCTTAACATGTGCCGGCTAGCATTGTCCCTGGAGGAAGGCGATGGCTTGGTATGCCAGCACGTTCTAGCCATCTCAACCTATTCAGCTTCCCTACTTTGAAGGCTAACTTACCCTCTCCACCTCAACATTTATGCGTAACCTCAACAGCACTCGCCATATTATACTGCTTTACTGATGAGATAGAACGCAGACACCTATAATCAAACACCGGTATTATTTTCATATTTTACAGCATCAGGGGTTAATTCTCATCCAATGGTGTCCCAAACCTGATTATTGACAAAGATACAATCGAAGATCAAGAAAAAGCAGAAGCAATGGCAAACTACTTCTCCCAAGTCTTCACTCAGGAGTCATCACTGCCTATAGGATCAGCTCTGGCTGCATCAGAAGAACATGGGATAGATTACGTTGACATCGACCAAGGCATCGTGCTCAACTCCTTAATGAAACTAGATGCAGGGAAATCAGTGGGTCCTGACAATCTTCATCCAAGGCTTCTCAAGGAGCTATAAGCCCACATAGCCGGCAGCTTGGCCACGATCTTCAAGCTATCTCTCCTAAATGGAGTGTTGCCGCGTGATTGGAAAGGTGCCATAGTAACCCCTATCCACAAAGGAGGATCAAGACGAAGCTCTTCAAACTACAGGCCTATCAGTCTCACCAGCACTTTAATCAAGACACTGGAAAGAATTATCAAGAAAAGCATCATGGCTTATCTGGAAAATAGCAGCTTGTTATCTGGAGCACAGCATGGCTTCCGGAGGAACCTCTCATGCCCGTCAAATCTCCTTACTGCAAGAGAAAGCTGGGTCAAATCAAAGGACAACAGAAGACCCGTTGACGTCGTCTTCATAGACTTCAGCAAAGCCTTTGATAAAGTACCTCACAAAAGACTACTCATGAAATTGGAAAGTCTTGGTATCAAAGGCAGACTACTAGACTGGCTCAGGGAATTCCTCATAGATAGGAGGCAGAGGGTTAGGATCAACTCAAAACTCTCCTCCCGGACAGCAGTAAGTAGCGGAGTGCCACAAGGCACGGTTCTCGGTCCTCTCCTTTTTATTCTGTATATCAATGAGTTACCTCTGCTCACCGACTCCCCTATGGTCCTATACGCAGATGACTTAGAAATTTGGAGAGAGCTGAAGAGCAACAGTGATACGTTCACGTTGCAAGAGGGCCTCAGCAAACTGTCGGAGTGGTCTGTTGAATGGATGCTCCCGATCAATGTGGCAAAATGTGCAACCATGCGCATTGGACAATCAAGCACAAGCTCCTACGAATTAGAGGGAATAACACTTCCATCAGTTCAGACTCACTTGGACTTAGGTGTCATAGTTAGCCACGACTTAAAAACTACAGCACACTGTCGCGCGGTGGCTGCACGTAGTTTCAGGTCCTTATGGGCGATTCGCAGAGCCTTTACTAGAATTACCAGAGATATGTTCACCTCCTTATACACACCTCTGGTTAGGTCAAGACTGGAAAACTGCATCCAGGCCGCCAGTCCTTGTCTAAAAGGGGATTCAGACATTCTAGAAAGTCTTCAAAGGAAGGCAACACGTATGGTTCACGGCATAGCTAACTTATCATACGAGGAAAGACTAGACAGTTTAAATCTCTTCTCACTGTCATACCGTATGCAGAGAGGAGATTTAATCACAATGTTTAAAATTTTAAATAATGACTACGGACCTGACCTATTCTCTCTTTTCCTTCCCACCAGGTCGGAACACCTTAGAGGACATAGCAGGAAAGTTCAAAAGCCAAGGAGAAATCATATTGCTGTTGAGTACTGGTTCTCACATCGAGTCATAAACTCTTGGAACCGACTCCCAGAAGACGTGGTGTCTGCAACCTCAACTGATTCGTTCAAGAAGGGTTTGGACAACCACAGAAATCTACTAGAAAAGGATTGACATAGGCTGCAAGCCTTCTATCCTCAACCAATAAATCTGAAATCTGAATAAATCTAAATCTGAATAGTCTAGGTGGACAATATCATCAGTAAACTGTAAGTTGATGAGACTATTTCCTGATAAGTCTCCAAAGCCAATTACAGACTATCCTACTAATATATATGTGTGATTAAATTGAACTGATGTAAGGATGACAGTTTAAGAATTCAGCATTGTGTTACATCCCACTCGGAAGTATGTTTTCTCGGATAATTCACAAACAGTAATCACTGAACAAAAAACATTCTTTAGGCTTTATGAAACTCATAAACTGACGCACTACTTTAGCAGGCGATATAGTGTTTCCTGCATAAAGTGAGAATTGGATATTTCGGCTGCATAAAAAGAGTAAGTGGTATCCTGGCAATACCAACGACTACAACAAGTCTAGAAATGATGCACTACAACTTTCACTTCACTGAATACTCCAGCAGATTTCAAATGAACATTTGACAAATATCAAATTTATACAGGAAGTCAGTAAGATTTAGTATACTAAAGGTACTTTCGGTTTCCATAGTAGTTCTCCGCGCCGAATTCATTCCTTTAAGGGCCTACAGAGATTAAAACTTCAATTAAATAACACGTCTGTACTTACGTGGAAGAAATTCCATACTTCATTATTAATGAATGAAAAGAATCATGTTTCTCATTCTAAAAACAGGAGCATTCGTAATGTTTTACCTTATGTAAATGCAGTTGCATACAGTTGCACTAAGAACTCAGTGCAACTCGATGCACAGTAGTATATATACAAATAAACTGAAAAATAATGTCCTCCTTGGCAAAGTTAAACTTTAGACACCTCTAATAACCAATCAGCAAACGACCTCGAACGGACCAATCACATTAAAGAGGCATATATGATGAATGGAAATGTATACTTACAGAAAAAAAGCATAAAATATAGAATAAAAACGTTACATGGGATATCTTTCTCGAACATGTGAGAGAAAAATCTCCCAGTTTAGCATGGGCCTGTCAATGGAGAAGTTACAGCATATCCTGTACATACATTCATCCAAGTGACTATAAATGAGATCCTTTTGAGATCCATTTATAGCCCTTATCCTATTTTTCAACCTGCCCAAAAATCCTTCAATAGAATTTGTATGTGTCCTCGTAACGGGATCCACAAAATCACTTGAATGGTTGACTCTATGATGAATATATCCCAGAGATGACAGCGAATTGTGGCCTTTCCACTCGTCCGTGTGTTTAATTGGCCCCCGGTTAACAAGTCTGGTAATAATAGGTATTAAAATAGTTGCTTTTCTATCTGCTATCCTTTCGACGAATCCCTTTCGGAGAGGGGTATCATACAAACCTATTACCCTAATATTGTTCACTCGCTGGCGAACACGGTTTTATTTCTTTTTTACCAGCACTGTTTCATCGACATGCACGATAACGTCTTTCCCACCCAGCAAACAAGTGATTTTCTCCATTTTCCATGATGCGATGTCTCTGCAATGCTGGTACCACTGAACTGTTGACACATGGCTATTCTCCATCTCGGCAGCTGCTGCTCTCACAGCCTGTTTCAACACCCATTAGTTGCAGATATACAAAATCTGGGTTAGGGAGAGAAGCGACCTAGCGAAAAAATGTTCCTACGAAATATTAAAATTATCAGCTTACCCTCTCTAGTGTTAGTAGGCTTCAAACATATAGCACAACGATATACAAACCCATCAGTTTATTTGGTATAGCTTTTGAAAGTCATGATACCACCACACAAACAAATTCGCTCTTTCCGCAGTAACTCAAATCCAGGAAATACAGGAAAGCACTAACCTCCTCGAATTGCAACAGTAGCCTTGTAAGATCACGCATTAGAAATGAATCAAGCGCTATACAACATTGAACTGCGTTCGTGAACCTCATTGGATAATTCGACATCGTTCGTGAATCTCATTGGATAATTCGCTGATTGGTAGTTAGTGGTGTCGAAAGTTTAACTTCGCCTCCTCCTTACCTAATGAACAACTTGTCCTTATTTCAGGATTATTACTTTCTTTCACCTATGAGCCTGAGTTATGTCTATGAAATCACAATATTACATCAGTTAAATCTTACCCCAAAACCAGGGCCACTTGAAACCAATAGCAACATAGCAACAAGCGTCATTGAGGGGAGATGCAATAAAGTCGCTCGGGGTTGTTAGCTTCATGCCTAACTTTTCCTCTTTACCAGCATTATTTCTGGCTTAGCGACATTGACATCCATCTTGAGATGTTTGAAACAACCGCTAGAAATCAGGTTCCTTGACCAATGAACAACAGTCGCTGTTGTTGTCAAAGTGACTCCCTACCCGTAAAGGTTCGCCCTCACAGATAGGAATCGTGCAGTTAGCTATTCATTCCACCCAGCGTGTACTGCATTTTCAGCCAGATAAAAAATTTACCCGATAAAAAGCGTTCAGTTGTTCATTATTGTTATAACATATGTAAAGTGGTCCTGCTGTTGACCATTTAGGTATGTTGATGGATTTTGCCATTCAGTAGGAGACAATTAGTGAGACAAGTTAATGAGCTCCACCATGTCAGTGGCAGTGATTTTCGTGAGTATTAGAAAGGGAAAATATTCAGTGTTTGTTCTCATAGGTCTGGATTTACCGACATAAAAGCCTAAGTCTTGCATCTTCATGGTCAATTATTGGACTAGTCCCAATTATGATAGGTTATCTCAATCGTGTTTTGTGAATAAAATGATTGCGACAGCGGAATTCAGAAAGCACTTTCAAATTGGCGGGGTTTCTGTACGTTTATTTCATGGGCCCAATTTACCATCTGGTATGATTTTGTATTTACTGCAAGTAAATATACATAAGTTTACAGAGAAATTTTCCTAATGTGTTAGCGAACCATAAAGCAACCGTATTGAAGTGACTTCATCTGAAATCACCTGCAAACAAAACCAGGTGACTTTCTATCAACAACCTGTCACAACCTGTCGAAATGATGCTAGTCATCTGAATTTTTAAGCAGGATTCCTATTCATAGTACTTGATCTGGAATCATTTTATTATGATACTTAATTACGTTCTCTTCAAGAAATCAGTTAGCTGGGATGCATGAAAAACTTCACCCTTGCTCCCGGTTGACCACAACTAGAAATAACGTCCATTACTGTTGTGTGGCCATCTGTTTCTCTACACCTGAGCTTTGGCTACATTGCTTGCTGACTGTTTAGCCTGACCCATTTAAACTGGTATCCAGGGTGTTCTCAACACTGCCCCCAAAGCGGCAGGGAAGATATAACAATTACGGCTGGCCAAAGTTACATTTTAACGCTAAAATGAAGAGCATATGGAGTCGCACAACTACAGAGAATCATTGAGTTTTTTCTCCAGCAAGGCCAACTGACCACGATGTGTTTCAGTCCACACGGATAAAGAAATAGATTGTTGAAGGTTCTGTTAACTTGACTAACTTCTTTGACTTTCCACCGGTTAATGAACTTGAATCATGTGCGTTGCAGATACTTTACGCCAGATTTCATATGGTCGTTCAGTTTCTTGAATGATATGGCATTACCATTGTAGCAGTAAATAATTCCCCAAAATTATTGGCCACAGTATTCATCACTGAACATTGGATGCTGCCCCTCACTGTTTAGGTCAACTTGTTTTGCTGAAGGCTTCCGGTGAAGCATCCACGCAACTTGGTACGCCGTCGTGTCACGTTCGTTCGTTCGTGCACCATCCCTAGCTAGTCAATCAATCATCTCGCACTCCTATCTGGTCCCGGAATATAACTCGTAATTTGGACGATCAATTCCGGTGTTTTGCTTTGACTTTGGTCTACGTGGGACGAATACTATAGAAGTTGTGGGTATTAGATCTTGCGTTAGTATACTTCGTATTATACCTGAACGTCAATATCCTCAGCCACTAAACCATCTATGAATAGATGTGTAACATACTTTTTATGGCCATTTAAAACTAGGGGTAAAAAGAACTTCGACCTGTAAAGAAATGTTACTAATGTTTGTCTTCTTCATTTTTCCTTCAGAACAGTAAGTTTTGATGGCACACATTTGGACTTTTCCATTACGTAATTTAAAATAAAACATACCAAAAATTACTTCATATTTGAGGAGTTATAACAGGTAGGTGAGTATCCTTGACTATGTAAGTGACCGTCAAGAACCTCATACTCAACTTTGCAGCTAAACACGAATATAAGATCTCTCAGAAATAAACAGAGACCATAAGGATACACAAACTCAGTGCATTGCACCCACTAAGCTCCGGTCCCTTGAAAATCCAAATGTTCAAAATATGACTGTTTTGTTATCCATCACGGCAGATAAATCTTTGATCCCTGAAGGTAAAACGGCTGACACTCAGTCGAATTCACGAATTTCCTTGATAGCCTACAGACGTGCGACCAGTCGCAGTGCAAGTTTGTCATAAAAACCGTGTTTATCCAAATGTAAAGCTGATAACAATCTTAAAAGGTTCAGTAGAAGACGGGGTCCAAACTTTGGGCTTCCAGTAGCATTCGTGTTATTTTCGCGGAGTGAGGTTGCTAGCCCCACACCCAACCTCACTCTTTTCCAGCAAGGTTTAGGTGTCAGTCTATCCGGAATCGAACTCCAGATGACATGAGTGGCTATACCGCTTTCAACTTCTGAGCCACAGAAGAATAAGATGGAATAGTGAGAAGATAACTAAATCAACCCCTCATCTGTTTTCTAGCTTAGCACACCATCTACTCGAATGTTTCAATATAAATCTAAAAACTACGAAAAACATTTCAATTATAAATAACGATATGCAATTAACAGTAAAACTGCTGTCGTCTGTTTTTAAAAATGAAAACCACAAGTAACAAATACAAGAGAATAAAAAGTAGATGAAATAAGAAAATTGTCCAAAGCAGAAGTTTTTACAAATGAAGGTGTAGTAATTTATTGTACTTGAAGTATTAGTATTTCGATCTGACGGAATTATAAGAATCCAAACAAAACACAGAGAGGGCAGAACTCAGGAATTTGTATTTAGCGGAATTAGAATGCAATTCATATACGAAACATATCAACAGTCAACAGTAAGTATTTAAACAATACAGAGATAGAAATTGTCAATCACCACATCCGCCACACGTCGAATATCTCCTCGCGTATTTATAACGATGTCTCGGTTTGCTTGAAAGTAGCTTCGACCTAACTGATTCTGTGATATTATTTTCATCAGTATTATCTGGACCTATTTCTGAATTATCTACAAAATCAGGATTATTAGCGGAATCAATAATATTATAATTGGAACGACCTACTTCATTTATTGTCACTTTGTCCAGGTGTCCGTTATGAACTGAGTGATCTTTGATGTCTAATATCTTCACCACTCGATTTCCCATTTTTTGTAGTATAATTCCAACAGAAGGTCTATAGTTATTACCTTTGTAATAATGTACATTAGAAGTCGTGGACATCAGATGCTTTTTGAGAATTCGAGATTTGAAAAGTTTTGCAGGACTTTCACGGGTACTTGTATGCTCTGCATTCAACAAACTCAGTCTATCCATATGCAGTAATTCCTCAATTTTAATCAGTTGCTCTCTCATCTCATTCAGGTCTTTTCGTGTTTTCGACAGTTCACATTGTAACTCAGATACCTCATTTTTGAAAACAGTTGATGCTTGCGTTGCCGAACTTGTAGTGGAGGTTTTCATCGGATTAGCTTGAGTATTTTGAAAGGTTGAAAGACACATTGACTCCATTTTACTAGACAGATTGGGAGAATTATAAGAATGTTGAGCAACATAAGTATTCGAACTTCTGCAAACAGTCTTGATGTGTCCAACTTTACCACATTTGTGACACTTAGCACCCCGAAAACGGCAAGTGCTTCGTAGATGTAACTTTCCACAGGAAAAACACGGTTTAATGTTTTTGATCTCTCGCTGCATTCTATTACCTGTGGACGGCAGTTTGGATTGCTTTCCATGAACACTTGTATTTTCGACTTTAGAAAGCATAACATCAGATACTGACGTAGTGGGAGCAGAGTATTCATTATTGACATCTTCATATGTAATACATACATCTTTAGCAGTTTGAAACGTACAAGAAGGAATCTGAATTAACTCTTTCTCTAATTTAGGAATATTGATTCCAGCAATTAGACGATCACGTAGTTGAGTACGCAGCTGATCTCCAAAGTTACACTTTGAAGCTTGTATTTGGAGTTGCAGAATAAAGTCTCGAATCTTCTAGTTGGCAGCACGAACCAGTTTATTGAACTGAGCCATCTCTCGCGTCTCAAAAGAAGTTATATGGAAGTGATTTATCAGAAGTTCACGAATCTTGACATATGACAGAGAAATAGGTTTATCTGGAAATGACAGAGTCTTTACTAGGCTATACGCATCTAGCCCAATCGCAGTGATGAAATATGCTGGAATTTTATCATCCCGAACATTCTTGGAAATGCACCACGCATCGAAGCATTCCAAATAATCAGCAATATCCCGCGGAGAACCATTGAGAGGAAATTTTCCCAGGTTACTTAGCTCCATCGCGACGCCAATTTGTAGTAATTTATTGTACTTGAAGTATTAGTATTTCGATCTGACGGAATTATAAGAATCCAAACAAAACCCAGAGAGGGCAGCAATCAGGAATTTGTATTTAGCGGAATTAGAATGCAATTCATATATGAAACATATCAACAGTCAACAGTAAGTATTTTAAACAATACAGAGATAGAAATTGTCAATCACCACAGTAGGCGATCAGCGTTCATTAGTCACAAGGTCTTGGATTCAATTTAGCGATGGTTTTTGCTAGAAATAAAATTTATTCAAACCTCAGTATTTGGTTTTCCGGATAAAACTAATCATATCATGATTGCAAACAAAAACATAATGCCATGTGATATTTATATGAGACAGCTTGCTGGCAGATGTGAAGCATTCCTAAGCGTTTACATCATCTAGCATTGTATATCGAGTGTTAACAGTTCTCTGAGAGTCAGTAGACAGTATGTATAAGATACCTCTTAATTATTTTCAAAAGTTTACTGCAGTTAGAAGAAAACTGTAGAAAAATGGTTATAAAGCTGCTGATCTGCTAACCCATTTGTAGGTGAAAAGATCTCAGCTGTCTAACAGTAAAATAACATACACAAATATCATTAAAACGTCCACTTTGAGAATTTGCGTGCAACAGTGGGAATGAAGTCGACACTCACACGAACAATATATTGGATTCTAAGAGGAATACTCAGAACCACACAGAAATTTGTAATGACTGTTTCTCTAACCAGAAATGTTGATACTAAGTGAGTATAGGCTTCCACGAGGTAACCCTCTAAGGATAGCACACCAGAGACCAAAGACTCGAGTGCGCTCACATTTCTTTTCGCTTCGAGTTTGCCGTCTCTGGAACGCTTTACCGGCGGCTGTGACTTCAGCCCCATCTGTGGAGATTTTTAAGCGGAAGCTAGACAATCATGCAGAAATGCAAGGTCTGTGTCTCAATGGCTTATCCTCATAAAACTTAAAACCACACTAACTCCATATTAGTTTAATTATTAAATGTATCACACAGTGAAACAGTATTGTATACTGGATGACGTTTCAAACACAATTTATTGTTCATAATCATATCAAAAAAAAATTTATATGATTATGAACAATAAATTGTGTTCGAAACGTCATCCAGTATACAATACTGTTTCACTGTGTGATACATTTAATAATCAAACTAATATGGAATTACTTAATACCACAGTGCCCAAGTTTTACACATACATTAAAACCACACTGTCAATGCATAAGCATACAAACTAAATCCCCACGACCTGTTCTACCTTCTCTCACTGTACCGACTACTCTATCTTTTTCTTAGGTCACCTTTATTATTTCACCTATCTCAACACATATTATCTACACTATAACCTGTTATTATTATTATTATTACTATTCTGCTTTTATGACTACACCGAATGACCAACAGGAGTTAGGTCAAACTCCATTCACGGCTGCAACACAGTCCTAACATACAGCATACTACAAACCACATATTGACCAATCCCCACACCACTCCCCTTGGAGTTTAGCATAGCTAAAGCAGTCGAGTGGCGGGACTTACTACGCAGAAGATCACCGAAGATCTGGAACCTCTACCTCACAATCAAGAAGCGAGCTCAAAGAAATCACTGGTTTATACTAGCTCGTAATCAGGATATTGGATACTAGAAAACAGATTATCATGAATTTGGATATATGACTGATTATACTTATCATATTGTAAGGCTCGTTCATGCAGCAATGACCTATTTTATTTTAATCTTTGGAATGGCCTATTGGAATTTTGAGGAACTTGCATCCATCTCATAGAATGGCCGTCACAAGTTTCTGTAAAATAATATTTGTCCCAAGGAAACCTGAATTATTTGTAATCTGACGTATAAGCAACGTTAAGACTTCGTAAGATAATGTAGTGCTATCGATTGACTACACTGTACTAGCCCTTACTAGACTGAGTTTGCCTAATTAACGAATAAATCACTACTCTACCTAGCTTGTTAATTAACAATTACAAACAAATTATTATAGACCAAATTTACCAACCAATAAAAAGTAAACCACATGACAAGAAATTTCGAATTCCAAGTCAATAAAAATGATCAGTAAAGATGTAAATCAATAACCAGTCACGACAGTGATCTCCAGGAGATTCAAATTCATCACTTGTGGTACCGTTGAAACCGGTACCTGATATGTAAATTTTGCCCTACCATGATCTGGCTACATGGTTAGTAAATATTCCCAAACCATTGAATAAGCAGATACCGAAAAATAGCTATGAAGATGTATGTGAATTTGTAGAAAAAGTCAAAGATATTAATAACAAGGATGAAACTATGATACCTTTGGATATAGCGTCTTTATTCGCTAATGGACCTCTAGTAGAAACGGTTAACTACGTGTAAGAACAAACGTATAGTCAGTCGACAAATATTGGCATCCAGGCAGAAATCATAAAACAATTGTTATTATTGGTGTACCATAAATGTAAATTTCCAATTTGATGGCACACTTTACACACACGTGGGTGGGGTGGCGATGGGTGCCCCATTGGGTCCCATTTCGGCAGATTTCTTCCTAAGCAAACTAGAAAGTGGACCTTCGAACGACCTCATCAGAAAATTCCCATTTTATTGACGGTATATGAATGACACCTTTATTTTTTACGATAATGATTCGGATTGGAACACAATAATAACTCAATTAATTGAAGTATATTCTACTATGAAATTCACGTGCAAAGAGGAATCCCAAAACAGAATTGCCTTTCTAGATGTTCTCCTTATAAGGAAACTAGATGGTAGGATAAAGAGAAATTTGCATGGGAAAAGAACATAGATAGGACAATATACACATTTTCATAGCTTCGTTCCTCTCCAGTACAAAACAAGTTCAATAAAGACCTTCAGCCACAGGGTTAGAGCTATATGCTCGGAAGAGGTAACTGAAGATGAAATAAAGATTGAATATATGATACCTTGATTGAAAATAGCTATCCAGACTAATTCATGAGGAAACATATGACTAATAAAGTTGAAAAGGACTACTTAAATCCGTAAGCAAGAAACCTTTATACGTACGACTGCAATTCAAGGTCGATATACCTAGTGAAATAATTACTAACGAGTTAAGAAAATATATTCAAAGAATTTTTAATGCTAGCAAATTACAAGTTTTATTTTCTACAAGACTGATGTTGATTCCTCGACTGAAAGATGAAGTACCTAGACTAGCCACTTCTAACTGTATTTGCCAATTCAACTGAGGCTGTGGAGCGAATTATATTGGCCATTGCTGCAGGAAATTGATTTTTCGTGCTCGCTCGGGAACATATCCCAGTGTGGCTAAATAAAGGTGTGGTAAAAACCATCAACAGTTCGATATCAGACCACCTGGTCCAAGCCGGCAAACTTGGCTCACAGAGTTCAGTCAGAACTGAAGACTAATGAAGCAATTTATTGTAATCGAAATATTAGTATTTCGAGATGACCGAATTACAAGAATCCAAATAAAACACAGAGAGGGCAGAACTCAGGAATTTGTATTTAGCGGAATTATTATGCAATTCATATATGAAACATATCAACAGTCAACAGTAAGTATTTAAACAATACAGAGATAGAAATTGTCAATCACCACATCCGCCACACGTCGAATATCTCCTTTCGTGTTTATAACGATGTCTCGGTTTGCTTGAAAGTAGCTTCGACCTAACTGATTCTGTGATATTATTTTCATCAGTATTATCTGGACCTATTTCTGAATTATCTACAAAATCAGGATTATTAGCGGAATCAATAATATTATAATTGGAACGACCTACTTCATTTATTGTCACTTTGTCCAGGTGTCCGTTATGAACTGAGTGATCTTTGATGTCTAATATCTTCACCACTCGATTTCCCATTTTTTGTAGTATAATTCCAACAGAAGGTCTATAGTTATTACCTTTGTAATAATGTACATTAGAAGTCGTGGACATCAGATGCTTTTTGAGAATTCGAGATTTGAAAAGTTTTGCAGGACTTTCACGGGTACTTGTATGCTCTGCATTCAACAAACTCAGTCTATCCATATGCAGTAATTCTCAATTTTAATCAGTTGCTCTCTCATCTCATTCAGGTCTTTTCGTGTTTTCGACAGTTCACATTGTAACTCAGATACCTCATTTTTGAAAACAGTTGATGCTTGCGTTGCCGAACTTGTAGTGGAGGTTTTCATCGGATTAGCTTGAGTATTTTGAAAGGTTGAAAGACACATTGACTCCATTTTACTAGACAGATTGGGAGAATTATAAGAATGTTGAGCAACATAAGTATTCGAACTTCTGCAAACCGTCTTGATGTGTCCAACTTTACCACATTTGTGACACTTATTATTATTATTATTATTATTGTATCCTTTAGTTCCTAGAGGAACATAGGGCTTCAGCTGCGCACCTCCATTGACTTCGGTTTTCTGACAACTTTTTCACCCTGCTCCAGGTCTGCCCACATGCTTTCATCTCCTCTTCACATGACCTCCTCCAAGTCACCCTTGGACGACCAACTCGCCGCCTCCCTTTCGGGTTCCACTCGAGGGCTTGTCTAGTGATGTCACTTGATGGTTTCCTCAGCGTATGGCCAATCCATCTCCATTTCTTTCTGCCTATTTGTTTCACAATCGGTTCCTGATTGGTTCGCTCCCAGAGATCCCTGTTGCTGATCTTTTCTGGCCATCTGATCTTGAGTATTGAGCGGAGACAGTTGTTAATGAAGGTTTGAAGTTTGTTTGAGATGCTCTTTATGACTCGCCAAGTCTCTGATCCGTATAGTAGCACTGACTTCACATTGGAGTTGAAAATCCGGATCTTATTTTTGATGCTGAGTGCTGTTGACCTCCACACAGATTTGAGAGTAATGAAAGCTTGTCTTGCTTTTCCGATTCTGGCTTTGATGTCCTCGTCAGTTCCGCCTGTAGTTGAGACGATGCTTCCCAGGTAGGTGAAGGAGGTTGTTTCTTTCAGGTTCTTCCCATTTATGCTTATTGTGGTCTGTTGTTGCTGTTGATGTTGGCAAGGAATCTTCATCATCTCTGTTTTATCTATGTTCACGTGAAGTCCTATCTTTGATGCTTCTTCTGCCAACTTGTTACTTTTCATTTGCATATCTTCCAGTTTATGGGAAATCAGACATATATCATCGGCGAAATCCAGATCCTCCAAGTCTTTTGTGTCAGTCCATTTTATGCCTGTTCCCTCGTTGGTTGCCGTTGTCTGTCGCATTATCCAATCAATTGCAATCAGGAAGATCATTGGTGATAGTAGACAGCCTTGCCTCACTCCCGTCCTCACTTCGAAGGCTTCCGTAAGTTTCCCGTTGTGGATTACTTGGCATGCAGCATTGTCGTATAACTGTTGGATGAGGTGTATAATTGTCGATGGGACCCCGTAGTAGCGAAGTAGTTTCCAAATGACCTCTCGATCGACGCTGTCGAAGGCCTTTTCAAAGTCGATGAAGTTGAGATAGAGAGGTGACTGCCATTCCAAGCTTTGTTCAATGATGATCCGTAGAGTGGCGATTTGATCAATACATGATTTGTTTCTCCTGAATCCAGCCTGTTCCGGACGAAGTTTTTCATCTAGGGCTTGTTTGATTCTCTCCAGGATGATGCGACTTAGTATCTTGCTTGGAATGGACAGAAGCATAATTCCACGCCAGTTTTTACATTGACTTAAGTCTCCTTTCTTTGGAAGTTTGAATAAGTAACTGTTCTTCCAATCCTCGGGTACTTTGCCCTCTTTCCACACCTTCTCCAGTAGTGGTGTCATCAAGTCCGCTGTTGTCTCTGGGTCTATTTTCAAAGCCTCTGCTGGGATTCCATCTGGTCCCGGTGTTTTCCCAGTTTTAAGCATCTTGATTGCATTCAGGACTTCTGATTTCGTCGGGGGGTCAGTGTTCACTGGTAGTTCTGCTTCCGTTGTTGGTATTGCTGGACGTGTTGTAGGTGGCGGACGATTTAGAAGTCTTTTGAAGTGTTCAACCCAGTGCTTTCTCTGTTCCACCTCTTTGGTGATTGACTTTCCATTGTCGTCCTTTATTGGCTTAATCTGTGTCGAACGTTTGCCCGAAAGGTTCCTAGTTGTTTGGTAGAGTGTGGCGAGGTCTCCTTTGCCTGCAGCTTGTTCTGCTTCGTTTGCCATGGTTTCATAATATTTTCTTTTGTCTTCCCTGGCACTTTTCTTCACTCTTTTGTTCAGTGTATTGTAGCTTGCATTCAGCTCCTGTTTTTGTTGCTCGTCCGTGCACTGGATAATCTTTTGCTTCACTGTCCTTCTCTCTTCTATTAGTTTCCAAGTGTCCGTAGTGAGCCACTGTTTGTCCTGTCTCTTTTTTCTGCCTAGAATTTCTATGCAGGTTTGGCTCCACACCGTTTTCAAGTTGTTCCAGTGCTTTTCAACGCCGACCTCTTCGCTAGTGTTGATTTGTGTCTCGCTTTGTCCTTTATGCTTGCAATGAAGATGTCCTTTGTAGCCTGGTCCTTCAGCTTTTGAGTGTTGAACTTGGCTTGTGGTCTATCTGCAGCTCCTGATTCCCTGAAAGCTTTTAATTTGATTTGGATTGTCCCTTGTACGAGATAGTGGTCTGAGCCAACGTCTGCTCCTCTTCTTGCTTTTGTGTCCAGTAGGCTGCGCCTCCACTTCCTTGAGATTGAGATGAAGTCGATTTGGTTTTTGGTTTGCCCGTCTGGTGACACCCATGTAGCCTTGTGGATATCTTTGTGCTTGTATACACTGCCACCAATCACCAGTTCGTTGAAGGCGCAGAAGTCGGCGAAGAGTTCTCCGTTTTCATTCATTTCTCCTAGAGCTTCTCTACCCATGATGAGTTCCCTTCCCGTATTGTCTGGTCCCAGTTTGGCGTTCATGTCTCCCATTAGTATTTTCATGTCGCCAGCTGGAGTATTGTCCATTGTTGCCTGTAGTTGCCTGTAGAATTCTTCTTTCTTCTCGAGGTCTGCGTTGTTTGTGGGTGCATAACATTGTATGATTGACACTTTCCTTCCTTTGGAGTTGAACCTGGCGGTCATTATCCTGGACGAAATCGCCTCCCATTGTATCAGGGCTTTCGTTGCCGTTGGTGACACTTAGCACCCCGAAAACGGCAAGTGCTTCGTAGATGTAACTTTCCACAGGAAAAACACGGTTTAATGTTTTTGATCTCTCGCTGCATTCTATTACCTGTGGACGGCAGTTTGGATTGCTTTCCATGAACACTTGTATTTTCGACTTTAGAAAGCATAACATCAGATACTGACGTAGTGGGAGCAGAGTATTCATTATTGACATCTTCATATGTAATACATACATCTTTAGCAGTTTGAAACGTACAAGAAGGAATCTGAATTAACTCTTTCTCTAATTTAGGAATATTGATTCCAGCAATTAGACGATCACGTAGTTGAGTACGCAGCTGATCTCCAAAGTTACACTTTGAAGCTTGTATTTGGAGTTGCAGAATAAAGTCTCGAATCTTCTAGTTGGCAGCACGAACCAGTTTATTGAACTGAGCCATCTCTCGCGTCTCAAAAGAAGTTATATGGAAGTGATTTATCAGAAGTTCACGAATCTTGACATATGACAGAGAAATAGGTTTATCTGGAAATGGCAGAGTCTTTACTAGGCTATACGCATCTAGCCCAATCGCAGTGATGAAATATGCTGGAATTTTATCATCCCGAACATTCTTGGAAATGCACCACGCATCGAAGCATTCCAAATAATCAGCAATCTCCGCGGAGTAGCATTTATAGGAAAATTTCCAGGTTATTTAGTTCCATCGCGACGCCAATTTGTAGTAATTTATTGTAGTCGTAATATTGGTATTTCGAGATGACCGAATTACACGAATCCAACCAAAACACAGAGAGGGCGGAATTCAGGAATTTGTATTTAGCGGAATTTTTATGCATTTCATATAAGAAACATATTAACAATTTACTGTAAGTATTGAAACAATACAGAGATAGAAATTGTCAATCACCAAAGCTAAATTGGTGAGAGGGACTATCTCCTTAGTGATCAGCCATTGTATCTCTTACATTCGAAAACAAATTCAGTCAGGGGTAGTGTGGCTCAGTTCTGACATGTACAGTTGAAGTAATGGGTCATGTACATTCACACCCTACGTGGAAATCAATTATTCCTAGGTCTCAGATGCGGCCAGATGACAACTACCAGTAAGCTCGAAACACAGACACAGAGATTATTTCCTATTGCCTTAAACTGTTTAACCCATTTCTTTCTTTGTAGAATACTATACATTAACAGAATGATGGCTACTCCAGCAATAGAAAACAGTTCTAAGTAAATTTCCTTAATTCTTGTGATAAGAAATGTATTCAAGTGATGATTCGAATACAACAGTACGTTGACTTTAAAAAACTGCCGTACTTAGGATTTCAAATCACTTACCTCGAATTCTTAAGCACAGCCCTAAATAAGGTTTGTCTGAATCTGAAAATACGACTAATGTTCTGAAACGAAGTTCTCGTTTAAGTCTTAGTTCGTAAATGTTTGGCTGAATAACGTCATTAGAAATAAAAGGCCACTGGAATTTTGTAACTGATCAGCTTCATTCTACGCACATCAATGAAATATTTTAGAAGATGTGACAGAAAATTTCACGAAAAATGAGCCAACAGAAACTCTTTGTAATTTGTATGGTGAAAATGAGCACTGGGGAAAAGGATGTTTTCCTAAAGTAGCCTTAACTATATGAACATCATCAGTATTGAGAAAAAATCTTAGAACTTCTGAAACTTGATCAATAAACTCTTGAAAAATTTTGAATGATTTTAAGACTAATGTAGAAATATAAGTAGGCCTAAAGTTGACATCAGTAAGATATATCAGTCCATGGTCAAACTTGAAATTCATCAAACCTGTACAAACTAATTCTTGAATAATAGCTGTTACGAGGTACTGAAGATAAATAAAGAGAGAAGGAGCAAAATCAGTCTGGTTCAACGCGAAAATTAATTCCAGTTTTTATGAACTATGGTTTATATATCAGAAAAGTTTTATGCAGATGAATTACTGAAGTACTTATCACGACTTCCTGAGCTATTCAGAAATTAGTAGTATGTTACCTCATAAAACTAAAAACCTGAGAGTTCCATAAAATAGTGCGAAACTGAATGTTTTATTCCGGAGTAAATGCTCAAGTTGCTGCTGATCTGCACACAGCTTAAACTTTCCGCATTTCAACAGCTAATTTAATTCCCAAGCCACTGCTTATCAAACTACCTCAATAAGGGCAGTAAGGCTTTCATTTCAGCTGTATTCTGTTTTACTAAGAACTTATGGTTGTTGTGTAGTGTTTCCATTTACATTCAAAGTGATTGGCATGACCTATGTCTTTTTAACTCTGTCATTAAACATACAACGTTTAAACATTATAAAATGGAACTATAAACTAATTCAAATTGTTCTATAGACGATATCATATAGTGTATTTTGTGCTCTTGTTAATTCCACGCCGGCGTACAAGCAGTTATTTATGAATGGTCAAATATTTAAGGGATATTTCCAGACCTATCAGTTTTAACCGATTTACTTTAGAATTCTTCAAAGTAGAAAAGTTTATTGAAGTCTTAATTACTAGTGGCAAATCAACAAAATGAAGCTAGCTTGTCCAAGAATGAAATCTGCTCACTGGGTAAAAAAATCCTCCTATGCTAAAATAAAATCTCAGCAAGACTTTTGTACTTCGAAAGTATAAATTCATGGAATGATTTCTCAGCAGTTTGCTTTCCTTGTATATCCATTTTAAAACTAGCCAGTTGTCCAGCGGAGATATCAGCCGTTCAACAAGTAATCTCAGGCATATTTCAGAACTCCAGTAGTTACAAAGCAAATGATTTGATTGAAATAAAGGCTATCAACATGTGAAGTCAATATAGCCATCTGATATTCCATTTTGTTGTTCAGAATAAATGGGGAACTAGGAAGATTTTGTAGTCGAATTATTTGTCCAATTGTCTCCTACAATTTCTTAGCTTACTATTTTTTGGTAAATCGGATTACTATAGATATACATTGTCTGTAAATGGTATTCTTATCACTGTTTTGATACGTACAAAGTGAATTAAATTCTTTCCTAATAAGATGAATGGTTTTCGAACCAAGTTACTTCTGTTTGACAGACTTCAATTTTGAAAGTGGAAATGCCTCAATTATTGCAAATAATGGCACCCACAGTGAATTGATGAAATCGGATAAGGCCTTAGCTGTTGTCTTTTACTGAGACCTCCCTTATGACAAGCATGGAAATCTCTGTGATAAACAAAGTATTCGTAATCTCCACCAAATGTTCGTTTATGCTTGACACAGTTTTCCCTCTTTGCCTCATCGTATTTTCTGATTAGTTGTTTTTGTCACTTAAATTAAATTTTTCAGTGAGTACACTTGAGTTACTTCAGTACTCTGTATTTATGAAAAGCAGCTAATGCTTCCGGTATCATATATACATTATTCAGATTGTTTGGTTCTATCTAGATCTCTCTAGAACATCGACCATTCGTTACTTAGATGCACCAGAGTTATGTCACTCATTTCATTACTTTAGTCATAATTCAATTATGCTATTGCTCTGAAAATGAATCTTATTAGCCAATATGTAGAGCATTTTAGCTTCGTGCAGATAAATTTCTCTTTACACAGACACAGTAATTTAAACTACCAACTTGTCTTATTCCATATGGGTTAGTAGTCGTCTAAAGATGGTGCTACCATGCGAAGAACTCATCAAAGTATCATTTTCATGAAAACCAATGAATTGCCCTTGAAATACAAACTCAATCTGATAAAGCGCTTCGTTCATAGAGCAAGAACAATATGCTGGGATGAATGTCTTGATGAGGAACTCAATAATATTAAACGGTTGGTGAGTGAAAACGAGTATCCAGAAAAGTTCATTGATAAGAATATGAATCTAAAATCAAAGCAGCCCAATGTACCAACAGTTCCTAAAAATGCCTTATTCTTACAAATGCAGTTCCTTGGGGATAACATAAGCGAGATACTAACACAGTGCCTTAGAAACCCGGTACAAGAAGAGCATTCCTTGCTGCTGAATTACGCTTTGTTTTCAAAACCACTCCTCTTTTGAGTTCGAAAGTAAAAGATAAACTGCCTAATTTCGCCTCTTCCATTTGTATCTACTAGTTTAACTGCTCCTGTGAAGCCAGTTACATAGGCCGTTCTATTAGGCGTGTTTCTCGTCGGATTTCCGAACATCATCCTAGGTGGTTAAGTAAAGGACAGACAAAATCAATTTGTAGCGCTAAACTATCTCACCTTGGGGATACAGATCGCAAGACTGATGTTGGCCAGGCGTTCAAAGTCATTTACCAACAAATCTTAACTTCGCCTTAAGAGTTCGTTTACTAAATATTGCTAAGGCCGTTGGGATCCACATTAAGAAGCCTAATTTATGCGTCCAAAAGAAGCTAGTTCAGACAGTATCCTTACCTTGGCCATCTAGGTTTGAATGATCCTGAATTTTTGTGGAAATTTCCCTAATTTTAGTCGACATTCTATTTGCTATTCTATTTATATTATTGATATAATATCAGCATCTTTATCAAACTGTAATTCCATTAATCTTACGTTATAAATCGATATTATTTAAAAGACACTTATATTGTTATCGACTACTATTCTAGAATATTCTATGTATATAAACATATACATATAATTGTAGAGCCAGAAGAGGAAATTATCGAAAAGGATATTCTTTGCTCGATTATTTTGTGTTTTATAGATGTCTGAAAGAATGTTTTCGCTAAATTGCATAAATGTAGGATGTCAGACATATTTCTATTTTTAAGGTCTAGGGAATAAACTCCAGTGCTTACTTTCTGTTTCTGATACTACCCTTATTTCGATAGAGTAAAATTAACGATCATAAATGCTAGTCACTCTGTGTGTAAAACTGTGACGACAAAATTACAGAAAACCCTATCTCTTATATTAACTAACTTAAACAAACAACCTTAAACTTTTAATAATTTTAGTTTGACTAACATTTTAAGTTTTATTCTCCAAAGAAATTTATCACCTCTAAAGCCCATATCATATCAAAACCCAAAGTAGATATGAAAAAGGATAACTGAAAAACATTACATGATAAAAATGTTAGTTAGATGAAATCATTCTAAACCATAATTAAACACACAGAAAATACATACACACACACACAAGACAAATTGAGAATGGCATATTTTAAAATGAATGAACAGTTGCGTTTTCATCCTCTGAATGTAATTTGAATATTTAACAGAATGAAGAAGATGGCAGATTAGGCGGCCAACAGATGCGCATCATCTTTTGAGTCTTTTTCAAACAATGCTGCCTAGAATTTAAAAAAAACGAGATAAAATACATCATGTGAATGGCGTAATAACCGATTAGCAAAAAATGCATTAATATATATATATATATAATGTAACTATAATTACCTTATCTTCAGGTTCTTTCTCATCTTCTTTAAACATTTCAGATTCATTCTACAAATAAAATTAACCAACAACCAAAAAAGTAGTGAGTTGAGTCAATTGCGAATTGATAGAATTTGAAATGTTAATAGTGTTTAGCTGAAATCAAGTCGGTTGGCATACGCAGGACTTAATAAAACAATTTCGGATATAGTCTTCTTACACGAACAGTATGGAACACGATCTAAGCAAATGTGTGTTTTCGGTAAAATTAGTAACAGGCCTTACAATTACATAATAAAATATTAGTCTCAGGCATCTGGAACAATGTGGATCAGCAGTTGAAGGCCATAGGAGGAGGAAGAATAGGGATTGAGGAAACTTATTCTCAACACATAGAGATGGATTTGAAAATGTTTTATGGCAACTACCTTAGTTATGCTTACTAGTCGAAAGTGTCCAGACGTAGGGAATTGAGGTGAGATCTTGTGTAGTACTGTAAAGACTCAGTTTTTGTAATAAGGCCTCATTTCATGAAAACAAGAGTAGTCGTTCAGTATTAAAAGATTTTTAATAAATATAAATCCTATGTAAAGAAAATAGTATTTCTAATATAAGATTGCAAATATTCAACTCAGAATACTCATGTTCTGACATTATTACTGCTTACTAATTGCTGTTAAAAGACGTCAAGAGTACAGGAAAATAAAGTCTGATGGATGAAGTATCGGCTAACAAGCGTCTGAATCTCCAAAGGGGAACAACAATAACTTAAAAGGTTTTGTAGATACATCATTGTTGACGAGAGCTAATAAGTAGTAAAACTTGCCATCCTGACACTTTTCTCTCCTGACGATCTAACAATATGACATTTTGTTTTAAAGCACGTTTCATCAGTATATCGAACGTTATCTTTAAACAAAAAATCCCGTTTTTCACAGTGCATTAACTTGATTTCAAGCTTTCTAAGCATTTATTACAGTTCTCAAGTGTTTAGTATACAGGGATTTGATTGATTTCAGAAGTGATGACAAAGTGACCTCAGTCAGAGAGCTATTGAAAACCAGAATGCACTAAACAGTTGCTTTGATCTTGTACAAGGAGAAAACAACTGTTTAGTAGTCCCTGGTTTTCAATAGTCCGCCAACTGAAGCCAGTTTGTGATCAATGTTGAAATCTGATATAGTGTCTTTGTTGAGTTTTTCCATTAATATTATTTGCTTAAATATTATAATATATTTAATAGTTGAATACAAAAAGTCAATTACTTACATATAATCGACCTAATACAAGGAGGATAATAATAATCATAAGACTACTGAACATCATTCCATTTCTAAATAATTCATCACTCCTCTGATCTTCTTCTCCTTCGTTTGCTTCACTATTATTTGGTGGTTTCATAACCGCTGCCATAGTTAATAGTGAGATGGTAAATGTGCCGAACAATGCAATAATTACAGAGAAATACTTTACAGATCGTGAAGATTGTTTATCCTCAGTTTTCTCAGACTGCAAAACACAAAGAGGAATGGCAGACAAACAATCATAGTTTTTGAAATTAGAAGAAAATAAACTCCAATGAAGCGAGGGAATGCGATTTGAACGCATAGATTAGAACGGTTATCGTTTCGAATTTAACTTACTAAGTTTTTTTTTTCAATGATGATGGCGATGATGTTTCATTTTAAAGTTGGTACGATTTTAAAAACAAAATATTTTTATAGTCCTAGTTTTTTCTATGTTTATTCCAAACATCAAGTATATCAGTCATGTCTGAAAGATATTTAATGACTTTCATACTATTACAAAGAAGGTGATAATAAGAGCACAGATGGAAAATTCTGTTTTCTCAGTTGTACTTTCTGTTAGTCATAGTAAAACGTTAGTCAGTCAGGTAATATTGAGGCAGTTTATTCCCATTTGTTTTGTTATGTATTCTCAGCTGTTGGTGATGGAAATTTAATAGTTATACTTAGTAGTCTAAATGTGATTATTACCACTAATAATCGTTACTAATTATTAAATAACTCCTGGTTTTCTTTATAAACTTCTTATATTCAAGTGGCGTTTTTGAATCTAACACTTGTTCTTTTGGAGAGTTAGTTTGGGACTCTTCAGCACTACAGGCACACAGGAGTTAGAAACCAGGACCTTCGAGTTACAAGGTAACTTCGTAGACCATTTAGCCACTGAGACTCAATGCAATGGTCCATGAATTCCAACTTCTGGAATTTTTTAAAGAGAACTTCTTTCTCTAGTATAGGTATAGGCATAATACATAATATAGTAGGGGGTATGTGAAAACAGAATCAAAGCATAGGTTGGTATGGCAGCATTCACTCTAACAGTGTTTGTGATCTATCAGTCTAGCCTAGATCTTACTTGATCTAGGCTTTTGTTCCAACTTTTATCCTCTATAGGACTTTGTAAATTTGAAGGTAGCCTTATTCGTTTAACTAATAAGATAATTAAAAAATATCTTTCAGAAGACAAAAGTAATATCAGTGAATAGTTTTAAAATATATTTATATTCCATATAAAATGAATATTAATTAACAAATAATTTATTTAAGTCTTCCACACATATACTTACCGCCATTGTATGCCACTGATAGAATTAACTTATAATTGTAACTGTGAATTAATTATTTAAAAAAAATACTTCTAATAATGAAGTATTCAAAGGTATGATAGTATCAGTTTAACTGAAAAGTTTAAATATAATTTTGTTGATCCATCTCATAGAAAATTAGTACCGAAGTACACTGATGATTACAGTGAATTAAACTTTGGCCTAATTGTTAATATTAAGCAATTACATTATCTATACAGCGTTGCCCTTTGCCTTAAGATTAAAAAAACAAAATAATAATATTATTAGTTTTAAAATAGAGAGATAAAAATACTTAGATGTTTTAATCTAATGATGTGATTGAGTGTGTTTGTTTTTTATAAGATAATTTTCTATTTTTGTATTTTGGAATGTTTTTGATTCTTTGTTATTCTTATCCTTATTCTTATTATTAGTGCTACTTTGGTACTGTTGAATCCCCTGATGATATAAAGAATATAGACAGAACTTTAATGGATGATTGATTTAATAATTAAAACAAGAATTAAAACAACATAAAAAAAACAATTAAGTATTTAGGTATACAGTGTTTAAGTGATTTTTAACTGGTCGGTGGAGAAATAACACTGTCATTATTACGTAGTTCATATCAAGTTGAGTAGATCAATATATGGTCTATGCATGTTAATACCTTAGTGAATCCATAAAATTGGCAGACTGAAGGACAATCATCGTATTGCCTAGTGTTGCTTTGTAGAGATTTAAGTGACAATTTCAAATTAGATCAGGAAGTAGTAGGAGTAGTCGGCTAGCTGCTAACTGGTGGACTACTGCATTCTATTTCAGTAGCTAATTTTTATTAACCGGTCGACTGTGGAACATAAATGTCCTGCGTTCGATCTAAGGTGGAGTTATCAGCTGGTACTGTTAAGAAGTTCTAGACCAGGATAGAAAGGCTTTTCAGTGATTTGTAATTTTCAATAATTTTCCAACTGATTTTAATCTGTAATGTAATTTAAAATCTTTTATTTCAGGGCAGAACTGGAAAGCTATGGTAAAGTATAAGTTCGCTATGTTCGATGTCAAAAGAAGATTCGCTTCCTTGTGGGATTATTTAACCCTCTGGATGGGAAAATTTCGATCCGCCCACAAACTGTTGTCAAAATAAATATATTAGTATTGATCCCTTGAGTTCCAAGTGGAAAATAGGACTTCAACAACATATCTCCACTTTGTTCCATTTTCTTCAATCCTCTCCAGCTGGGCATACGATTGCCCATATTCTCTCATCTCTTTTTAGGCTCCATTTAGGTTCCACTCGAGCGGTGGTCTGGCGTGCGATGCTATTCGACGGTCTCATCAACGTATGCCCAATACATCTCCTTCTGTTGCATGTTTATGTCGAACGATAGGTTCTTTGTTAGTTTAATCTCATAGTTTCTTGTTGCTAATTATTTCCGCCAGGCCTGTTTGAAGCTAGGGAAGGCAACTGTTGATAAAATCCTGAAATCTGTTGGAAATACTTTTCTTATCACGCTTACCAGGTTTCTGACCCCTATGGAAGAATGACTTAAAATTAGTGTTGAATAGAATCCGAATCTTGTTCTTTATGTTGAGGCGGAGAGCAGAAGATTTCTAAACCGACTTCAGGTTGACGAAGGTATATCCACCATTTCGATTCTCGCTTTGAAATCCTCATCCGTTCCGTCTGTGTTTGAAACAGTGCTTCCTAGTGGGATAAGTAAAGGAAGTGGTCTCTTTTAAATTTCTCCTAGTGTCTGTGATTGGTGCTGTTTGTTGTAGCTGTTGCTTGGTTATCTCCATCACCTCCATCTTCTCTATGTTCACCTGAAGTCATGTCTTTTCTGCCTACCTCTTAAGCCAGTTTGTTGGTTTCCGTCTGCAAGTCTTCGAGTCTGTATAGCGCTAGACACAAGTCGTCCGAGAAGTCCAGATCTTCTAAAGTCTTCTTATCGGCCCAACGTAATCCTGTCTTCTCACTCCCCACAGTCTTCAATATGATCTAGTCCACCAAATTAGGAATATCACTGATGATAATAGTTAGCCTTCTCTTACTTCTGTATTCACTTCAAAAGCTTCGTCTAGTTTACTAGCCTGCTAGTTTTCTAGGAGGTTCCAAGCCCGTGCAAAGAGGGAAGATAGGGAGTGGGGATAGCGACCCTACCCCCAGAAAGTCGATCAAACTACTACAAAAACTTCAGCACACAAGAAAATAATAGAAATGCAAAAAACATAAAACACCAAATAAGTGTGAAAATTGTTTTTTTCAATAAACTGATTTCACTAGTACTAATTTGTGCTATCGTGCGTCGGTGGCATAGCGGTTAGGACGCTCGCCGACCATGCTGGTCCGGGGTTCGATCCCCGACCGACGCACCCCTTTGTGGTGAGAGCAGGCTGCTAGCCGATCGGTAGACATTAATCTACGTCAATGTCTAGGTCACCAATATTGGCCGTGAGAAAATATGAGCAAGGCTGATTCAACAACCAATCACAGCAAACTTAACGTGGGCAAATATGATTCGCAGATAGATGGCTCTACTTTTCAGTGGTTACCCGAAACAACCAATCAGAAACCTGCGTTTGTTTGCTTAACTTCTGAGAAACAACCAATCAGAAGACTGCGTCTGTCTACTTGAATAAGCTATAATAATGTATGTGAAATATATATAAATACGTGTTAATTTCCGTAATAAAACGATCTGTTGCCGGCTGTTGTCTTCTGTTGTTACACCTTCACCTCGCTAAACCAGAATAATGCTGGTAAAGAAGAAGGGCTGGGAATGAGGCTACCAATCCCATCATTTCAAATTTACACTGATACAGAAACTTCAAGCCACTAGCTTGAAGCCCTATGTTCCACAGGAGAAGGTGAAGGAAAAAAAATTTATGTTATCAGTGAAAATTACTTAGTGCCTTGCATAACTGAAAGAAGTCAAACAACAAGACCAATTAGTTTATCATTTTCCAACATTACACATGAATCTCATTGAATCACAAGTTTTATGTGAATGGATAAAACTCTGAGATTACTAAAGTGATATATTTTGATTGAAATATCATTCCACTCATTTATTCTTTTGATATAGAAGATTTTGGTGGAACATAGTTTACTGTATGATATTTCCAGCTCAGTAATCAGAGAGTTTCATATACTCGCATGTAGTAGATTGAATATCGATAAACTAACTGGTCCAACTAGTTAGTTCGTAAATCTTCTGCACTTATGATAAACAAAAAAAACTCAGATTTTCAATACCAATGTTAAGTGAGTTATTCTATATGAGTCAGAAACTTGGCCAATCCATCTTGAAAAGCATTTCCAGCAGGTTGCAGACTTATCAGCAGCTGACTTAGCTGATTCGATACTGAAGATCAAATGGCTGGCCAATAAGAATAGGCAATAAGAAACTTGGGGAATAAACAAATCATAAACCCATTCCTCAACAAATCTCCCAAAGAAATTAGAGATGGACTGAACACATGTTGAAAAGACCACCGGGTGACATCGCATTACTGGCAGTCGCTCGAGTGGAACCTGAATCGGAAACGACGAGTTGATTATCCAAAGATCAAGTGGGAAAAATGGTGAAGTGAGAAGATGGAAGGCTATGGGCAATCGTGGGGCCAGGAGATCAGGACGAAATAAAGATGTTCTGTTGACGCCTTAAGATCCACTTGAAACCCCAGGGAATAATAATAACCAGCCTTATCGTCTGACTACGGTCGATCATGAGAATCACTAAGTAATTCTCATTGGCAATATAAATTAGTACTGATGAAATGACTTTATTGAAATAAACCACTTTTCATACTCATTTTAACCTTCAGTTAATAAGCAAATTAAGTGTTTCTAGCCCCTGTTGAATGTGTCTCCCAACTTTTAGTTATTACTTCTGTAAGTACTTGATTGCTTTCAAATAAGACCATAAAATAACATTAGTTAGAGAACAACTGAAGACCAGAGAGTACTAGATAGCTATTTCATTCTAGTCTGAGACAATCCACATACATGAACCCATGGAGGATCGAACCTAGGACCTTCTGGTTACTATGTTAGTCTGCTGATCATTCAGACACTGGGATGGAATCCAATGATCCATGAATTTAAATTCGCGATTTATGGCTTCAGTCTGTGTTAACCCTGCATGATCTAACTTGAAAGCACGTGCTTTAAGTGATACTCACGGCCTATTCTTCTTTTGACTTTATTAATCTTAGTGTGACATTCGTACTCTGGGTTTACTGAAAAAGATTAGTGAATAGAATTGCTGAATATGATAAGTTCTTTCTACGGAAAATAAAGAAATTATAAAAAGCTTTGAGACTAAGTTGCACGCTTTTGGTAAATAATAACTCCGTGCAAACGAAAAAAGTTGGTAGGACTTCATTTAAAACTATTTATCTTCGTTTTTAAATAACGTGCATTCTAATAAAATGAATAAAGGTTGTAAGTTCTTGGAAAAGCTAAACTGTGAGACCCAAGATTCGTACATTTCCATTTCCTGTTTTCTAACTGAGAAATATCTTGGTGCCCATTAGTAAAAACATCACATCAGAAATATTTATATGTTCACAAAATTATTACAACAAGAAATAATTTCCCATGCTAATAAAATGAAGCCAAAGGGGGAGAGAAGTAATTTTAAGCATCACTCCAGTTGAAATAAGTCGTAGAGAGGATGGATTAAAATACCGTCAACAACTCTAGCTAACCTTTTTCCTCTGAGGATAGTTTTAAAGTTTCCTGCTTTTGCTGTCATCAGCTTGTATTTGTGTCTAGATAAGTGAGTTTCACTGTTTTAACCACAGTGTAGTAAGTTGGAATAAAATTAAAGTGCTAGATTAGGTGGATCGAAAAAAACATACTCCGAATATTTGGTTTAAGTAATGAAAGATAGTCACCTGCAGAAAACTACGCAGAAATCATAAGGTTATTCCACTTGTAGAGCAATGCAAATACACGTAAGGAGGCAGTTTACAAAGGTGTTTTATTCCAGCGTATTTATTTGAAAGTCTGAATTCCCAATCTTAAAATTGGTAATAGAATGAGGCGATAATCAAGCGCCAGTTATTCAACAGTTACCAAGTGCATTTAAAATTTAGTCATTCAAATTTCAAATACATTTTACAGGTAAGCTGATCCCCGGTAAATAAAAAATACTTTGTTCATGAAACAGGAATAATGAATTTTAGCTCGATTTCGAGTGTATTAAATACTGTTTCTTGTTGTAGTCTGAAAAAAAATGCTATAATTTTTGTGTGCGTCGGTGGCACAGTGGTTAGGACTCTCGCCGACCATGCATATGGTCCTAGGTTCGATCCCCTGCCGACGCACACCTGATATCTATGGTCGGCCTGCGAAATTTGGGCTACCGATATCCACGCTGAAAATTCCATACTTGTACCAAAAATACAGTGTGGAATCAAGCTGTAATCAAAAATAAAATAAAAAATAAAAATAATTACGCCTATTTGACAGCAGGAAACGTACGACAACAATAAAAAAGAGAGGACTTCAGTTCACAGAAGTTAAATAACTCACCTGAAATGTATATTGTGTATGTTCCTGATAGATGTAACTCATAAACTGGAAAATTTGACCTGAGTATTTCATTATCGCATTTGGTAACTTCGATTAACTCCATTAAACACTGGATATTAGGCGTGTGTTACTAGACAAAACAACCGTAATGGATGAGTGAGCACCCACCGAAGTTCGGATCCAGGACCTTTCGGTGGCAAATCTACATTCATCGATTTGATATCGGTTTAGAAACCGTCAGTTCCCAACATCAAGGAAAAGATCCAGATTTTCAACAGTGGTGTCACCTCATTCACACCTTATTCATAGTTCAGACACGTGACGCACACGTCACTAAAAGTATTTCCAACAGCCTCCTGCACACATTCATTAATAACTGCCTTCACTCGCTCCATACTGAAGACCAGATGGTCTACCAGAAAGGACAAGCAGTCAACAAGGAATAATGTCGACGAATTAACCAACAACCAGTCGCCTAACAAATATGCATACGGGAAATAGGGCTGGACTTGACATACACTGAGCCGACAATTGAGTGACATCGTGTGCTATGCATCCCGTCGAGGAGAATGTGAATGGGAAATGAGAAACTGTGTATATGTCTGATGGTGACAAGGAAGAGATTGTGTGAGAAGGGGCTGAAAAATAGCGTCTAGCGTCGAGCCAGCGGAAGAGGACTTTAGGTACTAAGTGAATTGGCGATGTGCTGCTTAAGTCTTATGTTGCATCCGGAAAAATCATACATAATAATATCACTATGATATTTTCAATGTTTGTGAATAATAAACTGTGTTCAAAATCTCATCCAGTGAATAGTATAATATCACTGTTCGCCGGTGGTTCAGTGGTCGAATGCCCACCAACGACGCGTGTGGTTCAGGTTCGATCTACTGCTAAACCTCACTCAGCCGATAGTAACTCTAGCAACTAGCGAGCGTCAGGCTTTAAGCTGGCAACTTCACGCAGCAGGAGAAACATCACGTCTACTGAAACATCAAAGCACATAAATGAAGGTCTTTTGTTCCATTCAAAACACAAAGGAATAAAAAAAACTGTGTGATCTATTGATAAATAAATGTCACATAAAATTTTAACTCATCCCTGGTTTCAACTGTGAAATAATCCTCTTTTTATACTAATAGGTCTATAAGTTATAAATATGCACTCATATTTTGGATAGTTTATATCAAAGGTAAATTCTGTGCACATAAGAGACTTGTTTACTGATGATATTTTTCAGAGTTGAGTACAAAGCAGCATTCATTCGTCTAAGGTACATGTCGAACTGATTTCTGATTTCAATAGAGCTTAAGAGAGATCTATATGAAGTCGTTTGCAAATTGAATCACAAAGTAAAGAGACGGATAAAGGATAAGTTATTAAATAATGAATGAATGCTGCTTTGTTTCTTTCTTCCGCTTACTCCAGTAAATATGGTAGCATCTACTTTTTCGAACACCTTCAAACCCTCTGTTCAATTTTGGCTTTGCTACCGACATGCCAATATGTAGTTTTTAAAACTAACCGAGATTACCCTTAATCTATGTAGAATTTTATTTATTGTTAGTGTACTAGCTGGATGCAATACTGTAGTAAAATGCTGAGAATTCTATTCTGTATCACAAGTACTGTTTTGGAACAAATCAAATTATTATTATTGGCTTGAGGTGATTTTGGTGGATGGTTATTAGCAGTGGAATCTAGGATGCTCGTTTCATCCTGCTCGGAACTCGTCAGCCTGATGCACCTCTATTGTCCACTGAGTTATGGTGTTCCCACTGACACTGGAACCAGTACCATCGTTTTAAACAAAAAGTGACAGTCAGATGTGAACAGTGAGGCAGTTTTTTTGAGGCTGAATTTTAGAGATGATGGTGGATGGAGAATGGGTTCTTTTGTCACTGGTCAATGATTTATAACTTACTGAGATTTGTTGAAGGCCGCAATCAAGGAGGGGATTCATAAAAAAGTAAATTAGAAAATTAAAATCCGGTCTAAATAACTTTAATATGTAAGAAACTTGGATGGACATTGAAGGCAAGATAAAGTTTGACAGTTTTACTCGAAGCCCTTAGTTTAAAAAATTATAAAGACTAGAGCAAATATTTCAGAATTTACTGGTGGGCAAAACATTGATTCAAGTGTATTTTATCGAATATTAAGTGAACAAATCATCAGTGATGATAAAGAATAATTAGACATGAGACATCAGTCGGACATCTATTCAGTAGATAAAGTGGGCAGGATAAAAACACTGGTAAAGTAGGAGAGACAACAGAAATCAATAATTAAAAAAATCGTGTCTCATGGTAGATTGCACCTGGTAGACTCAAGGCAACTATCACTTCCTTATATACGAAAAGCTATGCATTCGTGACCCAAACCTCAGGCTTTTGTAAATAAAAAAATTTTCTCGCTTCATTATCTAATTTTAATTACGGAGGATCTACTGTTATCAGTAATTTATCCGAAGTCTAACAAGTGTTTCGTTATAAATCTTTTTGTGAAACTTTTTTGAATGACTTGAGTATTGTTTTGATGTTCACTATCCCACATTTATTATTATTCATCCTTTGGGTTCCGAGTGGAATATAGGGCTTAAAAAACACACCTACATTCCATCTTACACTCTGCAGTCTCTTTTAGCCGGTTCGACGATTACAAACAAACTCTCGGCTCTCTTTGCACGATCTCCTTCTTGTCACTCACCTCTCACCAGTCAACGTCCACTGTCTGGTGCGTGATGTCACTCAATTCTCGGCTCAGTGTATGTCAAGTCCAGCCCCATTTCCTTATGCATATCTGTTGGGCGACTGGTTCTTGGTTAGTTCGTCTACATAACTCCTCGCTGACTGCTTGTCTTCTCTGGTTAGCCATCTGATCTTCAGTATAGAACCAATGAAGGCAGCTAATAATGAATATGTACAGGGGGCTTCTGGAAATGTTTTAGTGACGTGTGGGCTGTGTATCTGAACTATGAATAAGGTGTAAATGACGTGAGACTATTGCTGAAGATTTGGATTTTATTTCTTATGTTGAGTGTAGCAAATTTCCACACTGATATCGCTAGATGAATTTCGGTCTAACTTTTTCTATTCTATCTGGGTTTGTCATCTTAATGCGTGATGCGTGTAGTCGGAAGGATACTTCCTAGATAAAGGAAAGGGGTGAATCACTTGAGATTTCTCAGTTAATGGCAACTGGTGCTTGCTTGTGTAGGTGTTTTCTGTAAAATACATTTTCCGTTTACTTCCAATCTGTGTGGAATCTAATAGATTTCAGTGAAATAGTTTGGCGTTTTCGGCATGTAGTACTCCTCTTATGTTATTTTCTCAGTGTGATCGTAATTAAGATTTAGTTATATTTAATTGATCAACTCTTCCGTCTAAATAGTGGTGTCATAAAGAAAAATTTAGAACTTCTTTTTGCCGTCTTTTGTAACTGGTTTGTTTCACATCAGCAATCTGGTGGTCTGAGGAGCTTTAAACAACAGACATATATTACAGTGATTTAAAGACGATATATCCATAATCTTTGGTGATAAACCAAAGGTGAAAGCAATGGTGAAAAATTTCAGCTCATTCTATGCCAATCTTACTTCTCCAAGAGAATAGAAAGAAAGTGATACACTCATATTATTGGACGGAACCTTGATAGAAGTAGTTGGTGGATATATAGGAGATCCCTATACAGAAAGTTACCATCGAGCAGTATATGCTCAAAAGAGCTATTTTTATTATTTTTGGATGGAAGATAACTAGAAAGCTACTTCAGGAAGTAAAAAGGGTTTGCTGTGACAGAAGTAAAGAATATGAAGCGAATGACTTAAGAAATACCTTATCTAAGAGGAAATTTTCCGATAGCTTCCCCTATAAATATCTCAAAGGTGTACAGTACAAAATAGTATGTTTTTAAGAGAGCTTGTGTACATCAATCATTCTGATGTTTAGAATAAATGAAATCCTGGAAATGAGAAGACTTCGTAGGGTTGTAAAACAAATTCACAAAATTGAATTTTGTCAACACCTTGTAAACAGCACCACGACAATCAATGAAACCTACATTAAAATGTGTTTTAATTATCGGTATATCTCCTTCGAAATATTAACGGCCAGATGGATACCAGCAAAAGTAGATTAGCCTTATGATACACCATGTAACTGGAAAGCAGTAATTAATTGTAAGAGACAGAAGACGGTTTTATATGAATTTCATGATACTATTGGTCATATCGTTGCTAGAGAGTTTAAAAGAGCAAAGAGATATTTCGAAACCAAAGAATATTTTTGTACACTGATATCTGAGAAAAGTTCTGAAAAGTTCTCAACTGCCTTGAAGTTACACTCTATGGGTAACTTGAGCTGTGGTCTACTGTTAGTTACATTTCATTTCAATTTCATGATCTGAAAATACTCCTAAGTTGAATATTTCGAATTGTAAGATCTTTTCTTGTAAAACAAGACATAGTTCTAAATCAGAGATTAAGACCTATATTCCAAGAGACTAATCATACACAATGTAAAGCATATAATTTAGTTCACCAGACACCAAGAAGATTGAGTCATTGATAAAAGAAACATTCGAAATTGAATCACTGGATTTATCTCCGTTATTGATTAATGCTTCAATCTCCAAGTTTTCGTTTATAAGAATTTGATTAGTTTCAAGTTTGACCACGAACTCACATCCTCACTAACATAAAAGTAGTATTGGTAAGCTGTTTCGTCTTAGTTTGGAAATCTCCGTCAGAACGCACCCTTGATACTACTTCAATTGAATCTAGTATCTTCAAGTTACGAGGTGATCTCATTGACTGAATTTAAATATCATGGACTATTGAATTCCGTTCCTGTAGCTCAGTGGTCGATGAGCTGGCGTGGTAACCTGTAGATTCTAAGTCTAGTCCCTTGTGGGGTCATGGGTGCGAACTACAATAGGGCCCCAAGCTGGGACGAAGCAGCTGTCCAGTACTCCCTGATTTTTAGTGGTTGTAAAACTGATATCAATCCATGATCATAGTTGACTACTGAGACGCTCAACACATTTTACTGTCATTTTGGAGCATACATTGAACGAATCCAACCTTTTTATCAAAAAAAGTTCACTTATAGTTCAAAACTGAATTTTATCAAAAGACAAATGTAACACTCACTTGATCTGATATTTATTGATATATTTATGTCGGATTTAAAGTTGTTTTTTTATATTCCTTCAGGTTTACGAAAACTTATGTTACAACGTCATTTTAACACTAAATTATCAATATAAGAATTCAACTTGTTCAACCCATCCATTAGAGAGTTGGAAATTGACAAATGTCAGTAAATCATCTACTGAAAATATTTGCGGATTGGGCAATATATAGATTACAATAACGTTTATTCAGTAAACTGTAAACGGTAGAGGCCTCCAAAGCCTCAGGATGGTCGGGGGTGGGTGCCTTGCGCTGCGGGTTGGCCACCCCTCCGCACACCTCTTGAAATGCTCCCATATGACCGGGCGTCTTACATAGCCTCTCCTGAGGAAGTCCTACTCACTGCCTTCACGTGGCGGAGGTGTTTCTCACCAAAGTGAGAGGGCGAAAGCGGATGCCTGGCGCTCTCCACCGGGTTGACTGTCCATTGGATGACAGTCTAGGGGAGATGGCTAAACCCTGATTCCAAACCTGCAACGATTGGCGTATGAAGCTCACTGGAGCTCACCGGCAGACGTATGGACAAAGGGCTTGTTGGATGTCCTGGATGTCTGGCCCCATTCAAAAAGGCGTATGAACCGAACTCCGGTCATCGGCTGCCAATGGATAGTGTACTCCTTACTCCACTCCTACTGCCTTGTAGGTCACAGTTGGTTGTGTAAAGGCTAGAGCTGCACTCTCAAACAAAAGGCCGAGCGATTCTGGGGACATCACTCGTACCAAATTCCCATGAAACTTCATGAACTCTCTTACAAATTGCCGCGCCTGGGCAGCAATGATTCGAGACGTTCATGAAGCCGGCTCATCCTCCCGTAGGAGATAGCCGAAGTAAAGTAAAAAGTAAAGTAAACGGTAGAGGCTTTTTTTCAAGATACAACAGCGAAATCTGGTTCCAACTATATATCAGGTAATCGAGAATATACTAAGCGTTTGAAGGAGTCTGTGTTTCAGGAATGAAAACTAAACTTTATGTGTCGCCATAAGGAGCTGTTTAGCTGCGAAAATCTTTCCTGGTTTATAATTCTGTTAAGATCAAATTCCAAACAAAAGTTATCAAATGTTAATCATATGTCACACCTAACCACAATCATCAGTTCACATTAATTTTTTAAGGTGAGTGTGAAGGAATGTCTGGTCTATGAGCGTCTGTCTTTCTTTATGAAGGATTTCTGTGGAGCATGAGATCATTTGTGTGCAACTCAACTCACGAACACAGCAAATTTATGAAAACCTTTAATTTCATCCACCTCTCTGAATCTATAGCCACTCAAGCTTTTATACCTAATCTGTGCGTTCAGAAAGAGACAGTGATCATTTTGAGATTCTCGTGTCAAGTGCATTTCCCAAATAATTATTTAACCATTGAATATTCATTACAACTGATGCATTTGAATGCATGTTCCTTGTTATTGCAAAGCTGTATATAAAAAGTTCACATTCTTCATTAATGCAGCAAAAGAATAAAAATACAAATTGACTTATTGCCGGACAGTAATTAATGTCATGTTACCAAGATATTATTTGTGAAAAAATTATTTCTGATCAAGTTTTCACCACCAATCCAGGAGAATCGCCTTCATTGTATACTGTGAACTGCGGTTGAATGACTGGAGGCATTCAGCAGGAAGCCATACGCCAAGGACACGTCTGGAATACTGTTGGAAATCATGTCATCTCAGGAATGCAAACTTACTTCATCTAGAGCTACAGGGTCATTAAAATAAGGTAACTGAATTAAAAATGACTTCGTGTAGGTGTGGGTTGGGTATACTGACTGGTTATATTTTATAGCCCTGTATGCTGACTCTCTCAAGTCTGTGTGGAGACCAACATCACTCATCATGAAAAAAAGATGCGGATTTTCAGCTCCAGTGTGAAGTCAATGCTACTATACGGACCAAAGACTTGGCGCCGCGTCACGTAAGCCACTTCAAACACATTACACACCTTGTCAACAGCTGTCTTCGCTCAATACTACTCAAAATCTGATGGCCAAGAAGAAAATATCAGCAGTAGTGAGGGATCTTTGATAGCAAACCAACTCAGAAGGAACCAACTGTGCAGCAAATATGCAGGAAGAAATGAAGGTGGATTAGCCATACTGTGAGAAAACAAATCATCAAGTGACATCACACAGCAGGCCATCGCTCGATTGGAATCCGAGTGGGAAGCGGCGAGTTGGTCGTCAGTGCGAGGGTGACATGGAGAAGATCGTGCGAAGAGGAGATGAAAGTATATAGGCAGACATGGAGCTAAGTGGAAATGTTGGCGGAGAACCGAACGCGGTGGAGACGTGTGACTGAAGCAGTTCCTCTAGGAATTAAAGGAAACAATAATAATATGCTGACTAAATTCTTTTGAAATGCTGCCTACTCTACGATAGATTATGATGAAAGTTTTAAATGATTTCTGTTCAGCCTAAATTGATTAGCAGTTCGTCTATGATCAGACAAAAAATACATGTTATTATGCCAGAGTTGATGAAGAATTTAGAATTAAACAATTCCATATAGAATGTATATCCATATGATTTTATTAAGATTAGAGTTATAAAAAGGATGGATGATGATTGTTAGGCTTAAAGTGATTTTCTTCCATTGATTCTTTGTTACTACCTTCATTCTGTAGTATCCATTGTCCCAGATATTGTATCCACAGTTTGTCATATTCAGCTCTCCCGATGTTTTGGACGGATTCGCATATTCATTATTTCATATCTTAACCCATTTTATCCAATAATTACTCGAAAATTAAATATTATATATTACTAACCATATGACCAGAAATACTGGCAACAAAGAACATGAGAAACGAACCTATCAAGAACCTGTTGACCAGTAAATATGCCAAAAAATGGAGATGGGTCAGACATGATGAGGAGATCGTCGAATGACATCACACGCTAAGCCACTGCTTGAATGGAACTCGGATGGTAAACAGCCAGTTTGATGTGTGTCTGAGGCTGACATGGAGGAGATCGTGTGAGGTGAAGATTACACCCCATGGTTAGTCATGGAGCCAAATGAAAAAGGCCGCAGAAAACAGGACAAAATGAAGATGCGCTGTTACAATCAGAACCCAAGGGAATAATGGTTATACAATAATAAAATTCCTTCTGCAAAAATAATTTTTTATTTTTAATTCATACCTATGTTCTTCGGAATGAAATATTACCTATAAAGACAAAATTACAAAATTACTGAAGACTCAGACTTCTTGAAAATTCAGCGATCCTCCTGAGGGTAGAAAATGATTCTTTCAAAATTTGTGAGAAAATAAATTCATGAATTATGAACACACACATTTTCATTGCCTCGTTCCTCTCTATTACAAAAGAAATTCAATAAAGACCTTCAGCCACAGGGTTAGAGCTATATGCCCAGAAGAGCTAACTAAAGATGAACTGAGGATTGTATATGATACCTTGATTGAAAATAGCTATCCAGACATACTCATGAGGAAACATATGACTAATAAAGTTGAAAAGGATTACTCACTATCCGCCAACAAGAGATCTTTATATATACGACTGCAGTTCAAGAGTGACGCAACTGGTGAAATAATAACGAAGAAGTCGAGAATATCAGTTCAAAGAACTTTAAATGCTGGCAAACTACAAGTCATATTTTTTCTACACGACCAATGGTGATTCCTCAACTGTAAGATGAACTACCTAGACTAGCTACCCATTATTTTATCCACCAATTCAACTGCGCTTGTGAAGCGAGTTATATTGGCTATTGCTCTAGGAACTTGATTTTTCAGGCTCGGGAACATCTCCCAGTGTGGCTAAGTAAAGGTGTAGTGAAAACCGTCAACAGTTCGATATTAGACCACCTGGTCCAAACCGGCCACAAAGCCAGTATGAATGAATCCTTCTCTATCATCTAGTGGGTATCAAATAAATTGTCAAAAACATCTAGGTACAGCATACTCCAAAACAGCTGAGGCTGTCGCAATTTGTCTTAAACAACCGATGTTCTATGTACAGAAGAAGCAATTCCAGCCACTTCTGTTTCCATGGCCTTCAGTGGAGACCATAAATTCATGTATTTGTATTATTATCTTTCCTAATTTTTCTGGCAATCGGTTAATTGTTATTTTGATGCTACTGTAATCTACTGATATTATTGATTCGATGTTATGTACACAACATTAATGTTGTTAGTAACGCTAATTCATTCACTATTATGTACATATAATTGTAGAACCTGATGAAGAGCAGGTTATCGAAAAGAATATTCCTTGTTCAGTAATTATTCTTTTCAAAATTATGAATACCTTATTAAACCGATCTGTACAAATTGAATCAATCACTTCAAGTCTTCTGTATTATCGGGAACAAAACCTTTTACTGTTGTCACTATCTATCTATAGTCTTCAGAGCTCTAAAATTCGTTTTATTCAGCGATATATGCAAAAGCAACTCAAGATATGCTGGTGATATATGTTTTCCCTGAACTCCACTACGAATTACCAAAATATAAATAATAATTCAACAAAACTGTGTAATTTTTTGTAATACATTATTTTTTTACCTCAGGAGAGTATTTACCACTTTTCAGCATTACGTGATTTCCAGTCACCTGTAGGATAACATCAAGTTATCGTTTTTCGTTTAATAACTAAAACTTAGCTAGAATATCGCAACTCTTAATGCAATATTAGGTCAAATAATTAGGACTGAGAATATATATAACTCACAAATCATATAATCACAGAAAGGATAATGAAAATGATACAATCTCCACTTAAATAGAAGCTTAAAACTTTGAAATAATTAAATTTACTGAATTCAGGAGTGATTTTTTTTCTTTTCAAATTAGTTTAATACAGTTGCCATTTAATATTTATAGTTTGTTTTGTGAATTAAAACAAAAATTTTCAAAAGGTAGTTTCGAAAGAGACCTCCTAAGTAAAACAAATAATTGAATGAAGAGAAGATAAAATTCGTATGAATTTAACTTGACTGTCATTATCATTTGTTGGAATTTTAATGCATCAACAGCAAAGAGTTCATTATCAAACGGAAAAAAAAACTTAGAAAGTAAAATAAATTAGAAGTTCTCACGTACTGTATTCAATGTTTCAATGGTTCAATAGACGTAGATGTGGGCAGAATAAAACAAACTGTCAACCATGCAAACTTTACAGCCAATAAATATGAGAAAAATAAAGAGTAGAGAGAAAGGAGAAAGAAATACATTCCAGGCTGATATAAGCAGCATTGTATTTTGTCAATCGAAAAATAAAAATAAACAACGTCAAACAGTCTACAATTATCTGAAGTATTTTTCGCCTCCTTAAATTGTAGACTTTTGTTTTTCGTCTAATAGCCTGGGCTCATTGATATGTGTTCTGCGTACAGGAGTATGTCGAAAAAGATATAGCCAATATATTTGCTATTTTATTTAACATGGAATGTTGAAAAGTATCCTTGTATATTTATCAACAAACAGTAATAATACTAATGATACACGATTGTGCTTAGGTATACTAAAAATCACCGAACAGGCTGGGATAAATTATCACCATAATTTGGTAAATCTGACGTTAAACAAATTATATCATGTTTATTGTCATCATGAGAAGAAAAATTATTGGCTAATCGTGTATTATTTTGATGATTTGATGAAGTAGACAAGAAAATATCATAATCTGAAGTGACTGGTTTAGGATAAATACTATCTGCTTTCTCCTCTTCATAATTATATGCACCTAAACCAGTATAGAATTTAGGATCTGTGATATTTTGACAAGTTGATTCATTGGTAAGATTCATATTCAGTGGTGGTGGTGGTGGTGTTGTTGTGGTTGTTGTTGACGTTGTATACTGAACCACTGGAATAGAATCGTTTGATTTAGAATTTTCCACATACACTTGGCTATTAGTATTACGACGAAATTTAGCACGTGCATTCTGAAACCATACCTAGAAAAATATTGAATTTAATAATGACTTTGAAGCGTTATTTTTTTTTGGAAAAGACTATTGAGTTATGCAAGTGAAGCGAACAGGAGTAACTTCGTTACATCAAAATAATAACTTTATATTTTTCATACTATTCTTTTGTATTCCGTGTGAAATATAGGACTTCAAGTTTTGAGCTATGAAATCTCCGTAGCAGCAGTATTTTCCCGGGTCAGGTCTCTAACCCCACATCCAGCCTTCCCTCTTTATCAGGCTAACCATCAGCTAAACGAGGTTTAGGAGTGCATCGACTAGAGCTTGAACCCTGGGACACTTGTGTGATAGGCAAAAATGCTACCTTTGAACCATGGAATCATAACAATTCTATACATGAATCCGAATAAAAATCATACCTTAAAGAGCTAGCCATTAAGCCAGCTCTCAGTGGCTTAATGGTCTGCGAGCTCGCCTTGTAACAAGAAGGTTCTGGGGTCGAACCCCGGCGAGTGCGTGCTACTATTAAATCATCAATAGCCTATGTGTTTGTGCGTCAGTGGCACAGCGGTAGTGTTCGCCAACCACACATGTGACCCGGGGTTTGATTCTTGGCCATGGACGGACTGCTCTACCTCGCTAAGTCAATAATAAGACTGGTGAAGAAGGAAGGTTGGGTATGAGGTAAGCAACCCCACTCAGCTAAAATAAATACCACTGCTACCGAAACTTCAAGCCTCTAGGTTGAAGCCCTATGTTCCACTGGGAACGTAAAGAAATAAAAAACTATCAAAACAGCAATAAGATCTACTGTTCAGCTAAACCAGTCATGAGTTAATTTAAAAGCGTTTATGAAGAAAAAATGTCTTTGTGAATTATTAAAAAACTAGGGAATGCTTGTCTAAGAATACGATTAGATATACAGATACATGCGTTGCAATGAAAACGTAATCAAAATAAATTTGTATTCATAACTCATAAGCTCTACAGACAGTTACAGACAGTGGCTAGCAGTGGAATGAACTACATGCCTTCCCTCTTATCTCCGACTTGTCAGATGTATTCACACGAGTCATTTCCTGTAGTCTTACTGAGACTAAAACTTAATGTCTATCAGCCATTCAGTAGAGCTTCAGTAATTAGGCTGATGAGTCTTCATGTTAGAAATAAACACTTCCTGATAACACATATTTTCGTCAGAAAGGAACTTCGATTTTGTCTGCAGCGCTGCATAATGTTCCAGTTGTAATCAGAACCTTTAGGACTTGAGTAATTTTTAAAAAGACGTACCCTTTTAAATTCAGTTCAAAACTGCCCAGACATTACACACAAGCTATGATATATAAGTTGATAAGAATTTTGATTAATTTCCAAAGATAACTAAATAAATGTTTACTGTAGACGGTAGGACTGTCAGACACATTGGTAATTTTATCATCATCTTAACAATACTAAACCTTAGGTGTGACTAGTTGTGATAAATTTTTTTTATTACTTCACGTTCCCAGTGGAGCATAGGGCTTCATGCTAGAAGCTTGAAGTTTCTGTAGCAGTGGTGATTATTTTTACAGTATGTGGTTGCTAGCCTCATACCCAACCTTTTTCTCTTTACCATAGTTTATTTCTGGCTTAGCAAGGTAAAGGAGTGCGTCGGCCAGGGATCGAACCCCAAACCATGTGCATGGTCGACGAGCGTCCTAACCGCTATGCCACTGACGCACGTTGTGATCAATGGTGGAAATAAAACCTGTGGTATAGCGAAATTTTAACAAACCACTTATGGATTACTAGCGCAATGTTAAAAGCTAATAGATGCAGTTGTTAATCAAGTGTTAATAATCGCAGTATAATGAAGATTCGGGTAGCAATAGCGTTAGATAGATTCTAGCGCTGAGCTAATAATCCGAATACTACTTGATGAGAACTTGCTACAACCTAATTCTTATTTCTCCTCCAGTCATTATCATTAACGCGTTTGAAATGAAAGACTTATAGTGCATCGAAACTCCTTCTATTTTGTTAATCCATGGATGTGTCAGACAGTCTCATCAAAAATTATAGCGAATGAGCACATCAGTAAAGGTACAGTTTCAGTGACCATGTAACCAAACTTGAAGTATGTGAGCTGACTTTAAGTGTAATAACCATTGATCATTAAATAAGAATTTTATTGCAGTTTGGAGTGCTTTAACAGTGCATAAACCTGACCATTTGAGAGATCAAGTCTAGGACTATCAGGTAATCAGTCCACTAAGTTTGAACACAGTAGTCAACTTTCTCCACATTAATGGTGGTATTAAATGGAACTCCATTAGCAAAGTGTTACTAATGCAACGGATTACAACTGAAGACGATATGACAGTCTAGTCTCAAGCAGAATTCGAACCTTCATCCAACAGACCACTAGCTCAGCAACTAACCAGACAAGCAATATGATCAAGCTGCTAATCAGGTCATCATATGACTACATTTATCATGAGTAATGCTTAAATAGTCCCGATATCATTTCAGACTGATTCAAACTGACAAGAGAAGGCTTAGCTAAGCAAGCAGTTTGGTGATAAACGGACAGCCAGGTCTCTTCCATTCACATAACCGATGGGCATTGGTAGTTCACATTTCGGATTAATTACGATCTGAATAACAGCTTACTTCAGTACTCCAGCTGATCTACCGCTAGACTAGTATTCCAGAGGCCTCTTGTTCGAGTTCTGCTGCAAAATATAACCTTTATATCAGTTACAAAATTTACGGGATTATCTAGGTGTTAAGACAAAAGTTTTTCTCATATTTTGAGGAATGTGTAAATTTATTTTGTTTAAGGCATTTTTAGCAGTAATCTTATTCGCTGATTTATTAGAGACCTTTTCAAGGACGAAACATTCAGGGACATACAAAATATTTCAGACAGAGCAGTAACCTGTTATAGTACTATTCAAATACTAAGATAAATTCAAAGATTAGTTGAACAATTATAGCTAGCTGCCAAGTGATGATATAATTCTGTGAATGAAGCTCATTTTTTAGATATTAAACCAGACGACGTAACAATGAGATCTGTATCATACATTTGGTTCCCTTGATAAATTTCGATAGAGAAAGAAAGACTACATTTGCAGTGTAAAATTATATCATTCTATTTCACAGGTTCTCATCATCTTCAAACTACCTGAATGAGTCCTGTTTCCTGGTGATAGATTTTATAACCAGGGCAACACAAAGCCATACCACATTCTGGCTAACAATCATCATTAAAGCCAGTCAAGGCAGACTTGAATGAAAATCCCATCGATCTGGATACCTTGTGACCAACACTACATAAATATATTGAATGTAATTCTGGCATAGTAGAGTGATTAATTATAAACTGTGTCTTAGAATGTTTGTTCAAAAGAAAATCAATTTTTTACCTGTAAAACACGTTTAGATAGTCCAGTTTTTTGTGATAACTGTTTTAAATCTTTAGAATCTGGATTATGACTAAATTCAAAATAGGATTTCATTATTCTCAATTGTTGATGCTTAAATGATGTACGTATCCGTTTCATTTTTCCCGTAGTCTTTTCTAATCTTCCATGCAATTTATCTGTAGACAATAAACGTTCATTGTCCAGCCTTTTAGTTGACTTTTGTGCTTTTCCTGATTTAAACTGTTCTAATTTTCCATCTGAATAGTATAAGAAGAAAAAAAGCAAGTTGAACAAAAAAATTCTTTTTCGGGAAAATGATATACTCAGAGTAATCATTGTAAATAAAAGTGAATTTATCACTGTCAAATAGGCAGTATTGAAAAGAAGGGTAAGGGAATTACATTTCCTAAAATTTAGTTAAACTAAAGGTCTTTATATAGTCTTTTTGTTTCATAACTTCAAAGGATACTTATCATTTAGATTGATGGTCAAGAAATTTAGGCTTTCTGGTGTTAAAGATAAACAATAATAGCTTAGTTAATTCAACTTTAGATTTTCATATCGATTGATTGGACCGAAGTGGGCACTGGGTTCGAGTCTCTGCGGAAACATCATATTTCACTGCGAAATGTAGGTACATCCAGATGACGAGTCCTAAATATGACGAAATGCGCATCCTGGATTCCACTGCTAGTCAGAATCCACCAATTAACTTCTAATAATAGCCTACAGTAGAACTAAACAGAATGTTAAGACTACATATCTGCATAAAGTATTATTTGTCTAATATTTTGTACATCGTCTCCTCTGAATTAGCTTAGCACGTAAATTGGTAGGCTCTTATTCAATATACACACCTAAAGTACCAACATATAACACCGTTAGTAGGTTAATTTCTCAGATATCCGGACTGAGTATCCGTGTTTTCAAAACCTAAAACTACTGGTAAACTCCAGTTGACCTATGATACAATCTGTCTTTCGAATCATTTCCATTTGGTGAACTTAAAATATTTTTATGTTTAAAAGATTTCCAATTAATCATATCAAACAGTAATATGTAGTATATAGATCTTATGGTTACAAACATGAATCTGTCTATAGTGTCAAGTAGGTTGCTTTTCGTACCGTGGAGAGCATTTCTGTTTCCAAAAGAAAGTGTTGGTGAACATTGCCTCCGGCTATTTTAATTGCTAACACTCGAATTGATCCTCTGTGTTAGTTATTAACGACACAGTTACCGTCTAATTTCAATATTCGAAGACTCATTAATATAAGAGAATGTAATCTGATTCATATAAATGAAAACTGATTACTTTATTATATTTCTATTCTATCACCAGGAATAGTAGATTATCTTAGTTGAACTCCTTTTAATTTTTAGGGAATAAGTCCTTTAAAAAGAGTGGCAATTCACTGAAGAAATCTAGGCTACATAACTCATTATCTATTAATGCTGTTTTCCGTACCATATCTTTGGAAGCTTGTATGTTCAGTTATTCATTGTTAATGCAAAGAGGTCAGTAAGTTGATTAAAAATTTACGATTGAATGAAAGATCAGAATTTTTATAAATTACAAACATGATCTGTAATCGGTAATGTATTACGTTGTGAGATACAAAGTAAAATTTGACCATATTTCATTTACCATTGACTCGTTGACGAGGGAATTGAGAAAACGAAAATACATTGAACCAACAGGAAGACTCTAGAATATCTGGATTTCACAGATAACTTATGTCTAGTGTCGCAAAAACTCGAAGATTCATAGGCGAAAGCCAAGGAGTTGGCAGGAGAAGCAGCACAGACAGAACTTCAAATGAACTCAAAGAAGACGGAAAAGATGAAGATAAACAACAAAAAACAACAAACGCCAATCATTATCGACGAGAGGAATTTCAAAGAAGTCCCATCTTTCATCTATCTAGGCGGTAAAGGTGATTACAAGGATAAGTATATGAGAGCCAGAATCGGTAAGGCAAGATAGGTCTTCATCAATCTGAAATCAGTTAGCAAATCGGCTGCGGAACAAGATTTGGGTTTTCAGCATCAACGTAAAGTCAATACCTTTATATGGGTCATGAAAAGTGTTTACAACAGGTCGCAGACCTTTATCAGTAGCTGCCTTCGCTGGCTCTGTACTGAAGATCAAATAACCAGAAAGAATTAGTAGTAAGAAACTCTGCGAACGAATCAATCAAGAACCTGTTGGCTAACAAATATGTCAAATAAAAAGGAAATGGATCAGAAACACACTGAGGAGGCTGTGGAATGACATCGCGCTCCTGGCCATCACTCATGTAGAACCTATATGATAAACGACGAGTCTGGCGTGTTTCCGAGAGTGACACAGAAGATGTTATTTCGAGGAAGAGATGAGAGACTATGGGTAATCGTGGGGTCAGCTAAAGAGGCCCACAAACAGCAGAACAAGGTGCAGATGTGCTGTTGAATTCCTAAGTTCCTCTCAAAATCCAAGGAAATAATAAAATAAAAATAATTGACGATTGTTGATTCAATACCGTCTATATACCGTCTTTTTAAAGTAACCGAATGATTAAAATTAAATTAAATAGTTAAAAAGCGTATTAAAATTACCTTGGATTTCTGTAAGAATGTCATACTCATTCATTGATAACTTACTTTTCAATAAATTTGAGTTTTTAACGGAAATATCAATGAGTACTTGAGATTTTATATTGTCATTAAAAGACTGTTGTTTATCAACTGATATAAATTTTCCATTATATTTATTATCATGATTCTCAAAGAAATGAGTTAATATTGGCATTTCTATTTTGTTTAAAATATGACCTTGTTCAACTTGTTTAGATACTCTACTATTAAAAGAAGACCCATTATCAATCGAAGTAGGAGTGTTGTTTTTTGACGTCAGTATCAGTTTAGAATAACTTCCAGAAATACCTAACGGTGGTGATGAAGATGATACAAGGCATGTGGATGACAGTGATGGAGATGAAGATGACGATGAGCAGAAAGAGTGAACTGGTGAAGTTAAAGTTGTGCAATTCGACGTCCATGTAGAAGATATATTCAGTAAACAATTTTTATTATTATTACTACTACTACTCCCGGTGATAGTCATGTTGTCAGAAGTAACATTTGACTTAACACCAAATGAATTATTTACAGTATCTATTCTTGGCAGAAAATTTAACATTGTCTCCACATTAAAATTATTTTTATTATTACTATTATTATCATCATCATCATCTTTGATAGTTTTTCCAATTACTTCAGTAAAGGCTGAAGGTGTTTGTGAATTTGATATTAAATTATCCGTTATATAGTTTATATTGGTATTAGTGAAATAAAATTGAGAATTTTTGGTTTCATTCAACTCTTTTTCATCGCATGGCAGAAATTTATCAGCAATCAGTGGGAATTCAGCAGGACTCTCATTGACTTCTGTTTTATGCAGTGAAAAAATAATCAAGAAGAAAAACAACAGACGTTATCGTTAGTATTTCTGGATTAAACATGTATATAATCAATTTAAAACAATATCAATTATTACATGTTATCTAATTCAAATACCTACGTCTAACATATACAGTACACACACAACCTACTGTCACTTACATTAGAGTTCTAAATCTGGTAAATTACATTGCAGTTTTAACTTTCCTTATTATTATTATATCCTTTAATTCCTAGAGGAACATAAGGCTTCAGCTGCGCGTCTCCATTGCGTTCGGTCTTCTGCCAACGTTTTCACCCCGCTCCCAGTCTGCACACACGCTTTCATCTCCTCTTCACATCACCTCCTCCAAGTCACCCTCGCACTGACGACCAACTCGCCACTTCCCTTTTGGGTTCCACTCGAGCGATGGCTTGTCTAGTGATGTCACTTGATGATTTGTTTCCTCAGTGTATGGCCAGCCAATCCATCTCCATTTCTTCCTGCCTATTTGTTTCACAATCGGTTCCCGCTGAGTTGGTTCGCTGATTCCCAGAGATCCCTGTCGCTGTTCTTTTCTGGACGGTCATCTGATCTTGAGTGGTATTGAGCGAAGACAACTGTTAATGAAGGTCTGAGGATCGTTTGAGATGCTCTTTATGACGCGCTGGCCAAGTCTCTGATCCGTATAGTGAGTAGTACTGACTGACTTCACATTGGAGTTGAAAATCCAGATCTTATTTTTGATGCTGAGTGCCGAGTGTTGACCTACACACAGACTTGAGAGTAATGAAAGCTTGTCTTGCTTTTCCTATTCTTGCTTTGATATCCTCGTCAGTTCCGTCGGCCTGTAGTTGAAACGATGCTTCCCAGGTAGGTGGGTAGGTAGAGGAGGTTGTTTCTTCCAGTTCCTCCTATTTATGCTGGCTGATTGTTGTCTGTTGTTGTTGTTGCTGTTGGTGTTGGCCAGAAATCTTCATCATCTCTGTTTCCTCTATGTTCACCTATAGTCCTATCTTTGATGCTTCTTCTGCCAGCTTGTTGCTTTTCCCTTGCACATCTCCCAGTTTGTGGGAAATCAGACATATATCATCGGCCAAGTCCAGATCCTCCAAGTCTCTTTTTTGTGTGAGTCCATTTTATGCCTGTTTACTCATTGCCTGTTGTCTGTCTCATTATCCAGTTTACTGCAGTCAGGAAAATCATTGGCGATAGTAGGCAGCCTTGCCTCACCTCGAAGGCTTCCGTAAGTTTCCCGTTGTGGATTACCTGGCATGCAGCATTGTCGTATAACTGTTGGATGAGATGTATAATTGTCGACGGCACCCCGTAGTAGCGAAGTAATTGCCAAATCGCCTCTCGATCGACGCTGTCTACTGAAGGCCTTTCCAAAGTCAGTCAGTTGAGATAGAGAGGTGACTTCCATTCCAAGCTTTGTTCAATGATGATCCGTAGAGTGGCGATTTGATCAATACATGATTTGTTTCTCCTGAATCCAGGCTGTTCTGGTCGAAGTTTTTCATCTAGGGCTTGTTTGATTCTCTCCAGGGTGATGCCGCTTGGTATTTTGCTTGGGGTGGACAGGAGCATATTTCCGCACCAATTTTTGCATTGACTTAAGTCGCCCTTCTTTGGTAGTTTGAATAAGTATCCTTTCTTCCAATCCTCGGGTACTTTGCCCTCTTTCCACACCTTCTCCAGCAATGGCGTCATAAAATCCGCTGTTGTCTCTGAGTCTATCTTCAAAGCTTCTGCTGGGATTCCACCTGGTCCTGGTGCTTTTCCAGCTTTTAGCATCTTGATTGCATTCAGGACTTCTGATTTCGTCGGGGGTCGATGTTCACTGGTAGTTCTGCTTCCGTTGTTGGTATTGTTGGGCGCGTTGTAGGTGGCGGTCGATTTAGAAGTCTTTTGAAGTGTTCAGCCAAGTTTTTTCTTTGCTTCACTTCTTTGGTGATTGACTTTTCATTGTCATCCTTTACTGGCTTAATCTGTGTCAAAATTTCCCAATAAAATCCACAAAAACACATAAATATCATTGATTTTGCATTACTCAGTGTCTTTAACAGAGGTGGAATTAATATGCCTGAGATTAGTGCTCAACGTTTTATTTGTTTTTCAAAACTTCAATTTAAACATATGAATCCTTCTCATTTGCTTATAGTTCATTCAAGTACTTTCAACTATTAGTTTTAAGGATCTACGATAAATTCAGTCAAACCATTAACAGTAATTCCAGCATGAAGTTGAACAGGTTACGACTATTCCAACGCATGTATATTGTTCTGACTGCACATTACTTAGTAAATGAGTCTAGTCCTTCTTTTGGTTCAGTCTGAATTCTATCATTTAAGTTTTACAGTATGGCCACCACGATAGATTGCTTGATGTCACGATGCAGTCTGAATTGTTGTTATAAGAGGGTTGCAGCCAGTTGGCGAAAATCCTTGAACCTATGTCTCACACTCGTTAGCACTCGTCAGGAAGGGTATCAGTCCCTTGAAGTCTGCAGATTCATCCTGGTGACTGGCGAATGCTAACAAGCACGAAACCATAGTCTGAGGCTTTGTGCCGATCGCCACCAACTATCTAATAACAAATATACTGTTTAAACCTACCGAATTATTTTCACCATAGTAATCTGGATATTGGATTTTTAAAAAGTTGTTTAAAACTATTACCAGTTTATTACGTTAGAGTAATCTAGAAATCGGCTCATGCTCATTGTTACTTCACGCAAAAAATTCAATTTATCAGTGGAATTTCCACAAACCGAGACTGTTTTACAAATATAATAAAATACTCAGATTTCCTCATAAAGCTATTTTGTAAATGGGATAGAAATGAAGCATCATTTGAGTTACAAGCCTTTCCTACTCAACTCTGCAGCCATCACAAGAAATATTCACGCCACTACTGATCAAGCGATCGACAAATTTATTTAAATATTCACTAACTAGAATTATGCCGATTCCGGCCATATATTCTTGTAAGCTGAGCCGTTCCAGGTGAATATCCGCTGGTTTGAGTTTTATGAAGAAAAACAACTTTTAATTATGTGATAGTGAAAATAAAGCCAAGCGCTATGGGCTCTTAGTGAGTTTCTATGGCAAGTTTTACTATTATAAAGCCAGTCAACACACATTTTTGTGCTTATGTGTTCCCTACCACACTTTGATGCTGTGATTACTTATTCATTTGGTAAGCCATTATACTAATTTTATTCATAAAATACCGTCAGTATCAAGTTACTATTCCATCTAACAAAATTCCTAAAATTTCATCGATACTTTGTGACTACTTATGAGCAGTATCAGTAGGTAGTTGGAAGTAAATCAAAAAACCAGGAGAGGGAGAGAAGCCTTACGAATAGATGAGATGACGATTACAATTAAAGCATTTTTCAAGATAGTCTAACATACAAAACTTTAAATTAAGAGTTTTAAGTTTTAAATAGATACTGGCTAACCTGATGGAATTTGACCAAGTTTGGTTTTCATTAAGTGTTTGTCATAAGTATCACACAGCTGCACAATAGGATAATTTCCCGTGGCGCTTCAGTTATACATGTTGAATTAAAATCTATAGCATCATCACCAAACGACATAGGAACACATTTCTGATGCTCATATTCGTCGGGAAGTTTCATCATTCCACTTATTAAATTAGGTTTCATCTCTGTTGTTGTTCTTTCGAGATTGACATTACCATTCCCTGTATTCATTTCATCTAATCCTTTTGAATTAAACATTTCTGGTAACTTTATGTTTGTGCTTGATGTAGTCTGTGCTTGAGAGTTAGATGAATAAGAATGTGCATAATTTGCTGCAGTGAACAGATCAGATAGAGAAGATGCTAAGATTTTGGTCATAATATATGACTGTTTATTTGCAGTCACATTGTCGTGTAGTGAACACTGAATAGTTTTACCATCCATTATATAAGTATCACCACATTTTAACAGGCGTCCACATATGTAGCAGTTAAAGCATGATTCATGATATAATGTATCTGCATCAACTTGGAAAATTAAATCATTTTTCTGCAGTTTTTCACCACATCGAAAGCATGAAGACAGCCTAAAATTCATAAGTGAAATGAACAGACATGATTCCAACTTCCATGATAATCCTGTAACCAATCAATCAAATCCCTAGAAAAACCAATACTTGAAAATTAATCGATACTCACTAGCGACTGGTTCTATTCAGGCAGTTAGCCGGGGTTTCAGTGAGAAGCCATGACCAGCAGGGTACGGCAGTTTGAAAGTGAAGACATTGGGAAGTGGTGGTGCTGCGTCATGAATTGGCAGAAGTTAGAATTGATGGGCTGGTCATTGGATCGGGTCCCAGTGGCGTAATGGTTTAAGAGCTCGCTAGCCCTATAGCCAGGCGGTCCTTGGTTCAAAACCTTGTAGGTGCGTACTAACGAGGAGTCCGAGACTAGAATGAAACATCAGTCCAGCACTCCTAGTTGGTTTTCTGGTGGTTCTCTAAGTGTTGTCAGCTCGTGACGAAATCCTGTGACAAATCAATCAATTCCTTACAAAGCAATACTTGAATTCCATGATAATCGCCTTATAAGTGAACGAAAACACAAAGCCACCTCACCTTATTAATTAATTTGTAGTTTTCTCTAGTACAATCTATCTTGTATATTGTCCTTACTATGAAATCAGCCAGTATTCCCCCACGATGAGGGTAACATATGGGAGGAATTAAACACAACTGAATAAAAAAGATTTTCACCTAATCGATAAACCATATTTTCTCGCCAACTGAAATTCATCGAAACCATCAGAGTTGAATGTATCAATAAATATAAATAATAAGTTAATATGTTGTCGATTTCCATTCACCTGAAAAGTAAGATTAAAAATTTGGGTAGAAACCAGATCTCATCTATCCGAGAGAGAAAAACATGAGGATATCATCGATTTCAGATCTATTTTCAGTTATTAGTATACTCCCTATACTCTAGTACTCTGTTTTCACTTTTCTCAACTTCATTTTTGTGTGACCGATAAATGAAAAATTCTTATTCAAAGGGATAATACAGGGTCTATTTTCACTTCCTGAAAACAGAACTACCACAGACTTTGATATTTTGAAATTTTGTGATTCACTGCAGTATCCTTATTATTTATTATTATTATTATTCCCTTGGGTTCCGCATGAACAGGGCTTCAACAAAATATCTCCACTTTCTTCTATTTTCTCCTTTCCACTATTGCCCATAGTCTCTCACCTCCTCCTCCTCGCCACACAATCTCCTTCATGTCACCCTAGCGCCAACGACCCGCTAGTTGCTTCCAACTGGGATTCCACACGAGCAATGGCCTGGATTACACGCGATGTCATTCGACGGACCCCTCACTATATGCCCGATCCATCGCCATTTTCTTCTGCATATTTGTTGAGCGATCGGCTCTCGGTTAGTTTGCTTCCATAGTTTCTTGTTGCCAATTCATTTTGTCATTTCATCTTCAGTATGGAGCCAGAGTAGGCAGTCGTTGATAAAAGTCTGCATCAGCCTGTTGGAAATCCTTTTCGTGACACTCACTGCAAGTCTCAGACCCGTGTTGAACCAATTCCACATTTGTGCTGAAAAGCCGAATCTTGTTCTTAATGGTGAGGTGGGGTACAGAAGATTTCCAAACCGATATCACAGTGATGAAGGTGTATCTTGACTTTCCGATTCTGGCCATTTTTGATATCTTCATCTGTTCCGACTGTCTGTGGTTGAAACCGGGCTTCCTGACCAAATAAGTGAAAGAGGTAACCTCTGTCAAATTTCTCCCTTTAATGGTGATGGGTGCTGGCTGTTGTCACTATTTTTGGTTGGTTGGTTGGTTATTTTCATCTCTTCTGTCTTCTCTATGTTCGCCTGGCGTCCTGTTTTCACTGCCAGCTTCTTCAGCCAGTTTGTTGGTTTTCGCCTGCAAGTCTTTGAGTTTGTGTGACATTAGACACATATCATGTGAGAAATCCAGATCTTCTAAGGTCTCCCAATCAGTGGTCCAGCCCATTCCTGTCTTCCATCTCCCCACAGTCTGACGCATAAACCAGTTCACCACAATTAAGAATATCATTGTGGGTTAAATAAATAGCCTTATTATTTTGGTTTATTTTATTAAAAATGACATATTAGCGGGATTTTCAGCCTCCACCTAGAAACACTGTTCACAGTAAGCACTGGTGCTGACGAATTTCAGTCAAGATTCTTCGACTTGAAGTCTGCTGGCTATTCTCGACAGCTAAGTGATTTGTGAATGAGCCAATGATCTTAGTGAACAGACAAACACTTGCCGTCTGATTTCTAAATTTTTCTGTATAGATCTATTGATAGTCTTTTCACTTGATTTTAGGTGGTTAGAAGCAGTTAATAGTAAGCCCCGGATCTTGATTTCTCTGTCTGCTGAATTTCACCTTCAAAGAACCACAGCTTCCTTGAATGCTTACCACTCGAGTGCTGCAGTCAGAGACGTTGCCATTAAATCACTCAGTATCTCAACTGATTTCTTCTAGGATTGCAGATGAATACACTCATTAGTCACTGAAGAGTGGTCTGTACCGTCTAACTCATTCTTGGTGTTATTTTCCGACTTGATTGTCACTTCTGTTGAAACGTTTTCTTTATTTTATTCAACATTGTTAATTTATCTTTGGACAAAGTTAAACTTTCAGAACCACTAATTGCCAATCAGTAAATGACCTCAAACGTACCAATCACGTGAAGGAGGCATTTTTAGTTATGAAATACATATATTCATGAAAAATGTACAAAAACTGTATAAAAGTGTAGCAGAGGATACCTTTTTCTTAAACGTGATAAAAATAGCTATCAGCTTTGACTTGGAGTATTTATTTATTATTTTATTAATAATATCAATTTATTTTGATAAAGTCTCAGAGTGTTGTTATACAGTAATATTTACTGAGCGATAAACTGTGCTCGAAACGTCATCAGTAAATATTACCGTATGATACTGTGAAACTTTATCAAAATAAATTTTACTCACAATGGAATTAAACTCTTTCACAGTGCTCAAGTTCTATTCTTATATCAACCGCATTCTATGTATGTAATTATTTAGGTCTTCCAACCCTAACAATAGCCCTAATCTTTCCTGAAGCTGACACTAAGGTGAAAATACCTCTTAACTAACTGTAATATAACTTGAACCAACCCTAATATCGCCTTTATTAGGTTAACCTAACTCTAACTTGTCTTTGGCATAAACCGTAACTTAATCTTTCCCAAACCTCAGCTGAAACTTTCCAGATATACCATTTAATAACATAAAACTTCGATGAACATATTTTACTGATGATGACAACATTGTCGTCCAGTTTTCACTAACTTGTTCAGTGAGCGTTTCAAGGTCACTGGTGCGGTCGCACTCCATTGGTAGTTGGTGGTGCTTACAATTTAACTGGACCTATCTCTGTCTTTAAGGAGCGGTTATTCACATAGAATGATACATCCTGGTGTTTCAATAACATACAATACTTAAGTAAGAGTTGATAAATGCTGACAGACAATTTACTAAGTCATTCTATCCTTAGTTTGTATGACTGATTTTGCACAGGAATTTAATATCTTTCTCGGTTAACTGCTGCAGAATGCTAACGTGTTCGTTCAGAAAGTATCTTTAGCCTGAACCTCCAATTTCTCGGAAACAGCTAATAAATGTTGTGATATATATAGATGCTTCTATTTAGCTGTGAAATTTCAGTACCTGGGAGTACTTATTTAGAGGTAACATTATCAATAGACACAAAAGGTATTTTAATTAAAGTTGACCTAATAACTCAAAATATAAAGCGAAAATTTGAAAAAGAATGCTTTTACATTAAAATTAAAAGTCTGTTCATGTTAACTGACTAGAGTGTTATACAATAAAACTATTCAAATAACAATTTAGGTCACTCGTTTCATTATGGTCGCAACTCTGACTTCTGCTTCAAGCACAGATTTTCTTGTAAATACATCGAGTAGTTATAGTTTTTTAAGAATCTCTTTGTAAAATAAACTGAAAAAGTTAAACAACCGAGGATATATATATATAAGGGGGCAAAGTAACAGGATTGAAATATCTTCATCATAATATTATCGATTATTAAAGCAACAAGTTGGCAAAGAAGAATCAAAGATAGGACTTCAAGTGAACATAGATAAAACAGAGGTGATGAAGATTTCTGGCCAACACCAACAGCAACAACAACAACAGACAACAATCAGCCAGCATAAATGGGAGGAACTGGAAGAAACAACCTCCTCTACCTACCCACCTACCTGGGAAGCATCGTTTCAACTACAGGCCGACGGAACTGACGAGGATATCAAAGCAAGAATAGGAAAAGCAAGACAAGCTTTCATTACTCTCAAGTCTGTGTGTAGGTCAACACTCGGCACTCAGCATCAAAAATAAGATCTGGATTTTCAACTCCAATGTGAAGTCAGTCAGTACTACTCACTATACGGATCAGAGACTTGGCCAGCGCGTCATAAAGAGCATCTCAAACGATCCTCAGACCTTCATTAACAGTTGTCTTCGCTCAATACCACTCAAGATCAGATGACCGTCCAGAAAAGAACAGCGACAGGGATCTCTGGGAATCAGCGAACCAACTCAGCGGGAACCGATTGTGAAACAAATAGGCAGGAAGAAATGGAGATGGATTGGCTGGCCATACACTGAGGAAACAAATCATCAAGTGACATCACTAGACAAGCCATCGCTCGAGTGGAACCCAAAAGGGAAGTGGCGAGTTGATCGTCAGTGCGAGGGTGACTTGGAGGAGGTGATGTGAAGAGGAGATGAAAGCGTGTGTGCAGACTGGGAGCGGGGTGAAAACGTTGGCAGAAGACCGAACGCAATGGAGATGCGCAGCTGAAGCCCTATATTCCTCTAGGAATTAAAGGATTTAATAATAATATTAGCTACCACGACCATCAAGAATGTGAAGGATGTTACAAACTATGTTGTCAAGGTGTCGTCTGAAGTAAAGATAAAGTGATACTTTTGAAAGAAAAGGAATATTAAGAGTTTCCAAAATAATGTGAATCTAAACTACTATTTTATTATTGGTGGTCATTTAAAATTTGTTGAAGAAGCCAAGTTAGGATGATGAGGTATAGTGTCGATTAACCGATTATAAAGTCAAAGACTAATATAAAAACTTGTTCCGTCATCATAAACATAGTGCTTAAAAACAAATTTTTCAAAAACCAGAAATATATGTTAAACATATATCACTGAAAAAGTTAAAAAATAAATATTTAAAACAATTCTGAAAAAAAATTGTTTCCAATAAGATAATTTACACCTTCATTTGTTTAGAGTTATGTAAATCATATGTTGAAATACGGATACAGTTAATACTGGCTTAGTTGGTAAATGGCTTCTTCTTAAATGTGTATTCGCTCTTGCAAATTAAAACATGAAGTGCAAAAGTTGCCATCCGCTTAGGCTTCATTAATTAATTTCATGCATAACTAATGTGAAGTCATTTGCTTCTATATGATTCAAAGACTTAGAGTATCAAGAGAAAAAAACATTTCCACTGGTCCAAGGACTTTCATCAGCCGAAATCTGTCTTTTCCTGTTACTGAAGATCAAATACTGAGAAAGGAGAAACAACATAGAACTTTGGAAGGCAACGAAGCAGCCAGCAACCTACTGGACTGGACATACGATGAAAAGTACTGAGTGGTAATGCATACCATTTAACTTCTTGAATGGAACTCGAAAAGAGGAGTGATTAGTTGAACTTCATAGGATTACATGCAGGAGATCATATGAACAGAAAACAACCGTTGCATTCAGTCATGGTACCAGGTGGAAACGACTGAATCGAAGTAATCTGCCTGGAACTAATAGGAATAATGAAAATAATAATTGTGAAAATCTTCAAAAGTTGGAAAATGGGGTGATTTCAATTACTTTTAATCATCATAGAACGTTCTGCTTTGTTATTAGAGCTGCATATTATTATTATTATTGTATCCTTTAGTTCCTAGAGGAACATAGGGCTTCAGCTGCGCACCTCCATTGACTTCGGTTTTCTGACAACTTTTTCACCCTGCTCCAGGTCTGTCCACATGCTTTCATCTCCTCCTCGCATGACCTCCTCCAAGTCACCCTTGCACTGACGACCAACTCGCCTCCTCCCTTTCGGGTTCCACTCGAGGGCTTGTCTAGTGATGTCACTTGATGGTTTCCTCAGCGTATGGCCAATCCATCTCCATTTCTTTCTGCCTATTTGTTTCACAATCGGTTCCTGATTGGTTCGCTCCCAGAGATCCTGTTGCTGATCTTTTCTGGCCATCTGATTTTGAGTATTGGGCGGAGACAGTTGTTAATGAAGGTTTGAAGTTTGTTTGAGATGCTCTTTATGACGCGCTGGCCAAGTCTCTGATCCGTATAGTGAGTAGTACTGACTGACTTCACATTGGAGTTGAAAATCCGGATCTTATTTTTGATGCTGAGTGCTGTTGACCTCCACACAGATTTGAGAGTAATGAAAGCTTGTCTTGCTTTTCCGATTCTGGCTGCATAACAGGAAATAAATATAAGTCGATTTACAGAAACAGAGAGAATAGAATCAGTATTCCTTATTTAAACGACTATTTGTACAAACTGTTAGTTTGCCTTTATTTTTATCTTTTCTTTTTTGTACAATTATGATTTTTTCTTATGATTCCGTCTCGTCTATATCACTCAACAAATATCTAGTTTACTATATTAAATACAATAAGTTAGGGACAGTGTTTAAATGAAATGTGAACTACCCAGTGATGAAATTTTAACAAGTTAACCTTTAGTATATATTTTTTCTTCCTAAAACTTCTTTGTAAAAGAAACAATTCGAGTTAAAAACATAAAATGGGAGGTAGACGTATCAAGTTACATCAATTCATTTTATTATTACAATAGTAAATTTGATCAGACTGGATTTTTCGTGTTTTGGATTCACTATTCATTGAAAAGAAGCGGGTTACTGTGATGGACTGTGGTGTGTGCACGTATGTTTGACCCTAAAAATGATAAATTTCGTATTTTTCATTTCTTTTTCTAATATGTTAGTGAGCAGTTGAGCTGCTCTCCCTTTATAATGAAAGCCGTTTTCAGATGACTTGATATTTGATGCAGTTATCGTAAAAATATTAAATTAACGGCAACCCACATCCTTCATTTTCTTGTTCTCCCTAGTGGTAGTGAGTGTAGTAGTAGTTGTATCGAGAAAGACCGCTTTGACGAATGATGTTTTTGAAAACTGTCACTTGAACAGAGAGGTTTCTTTGTAACATAAAATCACTTACTATGGTAGAGATTTTTCATGCCTAATACAAAGAATTTATCGATGTGAGTTTAAAATGCCTACACAAACTGAGGCAATCGTCAGGAAGCCTTGCATCATCTAACAAGAATTCAGAGTGCACCGTGATGGCGAGCCACCTGGCACAGTGGCCACATTCCCAACTTGAATGACAGAACTCAGTCTGCACCAAACGAAGGACTAGGTGTACTACCTCGCATCCAATCAAAATATAAACTGAATATCTTCGTCACTAGTAAGTTTTTGACTAACGGTGATATTCAGGACAGGTGTTCTGTCCTAAATAATGATTTTTCAATGAGTTTCAAACCTAAAAAGCCTCATCATTTGGCCGGTTAGGTCAGGAGGTTCACTACTTTTGATCTGATATTATTTTGTTTATATTTGTGACTTCCCGTCGATACTTCTGGACTAAATTTAATGGGTACATATACTACTAAAGTGTTTTCTTCGTCTAACAGTTAATAATTGGATTGCCTGCATGAAAAATAACATCACTTAGGCTTATTCATGGACATGCTTCAATTTAATGAGTGCTAATATTAACTAAATAGCCTCAGTCTAAGCATAAGTGATGATGATTGCAGTACAAAAGCAAGTAGTCATTATGCAACATAGTAGACCCTTGATTTGATCGCAGCTAATCGGATTTTCAATACAAACGTCAAATCAGTTCTTCTATACGGATCAGAAACTTGGCGGGTCACAAAGGACATTTCCAACAGCCTGTTACAGACCTTCATCAACAACTGTCTTTGCTCTATACTGAAGATCAGATGGCCGGGCCGGAAAGAATCACAATCACCAACAAGAAACTATGGGAACAAACAAAACAAGAACCAATCGCCCAACAAATATTCAGGGGAAAGTGGAGATGGATTGGACACTCGCTCGCTGGGAAGGCCGCTGGGTGACATCGCGCGCGCGTCAGGCCATTGCTCGAGTGGAACCAGGCCGTAAGGGAAGCGGCTAGTGAGACGTCAGTGTAAGGGTGATATGGAGGAGATCGTATGAAGAGGAGTTGAAACAGTATGGACTAACATGGATGCATGTGAAAAGTACAGTAGTAAGTGGAGGCGTGCAGTTGAAGCCCTATGTTCCAATAGGAACCCAAAGGAACAATAACATTAATAATCGTCAACTGTGAAAATGAAACGTATCCCAAGTAAGATATGGAAAATTTTGCGATATAATTCGTGTTTGCTAGAGATGAATTTGTTATCAGTTATGGAAAATGTTGTTCGGTTTTACTAGTCACATATGCTAGCTCTGAAATAATCCAGTGATGAAAGATCAGAATTCTTTTCTTCAATACAGAGGGAGGAACATCAAAAATTATATATCTGAAACTGAAAATTTTTACTAACTGGATCCTTCGAATAAACTGGATTGAAACCCTAAAATGAGCTGACTAGATATCTGGGAATCAAACTAGGAAATCATCACATTGCCTTTCGCCTAATAGATCAGAAACCGATAATTCATGACATCAGGTCGATCCCCATCCGCAATTTGTAGTTAGACATAGTTAGATATTACTACTGAGTACTTGCTTTCATAGTTCAGTGGTTGAATTTCAGTGTATTCATCTTGAGACATTTCAGATTCGTGATTCGAAAATGGGAATTGGTTTTAGAATAGAGTGAAAAAGACATACAGTTCATTAGATAATGTCAGTCTGTAGCGAAACCGAACATGAAATGTGTTCAAATTTGTAGAATTGCAAACTGTTATTTTATGTAGCTTATACCTCCAAATTGTTAGAGATAGAAATCAGAACAGGATTAGCTGCCAATATTTTATGTACCCTAAGTGTATAGTGTTTGTAAACTTTCATTATTGTAATTATTCCTATCATATTTTTATCATGAGTGAATGCGATTCACTTAACCATTTTAATTTAAAAAGGTTCTGTAAATACTCTGTAATATTCCGATGTTGTGATTACAGGTAATCGAATGTATTAGCTTCACTCTTTGGTTGAGCGAAAATTGCGAGGATGGTAGACGAAGCAGAAAAGACAGGACTTAAAGTAAATATGATAAAAACGGAAGTAGCGAAGACAGTCATCCAACAACAATAGAAATCACCAATCATTGTAGCGGAAGAAATTTGAAAGGTGTCAATTCCTTCTTCTATTCAGGCAGTATCTCAACTGCAGGCAACAGTATGGATGAGGATATGAAAACCACGTAGAATCTGAAAGACAAGACAGAACCTCATCACTCTGAAATCAGTGTGACATATTCTGCACTCAACAAAAGGAACAAAATTCAGATTTCCAATACCTATGTTAAGTCAGTCAGTGCTCCTATGTGGATCACAAACTGAAAATATCTGTCACGTAAAGCAATTCCAACAGGTCATAGACTTTTGCTATCAGTTACCTTTGCTGGTTCCACACCGGTGATCAAATGGCCAGCCAGAAAGAATCAGCAATAAGAAACTCTGAGAGTAAACTAATCAAGAACCAACTGACTAACAAATGTACCGAAAAAAATGGGAATGGATCGGACTTATACTGAAGAGACACTTCGGTGACATCACGTGCTAGGCCATAGTTAAAGCGGAACCTGGTTGGGAAACGACGAGTGACACATAGGAAATCATATCACGGGGAGACAAAAGATTACGGTCCATCATGCAGGCAGTTGAAGAGGACAACATAGAACAATGTAAAGTAGACATGTACTGTTGAGCCATATGTGCAACTTGAAATACTGAGAAGGATCATGGCTACGCAGTTCTGAATAGTTCCAGAAAGCATTCGAGGATTTCAGCTTTTTATTCATTGCTTAAGCGATGTCAAATTTTGATGTAATCAACCATGCCTTTCCAAGATACTTTCTAATTCTGTGAAGTGTTTCTTAGCTGTCTATTTTGTTAAAGTCATCACTGATTAATAAATGAATTCAGTGGGAAATTGAAATTCTTGCAAGAAAATATTCACATATCAAATGAAGTATTGTTGAAGTACCCAATAATCACTGATTTATAAAATGTGTATCAAAGTAACAGTTAAACATCATATTCTTCCATCTTCTACCATCCACCTCAGTGGTAGAAATGCACTTTATCAAGTCTTTACCACAAGCTTATTAACATACCACAGAAAAAGTCACTAATTTTTTTTTTCTTTTCTATATGAGATGTTTTTCGTGACAAAAATCAGATGAAAAGGTGTACATGTGCTAACAACTACATTCTCCACTGACTCTCTGTTATACTCCATACAAATAGTTCATTATTCATCTCAGTTACTTGAGGAGTTTTACATTTGTAAGTAATCAGAGTGTACACCATCTTTAACTTACTTTCACTGTGTATAAAAAGGTATAATAATTTAAACAATACTGAATAGATTTGACTAAAAATCTACTTGTTCTTATCCATTATTATAAATATTATTATCATAGGATGAATCCATTTGAATTTTTACTCACAGACATTTATGTACAAACACGTATTGTCCTACTGTTTAAATCGTCTCTAGTATTTACTTAGAGTCTTCGTCTACATTTTTCTATCAGTTAATCTGTCTTTCAGGTTTACAAGACAGACTGGCAGGAAAAAAAGAAATGTCACAATTCCACAAGTAAAATAATAATGGCAGTAATCATTTATGTCTTTGCATGCTGTGATTATAAACATACCAAAAACATATATATATATATATATATATATATATATCGGTGCCATCTAGAAAATTCCAGACTACAGACTTCCTTTCTTCCTCCTAGTTGTACTGTACGGCTTCCTCTGTCTCTCTCTCTCTCTCCGTCCCTTGCTTTCCTTTAGCTTTAGTGTTAGAATAAAATTCTGGAGAAAAACGTAAGATCTGTTTTTAAATCACTGATTTCCCCTCACGATAATCATAATTACAGTAATAATAATTCTATTGCTTTCTAGGTATTTATGGGTATATTTTATTTGAATTGTTACCAACTTTTTAAGTCACTAGTCGTATCTGTGACTTCTATAAAAAAAGGAAAGAAAAAACTATGCACTACTACATCCCTGTCCTTTCTTAACCCTTTCCTCTTGTCCTATTCATTTTGCTGTCTTAGTTTAGTGATTCGTTTTCTTTGAATTTATTTTATTTTATTTTTTATCTTTCACATTTTAAGATTTGTGGATAAGATATTTAATTGGGAAAGTTTTTCTGGTTTCATTTTTGCTGGTTTTTGGTGTTTTGACTTGGAGAAATATTCGATTTTAAGGCAGAATATCTGATATTTCTTTCTTCGTCTAAAGCAGAAATTTGTTCAGCTTGCCTGCCCCACTCCCCCTGCCTGTTTCGATGATTCCCTACCTCCCTTCCTTCCAGCGTGTTTTACACCATCAACCGCTGTTATGATTATTATTATTATTGCTACCACATTTTCTTCTCTTTTTTTATTAATTTTTGATGATCTTTTGGTTAATGCATTTTTATTATTATTTTTCTTTTCCTCACTATATACACCTTTCTGTATTGGTGTGTGTGTGTGTGTGTGTGGAGGGTGGCTCGAGGAGGGTTGTGTATTCACTAGTGTATATTCGTGTTGATATAGAACATTTAAAAAATTTTGTTAATCAAAACCTTTCAATGTTCATTTCTTCGCTTTATGTGTTTCTTCATTCAACTGTCAAAATCTAGATGCTATGAAAATGTATACTTATAGAAATATTATCATTCAGTCTCTCCTTTTTTCTGTACCGTTTTGTTCTCTTTCACTTTCACACAAACATGCACATATGTATAAAAAAATTGCATAAAAAATGCACAAATTTTTGTGTCATTTACAGCACACACATATATAAGCACCATAGATATGTATGCATTTTCCAATTGAGCCAATTATAATGATTCATTGACTTTATATGTATGCACAGATATATATATATATATATTCGCTTTTCATCAGTAAAAGATGAAAGAGAGAAAGTCAACAAGTGCAGTGAAACTCCTATGACCAGTTAGTATAGTCTGATAACAATAATTTTTATTATTATTATTACTAATATAACCAACAGTCATATGCGCAATGACCAAATGTGTTTCTACACCAACCTAAAATACATGTTATTTATGTTATCTATTTATGAATAAATGAATGAATGTCTATATGTCAAATTTTATTAGTCGTTTAGGGCTAAAACAAAATAAACAGTTTTAGGGAAAAAGAAAACTCAAATTGTTTTTCACGAAGAAAAGACAGAAAAAAGTGAGGGGGGGCGAGATGAAAAAGTTCCAAAATTCCACCTAGTTACAATTTATTTATCTTCTTTCTTTCTTTCTTCTCGTATACGAAGACTAATTGAATTTAACTTGTTAACAGGGTGTGTAATATGAGTTGTGTTTATTTGTATATATATATATATATATATATGTGTGTGTGCGTAGGCGTGTGGATATGTGTGTTTTACTCGAAGGGGGGAGCGTGGGAGGATTAGGTAAAAAAAGGATTCACTAATCATAGATGGCAACAAAGGTGACCTATGAAGAAAATTATGATTATCTACATCTATCTGTCTCAAAAACATTGTCTTCATTTGTGTACGTGGACTAAGAGACACAGACCCCCCCCGACACATACCCACATGCAAACAAACACAAATGAACATGCCCACATACGGATATGTATGTATAATTCCTTAAAAATTCTCTAAAATGTCTACGTAAAGAATATATGTATTTATGTATACGTATGATTTGAAGATGAAAATCCTCACTAATCTTGTTGTCAGAACAGGTAAGGTGAACATTAAAGTAATTTAGCTTTTAGAAATTTAGCCACAAGAAATACAGGTGGACAAATGATGACGAGTGTGTCTGAAAATATATGTATATATATATATATACCTGTTTTTGTATTTGTGTGTGCATGTGTGCGTATGTGTGGAAACTTTTGAAAACAGAAAGATAGAGAAAACAATTTTCTAAATGTTGTTAACATATTCGATAAAATGTCAACTAACTTAATTTTGAAAATTATTCAGTTTATTACTCATAAATTCACTTATTTGTTTAACGATTAAAATTACGCATTATGGGTGGAATGCCAGTTAACTATCCTTGTGTATCTGCATAAAACCTGAATTACACATATATATATCGTTTTGAAAGTATTGTAGTTGTGATTTACAGAAACTATAATCCTACAGATTTTCTTCACTTTTTGTATTACTTTCGAACAGTATTATTTTTATTTTTATTGTTCCTTTGGGTTCCTATTGGAACATAGGGCTTCAACTGCACGCCTCCACTTACTACTGTACTTTTCACATGCATCCATGTTAGTCCACACCGTTTCAACTTCTCTTCATACGATCTCCTCCATATCACCCTTACACTGACGTCTCACTAGCCGCTTCCCTTACGGCCTGGTTCCACTCGAGCAATGGCCTGACGCGCGCGCGATGTCACCCAGCGGCCTTCCCAGCGAGCGAGTGTCCAATCCATCCCCACTTTCTCCTGAATATTTGTTGGGCGATTGGTTCTTGTTTTGTTTGTTCCCATAGTTTTTTGTTGGTGATTGTGATTTTTTGCGGCCTGGCCATCTGATCTTCAGTATAGAGCAAAGACAGTTGTTGATGAAGGTCTGCGATAGCCTGTTGGAAATATTCAAGTTTCTGATCTGTATAAAAGAACTGACTTGACGAACAGTAAGTTGGAGAGATGTATTTTCAGTAAATGCCGAGGGCATCGATCATCATGAAGGGGAGAAATCTTAAGAAAGTCACCGCTTTCGCCTATCCAGGAGGCATCGTTCCAACCAAAGGCGGTACAAATGAGGATATCAAAGCCAGTCAATATAGGAGAAGTGATACAAACCTTCATTAATCTGAAATCAGTGTGTGTTTGTGTGTATCTGATTCACTAAGCATAGCGAACAAGATCCGGATTTTCAATACTAATGTCAAGTCATTCAATGCTTTCGTGTGTCTCACAGACTTAGCGTGAAAAGCATTCCCGATAGCTACTATAGTCTTTGATCAGCAGCTTCCTTTCTTGGATCTATACTGAAGATTTGATGGTTAGAAAGGATAAGTGGTCAACAAGGAATTCTGACAAAAAACCAACCAGGAACCTTTCGCCCAGCAAATATTCAGGAAGAAGTTTGGATAGATTGAACAAACACTGAGGATACTGTTGAGTAACATCACATGCGAGGCCAACAAATGGAACTCGAATAGCAAACGACGATTTGAGCACCTGAGAATGACATGGAAGAAGTCATGAGAGGAAGAGATCAAATGTTGTCGGATATTGTAGAATCAAAGTGACTAGGTCACAGAGGAAAAGATGAAATGGGAACATGCAGTTTTATCCCAATGTTGTACTTGAAACTCAATGAAACAATAATAATTTTATCATTTATCAACAAGCGTGCTAGGATGATGTTATAACTGATAGACAGTGTATTAAAGGAGTCATAGCAAAGTAGTGTGGACCGGTGCGATGTAAAATACTAACATGACTACTAGATCAGTGGATACTTATGAATTCAGAACCCATTTATACAATAACGGGCTAGGTCAGAGACCACTGTACTTAAATGTCTTAAACATCCTACCTGTAGTTTCTCTGTTACACCTTACATTAACACACACAAACTATCTCCGGAATCAGTTTAAGGTAGGGGAGTGGAGCCAAATATTTACAGTTCAAAGCATGGATGATGAAAAAATCCATCGTATAACCGGATAAAACATCAAATCATACTAAATTCGTGAGTTAAATACTTCTAAAGAATTCTACTCTTACTGGCATAAATATAATATAGTTCATATTATTTTTTTGTGCGGAAGTTATTAATATGAAAACAGATTTTCTGTAACTGGTATTAAATGATGTTGCAGAAAGACTCAATGAATATTTTCATGATAATTATGCTCTAGTAAGTAGGATTTCGAAGCTTATTTTGTGGTGTAATGGTGACTAAAAGTATTGCTGAGCAAACCAGTAACGTGACAATGATGGCACCATAAAAGTTCCAAGGGAAGGTAGTGACGTTTCAGACTTTGCTGAGCTACATGGTTCGAGGTCTAAAGACGTTAAAATAAGTGCTCTTCACGATTACCATCTTTTATCTGCCTCGATAAAACAATGTGTTCGTGCTCTGAAGAAGTTGCAGTATGAGACACTGAAAATTGATGTGCAGTTTTGTAAAGAACTCTTTCAGGTGGAAGCCAAATATGATGTTCAGCACTAGCAACTATTTTCCAAGAGACGGGGTATTGTAGCAAGGGTTTTTGAACCGAATGATGAAGAGTGTGACTGGTCAACTGATGATGAAGATGTGGATAATCTCTCGGGAAATGTTTAAGAAAAATTTATAGTGTTCAAACAAACAGAGGATAAAGCTCTTGAAGCAGGAAGCAAGGACATTCCAAACTTTTGGCTAGAAACACTGCAGAACATTTCTCTGTTTGGTAAAATGGTTCAGGAACATGACCGTGGCATACTTAAACACCTGGTGGACGTCGAATACGCCCTCAGGATAGGTGGAGAAGCAGGATTCACACTTGAATTCTACTTTTCTCCCAACGTAAAACTTCACAAACGATATATTGACAAAATGATATTATGAAATCCCAACTGATGATCCTTTCGGATACAAAGAATCAGAGATTATTCGTGCTAAAGACTGTGTGATTAACTGGAATCCAGCGAAAAATGTAACTGTAAAATTGGTGAAAAAAGTTCAAAAACGAAAAATTAAGGGTGCTAAAAGAACTGTCACGAAAAGTGTCCGTGAAGATTAATTCTTCAGTTTCTATTCACCTCCCGCAGAAAGTCTCCCTGATGATTAGGATGAGGACACAGAGTTGTTACTAGAGTCAGATTTCAAACTTGGTCAATTTCTAAGAGAGAGGGTCATCCCCAGAGCAGTACTTTACTTTTTTGGGAAAGCAGACGATTCGAAGTATGATGACGATGATGGACGAACATAATGACGACAATGAGGACGATGACGATGAATATGAGAAAGAAAATTCCCATTCACGTGCTCGAAATCCAGTCAGTGTATAGTTGAATATTATTAAAAAAACCAGCAGTCATTTCTTTTCTCTTTTGTGACCAGTAATGAGGTGACTGGGCCAATAGAAGAAAAACCCGTACAAATTTGAAATATATATATCAAGTACCAGCAGTTGATTTAAGTTGTTTCAAAGTACTTACTTAGGACATTAGTAGTAATGAAAACAAAACACGTAGATCAGCGAAGAGTCTCTTTTCGGCGGATTCATTTTCTTAGCTGTACAATCGCAAATATATTTGTGTTGTTTTGTATGTATGTGTACATTAAGTTTGTCAAACAAAATTACAATTGGTTAACGTGATTTCAACTAAACAGGTGAAGGTTGGTAGTACGAGTCAAGAAAATTAAGTGTTAATGAAACTAGGGTAGTAACAAAGGTGATGAGTTGCCACAAACAGTTGTTAAAAGAAGTTATATAATAGTAATATGAATAGTTTGATGAGTGAGTTTTACTCAAAATGCACATAGAAACAAAGTAGATAATACGAAATTATGTAAGAGATCTAAGTGAATACAAGGGTTATAAGCAATTAAAGAACAGGCAAAGAAACAAAATTAAGTCATCAAAATGAAAATTAAAATTAAAAACTCAAAATAAATCAAAACATTGTTACCATGAAAGTAGAAGTGGTTGTGTAGTCTTCTTTTGTATGCACAGCTCCGGTTTTTCTATGTGAATGGCCAGAGCTTCAGCGATACAATGGAGACGAAACCCTATTGCCTTTGATAGGTCATTCTTGACTCTGTAGATTAATTTGAATGAGGCGTTTGTTGAAATGCAATGATCAGTGTTAACCAAGTGTTCAACTATCGCACTATTGATTGCACCACTATCGCCTTTTCGTAACCATGCTGGATAGTGTTCTTGAATCCTCTTGGACAGGATGCGCGTAGAACGACCGATTTACCTGGCTCCACAGCAGCAGGTGAACTGATATATGTATATAGAAGTGGCCAGATGCGGGATCTTGTCCTTGAGGTTTCTGCAGATCAGTGGGCGACTGGAGAACACTATTCTTAGCGTTGCTGCAGAGAATGTTCTTCTCAGAGATGATGTGATCCTCCTCTTGAGAATACTGCTTGCTAAATCTCCCTTGAAATCCAAGTTCATGTATATTTTCCTTTTAGGCGCAATTAAAGTTTCGTTTCTCCGAATTATTGGTTTCATATTTTTTGTCGATGAATCACATTTTTGATGACTTAATTTTGTTTCTTTGCCTGTTCTTTAATTGCTTATAACCCTTGTATTCACTTAGATCTCTTACATAATTTCGTATTATCTACTTTGTTTCTATGTGCATTTTGAGTAAAACTCACTCATCAAACTATTCATATTACTATTATATAACTTCTTTTAACAACTGTTTGTGGCAACTCATCACCTTTGTTACTACCCTAGTTTCATTAACACTTAATTTTCTTGACTCGTACTACCAACCTTCACCTGTTTAGTTGAAATCACGTTAACCAATTGTAATTTTGTTTGACAAACTTAATGTACACATACATACAAAACAACACAAATATATTTGCGATTGTACAGCTAAGAAAATGAATCCGCCGAAAAGAGACTCTTCGCTGATCTACGTGTTTTGTTTTCATTAATTCCTGGATGGGGATTATTCTTGAATTGAAACATTATTAGTAATATTTTCTATCACTCTCTTTTGCTGCCATTCTCGGTTCTCTTTTGCAGTATAAAGGAAATCATATCTTATGATCTGAATATTCCTGGTTTCTGATGGAAACTATGGTGAATTTCCATCCACAACTATATAAATTGCAAATGCTATCATAATTATCAGAAATGGATCACCAATAGTAATATAGTGTTTCTGCTCTACGATAGTCAACTATTTGACAGTATTCAGACATCATAGACCTTTAAGTTGACATATCCATGTGCCATACTTGGGAATAGTACAGTCTCCATTGTGACCTGATTAGTATTAGATTTGTCAGTGATATACGAACAAGTCATAAGCAATGTGATGAAGCATAGTTTCATGTTAGCTTGCTTATATGATATAGCAGGTACTGACATAATATTACTTACTGTATGATATTGTGAGCACAATTTATGGCTCACATATCATATGAAAATGATCAATACAACCTCTAAAAGCTGTACGATTTCAAAATAATTCGTTTACACTAAAATAGCATCCTTCCAATGCTTACACACTTAGAATCTGAACCAAGGAGAATTCATGCATAGCGCAAATGAGGAAAATATTTAAAATAGTACAAGAAAAATACTACTTCACTACTCATTAGTTCTTAAGAGTATTTCTTGTCAATAAGAGTAATCCTTCATCAAAATCCTTTATCATAGAAGACATTTATAGTACAAATAGTTGTAATAATAGCCCACCCGGTAAATTAATTACATGCATGAATCAAATTAGTGCATCAGTGGCACAGCGGGGGAATGCTTGCCAATCAAGCATATGGTCCGGGGTTCTATCCCATACCAACGCACTCCTTTACCTCACTAAGTCAGTAATAAGACTGGTAAAGAGGGGAGGTTGGGCATAAGGCTAGCAAACCCATCCCGTAAAAATGAACCGAGACTTCAAGACTATAGCTTGAAGCCTTACTTTCCACTGGGAACGTAAAGAAATAGAAAAATGAATGAAATTATCTTGTAATTAGCTTCCATGTTTAATACAAAAAAAGTCGTATTAACTCACATTTTATAATGTTCTCGACAAAAAACTGAATCATTTTTCACAAAACATGTTTTCTCCCATTGTAGTGTAATACCGCATTTAAAGCATCTTAAACAATTTAGATGCCAGTATTTATTATCCATGCTCAAGAATAATTTATCCTGAATACTTTCATAACATCCAGTACAAGATAAATTCGGTGTTAAATGTTGATTGAATGCATGAAATGTCGGTGGATGATTTGTTCCTAATCCCAGTCCTGTTGTTGACGTAAAAGATGATGTTATTGATGAGAATAATGATGGTGACCAAATTTGTTCTGCATAGTTATATAAACTGGAGATATTTAATCCTGTTATATCATTTGATAGATTTGTATAACATAATGAAGGCAATTCATAGTTGTTATGCGGATGGCCAGTTTCGCTTGATTTGATTTCATCATTTGTTATAGGCAAAAGATGATCATATAACAAGGATGACTCTAATCCATTTGATTTTGATAAGAAATTTGCACACTAAAAGGTTGAAAGTTTAAGAATGATAATATTGTTATTATTCTAAAATAGATAAAAATGAATTTAATGTAATTTAATTTCTTAATTGAAATGAAGGAAAAAGTTGTATGAGTAACCTGATATGATTATGAGCAATAGTTTGTGCTCGAAACGCGGTCATCAGTTAATATTACTGTGCAACACTGCATGACTTATCAAAATAAAATCTTATCCATAATAGAGTTATACTCCACCACAGTGCCCAAGTTTTATATTTATATCCTCTTCGCTACCATTTGTAATAATGATTTAAGAACAAAGAATTAAGAATTTCAATTGCTCCTAAAGATATTAAAATGATAAAAACAAATAATCACTGAAACTGGAGAGTTTAGCTTGACACTTTCTTACAAACTTACTTCTTCACTTGTGATTCATTTGTTTCAAAAATGATTGAAATAGGTCACATAGAAATTTTCTTTAACGCAAGTCTTATACTTTCTAGCAATGATCAGCTATACATATCTCTCTGCCTGAGGAGACTTATGTTCGTCACTACTCAGATATTTTATGAAAAAGCCGTTCACATCACCAGTGAACCATTCGTAAGCCTAAATAATATACACAATATCTATAACCCGAAAGAAACTGGTAAAAGATATCTATCTATTTAATGTTGACTACAAAACACCTGATATCCAAGGTGAACTACTTACATTATGCATTTTTGAACTAATAATGAAGCAAAAATAGATGGGGCCGAATGGTATTTACAAGTTTCTTGGTCACATATTTGTTTATTTTTCCCGTGAACCATTTATGGGATATTTAAAACAGTAATAACTGTAGGGAAAATAGTTAAAGTTGTTTAGGACTATATTGAATTAAGTATAGGAAAGATGTGAGGATAGGTACTCACTAATGGTATTAGTTCGCAGCGGTGCTATATTATCACGAAATGATGGAATTTAAAATTCGTCAACCATTGAATTCTGAACTAATAAATAAAGAGTAAGATTCTTGCCTCACAACTAGAAGTTTCTTGGTTTTTATTCCTGGTTGGGTTATGTATATTTACCGATGAAGAGCCGTAAACTAGGACGAAACAGTTGTCCCGTACTCTTTGGTCCACTAAATGATATCCTTTAGTGATGAATTATACCTCGAAACAAGTCAAATTACTACAAACTATGTTGTTGTTTACGAGGTTCAATAGTCTTTGTTGATTTACTTATCATTATATCAACTGCTGATCATTATTACAGACCTAAACTATTTGAGTAAATAACGATCATGATAATAATTAATTGTGATTATCTAAGCACAATTATAAATTCTGAATAATACTGAAAATAGAAATAATGATGAAAGTAATAACAGTGTGAAAAACAACATAGTAGAAAGTGATATGGAATTGTTTATGAGATTAGTATTTTCCGAATATGACAATTTTACATTGGACCAGTCGTAATATGCTACTTTCAGTGCTTAATGTTCTATCTCGTTATCTTAAATTCCCTGCTCTCTGTATTGGGCAACAACTCCCATTTCTCTTTTGTCAATCTGTTCATGTGATTTTAACCAAAGACATTACAATGAATTCTATCTGTAAGACAATTATTGTGTAAATTTTTAGTCTGTACCAGTCTGTACTTCATTACTAGCTAATTTTGTAGCTTATTTGCTAGAGTGTTCAACTTTTAACCCAGAAGCCCATGGTTTAAAGACACCCATGACAGAGATTTTATTTTCAGATTCTGTTATCCCCTCCCCCAGTTATCCTAACCAGAGTAGAAAATATGATGACCGCTTTCCAATTACGAGGTGTATGACTAAACCATCTGAACTTAGTCAGTCCAGAATCCCCAGAGATAAGCACTCGTGTTTACGCTGAGTAGCTCCCAGTTACTTACACTAACTATTAGTATATAGCGTGTTGTATAGTAATGTCTTGTAATAAACTAAAGAATAGATATTTAACTTTATAACACTAAATACTATTTAGTAGTTAACTAGTTTCTCCAATGTGCACATTACAGTACTTCTGATCACAGTATGTGATCTGCCTGATGTAATGAGTGGCAATCAAGAAAAAAAGCATAACTGCGTGACACTATCTACCATCGATTGATTCAGATGAATAGTTGTACACATTTACACATCAACTAGCAATACCCGCTAGCCAAATCGAAGTGATCTAAACACCGGATAACCGTTTCGCTCATTTTGGACCGAGCTCTTCAGCAATGTACCCCGCCTAACTTAGCTAGAAACCGGGTGATTTGAGCTGACTTGGTTGCCTTGGCTTAATCGAACCAAATGGCCAGATGATGAGTCTAGCGCCAAACGGACGAAACAACCGTCCAATGTTTAGACCACTCCGATATGGCCAGCAGGCAATACTGATTGATGTGAGTGGTGTACTACTACTCACTACTGTCGATCAGTAGTATACAGTTGCAGTCAGTGTATATTAATGAACTAAAAGCGTCATGTATTGGTCGATCTGCCAAATAAACTTCAACAGATATACACAAATCAAAGATGAAAAATGATAACTAAACTAAATGAATATACGCGCACATAAATTCACATAAACACAACAAAACACAAACATGAACGTAAATGGCTATTAAAAAAACCAGGCATATTGTGGTATCTACAATTTACAGATCTTTACAATTAAATAAAAATAAAATGTACGATAAAAAATAATTTTATGATCTGAGAAAAAAAGAAGAGGTAATATCTTTCCATTCTGTGTAGATTTAACTACATTTTATTTGCTTCTTTCTGTGATACAGCCTGTTCTTTTTTCTTATCTATTTTCGCCTTTCAATTTATCTTATCACCTGCCTTGTTTTTGTTGACCAACTAGTTTCATTACCACTTTACGCGTCTGTGCAGTACAGTATGCTTGCATGTGATGAAGTAGAAATTCTGTATGCACGGCATTCATCGAATACATCCGACCATCGACACTATCATTTGGTGTTGTTATAAGTTCGTCAAATGACTTTATAATAGAGAATACACTCCATCTAGTTCTCTCCCTTTTAAGCTTAAAAGTCCTGGTCAAATATATGTCGGTTAGACTACATATATATATATATATATATATATACCATATAGGAAGAGAGGGAAATAAAACAATCTACAGAAGGTTTAGACCATAAAGAGAAGCAACTTGGAAACTGATAAAGAGATTTAATCTCATGTATAACCAGTTCATTTAAGTAGCTAGTCGAAATCCGGTTGGCTTGAACTGATTCAACTCCCTGAGCTTTATTTCTAGTTTTTGATGTCAAGTTACACTGTATCATAGTGCTCTGTAATATTGCGCAACTTGATTTAGCACCTATAATCGAACGGCTAAACTGTTCATTGTCTCAAGATTAATTCACACGCCGACTATATAACATCAGAGATATACTGAATTCGGAGGGGATGGGGTGAGCATTAATGTTAAAACTTTATGCAATAACTACTTGATAATAAACTAACTTGTACGATGAAAAGATGAAAGTTGAATGATTCCCTACCTAAGCTTTTTCTGTGAGAAAACGTCAGACAAATTTCAAAAAGACTGAACAAATCTAAACGTTACAGTATTTCAGCGTCAGTGGCACAGCAGTAGAATGTTCGCCAACCAAGCAGGTGGTTCGGAGTTCAATCTCAGGCCGACGCACTCTTTTACCTCGCTAGGCTGGTAATACGATCGGTAAAGAGGGAAGGTTGGGCATGACGCTTGCAACCCCATCCCCCAAAAATAAACGCCACTGCTATAGTAACTTCAAGACTCTAGCTTGAAGTACTATGTTCCACCAGAAATGTAAAGGAATCAAAAAGAACAACAATATTTCAGTGATACTTATAGTCACAAATAAACAAGAGTTGTAATCACACTTTCAATTCTGTCTACATTGTTCAAAGATGTGCTTGTTGTGGTCAGTCTTCAGGCAACTATTTATTTATAGTTATAATTAGGATGCGTGTAATAAAAGTTTATTGTTATGCATAAAATGTGAGATGTTGACGTGTATAAGGTATTTAAATAAAAATAAGGAGACAACCTTAAACTGTTCAGTTTAAACACTTTAAGCATTCACTGAAAAACAGATAATTATTTTCATAAATGTGTCCTCCAAATAACTGTTTAGGCAAAGAATATTTCACTGTTACGAATCTTCATAATATTCATTCAGAACATAATCACTCAATGAGGAGAAGTTACAACTGGCTGGAGTATCCCTAATGGAATAAAACGTATATCCGACATTCCGTTACTAGTGGCTACAAATCAAATTATCTGGAATTCTAGTGAGAAGTCGTATTTAGTGAGGTCCAGCAAGTTTGGTAAGAGGGTATTTACTCGCCCGTGACAGTGGCTAGCAGCTGTGCTAAAGATATCACGAAATGGCAGAAGTTGGAAGTCATGGACTCTTGAGTCGGGTCTCAGTAGCTTAGTGGTTTACGAGCTCCACTAGTGACCGTAAGGTCCTAGATCTGAATCCCGGTGGGCGCTTACTGTTGAAAATTTCCAAACTAGGCCGAAACAGCTGTATAGTACTTCCGGTTTTTCCAGTGGTTCTATGACCGATGTCAACTTGTGGCCGATCTTGTAACCGATCAGTTACCTGCAAACCAACACTGGATAAATAACATTAAGTTAACTTTAATGTATTATTTAAACATCCATACTGGGAGTCAATTTGTTAACGCAGGGCCAGTATCTTATTCCAACGTAATCAACAAGTGGAAAAGTCAACCTTCGGTCTATGAATATTCATCCTCGTTTATGCAAGGATTTGGGAATATGGACTAGTACGTCTCACTACGGTTTAATGCGAATAAATATAGGAGAAATAGGTGATTTTGACCAGACTGTTTTTCGAAAATCATCGTATTCAGAAGGACACTTGAATTTCAAATTATCACAGTCATAATGTGTGAAGGCGGTCTCGATGACCTACTTGAGGTATTATGCTAACTGCAATACATGAGAGAAAAACTATTTGTAAGTAATTATCCTTCAAAATTCAAAAAGACTTTTGCAAGATTTTGTCGAACAAAGGCCTTTTCACTATCTAAGTAATAATTGTAACGTAATGAAGACTACATTTAAAATATCTACCACGTTAATATTTAAGGGAAGGACAGTAGAACAATTTATATGGGATGCATAAAAAATATGAGATTTAGATGGCATTCAAGCTCACAGATGCCAAAGACTCTCATGATTAAATAAGACAATGAGAAAAAAATTGTTGTCCAATAACTGATAAATAGAACATACAGAACACAGTGCACTGTCAAGGCTGGTGAGGATCTGAAAGCTCAAAACCTAGAATAAATACTGAACAGTGAACTCCAATTAAACAAATAACATTGAAAAATGTAAAGTATTCAAAATCAGCTAGGATGACAGCAATAAATCCCAATACAGTTACGTGGATTAAAAGAAAAGGGTTAATTACTCAGTAGTCGCTTGTCGAGTTGATAATAAAGAGGGAGTTACTGAATGACAGTTAAATTAAAGGAACTAAAGTCTTTAGAAAGAAAAGGAAGGTTTTTATGATCAGCTTGATTCGAGTATGAACAGTAATTTGTGTTCGTGATGTCATTCAGTGAAAATATTTACTATTCCACTCTGTCCCATGCTTTATTCTCCTGAGTGTTATGAAGATCTTGAGACTGGACATATCCACCGGCAGTGTTTGCTTACCAGATTGAAGTCATATAAATGCCTGTCGACTGCCTGACTCGTTTGTGGACAAGATCGTTACCGATGTACCTAGTCTGACTGAACTCAAAGAGTCGAAACAGTACAAACCATATGAATTCTGCCTACTGCATACTTAACCAAATAAACCCATTAAAACAAATTGGTGATTTATCGAATAAATTTGCTCCTGTGGAAGGTTACACATGTTTTAAATTAAAAGGATTTATTAACTCCTATGAAGTATATTCAGACGGTGTCTTACGATGTAAAAGTGAACCAGATACGGTTTCTAACAAACAGAACTACCTACAACCTTTTCACCAGTCATTCATTATACTCAGTTGTAAGTGATTTCCATAGAAGATAATGAGAACTCAGCCCTGCTTTTAATCACACTAGCATCACTACATTTATTCTTGCATTATCTGTCATCTTCCTGAAGAATCCTAACTCAGAATCATGATAATGAATATTACTGCAATATATATAATAACAACACTGACTGTGCTGCGAAAAGTACTTCTGATACGTTGTGGAATTTTCCGTATGTAATACAATAGGAAGTTTCATCAACTCTTTACATCACATAGTAAGAGTAATTAACAAGGCATTTACACTTATAATGACGACAATAAGAATACGAATATAAAATCAAAATTACACAGAAATAATCACGACAATATATTAGTGAAAGAAAGAATAAAAACCACCCTTCATGTAGTGTTTCACAGTTAGTTTACACTGTCATATCTAACACCCTACTCATCACACAACGCACAACAAATAAGGTGTCACAGAGTTTCACACTTAGTCTTCCCACCACGAAGTTTCTTACAGATACTTCTAGTTCGCTTATCTGATAAGATGTGAGAAGAGAATTGTGCAAGATGATGAAGATGTTCAGAGTGTGACAGGAAAATATTTGACAGATTTTCGCATGAGTTCAAGCATCTTCTTACAACAGTAATAATAAGTTGGTTTGGCTGTATTCTACTCGCCCTACTGAGATCTTTCTGTGCCCTTTGCAGTGTAACAGAGTCTTTATCAAGTAGCTCAGGTAAGATTAGAGTAGAGCAGCAATGAATAAGTGGAACACACAAATTAATTAATTAATCAATTGTAAAGGTAGAGACTGAGTGGTGCCAGATTGCATGGAATTCTTTGCCACTGTTTTAGAATTTAATAGATTCATAATTTTGTCTCACCAAGTATTAAAGTGAGAGTTTAACTCTGGGCTTTATGCTGGGCTTAGAATGCACAGCAGCGTTGTAATAAAACTTCTAGTAAATCTGATTGAGCAGGATTCTAGGAGAAGACATTCCAAGTAGATTTTCCTGGCAGTTTTTAATGCAAACGAACGAACGGAAATAAAACTATATACATATGTATTATTGTTAAGGAGTAACTAAACATCTAATAAGCTATAGAAACATTATATTTGATCAGTTTATAGTAGCGCTGCTTCACATTTATGTGCTTTATATAGCTGAGAACTTGTTCCTTTAAGAATGCGCATGAAGAAAATCCCTTTTGCTATAACTGCTACTTTTTAATAAGCATATAACTAAGTTTATGGACTTTCATTAAAATGCATCACTAAGCATCAAACGTGTAAGACGTGAACTCAGTCATTTAAGGCCAGTACACGCCACAGTATGGAGACCGAGAAGACAGGAATGCATTTGACCAATTAAAAGACTCCACAAGATCTCGACTTAGCGGATGATTTATGTTTAATGTCAATAAATTCGAAGACTAAAAAGGCGAAAACCAACAAGCTGGCAGAAAAAGCAACAAAGACATAACTTCAAGTGACCACAGAGAAGATGGTGGTAAAAATACCTAGTTAGCAAACACAATAGGTACCAGTCGCTATCAACTGGGGAAATTTGAAGGAAGTCATTCCCTACACTTGTTTAGGAAGCATCGTACTGACCACTGAGGAACCGATAGAGGTGTCAAATCCAGGAGAGGAAAGTCTAGGCAGACCTTCTTCACTCTAAAATTAGTGTGGAAATCTGCTGCACTCAGCAGATAAGACAATTAAGTCAGTCAGTGATTCTATGCTGTGTCAGAATCTTAGCACGCAACGAAAAGCATTTCCAACAGGCATCTGCAGATATTCATCAACAGCTGTCCTGGCTGAATTCATACTGAAGATCAGATGTCTGGCCAGAATGAATAAGCAACAAGGAATTCTTGGAACCAACTATCAAAGAACTTGTTATCCAATAAATATATCTAAGGAAATTTAGATGGATCTGACACACACACTGAGGAGACTATCGGGTGACATCAAATGCCAGGCCATCTCCCAAATCGAACCCAGAAGGTAAACTGCGAGTTTGGTGTGTACCTGAGAGTGATATGGAGGAGATCGTTCTAGGAGATGAGAGCCCATGGTTAATTGTAGAGCTAGATGAAGAAGATATTGGCAAACGGGACAAAATGAAGATGTGTCATTAAAGTCTTATGCTTCACTCGGAGCTCAAGGGAATAATAATACACGCTAAAACTGTAATGTGTTCAAAAGGAAGAAAACCTTTATTATATGCAGTTAAACGAATATAACTCCTTGTGTTCTCTGAGTAGGTTGGTTTAATAGTGGGGCTTTCGTCGTCCTTCTTGACAATAGAACTCCTAAATTAATATATACTTGAAGCAATTACCAACCGTCAAGCATTACATAACTGGAATATCAGTAATCAGAAAATCATAAAGACTACAGTACTAGTGCAAAATAAAGCACAATGCGATATTCTATTGAAATATTTGAAGAAGTCTTTAACTATACAACAGAAACTTTGACAGTTTCCTGTTATTAATCTCGCTAACAATTTCATTGTAGATTTCTTCACGAACTGAATTCATTCAGGAAAATATCAGAGACTTAACAGTACTTAGTATCTGTTTCGCTAAGACTAGGAACCTACAACAGTGGGCATCCACAAACTATATTAAGAACTAAGTCCTCGTTTTTAATGGCTGTTTAACTAACCCAGTCTCGTGATAAAATCCACACTAACCTATTAACTGATCACTTCGAAGCTATCATAAGGTTTTAATTAACATACCGCCCAAAAATTACTCTTTATCGGTCCTTTATAAAATTCAAATTTCAACAGTTTATTACAATATTAAAGGAGAAATTGACGCTGACTAAGGTTTTCTAGGGGTTAAAAAAGTTTTAAATGGTAACATTTAACACTGAAGAGACTTTTCGAAATGACTGAAAAAAAGAATGAAATTTGCAGAATTGTGTAGGCTAAACATCTTCCTTATAAAACAAAATCGAAGGTGGAAATTATTTAGTATTCGTCAAACAGTGATATTTGATTGTGGGTTTTTCATCACCGTAGTTATTGACACTCTCCAGAAACAAATAATGTTCAGTCTCATCCTAAGCTACAAATCTTTTGTATAATTTCAAAATTGAAGCTGTACATTTTTTTAGTAATGTTACATTAAAACAATGTTTTTCGTGTATTGAATAGCAGCTAGTGTTGGTAATATATTCAGTTAGGATTTAATGTCACCGCTTTTTATGAACACAGTGTAGTTTGAAAAAAAAACCAATAACAACTTCTAGTTCTAGACAATCATTATTAAGCTAGTGACTTCCTATATTCAAAATTAATGAACATTATTATAATGCGAATATCTTAACAACTAAATATGCCTAAATGGAAGGCAGATACACCTTAAACAAGTTCATTACTTCCATATTAGTTTGTTTATTAGATGTATCACACAGTGAAACAGTATTATTTACTGGATGACGTTTCGAACACAATTTATTGTTCATAATCATATCAGTTATAATCACTCGACTTCGAAACTTAAGTTTTATAGTTTTCTTCATTTTTTCCTGTTCGTCCCGGGGGTAGTAGAATTTTCCAGATATCTGAGACAGGTGTTGAATCATTCCTATTACATGTATTTGGAGTTCATTTGATAAACAAAGCTTCTGTTATCAACCTCTCCCACCACCCTGTGACATTAAATTTCAAAACTGTCATCCTATCCCATCCTATTGTATGGTTGTGTGTAATTGCATGTGGCGCTATAGCTGCTGAGCTATTCTCTAGATTTCTTATCTTATTCGGATAAACTAATCTAGATTCTGCTAGATTCTTGTACTCTGCTAATTTGATTGACCCCGTTCTACTTCTTTGGCCTATGCATCTGACCTGAAAATCATTGCAGAGTATTTGATAAACTAAATTGCTAGTCCCTTATCATCTGTTATGTAGTTTAATTTAAACTGCCTAGTAAGATTAAATATTTGTGCAGGAAACAGAAATGAAGGCAAGAAAGAGTAAACACTTTAAAAGCAAAAAAGCTCCAATAACTGAACCGTATTGTAAAAAAATCCGCTTATTTGAGATTATTTTCATCTTAAGAGAAGGTATATTACAGTGGATTACACAATTACACTTAATTCTAATTACAAAATAGACAGGTACTCAAGCGGAACCAAAATGGTAAAAGATGAGTTGCGCATTTCTCGAGAATGATTTGGAGGAGATGATGTGAGGAGAAGATGACGGCTTATAGGTCATCGTGGAGCCAGCTAAGGTAGTCTGTAGAGAATAGAATGAAATGGAGGTGTGCAACCGAAGCGCGATGTTTCACTCGGAACCCGATTGGGCAATAATGAGTAATAATCGTTTATCATCGATTACTTTTAGTGTGTTAATATGTGGTTATAAATGAAGTTGGAGATAAAATTAGCTTTATTGTATGAATGCTAAAGAATTCTGAGTAAAGTGCTTTACTTAACACAGCTGCAGATTAGATTTCAGTTTGCTCTGTATTCCCTTGAACATTCACTGAACTATAAACCAACACGGCATTAACTTCACTTCCCGTGTGATATTGTCCGAACAACTCTCCTTTCTTATTTAGAGAAATCCATTGGTAAAAATAATAGTGAATTCAGTCTCACTGAGGGCTAATCATGGAATTTCCAAAATCATTGTCTCAATAACTAATGAGCTCGATTCAAAATACTAAAAGATCATTTTTAAAATGTACATTCTGCAAATAAATATCTTTGAAGTAAACTAAAAACGAATAGATAAGATGGAAGATCAACCATTGTGCTGAATAAAAACCCTTATAAGAAAGTGACATTTACAAATCCCATATTGACGAACCTAACTGGTTCGTTCTTTCTAAAATTAGTAGGTTTGTATACAGACAATCTAATATGATTCGTTCAAGTTCCCCAGCTCAAAATTCGTGTAAGTATCTATTAATTCATATGTCATTATTTACCTAGACACTCACAAACCTATTCCATTCTGATTGCTTCACATTTTCTTATTTATTCTTTTTGATTATCGCTTGATTCGACACCGTATTTTCGGTACAAGTATGGAATTTTCAGCATGGATATCAGTAGCTCAAATTTCGCAGGCCGACCATTGATATCAGGTGTGCATAGGCAGGGGATCGAACCCCAAACCATGTGAAGGGTCGATGAGAGCCCTAACCGCTGTGCCACCGATGCACTATTTAGTTTTCTGCAAAAGGAAGTCAAGTAATCTATCTCATGAAATGAGAAGAAAAATCCCCAAGCAGATACACATTTATTATTTCATCCCACTGAGATAATTCACACAAGAAAACTGAAAATGTCAACAAGCCATCTCTGTCATAGCATCAAGATGTCTAAATGACATTCTGAGAAAATTTTCTCTTTCAAACAGAGTGTATTTCAATCCTTTACACACACGCACACGCACACACACATACACCTCATTGCTTAGTTTACAAGAAAGATATTAATACATATATGCAACTAACTGTTCATTTCATGTCTGTGTGATTTATTTCATTTCACTATATATATATATATATATATATATATATATATATATATTTAAACTAAGGATAATAATAATAAAACCAAAATACTCCTTGTATATTCTTAAAATTTTGACTTTATCATTTTTGACATTTTACTAGTTAGTTGAAAACTAAAAGCCTATCACCTGTTGTTATTGTTATCGTTATTTGTCTGTGGAATATTTATCTCTTTTTCACTTGTTCTAATATTCTAATTATTATTATTATTATTACTATTAAATCAAGCAAAAAAATGGAATGTGTAGATAAGTATGAGTTAATTTACTTAGGCTGTACTGATCTATGTATGGTATAATGACCATTGAATAAAGAAAGTAAAGATATTCCAGATTTCATTCAATGACCTTGAACTAAAATTTAAATTATCAGTGTGTATACTTCTTTGTTGTTGTTGTTGTTGCTGTTATTTTATTTCATTTATATGATACTGCTATACGTTTTTTTTCTAAATATGTGAATATTTTACTGTTGAAGTCTGTGAAGTAAAAGACAAAATTGTTGTAGAAAGAGTAGATCTTTTCAACTTTTAAATAATAACTAGTAAGAATGTATGGATCAAAAAAATATTACAGAGAAATAAAGGAATTGTATTACATACACGGTTGTATATGGATATATACATAAATTATATAAATGTGTAGGCTATTTCAACGACAAGTAATGTGGGTTAACGATAATTATACTGACAGATTTTTTACTCAGAAAAAGTCACTCTGTATAAGAGATATTTTTTCAAATACTAAGAGTTAACTGACGTCGGATTAAAGATAGTTAGATAGTCGATTGCAGAAGTAAGAATGAGAATCTTTATGATTATTTGCTTATAAAATCAAATACACAACTTAAAATTCTCTACTAACTAGTGAAGTTTAATGCAAAAATAGTGTTGTTTCAGTTATCTGATGAGAATTGCTTTATTTTATTTACCTCAGGGATTTTATGGTGTGAAATACATTTTCAACTTAGTTTGCTTCACAAGCCATACTGATTCACAGTCTGATAAGTAGAATTTCAGAAAAGTAGTATATTCATGTGTTTGAGTAGTGTTAGATTCATATGAAATAAATTATCCCAAAGATAGCAAAATATATATAAAATTAATGACAATTTATGATCAATAATTAAAGTATATTCATCAGTGAAATAAGTATAGAACTTGTTCACTATGGTAGAGTGTAATTCTATTGTTGATAAGATTTATTTTGATAGAGTCTGACAGTGTAATGGCGTTTCGAGCTCACAAGCATACCAAGTTACACAACACAACTTTATCCACTTTTATCCACAATGGAATTAAATTCATCAGTGATATTTTCTCCTTAAAGTAAACCAAAAACAACAAAGCACTGTAAGACAGATTATCATGAAATATGTACTGTAAATGAAGGTGAACAGTAAACGTTGATTCATTGACCTTGGTCGCCACTGGCGGAGAACTAGAAGGCACGAATGATTCAGTCGTGTACAAGTTGGAAGAAGAAGATGAAAGAATTCGAATAAAAGTACAATACATTCCTTGTAAAACGTTTATTTATTTATAGACCTGCAATGAAGTCGAATTTAACTGCCGAAGAATATAATTTCTTATTAGTCCTTGTGTTTTGGAGTTAAAGTCGATAATCGTTCCTAGTAATTATCGATTCGGAGCGTCTTTGCAAATAATAGGGTTAGATTCTTTGACATATACTATGTGATAAGCATACAAATCAATGGTTGCTTCTTATTGATAAACTATTAAATAATATTTGACCGATAATATATCCCTATCGTGTTTCTCTCAGGTATTTACTAACTTACCTAGCTTAGAACAAGTTAAGAAGAAATGATTACAATAAATACAATAAGGAAAACTCAACTAAACTGGTTTTCTATTGCTAACCTTTTGGAAAACAGTATATATATATTTTTTTGACAATTGCTTTTTTATTCCCTTCCTTCCTAATAGTTACTTTTACACATGCGCATTAAGAATAAAATAGCATCGTTTACTTATGTTAATGTTACAGTTTTGAATTCATGTATTCCACCTTTTTTCTTCTTTGTCACTCCCCTTTAATCATACCTGAGCTAACTAAGAAAGACTCTGTCGCACTGCAAAGAGCACTGATAGCTGTCAGTAAAGCGAGTGGGATACCACAAAACCAACTTATTATCGCTGTTGTAAGAAGATACTTAAAGTCATGAAACAACTGGTGAATATCATCTTGTCACGCTCTGAACATCCTCATCATCTTGCACATCTCTCTCCTCAGATCCCATCAAAGGGGTGAACTAGAAGCATCTATAGGAGACTATATGGTGGGAAGACTAAGTATGATGAGTAGGGTGTTAGATATGAAAGTATTAACTAAGCATGAAACACTAAGTGAAGGGTACTGTTTATTCTTTCTTTCACTAATATATTGTCGTGAGTATTTCTGCCTAATTTTCATTTTACATTCATATTCTTATTTAACAATATTATCTGTGTAAGTACCCTGTTTAATTATTACTCCTGTATTATGTAATGAGAAAATTAAATACAATATTGTATACATCTTAGACATTTCATATTTGTATCACAGGTAATGTTTTGCAAAATACTAATATTATTGTTGCTCTTATTAAGACAATAGGGGTGATGTTTAAAGAGGAATTAAAAGAACTGGGAATGAAGAATGAAGCTTAATATGGGCAAAAAAATATTAATATATGAGCAATCAAAGTTAACTATTACGTCATGGTTTAATTACCAAGATGTGACTGTTTGATACATTCAAAAAGAATACATACATATATATATATATATATACTTAGAAAAGCATTCATTAGGGCGTATAACTTTTCCTTTAACCACTTAATTTTACCACGCTATGTTAGAATAACAATAAACACAACAGTCATTCTCATATTAATTTAAGAGTGAGGTATAAACATTAATGTAAGCTTTGATTTAATTAGTTCGATAGTTGGTGAGTAAAAGGGAATCTAGGATGTTCATCTGATCTTATTTGGTGCTCATCATATGGATGTACCTGCATTCCTAGTGTGTGATAGTGTTTCCACTAAGGCTTGAACCAAGTACCCGTCATTTCAAATGCCAAAACGTTGTCTACTGAACCATTTGGGCAACAAGAAACACCTCTTGTGCGACAAGAAGATCTAAATTTACTTAAAAGCGAATAATAAATGATGCCCATCACACAAGAAGTGGCTCTTATTGCCTATATGATTGAGGGGATATGGCCTTGTGGTCTGGAACGATGAGTATTGGATTCAAGTCTCGGTGGGAATACCATCAATCATTTAAGAATACAGGTGCATTGGACTGAAGAGTCTCGAAAAGGACGAAACACACTGTGGGTTCTACTACCAGTCATCATTCACCAAACTGCTTCAAGTTAATTCTCAGACATCTTCGAAGAGTTTATATTATGAGCAGACATGTTAGTAGAAACAAACACAACTGTGATTTAATTTAAGTTTTGCTTTTTGATATGGTGTTATAAGGATTCTTTTTTTAATTAAATGACCTTTCTGGGGGGATTTAAAGTCGCGATCTTATAGAAATTATACAGAACACATCTTTAAAAATAGATTCGATCAGTAGTGTTATTCTTTGCCTACATATCAATGTTGCATGAGCTATGAAATACATAAGTTAATGTGAAACAATCTTCTTTGTTGGTCTACAAACAGACCAGAAATTTACTTTCCAAGCAATGATATTCTGAAGCTTTCTCTCTTTTCAGAAATGCTACTGATGAAATTTCATAGAACAGGAAATTAACAAACAAAATTTCTCGTGTAGATTTCACGTCAGATCGAAATCAGTCAGAAAGTCAAGAAGCACCTTTCACACAATTACATGTACTTAGGGCCTATCATACATGGTCTGCAGTCTACACGGGATCAAAAAGAGGCTGGTTTATTTGCCAGATGACTACATTGACATTCATTAGTCGGCTTGGAATCAAAATAGTGCACGAATGCTAACTTCTGTCCATTCAAATACGCCTTATTTCGCCCATTCAGAAAGCAATGCAGGTTTGACTACTCCATAGTTCTTAGCGGTTCCCCAGATGATACCAATTGGTGACGAAATCTACTTTGAAGTCAAATGAATTCCTAAAATCGCCGAATCTGAAGAAAAAATCTAATGTTTTATTATCCATACCGTGCGTTTTATATCAATTCTAGAAGCTTTTATTTCCCAGTAAAATCCTCTTTCAACTAAATGATAACGAGAATGTCATGGAATCTAACAGTATAGGTCTCGACAACGTAAGAGGATATGAGTGAGAAGATTTCTACCTTCAATAGATTATGCTTATTAGAGCTACAAAGAAGATATAATAAGTCTTCCATCCTTTCATGGGATAATTAACTATTTTATAGTCACTTTCGTGCAAAGTAAAACGTATAGTCTGTAGTAATTAACATTTCTGAAAACGATAGAATATTTCCCTATGACAAACTCCCATTTGTTATTTTTTCTGTTTGAAAAGAATTTCTATATCTCCAAGTGTTAATTTGTAGGGATTTGGTTGGATTAAGTTTCGATCACGAACTGATGCCAGTTAGAGTAGTATTGAAAACCAAGGATTACTGGACATCTGTTTCGTCCTAGTTTTGGACTCTTCACAGTAAGCATCCATCACCAGGGGTCGAACACAGGACCTTCTGGGACCCGATCCCACTAGCTGGAAGTGGTCGTGCTATATCATGAGTTAGTAAAAGTTTGAATTCATGGGCAAGCCATTGGATTGGGTCCCAGCGGCTTAATGATCTACGAGATAGCTAGCCCTGTAACAAGGAGGTCCTGGGTTCAAACCTTGGAGATGGGTGCGTACTGATGAGCAGTCGCAAACTAGAACGAAATAGCTGTCCAGTACTCCAGTGTTGGTTTTCCAATCGTTCTCTAACCGACGTCAGTTCATGATGAAATCCTCCAACGAAAAATAAATTGATTAATATTTGTTTTATACTTTCTGATTACAATCAGTATTATCTGGGAGAGGTCTCCATTTGGTGTATTTTACCGAAATTTGAGAAATAGCAATCTGTTTTCTCATCTTAATCACTTTGATGTCAAACTTAATCCCCCTCATCGGTAAACTAAATATAACGTGTAACTGAAAACTGGGAAAATTAACTAGTTAAGTTATGATAGCTGCATACTGTATAAGTTAATTTTTTTAAACACTAATAATAGAATTAAATCGCCATGTTTGTGGGGAATAGATTGACTATAAGAAAGATTATGCCGAAAAATGACAGTATAACGCTGAAAAAACTAATCTACTACTTGTGATAAACCGACTACAGGACAGGTTATCTGAAGTAGTAATGAGAAGTCTTATCTGAATAGATTCATGATATTCGGTCGGATAAGAGTTACTGATAACATACAGTGATCATGGTGCTATATCGAGAATTATGAGAAGAGTGGATTTCCACTCAGTTACTGAATGGCTATATCCCCTTCTTGTAATCTCAAAATTGTGAGTTAAACCTGTAATAGCAGCAGAACTGAAATCTGCAGGAGATACTTGAAGTAGGACGAAATAGCTGTCTAGTGCTTCCCACTTTCAGTGAATTTCTAGGGATTTTGCTTCATAATAATGATTTTATCTGCTCTCATTGGTGGTTTATGCTCACAACAACCCGCTAAGTAGGAAGTCAAGCTACACAAATATTAACTGATTCCATGATGGGTAAATTTTTGTTTTGATAAAGTCTCACAGTGTTATACAGTAATGTTTACTGATGACGTTTCTGTATAACACTGTGAGACTTTATCAAAACAAAAATTTACCCATAATGCAATTATACTTTACCAAAGTGCACAAGTTTTATTCTTATATCAAATATTAAGTGAGTAATACGAAATATTAGTTATATCATACGTAACCCGAGATTTTGTAGACTACAGTTTACGATCACAGTTGGTGCTAAATACAAAAACATCACAAAAAAACAGCTTTTTCACTTAATATGGAGCATAAATCTTCAATGATGAAGAATAATGGTTAATGCTATCCAAAGCTTTATTATCCTAATAAGTTTACTATTCCAACTGAAGCTCTGTTAGTTTAGTGTATTTTAAGGTATATATATTTTAAAACAGACACTTGTAAGGCAAAAGAGTTTGAAACATTTTCAACTGTGCGTCTAAATTTTACTTAAATTAACTTACCATATCTATAACAATATACTACATGGTAGTATACCTCATTGCTTTAAGTTCCTAGCCATCAAATAGTGTTTTCCGGGTTCCAGCCTATTTTCATCTCACCAGCTGGTTAGTGTTGTAAATTCTCGGTGACAATCAAGCGGAATTAATAGACAAGTTCAAAAAGCCATACACCTTTACTGATTTACAAAATAAACATAGTATTAAAGCTTGGAAAATGAATTTAAATAATTCTGTATAATTATAGGCAATAAACTGTTTTAGAGACAAAATTATGAATAATATTACACTACTGTATGCATATGCAAAAAATTATTCCTGTAAACATCATATTCACGTCATTCTAAACCTATCTCTGATCTGTCAGTGATTCGGGAATATGAGGCCTTTCAGCCACACACACAGGGTCCAGGTTCAATTCCCAGCCGATGTACTTCTAAATTTTGCCTAACTAGTTGTAGTCTTTGAAAAGAGGGAAAGTTGGACGTAAGGTTATCAACCTCTGTGTTTGTATGTGTGCGTATATATGTTGAAACAACACCATCGCCTCTGAAACTTGAAAGCTTGAAAGTCTTTGTTCTACTTGGAATGCAAGTAACTGGGGGAAAAAAATCCTATCTCCTCTATTTATGAACACGTAGAATAAACACTAACAAGAAAAAACATTATGCAATCAACAGTGAAACATATTCAACTGACCCGATATGATTTATCTTCATCAGGATAAATTACATTTTCTATAATCAAAGATTTCATACTATTTAGTGGATGTTTTTGTCGGATTATGTCATTCTCTTCATGTAACAGGACTCGATCAGCATCACCATGATTATTAATCCATCCTGTAGTTGCAGTAGTAGTGGTAGTAGTTGAAGAAGTATATAAATTCTCCCCAGTATTACACTGTTGTTCAGTTCTAACATCTTCTTTTCCAGAATTGTTCAGATCATCCCGATGATGATAACCTTCATGGTATTGATTATTATATTCAAAATCATGCGGCTGATTTAATGATTTAATAATCAGTGAGTTTTCTTCATATTCTCCTCCGCTTCTCTCTTGAGTCGCATTCTGTTTGCATTCATTTCTTTTAATCAAACACCCCTTTTTCATAGGATTTGTACAAGTGTGATTATTAATATTACTGATACGGTTGTCACCTGCTGAAATGCAATAATGTTTAAAATGTTTTTTCAAATTTACTAATGGTGATTTATTACAGTTATTATTATTAATATTATTTAGGGGATCATTCATGAATGATGTTGTACTGAATGTAAAAGCGGTTAATTTTGTTAATGGACTTTTGTTATCATTGAGTTGATCATTTTGCTCTATGGAATATTGCGGTGGACAATGTTGTTGAGGACAATGATTGTGACTTCGATGTATGGTATGGTTAGGATCACAGTGTATGAGATGATTATTATACCTAAGTTGATGCTGTTGTTGTTGTTGTTGTTGGGGATTTTGATGATGATGGTGGCGATGATGATGATGATGGTGACAATGATGCCGGTTATCTAAATCAACTGACTGAACAGTTAACATAACTCCCTTTTTTCAAACGTTTATTAATACTATAATAATTATTATTATTACTTATACTGCCTGTCCAAAAATTCGTTAGCTAAGAAGTCAAGTGAATAGTATTACGATAAAATGGATAAAAGCTTTCACATGTAAGTTTATCGGAACTTTAAAGATATAATTCGCGGGTTTCTCTCCTTCTTCTTTGTGTTATCCTCTATCTTGTCTATCTTTCTCACATTTAGCATCCTGTGCGTTTTTTCCAATGTACATACACTAAATAAATTATTTGGGAAGAAAAATTAGAAACGAATAGCTTTTTGATTGGCTAGCCAACTTTAGTTAACCAATGAAATTTCACAGCGTTTAATAAGGATGTGAAATATAATCTGGTTTTACTCACATTTTCTTGTTCTTCGACTAAAATAATTCTTTTTATTTATTAGTTACAGGTTTTCCTCATGAGATGATATCGGTTAGAGAACCATGGGGAAAAGCTACAAGGAGTACAGGACAGCTGTTTCGTCCAAGTTTGCGACTCCTCATCAGTACTCACTCACCCACCCCTGGATGGGTCGAACTCAGAACCTTCTGGTTACAAGGCTAGCGAGCATGTAGACCATTAAGTCACTGGGACGCAATCTAATGATCGGTCCATGAATTCCAACTTCTACCAATTAGGCAAAGTGAATTGTTTTTTTTATTTGTATTTCTTTATTAAAAAAAGAAGCAAATTGTGCTTCCAATTTAAGTAAATTAAAAATCTTCAATTAAGTCATATAAAAGTAAAAGGCATTCAGCGAAGAGTTACACTCTTCAGTTGTCGGAGGGTATCTGTTAATTTTGGTTCGGTTTGCTATTTTCTGGAGGCTTTTGCTTATAGCTTGCTGACTGAAAGATAAGTAATACATTTTCTTGCAATTCTAATATTTCAATGTAATAAACTCCCTTTTTTATGAAAGATTTTTTTGTATTTCCCTATGAATACCATACACAAATTGCCCATTTTCTATGATACTCTTACTAACTAACAAATAGTAATATGTGTTTATCATGAGTTTTACTGAAGTATTTCAGGATATTATAGGTCTATTTACAGTTTGTGTCAAGTTTTCAAAAGGCTATCTTGTTTAAATGAATATGTGATCCTAGATCATTTCAAGCCATTTTCAGATAGAACTGAGCTTAAAAAGCTCTGGCATTGTTTTTGATAGGTGACATTCAATTAGCACCAGCAAGGGATTAGCTGAGAAGAAAATACAGACTCGCATCCGTGTGTGTTCTAGGTTTTCTGATCAAATATCCATGTATTAGATGTTATAACATTCAAACTACCTAGTCTATAGGGCTGGAAAATCTGAGAACATATTAAAATAGAAACTTCATTTTGAGATTTTCCTCTCTGCCTATTTTTATTCTTAAGGAAGGACTGGTAATGCTTAAATTTATAAAAATAACATGTCTGACTTTTTACGAGTTGATCACGGACTGATATCAGTTAAAGAACCATTGAATACCAGGGAGTACTGGACAGCTGCTGTTTCATCCTAGTTTTGGAACCTTCGGCAGTACGCACCCACTGGGATTCGAACCCAGGACCTTTCGGTTACAAGGCAAGCTGACTCGTATACCATTCAGCCACTGGGACCCAATTAATGGCTCATGAATTCTATCTGACTTTTAGCTGAACAAAACGTTGGAATTAAGCATTTCAATTTCGCTGAGATTTTACAAATATAATTTCATAAATGTCTACTTCTCACTCGGTGCTCAATTATTTTGCTACTATCCGGTCAAATCTTGATCACAGTTCATATGAAAGCAATACCTGTTATACAAATCATTACTCCATTTGACGTTTAATTTTGTCTTCATTAGTTTAAGGGAAATTATCACTGAAACAGAATGAATACTTTTGAAGAACTTTTCAAACTTGGGAAATGGATTTGCATATAAGTACATTTCCTATGAGGTGGTCGTAAACCGTGATAAATCTTTATTCTTTTTCGAAGAAACACAGTCGATCAAACAGAAAACCATATACAACTCTGGTGTCGAATGCGGATTTCAGCAAATTCTACTGATGAATATTATAAGGTAAAAGTTTCAAGTTCTTCTTATGACTACCGAGAAAGTAGTTTCACTTCCAAGCGGGACTCAATATTCCAAAACATTTTATCAAATCTTCAGGTGAAAATTCTGCTTTTGCTAACTCTTTCTTAGTACCCTACTTAGCTCGTGTTCTGTGCAATAAAGAAAGCATTAGGCGTGATACCTATAACTTATTAAATAGTCAGTAGAACAACTGGATCTCGTCTCTCCAACTCATATCATTTATAGGCACAAGGTTTTCTTTCTTTCTTTTCCTTTTCTCTTTTTTCTATTATGTGCTGCTTTGTTTCTTTCTTTCTTACAAACTGTATTTAAGACATTCTTCCTCGTTGTTTCACACTCTGTATGTCTCGACCTTTTTGTTACCGCATCTACTTTTCTAACACCTTCAAACATTCTGTTCACTTTTGGCTTTGCTACCGACATGCCAATATGTTGTTGTCAAAACTAATCGAGATTACCCTTAATCTATGTATAATTTTATTTATTGTTAATGTGCTAAGTGGATGCAGTACTGTAGAAAAATGCTTAGAATTCCATTCTGTATCACAAGTACTGTTTTGGAATAAAGCAAATTATTATTATTATTAAAGAAGTTTCAAGACTTTGAGGTTACTCTAAACTGGAAATTTCGCAGTCACTCCAAATTTATGTTTGTGATACCGACTGGTAGTTGGGATCGAAGATTGCTTTGACTTAAAAGACTATTTTTTTATAGCTATACAGAATCACTTCTGACTGCCTTCGTATAAGTCATCTTCGTGCAGTACGATTTAAGTCTTTAGGACACTTATGAATAAGTATCAGGTTACTTATTTCAGAACTCACATTCTTTCTGAATATAAGGTAGTGAAATATTAATTTATGCTTTTAGTGTTAGTCGTATGATGACTGGATTCATGCTGTCTATGAAATTATTCTGGGCAAAGTAGACTATTTCCACAAATAGTCACTTTTAGGTAATTTTCGAATCTCATTTAGTTAATTAATTCCATCCGCTCCGAATGTTTTATTTTCCATCTTTAGGTTTCAAACTGTAATGATAGTTGAATTATGTTGTGCTGTTGGACTATGTATTTTGTTAGGTTATAACTCTAGAAGATTTTCAGATAGCTGATTCACAGGATCACCTGAAGCGTTTGTTTTGCTCGTTCCCTTAATCATCCTTATAAGAACAGATCAAAAGATCCATCATTCCCTACGTATGATTTATGATTTAATGAACCGATTTGTGTGTACTAGAATATCTGAGATAGCCTGGCTAGGGTAGGCTAATCCTTATGTCACATAGAAAAGCTGAAGTTAATTTAAATTCTATCATGGCGAAAGAAGCATTATATTTAAACGTTAATTAATAATAGTTATAATAATTACTTATTCAGTAATACAATATATTGAAACATTGATCAATTCATAACTTTGACTTACCTGTAAATCATTCTACTTACTTTCGTAATCTGTCTTAAAAATCATTCACGTTGCTTAATGCTTTAAGCAATAAACTCAAACCAAAAAGAAATATTCTCACGAAATAATAAAAGTGATGAACAGGCAGAATTCAAGTGAAACTGTTGAATTCAATCGAATTCTGTGTATTAAATCCTAAAGTAACGCGGTGTAGTCCAGTTGATTTAGGTCTACATTTTATGTGTTGCACATTTCTGTACCTTATCTAGTAATCATTTTTTAATGACTACTCTTCAATGATACTTTTTAACCAATAAGATGAAATTATGTCATTCTGTTGCTCAGAAGCCAGAACTGATAATGATCAGAAAAGTAAAGTGTATGCATATGTGTGGTAAACTATTAATTGTATTTATAATTACCAGTTAGTGTTTGAATAATTCCTCACTAATTTATCTTCCATTATCCCAAACTTAATGACATTCTGTACATTCTAGGTACCAACACATCAGGTGTGTGTGCTTTTCTAATTCATTTATAATAATGAGACTATCTCAACTAGTCACTATACCCCGATAGGTGAAAATCAGTCTATGTTTGTTCTTTTTCATCTTAAAGGATTATGAGAGGAAATAATTAATGATCATTATGTTTGCCTGTTGTAATTAATTAATTAATTCTTAATTATGGAATGGTAGGCAGGCTTCTTATTACACCTGTCTCCACTACTTGACATGTGGCACGATCATATAGCTGTTGAATGACATTTATAAATGTTTACAGCATCGCACTTCGTAGTGTTGAAGCGTCTGCCAAACTGCTGACGGTCGACACTGTCGAAAATCTGTCAATGTAGGCTCTGTTCAATGATGATGATGCATAGTTTTGCAATCTTATCTGCGAATGAATTGTTTTCCTGAATTCAGCTTGTTCCGAACAAAGTTTCCCATCTACAGTATCTTTAAATGGTTCCAGGATGATGTGGCTTATTGTTTTCCTCGGAATCGGAAAAAGCATAATTCTATATCATTTCTTTAAAAGACTTAAGTCATCCTTCTTCGGTAATTTTATGAGGTAACTCTTCTTCAGATGAGCAGGTTCTTTTCTTTCTTTCTACACTTTCTGTAATAGTGGCGGGGTGATATTCTCTCGGGTCCGTTTCCAGTGCATCCGGAGGAATTCCATTTAATCTTGATGCCTTCCCGGCCGTCTTTCAGTAGTTTGATGATAATCTCATTATAGGGGTGGTGTTCATCGGTGGATCTGTGTCTGCTGGAGGTGGTGACATTAGTGAACGATTTGTAGCTTGTGGTTAATTCAAGAATTCTCAGTCGAGCCTTTGCTCTCTTCCAACTCTTCAGTAACTAAGTTTCCCGTAATATCCTCCACGGGTTTCATTCGCACTGGCGTCTTCCTAGACAGTGATCTAGCTATTTCATACAGTGTTCTGAGGTTTCTGTTACCTTCAGTCTATTCTGCGTCTGTCACGAGCGTGCTCTACCTTTCATCAAAAGAAGACATATCCCGATGGTTTTCACTAGCCGACGTCCTTTTTCCGAAATTTGTGATTCTTCTCGACTCCAGTGGTGGATAAGTATTTTTTATGAGCTTTGAGGTTATAGTAGGAGTGATGTTAATTTTTAAGAGTGCCACACCCTCCCTCTGAATTATTACGTGTCATGGCTTTGTCCTTATGCAATTAAGGTAACCAATGTCCTATTATATAAATACCTGGTCTGCATAAACTTTTCGCTCGATGGTAATCTATGAATATTGTGTATAATATTGCCGCTGATCTTACTAACACAACAATACTGTAAAGTGTGAACATTATTCTCTGGTCTGAAGCCTCTTGACGATTGAAACGCCTAAATATTTAATATGAAAACAAAAGATGAACCAAATGGTGCAAGTGACAGAAAAGAACACTTCAAAATCAAAATGATTTTGTTGTCATAGTGTTAGTCTTTTGAACTTTAACACTTTACGTGTTAGATAGGAAGAGAAGCCCAGTTTAATAGGCCTTTTACTTTCTGTTTTTCATATTAAAACTAATGATATGCTTGATTTGCCGTCCTCTATATTTTTTTTCATTTTGAATCTATACTTGTCTGTTGAATTCGAATTCATAAAAAATGTACTGTGTGTCCCAGAATATGTGATACAGATTCAAATTTTAATCACTGTTAAAACGAAAAACGTCAATTAAGACTACCTTTAGTTTCTCTGTTCTAAAGTTACTAAACAGTGATACTCCCACTGACTGAGTACTGGTTTTCAGGAGACCCAAAACACACCCATTTCTGCCTCTTGCGAGACGAGACCGCCATGCGGGACTATCCTGTGGCGCAACCACTCGAGATCTCTCTCCCTCGGTGACGGTGCGTCGGTGGCATAGTGGTTAGGACGCTCGCTGACCATGCATATGGTCCGGGGTTCCATCCCCTGCCACGGAAGCACTCCTTTACCTAGCTGGGCCACTGATAAAGCTGGTAAAGAGGAAACGTTGGGCATGAGGGTAGCAACTCCATCCTGTAAAAATAATCATCACTGCTACAGAAACTTCAAGCCACTAGCTTGAAGCCCTATGTTCCACTGGAGAACATGAAGGAAAAAACATTCACTAACGATAAAAATTTAATTTTTATTCAACCATTATTCATTCTCTAGGTTATCAACATTTTATGTGTTTTCCTTAAGGCCTTAAATAAAGGACTTTTCTCATGGGTATCAGACAAATATGCTACTAACAGTCTCAATAATAATCACTCCACGTTTATTTTGTTTGCGAAATGATTGTTTGTGAATGTATGAGTATTAAGTGGTTCCTTTTCATTCAAATACTGTCCAAACTTTACTATGGTTCTTGCCTCAAGAATACTTAAGGTTCATAATACAGAAATTCACCAGTCAGTAACACCTTTTTAAGAGAGTGAATTCAGTAGATTTTACTTTGTTCTAACAGTTGTGTCAGCACTCTATCAGATATTCTTATTTTTGGGAAATCTGCTTTATTCAAGTCAGTTCACTTGTGTATATTACTATTTATCATTTTATAAGTGATCATTGAACTTGAAATTAAAATCTGGATCACGGCAAGATTTGAATAAGTATCCTCTTAGGCTCCAGCAACTGAGTCACACACCTAACTGCTAACTAAGTTATCCTTTTACTGCAGCCACGCATGATAATGTACCGACCACTCACATGATAGCTGGGAGTTATCTTTGCTGGTTGCAATTAAGTGATGAACTGCCACAGAGAAGGATTAGTGATTTGGCGCATACGGTTCGCACATTCATCTCACCTTCAATTATTATCTACCACACCAACAGAGGTTCGTTACCCTCTAGGGTATCTAAGATAACCGAATCATCCGTTACTGTTCAGTCGAATATAGATAAACAAAGTAGAATAATTAGGTCTTGTTACCTTTAGACACCCACACAGTTTTCATAGAAGCAGATTTTCTATATCCTCCTTCTACTGCGTTTAAACCGTACAGTCTCATCATTATGGTTACAAAACCATGAGTAGTGCTGTCCAACGGTGTCGTATCAATTTAAAGGTATTTACAGTAATAGCAAATAAGTGAAACCTGTTTGTGAAAGTGACGTTAACTAAAATGACCACATAAATTAAGTTTTTCTTCTTAACAGTTTCAAATTCAATAATTTCTTATAAAGTTTATTACTTCCTACATTCCTAAGGAATATTCTGTAGCTACCGAAACCGACTTGTTGTGATCTGAACATGTAGAACAGAATTTTGAGTTCTACTGTATAGCTGTCTGAAACTTTCTTGAGAGATTTACAATCACAAATGTTCCAAAGAGAGCAAATATACGATTATTCTTACATAAATCTGTGATTCTATCCAACAATAATATCATCAAAAACCTCAACAGCGCCTTTAGGTAGCTATGCAGTTCAACTAACTTTCTAAGTACAAAACAAGTACCGTAGAACAAAATTAGTTAACCAAAATTCAACTATAAGAAGTACCTTAGAATCAATTACAATATTCTCAAAAAGGTAGGATTGAAAACTCCGTTCACAGGGATCATACATCAGTGCTTCTCGCGGACAGCCCAATGTTAGAATGACCTTCATTAATTCAAATAGAATCACATCGTAAAACAACACATTATAAACTACAAAGAGTAGCATCCAAATAAGAGACTAAACAAGGATAAAGACAAACAATAAGGATCAAGTCAACATATGACATGCAAATGTCAAATTAATGATATATACAGTCAAGAGGAAAAACGGAAAATAATTACAAGGTTAGTCACAAGATTTCATCATGAGATGACATCGGTTAGAGAACCATTAGAAAACCTTCAGGGACTGCTGGATAGCTGTTTCGACCTGGTCCGGGACTCTTCACACCACACACCCACCACCAGGTGTCCAACCCAGGACCTTCCAGTTACAAGGCGAGCTCGTGGACCACTAAGCCACTGGGACCCGACCCAATAGCCAGACCATGAATTCCAACTTCTGCAGATTCACGAAATAGCCCGACCACTAGCCGGTGTCTTAGGCAAGTATTTGTCTTCACACCCGACCTGCTGTACCCTACTGGTCGCAACTTCCCAATAGAACCCCTAAGTAACCATCTACCTAAATAGGGCCAGTCATTAGTGAGCATCTCATTGATATTCAAGTATCGGTTTTTAGGGATTTTACTGATTGGTTACAGTATTTCATCATGAGCTGACATCGGTTAAAAAGTCATTAAAAACCTGGGTATACTGAACAGCTGTCTCGTCTTTTAGTACGCACCCGCCGGGGTTCGAACCCAGGAACTTCTGGTCACAAGGCAGGCTCTTATACCAAACCAGGACTTGTCTGTCTTTCTCACATTTACTATCTCAGGTTTTCAAATGGTTCTCTAACCGATGCCAGCTCATGGTGAAATCCTGTGACCAGTCAAAGAAATCCCTACAAACCCACACTTGAATTACAAAGTTAGTTAGGACACCTAAATAAGTATAAATATTGGGATTAGGTCGTTCAGGAGGGATATTCTCAACATTTTTTTCCGTTAAACCGGCCATCATACTTCAGCTGTACAGGTATAAAGCCCAGACACATACTTTCTTCCAACAAATCCGCATACCTACAAATACTTACCCCCATTCGCTCACCAGACGCACTTAGGGGGCTACAACTTGTGCAAAAGTCAGTGGGTGATAGGACTGTCTGCAGCCCTCACAACTATCAAATATATCAAATCCTTTGTGGAGCGGTACAGTCACCTTTCATCTTAATATATGAGCTATGCCATTTAATCTATACAGAATATAGTTAACAAGAATGAAAAACATCGATATAAGAAAATCTTTGTGTTTTAACACAACACAATATTCATATAATACGTAGTTTAATTATTTAAATTTTTGAAAATTAATAAATTCCTACTTCATGTGCGTTTTTCTATTTTTGTTGTTGTTCACTAATCTAGTCGGAGAATATTTCTTTGACTGTCTGTGTTTTTTTCTCCTTGATACCTTCTTCAGACTAATAAACTCATTCTTTAGAAACAAAACAACAATTTTTACACTCAAAAAGGTTATCTAATCATTTTTAGTTTTGTGTTTTATGTTCTTTCCACTGATAAATCTAGGTCATTCAAATTAAAATAAAATACCTGTTAACATTCACTGATTATACTGAAATGTTTAAACTATACATTTTACCTCATTTAAGCCTGTTAGATGCTTCAATAGATATTATTATATTATTATTGTCTCCTTTACCTCCTAACGGAACACACCACTTCAGCCACACGTCTTCATTGCGTTAGGTTCCCCCCAACGTTTTCACCTGGCTCCACATCTGCCCACATGCTTTCATCCCATCTCCACATGATCTCCTCCATGTCACTTCACCCTCCAACTGGTTACCAGCTCGCCGCTTCCCATTAGGGTTCCACTCGAGCGATGACCTGGAGTGTGATGTCACTTAGCAATTTGTTTTCTCAGTTTATGGTAAATCCACCTCCATTTCTTCCTGCATATTTGTTGCACAATTGGTTCCTGCTGAACTGGTCAGCTCCCAGATATCCCTCCCTGTTGTTGATCTTTTCCGGCCGGCCATCTGACCTTGAGTAGTATTGAGCGAAGACAGCTGTTGATAAGGTGTGTAGTTTGTTCGAAGTGGTCTTCGTGACGCGGCGCCAAATCTGTGATCCGTATAGTAGCTCTGACTTCACACTGGAGCTGCACTTCGATAGATAGATAGATATTCTTATTCATCTTTATAAGATATAATTATATCCACATTAATATCTGTCAATATAAAAAAAAGAACAAAAAACCCTAGTTTATTACAACTGTCTTTGAGTGAATGTGTAAAACACTACTGGAGCTTTGAGAAATTAAAAGCTCTTCCTTGAATTGGTGAAAGTATATTACCTTGTGTAAGGCTATTTGATTGTTGGTGACTAGCAGTGGAATCTAGGCTGCGAATCTCGCCCTTATTGGGAGTCGTCAGATGGATGTATCTGCATTCTTAGCGAGTGATGATGTTCATTCTTAGACTCGAATTCAAAACTCATTGTTCGTAACTCCAAAACGTTACCCACTAGACCACAATGGACATCAGAGCCACTTATTGTAGAAGAAGTATCAGTTATTATTGTTATTTGTTTAGTTTAATTTTGTATTCCCGGTTAATTGACAATATTCAGCCAAAGTGTTCTGTGTTTGTTGACATGTCTGCTCTTAGTAAGAGCGATTCAACTACATGTGGGGATTGCTTTTATTATTCCATAGGGAACCGAGAGGAAAAAGAGCTTCATCAGTACATCTCTAATTTGTCCTGTTCAGATGGCTCCAAGATTACGCATAAGCCTCCATCTCCTCCATGTCACACATGGGCATACGCCAAACTCGCTGTTTCCCACTAGCTCCTACTCGACCTATGGCCTGGCGCACAATATCACTCAACAGTCTTCTAAGCATGTGTTCCATCCACCTATATTTACTTCTATACATTTGCTGAGCAATACGCTCCTCATTGGTTCGTTTACAGAGTCCTTTGTTTCTGATTCTTTCTCACTGGCCAGAGAAGGCACTTGTTGATAAAAGTCACAAAGTAGTTGCTGGAAAGGCTCTTCGTGACGCATTCGTCAAGTTCACCATCCATATGCAAGCATTGACTGACTTGACCTTGATGTTGAAAATCTGAATTTTGCTCATCTTGATGAGTGCAGAAGATTTCCATACTGATTTCAGAATGATGAAGGTCTGTTGTAACTTTCCGATTTCGGTTTCGGTACTTTCATCCATGCCACTTGCCTCTAGTTAGAATGATACTTCTTAGATAACTGGTGGAAGTGACGTCTTTTAAATTTGTTCGGTTGATAGTGATTGTTGTTGCCAGTTGGGTATTTTCATCACCTCTATCTTCTCTATGTTCACTTGAAGTCCTGTCTTTGCTGCATGCCTCTCCTGACAATTTGTTGGTCTCCGCATATCAATCATTGAGACTGTGCGAAACTGGACATAAATCATCTACGAAATCCATCTACCTTCTAGAGTCTTCTTATCGATCTGATGTATTCCTATCTTCCAGCTCTCTAATTACAATGTGCCACACAATCCAAATGACCAAGGTTAGGAGTATCATTGATGATATCAGTCAACCTTATCTTACTCCTGTCTTCACTTCAGAGGCTTCGTCGATTTTCCTGTTGCTGGTCACTTGGCATGTGGCATTATCATATAACTGCTAAATGCGGTTGATAAAGAAGTTTGATAACTACCACAGCTTCACCAAACTTGCTTACCACATTGTAACAGAAGTGACAATACTTAGAGGCTAAAAGTGATCTCTGTAGCACTATCTCTTAAACAATTCATATGCGCAAATCTACTCTGATATGAATACACATTGGTGTAGAATATTGGTAGAATGCTCGTTAGTTATGCGGGTTCGATTCCTGATCGACTGAGATATATAATGTGCTAACTAGGGATCATACACAAACAATTGAAAGTAACAAGACAGCATGTTAAATAACAAAGGTGTTTAACCAGTTGCCTTCAGCATAATTAATCCACCGAAACAGTAATAATTAGCACCCAAGGTCGAAAGCTGATAAAGTTGTAGACTATTGATGTTATACATTTATTTACTGCTACAATAGTAGCTTACTGACACTAGAATTCACAACGACACTTTTAAAAATGCCGTACTAATAAAATGTTACTCTTGGTAGCTGTTTTATTCTAAACAAGATTTTGATTTCTTCATTATAATTTTGAATAGTACACGTTTAAGAAATTCTAGAAACTGAGAGAAATGGTAACAAAAATCGATGAAACAGTTCAGTACTATTTTCTAGGGTATAGTTTTTAAAAACACAAAATTGATATTGACATTTAGTAAAATAACAGAAATTATTTCAGACTTTTGGTTAAAAATGTGACAAGACTTAATCATGGATACTTCGCACACTAACATATCTTATATGTCCTATTATTACAATACGACATGGACGCTAAATATTGTGGATAATGAAAATAAGTGCATACAAATCAGATAACAATTACTATCAGCAGGTACCACATTTGTCAAGAGTAATGTCGGATAGATGTGATGTGAATATAAGGCTCCATTTTATTATAAGCGAGATGTTAGATATATGCTGTGAATGTATTCAGTAACAGAAAAATAAACCGTTACGTTAGAGAGGAATTCAAAGCTTTACTTCATGTTGAATTCCACCTGCCAGGAAAGATTTCTAAGTGGGATTCGGATGTGATCTGTTGATTAGGGTGCAACTCATATATGTTAACTACGTTACAAGTTTGTTTTTTTTATTCCTTCACGTTCCCAGTGGAACATAGGGCTTCAAGCTAGAAGCTCTAAGTTTCTGTAGCAGTGGTGATTATTTTTACGGGATTGGGTTGCTAACCTCATGCCCAACGTTTCCTCTTTACCAGCTTTATTACTGGCTTAGCGAGGTAAAGGAGTGAGTCAGTGGCCGGGGATTGAATCCCTGACCATGTGCATAGTCGGCGAGCGTCCTAACCGCTGTGCCACCGATGCACAAAGTGTTATCCACTAGACCACTTGGGCCACGTTATAAGTAATATCATGAATAGGAAACAAAAAAAATTAGTGGGAAGTAACTATACAAGTTGAGATACTACCCTCTTTCCCTTCATTTCTCTAGTCAAGAAATCATTTTTCTAAGTCTTTTATCTCTTCATAAAGTACTGAAGTTTTGCGTTATAGATGTAACACTGGTATGAACTTTGGTAAACAGTTCCATCTGATTACTAAGATATAATAAATTATCACCTATTCTGTGGTGTTAATACTTTCATCAATTAACTTTGTTATTTTTGGATTTCAAATAAATAATTCTCGAATAAAGGAGCCTACAAGTTACACGGCATTTATTAAATTGTTAATATTATTCATTGCACAAGTCTGACTTTGGCTAAATTCTTTCATAAGGGAACAAACATATCATCTTTACTTTTAACGAGGACTATGCATTTCACATATCAAGTGGATACCTCACGCTTAATTTTTGCATGATTACTGGAGATGAGATAAAATCTGAGTTCTTAAAGTGATTTGAACAAGTGATTTATGGACCACTGGTCCGTAGTTTGAAATTTCAATTTTCATTATTACTACTACTAACAATAATAACAGCTTTACAGCAGACAAAATGTTTAGGCAGTGTGGAGAATTTTCAGCTTAGTTTATTGCATAATATCTCCTCTTCATCCAGAATCTTCACGTAAAATAGTAATCCATAGCATATCGCATGATACTGTGCTATTCAGTCTGAAGCATAAATCAATCCCCTTATGATGTGTTTCTTTCGTCTCCTAGAAATGCACAATGGTAGGTTGAAAAAAGGTAATTAAAATATTTTTGTGAGTACATTTTGATATCCAGCGACATAACATTGGGTCGGCTGTGAGGCCAAATTCTCGCCGATGACATCCGCTAGTGGTAGCGTCATATCATGAATTAGCAGAAATTGGTAATAAAGGATTCTATGGTTAGGTCTTATTGGCTTATTGGTGTAGAATCTCGCTAGCGTTGTAACCAGAAGGTCCTTGGTTCTAACCTCAAGGGGGGGGGGGAATTGGAAGAGTCCTAAACTAGGGTGAAACAGCTGTCCAGTACTCTAGTGTTCATTTTCCAATGGTCCTCTAACCGACGTCAGTTCATGATGAAATCCAGTAACCAATCAATCGAATCCCTACAAACCAAAAATAATAAGAAATAAAGAAAATTTGATGCATTATGCCGGATGTATATTCATGTAACCGAGTATTTCAAGCAAGCAGACAATATTTCGCTTTCACTCTTCATCCATTACTGCATAAACAGTTCACCAACCTATAACTATCTCAGAGTCTGTTATCATCAGTTAAATCTACATCTTCAAAATATTTTTTTCAGTATGTAGAAATGTGATGTAAAATTTTTTTCGATATAGAAAGAAAGACCATATTTGCAGCATAAAATGATTTCATCATTCTATTTCACAGGTTCTCATCAGCTACTGCAAACTATGTGAAATTACAATGGTTATAAATAATGAAAATAACGTTCTTCAATGTTTGAAAGATAATAGAGAAAACATTATAAGAGGAATGCATCCGGAATATAAGTATTACAATTTTTAGTTTAATTTACCTTCAATCTGTATGCTTTCAAACTATGAAAAAGAGGGGAGGGTGAAAGGAAGAGAGAAAACAGGAAAATCAACATAGCAGCTTAAGAAGGAACATCCAATTGAAAACTTGCTTAGTGAGTTGACTAATCAGTGTAATGAGAGTAATACGCTTACAAAGGGAGTGAGAGGTTCACTACACTCTGCTTCTGTGTGCATAACTGTGGTCTGAAACTTTAATTGAATGTTAGATTTTCCCGTCGATTGATTGGACCGAAGTGCTCGGTTTCAGATTGACATTTGGCTTCTTGTGCAGATGCTTCGACGATGTCTGGGCACTTCGGTCCAACCAATCGATGGGAAAATCTAAAATTCGATTAAATTAATATGACCTGTTGCACAAGGGGTGACTCTCGTGGCCCGAGTGGTCTACAGGATAACGTTTTGGCGTTTAAACTGTGGGCACTAGGTTCGAGCCTCGGTGGGAACATCATCATTCACTGAGAAATGCAGTTACATCTAGATGACGAGTCCCAAATAGGGCGAAATGCGCACCATAGATTCCACTGTTAGTCACCATCCACCAATGAAATGTGGTCTGAAACGTTGTTTCTTAGCTAATTTTGGGTTAGCTTCATTTGTTAGATGCCGTTTTGAATTAACATCAGTTTAAGAGATTACACTGGACACCTGTTTCCTTCTATCTGGGAATTCTTAAGGAGTGTGAGCCAGTCCATGTTCCAACCAGCGACTGACCCGAGACCTTCAGGTTAAGAGACCAAGCTAGTTAATCATTCAGTCATTTAGAGGAGAATTGGATGACCAGTAAATCTTAACTTTTTCAATTTATGACGTAGGACTGCCCTTAAACAATGCCTTCGATGAATATCCATTTGCACCTTGAAACGGTGAACCTCATTGGCTACGAGTTCCCACTACACCTTCATTACATGCATTCAGTAGCCATCAATAATCTTAAGATTGATTTTTAGACTAAACTGACTTGTTAGATTTCGATACGAATCAACAACAGCTAGAGAGATTAATCAATCTCCCCTGAGGATCTTACCAACTGATGTTGGTTCATGACAAAATCTAACGCCTGGAACGATTATTGATTGAACATCTTTCTCAGTTTCATAATTGTATAATACTAATTTCAATATGATGAAAAAATATGTATATATGCAAGGTTATCCATTTGGGTGTTTCCTCAAAAATAACAAGTGAGAAACAAAATTATTATTTAAAAAAAACGCATTTCTTCTTAGTTCAACATCTTATATAGCCTTGTATATGTATGCAGTATATACATGCACTACACACATACATACATAAATGTATTATTATTGTGTTGAGAATAGGGTGTTCATCATTGCTAATTTCTACACATGTTAGCCTATACTATTATGTGAACAATTCACTTGAAAGACGAAAAAGGTCGTTTTATATGTATACATAGATATCTACATATATAAGAATGAGAAAACAATACTAAAATAGATGTGGTTATTTCTCTGTTTCGAATACTGTATCATTCTTGTTTGAATATATATATAAAGAGGGATGAGAAATAGAAATAATCGAAAGGCGAAACGAAAAGTAATAATAATAATAATAAAAGTAATAATAGTCATAATAAATCTGTACAATTCATAATATAATCTAAAATACAAAAAGAGAAGGCAAAACAGTATTCTACAATAGAAGTCAACTGAAACACTCACTAGTGAACACAAATTATGTACATAAATGTGCGTGTGTGTGTGTGTAATATGACGGAGAAGAGGAGCTAGAGGTGTGTAGGAGTCCATTTTTATTTCATTCAGAAGTGAATAAGTCTAAGGAAGAAATGAATGAGAACTATGAGAATAAAATACAAAAAGAAAACCTACTACATCAACGACAACAAATCTTAACAAAAAGGGGAGCATAACACATAGGGGAAAAGAAAAGAGCATAATATATATTTTAAAGATTATTGATGAGAAACAACCTCATGAGTAAATAATAAAAAATAATATTCCCCTTATTCATAGGACAATAAGAAAGAAGAAAGCATGAGGAAGAAAAACAATCTATGCATGCATACAAACATGTGGACAAGAAGACATCTGTTCTGCCTTTCATACATTTGTTAATTAATTGTTCAGATATTTATTTAAGTATGCACAATATGACTTTAGTTCACACGATGTGTTATGTGAAACAAGCATACTTATATATATATAAATATTATATATATTTATATATATATATATATATATATAAGAATATATATCCCTACTTAAACACATACTGAATAAGTAGATTTCCCTGTAATGTTTGTTCAATGTCCAATTTCAATTATTTCATTAAAGTGTTGATAAAGTTAATCAAACAGCTAAGTTTTCTGATAAATATATCGTAATATTGGAAATGTAATAAGATGATGTAATTCTACTGTCATAAGATAAAGGTATTAACAAAGGTGGGCTACTGGGATTTTTTTTTCCTTCACGTTCCCCAGTGAAACATAGGGCTTCAAGCTAGAAGCTCTAAGTTTCTGTAGCAGTGGTGATTATTTTTACAGGATGGAGTTGCTAGCCTCATGCCCAACGTTTCCTCTTTACCAGCTTTATTACTGGCTTGGCGAGGTAAAGGAGTGAGTCAATGGCCTGGGATGGAACCCCAGACCATGTGCATGGTCGGCGAGCGTCCTAACCGCTATGCCACCGACGCATCAATGGCTGCTAGGAAAAATAAGTCTAATTTTCCTTACTTAAGAGATGTAACAAATCCAACAAGAAAGGCTTTTTTAATTTTTTACTTTCTAAGTGGAATACAGAGCTTTAAGCTTAAGATTTGATGTAGTAGTAGTAGCAGTGGTGTTGTTTGATGGAGCATAGGGTTGCTAGTCGCACGCCTAACCTCCGACTTTTAGTGGGCTTAGCACCGGTTAGAAAAGCTTTAGGAGTGTACTGGGTGGCAATGGAACCCCAGAACACATGCGTGGTTGGTGAACATTTTACCTTTGAACTTCTGAGGCACTCAGAATAATAATAGTTATTGTTTCCTTTAGTTCCTAGAGGAACATACCGCTTCAGCCGAACGTCTCCATTGCTTTTGGTTCTCCGCCAACATTATCACCTGGCTCCACGTCTGCCCACATGCTTTCATCTCACCTCCACATGACTTCCTCCACGTCAGTTGAAAATCCGGATCTTATTCTCCATGGTGAGTACTGCTGACCTCCACACACTTCAGAGTAATGAAAGCTTGTCTTACCTTCCCGATCATCGCTTTGATATCCTCGTCAATTCCGCCTGTAGTTGAAACGATGCTTCCCAGGTAGGTAGGTGAAGGAGGTTGTTTCTTTCAGGTTCCTCCCATTCATGCTGGCTGATTGTTGTCTGTTGTTGTTGCTACTGTTGATGTTGACCAGGAATCTTCATCACCTCTGTTTTATCTATGTTCACCTGAAGTAAGTCCTATCTTTGATGTTTCTTCTGCCAAATTGTTGCGTTTCACTTGCATATCTTCCAGTATGTAGGAAATCAGATATATATCATCGGTGAAATCCAGATCTTCCAAGCTTTTTGTGTGGGTCCATTTAATGCATGTTTCCTGGGTGCTCGCTGTCTGTCGCATTAACCAGTCTACTGAAATCAGAAAAATCATTGGAAATAGTAGGCAACCAGCTTGTCTTACTACCAACTGAGAATAGTTCATATAAACAATAAACAATTGTAGGGTTTTCAGTAAAAAAATAAACCAACGATTCATTCTGGGCGACTCAACTCACTAAGGCGAAACAGTCTACGTATGTATTTGATTACTACACTTCATCCTACCACTAATTAACGAAACACAAATACACATGAAATCTAAAATAGATAACTTAGTTTTTTATTGAATGAAGAGTATTGTATTTACCTCTTAGTGTTAGCATCAAAGGCTTCAAAGTTTATCAGATTCCTTCATCTTAATTCATCAATTTTACGGTCGAAAAATAAATACTTTCAGAAACACTTCTATCATAATATTTGTCAAGGAGCTGGAAGGGTTGACTAGAAGTTAAGCTTTAAAATCTCAGAGGTGAACGTTTAAAATCACCTCCTTTGTTTGTTCATTCATAAGAATGCATACTTGGTAATTTCTAGTAGATTTTTTCTAACCTGAACTGATAATTTCAAAAAAATTCACAAAAATGATAATGGGAGTGTGTATTTCCGATTCTCGGACGAGGATGTCAAATCGAGCGAGAATTGAGAAGGCGAGAAACACATTCATCAACCTGAAACAACCAATCTGGAAATCTTCGTCACTCAGCCAGCATCAACAACAAAATTCGGTGGGATTTTCAATACAAACGTCAAGTCAGTCAGTTCTTCTATACGGATCGGATCAGAAACTTGGCGGGTGGGTCACAAAGAGTATTTCCAACAGCCTGTTGCAGACCTTTATCAACAAACAACTGTCTTCGCTCTATCCTGAAGATCAGATGGCCGGGCCGGAAAAAATCACTAACGAGAAACTATTGGAACAACCAAAATAAGGACCAATCGCCAACCAGCAAATATGCAGGAGAAAGAGGAGATGGATTGGAAACTCGCTCGCTGAGGAGGCCGCTTGGTGACATCGTGCGCGCGTCAGGCCATTGCTCGAGTGGAACCAGGCTGAAAGGGAAGCGGCCAGTGGGACGTTAGTGCTAGGGTGACATAGAGGAGATCGTGTGAGGAGGAGTTGAAAGAGTATGGACTAACATGGATGCAGGTGAAAAGTACAGTAAAAGACAGAAGCAAGTGAAGACGTGCAGTTGAAGCCCTATGTTCCACTAGGGACCCAAGGGAACACTAATAATAATAATAATGCTTACCAACATATTTTCGCTCTTATAAAGTTGTAGCAATTTTGTGTTATTGGGACTCATCAGTTGGATCCACCTGTACTCTCACAGAGTGATGATATATTCAACATAATGCATCAACGGGAAGTGAAAATCAATCTAAAAAACAAATTACCTGTTTTGTATATGATAGACGAAATAGTCATTATATGATTCTATTAAATGCACAACAAACCTAGCCTAGTTAACCAGCTTGCCAGTTTTCTAGCAGGTCCTAAGCCCGGGTAAAGAGGGAGGGTTAGGCGTGTGACTATCAACCCTACAGCATTAAACCTATCAAACTGCTAAGGAAATTTCAACGCACACCTAAAATATTAAAAGTAAAAAATTTCAGATAACAATCTTATTTGAACAAATTAAGAACTACGGTTTTAGCAGAATAAAATGGTACCATCTTTTATTTCGTTGCCTTCTCGTCAGCTGCTTACATGGCAAAGACATTATTAAATATATCTACAACAACAATTTTAACATACTTGCACAGAGTTAAGTTTAAACGAAATAAAAGATGGCACCATTTTATTCTGCTAAAACCGTAGTTCTTGCTTTGTTCAAATTCATTAAGGGGAATAAATGTATGGAACAATCTTATTCTTCGCTCGAATCGAAGAGGCGAAATAACACAAAAGGCTGGTGAAAGCCAACCTTTCGGAAGCCAGTCAGCCAGCAGATGTGTCTTCTCTCAATGAAAGCAAGAATAAGAATGGGTATGTGGGATATCCGTACAATGTACGAGACTAGGAAGACTGATCAGGTAGCCTTAGAAATACGAAGATATGGCATACAGGTGCTAGGTATCTACGAGAGCAGGTGGAATAGATGTGAATTATCAAATTTGTCAACTGGAGAGTCGGTAATCTACTCCGGTCTGGTCACCCAGACGACAATCGCGAGCACACTGAGGCAGTGAGAAGCTATAATGATATCACCAGTGGCACCCAAAGCCCTGATGCAGTGAGAAACAATTTTATTCCACAGGACGATGACAGAAAGATTCAACTCTAAAGGAAGGAAGGTAACAATTATCCAATGCTACGCACACTGCTACAAACAGTAACGGACAACATCCTAAATGGTGACACAAAAATCCTCATGGGCGATACGAGTGCTAAACTGGGAGCAGATAATACAGGATGAGAAATCATCATGGTTCGAGAAACTCTCGTTTGGAGAAATAAATTAGAACCGAGAATTATTCGCAGACTTCTGCACTTTCAACGATTTGGTGGTCGGAGGGAGCGTGAACAAACACAAGGCTATATAAAAAGCAATATGGATTTCGCCTGACGTATACAACACAAACCAGATAGATTTCATCTCAGTGCTGCTCAAGGAAGTGGGGAGGCAGTCTGCTGGACGCCAATTCGAGAAGGGGAGCAGATGAGACCATCGTCTAGTTCAAGGAACCCTCAAGATGACGGTGAAATCCCTGAAAGCAACGGGAGACAGACCAATGCAATTCAAGTTCAACATTCAGAAACTGAAGTACAAAACTACAAAGGATACCTTCGCGACAGATATCAGATAAAAGTCGAAGACAATACGTGGCATCACTGAGGAAATTTGCTTGGAAGAACACTGTAACTAAATCTCTAAAGGTGATGTTCAAGGGGACCTCTACCACTGTTCTAAGAAAAAAGAAGAGACAACACAAGGACGGCTCTCAACCGATACTACTTGGAAGCTAATAGAAGAGAGGAGGATGGTTAGAGAGATGACTCAATGCGAAAATGGGCAACAGAAGGAGAAGCTGAGTTCAATGTACACTCCACTGAATAAAGAAGTTAAGAAGAGTGCTGGGAAAGACAAAAGACAATTCTATGACACACTGACCGGAAACTGAAGCAGAACAGGCCGCAGGTAAAAGAGATCTAAGGATATTATATCACATAACCAGATTGCTCGTTATCCCAGGAAGAGATCAGTCCAGATGATGAAATCAATAGAAGATGTTCATGGGAACCTGGCTGCCAAAGAGGAGAAACAAATAAAACAATGGGCTGATTGTTTCAAGAAATTCCTGAATCGACCGCCACCTGCTACTCGCCCAGAAACACCACCACCAACAGCACTCAAAGAACTACCAGGCAGTGGATACCAGCCCTTCAACGAAAGCAGAAATCCTAAATGTGACCAAGCTACTGAAGTCTGGAAAGGCAGCAGGACCAGATGGAATTCACCCCATATGGGGTGACTGCAGCACTTGTCCCCACGCCATTATTGGAAAAGGTTTGGAAGGAAAGAATGGAGTCTACTGACTAGAAGAAAGGCTGTCTACCTTGTCAAACAACTAAAAAATGGAAATGGTGTGGAATAATTCTGTTATCCGCGCCAAGTAAAATACTAAGTTGCATCATCCTGAAGAGAATAAAGGATGCACTGAACACAGAACTCCAACCCACCGCCAGGAACAAGCTGGATTCAAGAAAGGCAAATAGTGTACTGATCGAACTGCAACTCTACGTATCGTCATCAAACAAAGCATAGAATGACAGTCAAACCTCTCTCTACCTCAAATTCATCGACTTCGAAAAGACCTTCGACAAACAGTGTTAACCGAGGTGTAGTTTGGAAACTACTTCAATACCACGGCGTGCAGTGCACAAGTCTTTATCAATTTAATTCAACAGCTGACTATATGACGATGCCACATGTCAAGTGATCCACAACAGAAAACTCAGTAAGGCGTTGGAAGTGCTTGCAGGAGTAAGAAAAGGTTGTCTATTATCACCGATAATATTCCTAATTGTGATGGACTGACTGGATTATGCATCAGACTGTGAGAAAACAGGAATACGTTGGACCAATAAGAAGACTCCAGAAGATCTGGATTTCGCAGATGATTTATGTATAATGTCACACGAAGTCGAAGACTTGCAGGCGAAAAAAGAGCAAAATGGCGGAATAGATTGGCAGTGAAGACAGGACTACAAGTGAACATAGAGAAGACGGAGGTAAAGATAACCAACGAACAGCACTTACACCAACAACCAGCACCAGTCACCATCAACGGGAAAGATTTAACAGAAATTACTTCCTTCACTTATCTAGGAAGCATTATTTGAGCTACAGACGGAACCGATGAAGCCGTCAAAGCCAGCCAGAATCGGAAAGGCAACATATGCCTTCATCAACCTGAAACCACTTTGGAAATCTTCTGCACTCCGCCTCAGCATAAATAACAAGATTCGAATTTTTAGCATCAGTGTCAAGTCGGTCCTTCTATACAGGTCAGAAACTTGCAATGATTGTAACGAAAAGGATTTCCAAGAGGTTGCAGACATTTATCAACAGCTGTCAACTTCGGTGACTCTTTAATGAAGATCTAATGGCCAGAGAGAATTAGTAACAAGAATCTTTGGCTAGGAACAAATATGTAGGAGAAAATGGAGATGGATTTGGCATACACTGAAGAGGCGGTCGAATGACATCGCGATCAATGCAGGCCATTGCTCGAGTGGAACCCAAATGGGAACCAACCAGTGGTCGTTGTTAGCCACAAATTCATGACTGATGCAGGACCGAGCATGATAACCTGAATGATCAGTTTTCGACTGATTTATTTTGCAGGACCTTCAAAGTCATTTAGCCAGTCACATATCTGGATGAAGTTTCGTTCTCTGAGCTTGATAGTTTATTTGCAGTTCTCATTGCTTTACTCGGCCACATCTTTGGCGTATACTTCAATTTGTTAAAAGTGAGCTTTTACATTTCTCCATGAGTTTATAAGTCATATCTCCTTTGTGACCTTCAACTGAATGGTTGCTTTTGTTTGTTTCCACATCCTCTAAGCTACTGTGTTGGAACTGGTTGTTTTTTTGATTCGAAATTTGACCCTTTGTGTGTTAGGTTTCTTTCTTATCGGTTGATAAATTTTGTCTATCTCGATGTGTCTACTGATTGGTCATTCACTGGAATACCAGGGTTCTAAAATTCTCTAGCATTCTTGTTGTTTCCTCTGTCTAATATTTGAACGTTGTCCCAGTCGAATTGATGTCCGTAGTTGTCTGTGTGTAGTGGAATGAGGGAGTGGATATCATGTCTTTTGACGGCTAGCTTATGTTCGTTGATACGCAGATGTAAGGGGCCAATGTAATGATTTTCGCAGTCGTTGCAATTTATTTTGCAGATGATGTTGGTTTTATCTTCTTTCGTCGTTGAGTCTTTTGGTTGACACAGAACTGATTGAAACGATTTTGTCGGTTTGTGTGCGACATCAATTCCTAAAGGCTTGAAGAGTCTTGCAATGGTTTCGGAGATGTCTTTTGCATACGGTAGGGCGATTTTCTTTGTTTTCTACCTGGAGGCCTTTGATATTGGTAGGTTTGCTTGGGGGGGGGTAGATGTTTTCTGATGAAGTTCCGTGGACATCCCCATTCTTGGAAGACGTCCATGAGGTAGTTTTCTTCGATTTTCCTTAATGCAGGACCACTACAATCACATATTGATTACCCATTTATGTTTTAAATTACCGTGGATGAATAAACAATATATATATATGCTGTATTTTCAATAATAAACTTGTTGATATTGCAGTTAAATCTGACTTTTATGTCTACCATAGGGTGGAGATCATAGTGTTGTATCTGGAGGCTCATTGTAGTCAATCTAGACGACATCCCACAAATCAGCAACACACGGTAATAACAGTTACAAATCAAAGAACCTAGTTAGCTTACGGATTAATAAATCAGCCGAAAGAAACTTCAGATAAGTAATCTAAGGGTCACTAGTTCAAGTCTGATAGTGTCCAAAGATTGTATTCAGTCATCATTATCATGCATGAAACGAATGATTTCTTATACTAAGGAAAAAAATTTGTCGTAAATAAAACTGAAAACAAATTCCAATTCCTGAAGATTCCAGCTAAACTGTATAAGATTTGGACAGCTAGCTATCTAATAAATAAATGATTACTTTATAAATGATTAATAATTATTATTATCGTTCCTGTTGAGTACAAAAATTATTGATTAGTCTTTTTGACTATCTATTGAATCAAAACGATAGTACAATTTTCTTAAACAAAAATGTAAAGGTATGTTGATTAATAAAAGTATGTGTTGGCGTTTAGGGGTCAAGGCCAACATTCATTTGAATAAGGATATACCAGAGACTCTTCAACATTATGTGTATATTTGGTCTTCTGTATGACTGAAAGCGCTTGCGACAAGATCATTCCAGTATAACCTACACTATTATTAGTAACTAACTATTTAAGAAACAGCAAGAATAACAAAAAAATTAATAAATTTAAAGATACATTCATCAATTTCCCAATGAGTATTGTATAAATTTAGAATTAAAATAATTTACTGACATTTTGAATAAAAATGTTAAAAAAAGGTGTTTGATGAATAGATTTTGACTAAATTGATTGATTCTGAGCGGAACATAGAACTTCAAAAGAATATTTCCATTCGGCTGTCTTCTCTGATGTCATTTTCATCTAGTTCCAAAACTTTCAAAAAGCTTTTGTTCCTTCTCCCTATGATCTTCTCTATCTGATCCTTGGGTGACCATTTGGATTCCACTCGAGGGCCTGTGTGGCGCATGATATCACTTGGTATGTCCAATTAATCTACACTTTTTTCTGCATAATTTCTCGGTCTAGTATACTGGTGCGTCGGTGGCACAGCTGTTAGCGTGCTTGCTGACCATGCACATGGTCCGGGGTTCGATCCCCGCTACGGACGCACTCCTTTAACTCACTTAACCAGTAATAAAGAGGGTAAAGAGGGAAGGTTGGGCATGAGGCTAGCAACCCTATCTTGTAGAAATAAACACTGCTACAGAAACTTCAAGCCTCCAGCTTGAAGCCCCATGTTCCACTGGGAACGCGAAGGAAATAAAAAAAGTATACTGGTATTCGAGTTTAATTTGCTAGTTCTAAGCCTGGAGAAAGACGAAGGTGAACCTGCCCAGGGAAGCCAACTTAATCGTTACAGAAACTTGAAAGCACGAGAAAAATGACTAATTGGTAATATGAAGGAAGATTTATCTCTAAATATTTTGTTTAATATTACATATTCTACTTATAAGTGGATGTAAGCAGCTCATACCGTAATGTTTTTGGAGAAACAGTGATAATTTGCGCTCAAGAAACACATGGTGCAGGAGAAACATGAAGTTATAGCTCTGAAAAGAAGTGAATAAGCAATAGGCAACAGTGAATAAAACATGCTTGACACAGAAGGAATGATATTATTTCCAAGTAGAGCTATCAGCTTTAAGTTTACCAATTTATTTAGGCATTTTGTTTCGTTTCAACAGGTTATGTATAATACAGTAAACGCTGATGAAATATAATTGGAAGCAGTATTGTTCGCTTGCATCTGTAGTTCTAAATTTTACTTGGGGATCTTTAATATTTAATTCAGACAAGGTTACACTCACTTGAAAACACTATTTAAATTCTAATATCCTTTATTTCATTATCAGCTAAATTATGAAACTACGAGCAAATATAATTACGACACACTTCTCAAAACAATCTACGGGTCATTAAAATTTATCTACTTCAGTCTTTCGGTTAATAATTCTAATTTTCAAGTATTGGTTTAATAGAGATTGTGTTTGATTGGTTGCAGGGTTTCATCATGAGCTGACGTCAGCACTTTGAGGAAGAGTCTCAAACTAGGCTGACGAAACAGCTGTCCAATAATCTCAGGTTTCCCAAAGGTTCTCTAATTGACGTCAGCTCATGATGAAATCCCCTAACTAATAATTCTAATTCTTAGGTAAATAGCCACCTGAAGAGGTTAAATTCAACCTATTTAAACAATTTCATTTGATTTCAAAAGTTCCTATTTATAAACTACACCATTGAGCATTAGAATAAATAATATCCATTTTAAGTGTTGGCTGTAGGTTCCATCACGAGCTGATGTCATTCAGGGAACTGCTAGAAAATCAGAGAGTGCGAGGCAGTCTTTACGTCCTTGTTCAGGACTCTTCAGCAGTACGCGAAAATTTTTAGTAATCAATCAATAAAGTCATCATCAAAATGAATCTGTATCATGGAGAATTAACCCTTCAGTCACGCTTTTCCCCTCATAGTAGCAACATTTCAACAGAGTTCATGTGAAATGTAAACACTTGCGACCAATATGCAAAGACAAGCTATTTATAGGGAGTTTACTTTTGAAACTGGTTACCTCTCAGGCTAAAAATTCAGCGTTATATTTCATATTACTCATAAGTAGATAGTGAAATTTTGGACCTGATGGACAGGAGTCAGAAGTAAATGATTCCCAAAGATTGGTTACTGAACAAAGAATATTCTTTTCGATAACCTGCTCTTCATCAGGTTCCACAGTTATATATATAATAATAATTCACTCATTATATATATACATACATACATATATATATATATATAATGAGTGAATTAGTCTCATTAACAACAATAATGTTTCAATAACATCAAATTGATAATAATATCAATGGATTACAGTTCGATAGCATCAACATAACAATACACTGAATATCAGAAAAATTAGGAAAAATAACAATACAAATTCATGAGTTTATAGTCTCCACTGAAGACCGGAGCGGTAGAAGTGGCTGGATTTGCTTCTTCTGTACATAGAACACCGGTTGTTCAAGACGAATCGTTATAGCCTCAGATGTTTTGAATACACGGTACCTGGATTTTTTTGGCAATTTATTTCGTGCCCAGTAGACGATATAGAAGGATTCATTATTACTGGTTTTGTGGCCAGTTTGGACCAGGGGGTCTCATATCGAGCTTTGGATGCTTATCAATACATTTTTACTTAGCCACACTTGTAGATGTTTCTGTGCACGAAAAATTAGGTTCCTACAGCAATGGCCAATATAACTCGCCTCACAAACACAGTTGATTTGGCGGATGAAAGAAGAGGTAGCTAATCTAGTTACATCTTTCATTTGGGGAATCACCATTGTCGTTTAAAAAATAAGACTTGCAGTTTACTGGCATTAAAAGTTCTTTGGAATGATTTTCTCAACTTCTTCGTAATTATTTCACCAGTTGCGTCACTCTTGAACTGCAGTCGTATACATAAAGACCTCTTGTTGGCGGAAAGTGAGTAGTCGTTTTTAACTTCCTTAATCATATGTTTCTTGATGAATTTGTCTGGATAGCTATTTTCAATCAAGGTATCATATACGAACCTTAGTTCATCTTCAGTTACCTCTTCTGAGCATATAGCTCTAACCCTGTGGCTGAGAATTCTTACTAGATTTCTTTTGTACTGGAGAGGAACGAGGCGATGAAAATGTGTATATTGTCCTGTCTATGTTCTTTTCCCATGCAAATTTCTCTTTATACTAACATCTGGTTTTCTTGTAAGGAGGATATCTAGGAAGGTAATTCTCTTTCGGGATTCCCCTTCGCACATGAACTTTGTAGTAGAAAATACTTCAATGAATTGAGTTATTATTGTGTTCCAATCTGAATAATTATCGTAAAGAATAAAGGTGTCATCCATATACCGGCAATAAAGTAGGAATTTTCTGATAAGGTTGTTCGAAGGTCCACTTTCTAGTTTGCCTAGAAAGAAATCTGCCAAAATGGGACCCAACGGGGAACTCATCGCCATCCTGCCTACTTGTGTGCAAAGTGTACCATCAAATTGGAAATTTACATTTATGGTACACCTTGATAACAATTCTTTTTGGGATTTCTGTTTGGATGCCAATATTTATCGACTGCTTGTACACCTGTTCGCATATGTGGTTAACCCTTTCTACTAGAAGTACATTTGTGAATAAAGATGCTATATCCAAAGATATCATAGTTTTATCCTTGATATAAATATTCCCAAAGGCATAATAAATATCTACAATTCCAGACAGTGATCTTATTGACTTAGATATTTTCTAACTTGTTTTAATTAAGCTTGAAATGGCTGAAATTTTCAAAATAGATATTGGTTCCTCAGATAACTAGATAATTATTTTTATATTTAATACGAAAGTCTTATATTATTACAAACAAATTCAAATGATTCTGTTTTACGTTACATGTAACAAACACTTTTGTTTATTTTTTTTGTAAAAGTAAAACTTATGAATACATTTGAATATTTCAAAGTAACATTTTAATTCTCTTTAATTAATTCTGTTTAAGAAGCATGAATTTCATACAAATATAAACTTCGTAGGGAATGTTGTTTGTTAACATTTATTGAAACTTTCATTTCGATAACTGCTCTCAAGGCGCCTTAGGGTCTCATGCATGTAAAGCATACAAGGCTGATGATTTTCGTCTTTAAGAGTTGATTTGTAAGGATTAAATTGATTTTCTTTTATTTTGACCACGATTGATATCAATTAGAGAACGATTGAAAACCACCAATGGAGTACTGAACAGCTGAGACATTCTAGTTCTTTTGGAAATCATCGGCAGTACGCACCTACCGCCAGAGTTCAAATCCACGGGCTTCCAGTTACAAGGGAAGCTCGTATATCATTTAACCAGTGGGAATTGACTGTATCTTTGTCTGTCAAATGTCAGAGTGACTGCTCCTAACTAAATGGCTTTTTATCAGAAATCAATCAGTGGTCCAAGGAAAACGGTCTAACCTTTAACCCCTATAAATGTCAAACAGTCAATTTCACCTTTAGGCATAAATCTGACCTAAACAAACTGGTTTGCACTCACGAGGTGTGCAACATTGATGACACTGAAATAGAGACCAAGTAGAAAATTAAATATCTTGACGTCATTCTATCTGCCGATCTTTCCTGGTCGTCTCATATCTTGATGATTTCTAAGAAAATATTCTGTCTTATCTTCTACATCAAGAAGTTGAGACATTCTGGAATAACCCAATCCTTACTCCTACAATTCGTTAACTCTCATATTCTGCCTATTATTCTCTGTTGTTCCCCCTTAGTTTTTCCTCGGCTACTGAAGAAAGACTATACCTTATTACGCAGGATGTTAAAGGTTGTCAGCAGGGTAAGCTACGTGCCACTTAACCAGCTTCTTAATATTCTGGTGGACAAGCACATGGACTCATGTGAAAAATGGGCAAAATCCATTTTATCTAACTCACACCACCCTCTTCATTCACAACTCTCCCCTTGTATCTCATCAGGTAGAACCAGAAGCCTATATAGGAAACTATATGCTCGCACTAGTAAGTACAAAAGCTCAACCATACCCTACTTAGCTCGTGTTCTGTGCGATAAAGAAAGCATTAGGCGTGATACCTATAACTTATTAAATAGTCAGTAGAACAACTGGATCTCGTCTTTCTAACTCATATCATTTATAGGCACAACGTTTTCTTTCTTTTCCTTTTCTCTTTTTTTTGTTATGTGCTGCTTTGTTTCTTTCTTCCTTACAAACTGTATTTAAGACATTCTTCCTCGTTGTTTCACACTCTGTATGTCTCGACCTTTTTGTTACCGCATCTACTTTTCTAACACCTTCAAACATTCTGTTCACTTTTGGCTTTGTTACCGACATGCCAATATGTTGTTGTCAAAACTAATCGAGATTACCCTTAATCTATGTATAATTTTATTTATTGTTAATGTGCTAGATGGATACAATACTGCAGTGAAATGCTGAGAATTCCATTCTGTATCACAAGTACTGTTTTGGAATAAAGCAAATTATTATTATTATTAACTGGTTCAATGGCCAGACCATGAATTCTAACTTCTACAAATTCGTGATTTAGGGCAACTGGCACTAACCAGGGTAATCGGTGGGAAATTCATCCTTAACTGTAAAGTCATATTGCATGCGCACGAATAATTTAATAGAATAATACTTGACAGAAAAAAAATGTGACATCAAGCAATTTTCCCTAACAAAAACCGGTTGTGTTAGTGGGCGAATCAAGTCTGTTTTGTAATGCATCCTTAAAGGATATCCCTAGGAAATCAGTCTGAAAAGTGTATATGTGAAATATGACAAGATACTTTAACAGACGTCTAAATTCATGTAAATTTGGTTACAGGATTTCATCATGAGCTGACATTGGTTAGAGAACCATCTGAAAACCTAGGAGTATCGGACAGCTGTTTCTTTCCAGTTTGGGACTCGTCACAGTACGCGCCCGCGGGGATTCGAACCCAAGACCTTCTGGTTACAAGGTGAGCTCGTAGACCATTAAACCACTGGGACACTGTTTCAGAGTCCCAAGCTAGGATAAAACACCTTTCCAGTACTCCCAGGTCTTCCGATGATTCTCTAACCAATGTTAGCTCACGATGAAATCTTGTAACCAATCAACCAAATCCCTACAAACCAATACTTGAATATGGAGATTCGATGACGTTGTAAGAGATAAGTGTTCTACAAATGGCAGTTTCATAGAAGTGAAATGCCTCACAGACAAAATACACATGTATGCAAAGTGTAGTGGATTATCTTCCAAGAGTTACGTAAACCTAAGACAAAAAATGATACACGGAGATTTAATTTGATGTGATAACGCTTTGTAGGAGATATCTCTGCATCACATGATAATTAAAGTACACTAGTTATCACTTGCAATTCTAACGAACAGGACGATACAGAATCAGTTTTATTACAGTTTTAATTTGAACTCTTACCCAAGTAACGTGAAATACTAGAAATCAAGGGACTTTGAGCTACATGGAGGTGAAATTTAAATGTATTTCCTAAACTCTATGCGATACGATACATTGTATTCTGATCACCCTTAGCTGCGTCTAGAAAAAGTTCACTCACTCGTATTTTTCATATTAGCTTGTTTACTAGACACATAGAGCACACGACTAAACAGCAACTTTGGGCGATGATTTGGAATATGCTTTTTTTGAAGTGGCGCCACCAGCTGCAGCCGGTCAGTATTAGTGCGTTTCAATAAATAGGCCAAATAAATTTGCATGGTTTCATAGAAATTCAATAATTTGCGTTTAAATTTTCAACTGACTACCTCCTCTAATCTATTCCATTAAAGAGATATCAGTGCCGAGCGACACTGTATGATACAAGTGCAGCAAATATGACTCAGTTCAAGTACATTATGCTGCCAATATCATGTGTGTCAGAATGCCTTTTTAAGTTCAAAATTTCATTTAAAAAACGTACAAAAATATAATTTGTCACTAAACCACCATAGTAACGGAGTACTCCGCTACAATTAGCGGGGATATGTAACAAAGCAAGTCAGTAAATACCACCTCAATGCTTTATATACTATATCAATTCAGAGTTTCAACCATTTTCTACTTTCGTTTCCGAAGACTCAATTATGAAGCTTATATTGTTATCTGCAGCTAAGAATCAGCAAACTGGTGCTTATTTTATACAGACTCTGAACAAGATGTGACCGAATAGTTCTCAAAAAAGTTAGCTGCCCATTGATTTATGCAAATGTAATTCTTATATAAGTTAATATGTAGCTTACATATGCTCTAATCACCTAGGTCATTGCATTTTTACAAGCATATTTCGTGAAATTTTATTCCCTCGATTCCGTATATCTAATATTAAAATTATACAAACGAACACAATGCTTCCGAAAAACCTTTAATCATATGTTTGAAACCTCCTCGTATACTTTACCCTAGCATTTGTCGTATAAATTCAACAATAAACTTAACATTACTCTAATTGAATTTTTGATTTTCGCGTCGGTTGATTGGACTGAAGTGCTTGATCTCAGGTTGACATGTCGGCTTGTTGTGCAGATGCTTCGACGATGTCTGGGCATTTAGTTAGTATTTAATTGGTGGATGATGACTAGCAGTGGAATCCAGGATGCGCATTTCGACTTATTTGGGACTCGTCATCTGGATGTACCTGCATTTCTCAGTGAGTTATGATGTTCCCATCAAGGCTGAAACCCGGTGCCCATAGTTTGAAACGCCAAAGCGTTATCCACTAGACCACTTGGGCCACGAGATCCACCTCTTGTGCGACGCATAACGCTTTGGCGTTTGAAACTGTGGGCGCTGGGTTCGAGCCTCGGTGGGAACTTCATAACTCACTGAGAAATGCAGGTACATCCAGATGACGAGTCCCAAATAGGACGAAATGCACATCCTGGATTCCACTGCTAGTCACCATTCACCAATTAAATATTAACATTACTCTAATAAAATAAAAAGGGCTGATAACGTAACTTTCCTTCTTAAAATTACCTAAAACCAAACAAAATGGAGTGATCACTAGCTGATATCAGTTAGATAGCCAGTGAAGGATCTAAGGAGTACTGGACAGTTGTTTCTTCTTAGCGTCAGACTCTCCAGCAGTACACATACGCCAGGGTTCGAGCCCAGGACCTTCCGGTTACAGAGCGAGTTCGTAGACCATCCAGTCCTGTAAGCAGCAAATTCCCACAAATCAACACCTGATAACTAATCTGATGCTTACGACCGACTAGTTCTAAGTGAGAAGTTACCTGGAGTTGTAGTATGAAGTCATAACCACTAACTCAGACCAGAGAATAGTTAATTGCCTGTCACATTGACCGGCAGTTGCGCTAAATGTCGTGAATTCGGTAGAAGCTGAAATCCATGGCCCTTTAAATTAGGTCTCAGTAGCTGAGTGCCGTACGAGCTTGCCTTGTAACAGAGAGGTCCCGGTGGACGCATACTGACGAAGAGCCTCGGAATGGGGCAAAATAGCTGTCCAGTACTTCCTGTTCTCGCACCAATTCTCTAACCGGATATCATCTCACGATCAAACCTGTAAACAATCAGGTTCCTGTAAACCAATAGTTGATAAAAATGAATTGAATCCAACAAAGACTATATTATTGAGTAAGTAAATATTTTATGAATCAAAGAAGTATCAGTAAATACAATGTTCAGAAACAATCAGTTATCAGTATTTTCAGTACGCCTTCTGTCTGTAATTCAACGACCCATAAGGAAACGTTCAATAAATTCTGTCTGCTCAGCTTCTTCTTTTTGTAATAATTGCAGTTGAACATTTAATCTGATGTTTGAAAAAAATATAAATAATATACACAAACTAATTTATTATTATCTAAAACAAATGAACTAATTAAATGAAAAATGTAATTGTTTTATTAAAATATTGATATGAGTCGGTGGCAAAGCGGTTAGGACGCTCGGGTTTCGATTCCCAACCGACGCACTCCTTTACCTCGATAAGCCAGAAGTAATGCTGGTAAAGAGGAAACGTTGAGCATGAGGCTAGCAATCCCATTCTGTAAAATAAACACTGCTACAGAAACTTCAAGCCACTAGCTTGAAACCGTATGTTCCACTGGGGAACGTGAAGGAAATAAATATTGATAAAGCAGAACTGACAAAATTTGCAACAGAAAACAACAGCACCTTATCGAATGCATCTTGAACGTAAAACTTCATAATTCACATTTTTTGACGACAATATGATGTGGAAATGTTGATGTTTCATCATTTGATATTCTGGATTTGAACTTCTTAATCTTTAACATTTTTTCTCTGTATTTTTTCAAACATCTAAAGTGTGTTATTCGGTTGGTGAAGACTAGCAGTGAAATCCAGAAAGTTCATTACATCTTACTTGGATCTCATCACTTAGATGTACCTTTCTTCCCCCTGATTGACGGTATTCTCACTATAATGCGGAGCATCTAATTCCAGTTTAGTTAGTTATCGAGAAATACAAACTAACTTAAACATCTAAAGTATGTCACTTTATGCATTTATTTCCCTTGATGAAATTGAATAAAGCAAGAACAACAGTGGTTTGTGCAGAATAATATGGTAACATCATTGCTTATTTCGTTGGCTTCTTATCAGTTGCTTATAGCCTAAATAAATTATGAGGTTTAAGTACAGAAAAGTTTCAACATACTTTCAGACTTTACATGTTGTCAGTTGACAAAAAGTTCCACAATTAGTAAACAGTGCTCAGAAAATCGCGCTTATGTAGTTTTCAAACCCTGCCATTCAACTTTAAACAAAATAAATGTATGCATACAGTTGTAAAGGAGTTACGTAATAGAGACAAAATATGCGTTAAATACAGAGTGCCTAATAAATTAGATAACAATGTACTAAGTTCAACTAAAATCATAGAAACAAGAGACAAGCAAAACTACAGATGATAAAAGGGGGTGAGGTTAAAGACAAAGATTACGTAATCAGATGAGAGAATAAAGACATTCAGTTACCAGGGCAAGGAAAGACTAATAACTGCTTCTTTCTGAACACATATATCTCGTTTCAAGCGTTTGATAGAAATTGCTTCGGCAAACTTGAAAAAATGGAGCTCCTTTGTCTACTGATAATTTTGAAGGATTTCTCGATTTCCACCTCATGACCCGTGTCGAGGAGATATCTGGTAATAGCGCTACGATAAGAGTTTGTTCCCTTGAGACGTAGTCTTTTCAGCACATGTTCGGAAAATCGGAGGTGTGCCCTTCTTTCTGTTCACCCAATGTACCTGCTCCGGCAGATACACGTAAATTTGTATACACAGTTGGAGTTAACATGAGAAGGGTATCTTTCGACTTTTGACTGCACCAAAGAGCATGTTGTTTGATGAACGGGAACAGGATAGGCTCTGGCTAGTGACGTCCTCAGTCTTCTGTTGACCACTTCTGCTATTTTTTGTTCTTCTATAGTCATTAAAAATTGAGTTAGTCTAGAGCTAATAAGAAGCTGTGAAATCAGATGATATCACTTTATTTAGTGATTGAAGAAGAAACTTCTTAGATCTAGAACTACATAATTTAGCAGTTAATCTACCGTAGGAATTAATCTGTTACAGCTGGTTACCATATACTGCTATCCAGTAAAAGAAAGTGTTTTACTGAATGGTAGATCTACTAAGCAAACTAATACAGTATTACATTGCACTGCTGAGTTAATTAACTATAAATTAAGGCAATTTTGCTATTCGACAATGATATTCTACATGTTGGCTTTTGTCCTGTCATTTGAGAGGAAACGAAGTTTTTCTGATGTAAAAATATGCATTTTAAAGTACCTGAAAGAGAAAACTCATTAGTGTTACGTCACTAGAAGACATCTACCTGAAGTCAGTAACACAGACGGCTTGGAGTTGTGTCTGTACGAACGCTTTATTCCCAGCTACAGACAGATAGACGCAGAGATAGTCAGAATGTACAATTTTTGAGCCGATCTTTCATAACCTTGATATAAGTATAAAACTTGGGCACTGTGGTAGAGTATAATTCCATTATAGATAAGATTTTTTTTTGATAAATCGCACAGTGTTTACAGTTATATGAACTGATGACGTTTCGAGCACAATTTATTGCTCATAATCATATCAAGGTAATCACACGACTTCCTAAATTCATTTATATAGTTCCATTGTTTTTCTCTTGATTTTCACTTGATTTGATTGGTAATAGTATTTTCCATATTTCAGGTATGAGTGACGAGTCATTCATAACCTCCTTCCTCAAAGTGAAAAGACAGTATAACTGGCTTGCTGGTAGTCTTAGGGAAACACGTTACTTCTGTAGTACCCCTACGCGTAAGAGGCACAACCTTGCCGTCAGACTCCAAAAACAATGCACATTATTTATAGTATGATGGTAGGGACTTTTAGTGTAACCTCTGTCCAACAAATTTTTCTGGTAAGATAGGACCTGCAGGAATATTGCTTAAAAATACGGTAAATAATTCTTAATTGATTGGCTTCCTCTTAGAAAACCACATATCAGTTCCATGTCCGTGTACCTATTGGTTGTTATTCTACGAGATTATAAAATACCTTCAGGCGCTGACCTCTTGTGGTATTTTTAAGTACACAGATTGTAGTACTTTCAACGTGACACATATTTCAAATTGTAGTTGAGCAGGCTCACTCATCAATCAGATATCCTGTTTTATCTCAAACTACAGATCCTGTTCCACACTACTTAAAATTCAAGTTTACGTAATTGTAGATAAGTATAAATGCCTATAAGAAATTCGGTCTAAATGTGTGACAAACTATTCTTATTAATTACTCTTCAATTTTTCTATCTCATGTAGAAGTGTAACAACAGAAGACAAGGGCCAGGCAACAGATCGTTTATTTACGAAATCAACACATATTTATAGATTTTTACATACATATTATAGATTACTGTTAGCAGAGAAACACAGTCTTCTGATTGGTTGTTTCTCACAGAATGTTAACCTTGCATCTCTTTGTGACTGTTTCTTGAATGTCAGATCATCTTTATGTTAAGTGTATCCGCCTATGCAAAGCCTGTGTTCTCATTTTTCTCACGGCCAATATTGGAGACATAAAAAGTGACGTAAATTACTGTCCACTAATTTTGCCTAACAGTCAGCTCTCACCACAGAAGTATTAATGAACCAGTTACAAGGAAAATCACTATATCTCAATGATTTTCATATCAAGATTTAAAATACTAAATAAGTCCAAATGTCAGTCCGTAAGACTACTTACTCCAACTAATTCAGAAATCAAAGTTTGCTTAGAACAAACATAGAAAAATGAATGCTCATTCAAATAAGATAAATAAAAGGCATTTAAATAAATTCTATTAACACAATTTAATAAAAAGGACTTGAGAGCTGATTTGTAAGGATCAGATTTGTTTTTTGCGTTTGACCATGGATTGATATAAGTTAGACTTACTACAGGACGAAATTGCCTAGAGTTCTAGTGAGAACTCGTGACCAGTGGGGTCCATACAGTTGGGAGTGAGGTTGGACTTTCCGTCAATGACATTGGATGGTGCCAGTCACGCTAAAAATCGAATCGGTAGAAGTTATAATTCATGGACAGGATATAGAATCGGCTCCCACTGACCGAATGATATACCAGCTTCCCTGGTAACTAGAAGGTTCTAGGTTTGAACCCAGGCGGTGGGTGTGTACTACCGATGACTCCCAAAAGAACTAGAATGAAACAGCTGTTCAGTACTCCGTTGCTAGTTTTCAATGGTTCTCTAACTGATATCAATCCGTGGTCAAACTAAAAAAACAAATAGGACTTGCTAAAAGTACACAATTTTGTCTCAAGGCGTAGTAAAGCTAATTACATCGTTTAGATATTCAGCCAATATAAGATTCACCACATTCAGTGCGATGAGCTAATACTAAATGACATTAAAATTCTTCCATTTATATTCAAGTATTGATTTGTAGGGATTTGGTTGATTGGTTACAGGATTTCATCATGAGCTGACATTGGTTAGAGAATCATTGGAAAACCTTGGAGTACTGGACAGCTTTTTCGCTCTAGTTTAGAACTCTTCACCAGTACGCACTCACCGAGGTTCGAATCCAGGACCTCCTGGTTACAAGGCCAGCGAACTCGTAGACCATTAAACCACTGGGACCCGATCCAATGGCCAGCCCATGAATTCTAACTTCTGCCAATTCACGACATAGCGCAACCGCTAGCCAATGTCTTCGGCGAGTATTTGTCCTCATACCCGACCTGCTGCACGCTACTGGTGCAGACACACAGACATAATGGTGGGGTCTTGAACAGAGGTGCATCAGTTCAAGTTGTCACTCTTCAAAATACCACAAAAAACGTAACAAGTTTGTAAGGAGATGGTGGATCAAATCAACGATAACAGACTTCTTGCAGTGTTGATGTTTTATTTAAACATCAAAGGTTCCTTCTTCGCACTACGTGTTCTATGGTTTCATCTCCTTTCAATTTACCTAGGGCAGGTATTGTATGCCAACAGACCTATTTCTGTCAGTATAAGCAAACTTTTGATCATCCCAAATAACAATTCAGGTTTCAGCAAGTAAACTGGTCTCTCGTCAAGTTAACAGTATATCTAACGAAGAAATACTTGTTTTCAGTGACTTCATTTCCAAGCTCTACAGTAGTATATATATATATATATATATATATATATATATATATTACGGAAAAAGGCATTAAGTGGCACCAAAAATTGCACAGTTAATTTACACATGATGAGAATAAAGATAATTAACAGTATGGTTAAAGGGTTGGAGTTGAAGTCGATGAATGTTAATTGATTATAAGGTAAATGACCTGCTCTGAAGATTCTGAAGGTGGGTCAAGTATTTTCAAAATTTAAAAGTTTGGTGATGATAACAGTAAAAAAGGTGAACATGAAGTGAAGTGGAATGAATTCAAGCACTCAAATGAAAAAAAAAACACTACTACGACCCAATGAAAGGTTTTAAGAAAACGTCTTTGACAACACATTTAGGTTTTCGTACATATATAGCTAGAACTTTGGTTATGCATAAGTCGAGGAATCGTAAAAATTGATAGAATCTATTTAGATTAATAGACTCGGCACCTGCCTGATAACTGTGAAAACTGGTTATTTAAAAAATCATCAGAACAGTTATAAAATATCCTACGTAAAGGTTTCAAGAAACCTATTCTGAAGAAAAAAGTATGTCCCAAAGCTTACCGTTCGATATCTTTCTTTTTCTTTAAAATTTGAGATTCCAAATGCTTTTGTTGGGATTGCCTTTGTTTTTCAATAGACACAAGTAAATTTCTTGAACCGATTGCCTAAATAATAAAATAGTATATATCTTTCTATTAAACAAACTTTTAATTTCTGTGATTCAACTTTTTCGGCAACAAAACTAATTAAATTGAGGAGATCACCAACAATTACTTGAAAGTCAGTCATTTCTATAAATAAAAAAGAATTACACAATGTTCAGTGTTAATTTCAATAGAAATAAAGGTTTTAGTGACATAAACTCATTGACGATTCGTTTAGCTAGTTCTAATGCTATGACAGTAAATAAGCTATTCATTAGTGACACAGGAGTAGACGTTTTTCAACAGCTGATTAAAAGTGTCATAAAATGTTTGCTTTTTAAAAATTTGGGTCAGAAAAACCTCCGTCTATTCATGAAAATTGCCAACAGCTTTCCAGTATGGTAGATAAATATTTGTCTACAGTTGTTAACGTAAAATAACTTTGAGAATAACACTTAAGTTATTGTTGAAAATCATGTCAAGACATTCTACGGCTTCAAAAGTGTAAGAAAATTCCTTCTTTGAAACAAACTGTAAGAAGCACGCGAATAGCGCACATTGAAATGTAGTTAACATCATCTATGAAGTAGCCTCAAACGTCGGTCAGTCTACGTAAAACATTAAGAACATAAAGCACTAGTCAGAAGAATCAATTCAAATAAATTCGCCACTTTAACAAACGCTATTAAAACGTTTTATAATTAAGTGATTTGCAAGTGGAATTCCATGGCGCAAAACGAGCTGCAAACCTTAGAGGTAGTAGATCACGGTAATTTACACATTCCCTGCTTCTGGAAATTACAAAAACGTTGTCCCTGGGGTCATCTGGCGAAACTTTAAATCATCTGAAAGACTTCGAAATTATCATGAAGAATTCTTACTACTCAACGAATAAAAAGTCTTTATCTTTATTCTGTATCATACGTATACAAGAGGAAAAAGGTCAAAAAAGCTACAAATACCATACGCATAAGCTTCTACGAATGAATGACCAATGAAACAGCATCTTTTTAAGTTTCTACACTACGAAGACGCACACGAAGGTGAAGGAAGTGCAACAAAACTACAGTGGAAGATAACTAGCAATGATTTTCAGAACTTGGAAATAGACAATAAGTGAGCATTAATGTTAACGATTTCAAGCCGTGTCACAGAGAGCCCTCAACTATTGATTTTTAGCATTCTGGAGAGATTTACGTCTTCTCATGAGGTTCAGACCTAAAGGAAAAGCCTTTTATTTTGAACACAGCTTACTAATTTCCCGCCCACTGCAATTTCAACTGACAACACTCAACGATGAAGGCAGTGGCTCAGGGTGAGCAACACATTTTCAAAACACGTGAACTGCTAAGCTTCCACTACCCTATAGACTGACCATCCCTCATTACCTAACACTCTGCACCTTATCTCTTTATTAATGACCATAATGACCCATCTGACATCACAGGGTGAATGGAGGCCCCCATGGTCATAAACCACTAATATCTTGGCATCTTACACTTCCAAAGGTCATACTTCACACTAACTAGGTAAGACAGGAAATATCTGGGCAACATACACGTCCTTAGATGGATAAGCAGGTATAGTGCTAACACAAAAGATGACCCAAGTTGGCAAATACCAAACGAACCATTTGTATGCCTGCTGACTGATTGGTTTCAACATACAACTTTGCACCGATATGCAACAGTTCGAGTCGCCACACTTCATGTAGCACAAGAAGCAAGAGAAGAAAGTAAAAAGAAATGCAAAATGTATGCCTGCTGGGATTTCGTTAGCAACCAGTTCATTAGAGCTAATGAAATGTTCAAAATTGTTATGTACTAGTTTTCCCCGTCGCCAAATTGTTATGTACTCGTCGCTAATTTATTGTTATGGACTGGTCGAGAAACTAATAGTCCTGACGCGAGAAGGCGGAAATCAGAAGACCACTAGGTTTGCGATGATACTTCTATTGTCCAAACACAAGGAGACGAAAATAAATGGTCTCACACCAAAGTGGTAAGTAAGTAAAGTAGTTGTAAAGTAAAGTAGTTCACACAAATTGTGAATGCGAATATATATAAATAATTCAGACAAGCGTGGGAAAAATCATTAGACAGTCTTAACATGAATGGCTAATTATAATGGAGTGTCGATCCAATTATACATAGCGAATATAGCAGACATGCCAACAAACATATATGGATATATGTCACCAAGCAACGGACTGTCAACAAACACTCATATTATATATAATATAATATAAGGAGAATACACATTATTAAAGGAGACAAGTTCATACAAGTGAAGTGGTCACAGACTAACCGAGCAAACAGAAAGAGAGACCAACATGCACACACACACATAAATATATATATGTGGATACATATCACCTCCCCTTTTGAGAAGATGGATGATTAGTAGGATGTTTACCTGGGGGTTTATCTGGGACCTTTGGGCTTGTTGTTGACGCCTGTCGTTTCGTCTGATTGTTGGGTTTGCGGCTTCGGCTCCGTCCGGAATTGTCTAGCATTTTATGCTTCTTCACTGTATTGCGTAGAGAATTTAGTGGGACATCAGCCAGATGCAAACGATCGAACCAATCAAGTCCCAAAACATTTAAATCATTCTTCGTGACGTAACAAATTCCTGTGAATTTGGTATTGCGGAAGGAAACAGAACATTTGAGTTCACCAATTAGTTTGAGCCGCCCACCACAGGCGCTGACAAGAGACTGGGAAGTATTGGTGATAGGTGGTCTGCCAATATAATTCCAAAGTTTCTCTGATATAACAGTAATATCAGAGGCAGTATCTAGCTGCAGACGAGTATCATGACCATTCATCTGAAGGTCAATATATTTCCGCATAGCTGGTGTTGTGACTTGACAGGTTGCACGTAGACTCAGTGATCTTTTTGGAGATTTAGGACCGACATTTTGTTGAGCTTTTGCTGGATTATGATATCTGAGTTGGCGTGGCTGACAAAAACCATTTTTATGACCGATGATTTTGCACTTGCTGCAACGATGATTTTTGTATGGGCAAGACTTTACAAAGTGCCACGCGCCACAATGCCAGCATGGTGATGGAGGGGTCTTCTTTGCAGTATTTTGTGAAGTTGGACGAGTATGTGTAGATTTCCGCGGAACATTAGGAGAAGTAGGTGGGTCAGGAGTAGCTGATGAGAGATTTTTGCTCTTGCGTAATGCACGAATATCAGAGCTTCTCGGAGGTGTTGATTCGACCAAGTGTGTGTCTTTCTGCAGATTAATCAGCCGTTGATATTCATCAGCTATGTCATGTAATGTTAACTTGGGATTTTGTTCTAGCTGATTGAGCAGTCGAGTTCGGATATCTGTGAAACGAGGAGATTGGAGACTGCATATGAGAATCAAGGCTTTGAACTGATCATCTGTTAAGGACCTGAGTCGAAATCTCTCACATTCTCGGTTGACTGTGCCAACGTGAGTAAGAAAATCATCATTTTCATTCATTGCCAGCTTGAGGCAACGATAACGTATACTGAATAATGAGGAGTGGTCTCCGAAATGTTCACGCAGCAACTTTATTGTATCATCGAAACAATTGTCACGTGGTTTCTGTGGTAAAATTAGGTTGCAGTACCGTTCATATTCTGCCGGACCCAATTTACGTAGCAAAACTCGCACCTTCCAGGCATCGTCTTGTGAGGCGAGATCAACAGTGAATAAATCCTCATAACGTTGATACCATGTGTCAAAAGTGACATTAGCCTCTGGGTCATAATTGAACTGTGAAATGCTGTTCACAATTCCGTCGACAGATGGTAGCATGGTATGATTGGGATTGCTTGAAGGTGGAGCTGGACCAGTCTGTTGGTTGACGAACATTTCCATTAATTTCAATTGTTGTTCAAACAATAATTCCAATTTAAAATAATCCATAGTAAATTGTTATGTTGCTGCTGCTGAGTGGTTAATAGTAGTTTTTCCCCGTCGCCAAATTGTTATGTACTAGTTTTCCCCGTCGCCAAATTGTTATGTACTCGTCGCTAATTTATTGTTATGGACTGGTCGAGAAACTAATAGTCCTGACGCGAGAAGGCGGAAATCAGAAGACCACTAGGTTTGCGATGATACTTCTATTGTCCAAACACAAGGAGACGAAAATAAATGGTCTCACACCAAAGTGGTAAGTAAGTAAAGTAGTTGTAAAGTAAAGTAGTTCACACAAATTGTGAATGCGAATATATATAAATAATTCAGACAAGCGTGGGAAAAATCATTAGACAGTCTTAACATGAATGGCTAATTATAATGGAGTGTCGATCCAATTATACATAGCGAATATAGCAGACATGCCAACAAACATATATGGATATATGTCACCAAGCAACGGACTGTCAACAAACACTCATATTATATATAATATAATATAAGGAGAATACACATTATTAAAGGAGACAAGTTCACACAAGTGAAGTGGTCACAGACTAACCGAGCAAACAGAAAGAGAGACCAACATGCACACACACACATAAATATATATATGTGGATACATATCAAAAATACTTAAGGCGGTTAACACATCGTGCGTCGGTGGTAACAGTGGTTAGGATTCTCGCCAACCACGCACATGGTCCGAGGTTCGATCCCCTGCCGACGCACACCTGATATCTATGGTCGGCCTGCAAAATTTGGGCTACCAATATCCATGCTGAAAATTCCATACTTGTACCAAAAATACAGTGTGGAATCAAGCTGTAATAAAAAATAAAATAAAAAAATTTCACACCCTATCTTTAAACTAATAGTTGTCGCAGTATAATCTTACATCTGATAAAGGCAAATCACATGCCGAAAATACTCACATTATTGCTATTATTTCCATCCAAGCATACTGTATTGTCTCTGTAATCTAGAACAATGAATGTTTTCAACCGAAACAAGTCAATTTCTAGGACACTGGAATCAAGCAGAGCCTTATCCATTAGTACATCCACAATGAACTTTGGCAAAAATGGTCATAGTAAGCATTCCCGAGGAATATCATTGGTTGAGGCCACATCAATCTTTGTAAGCTCTTACGTGACTACACGAATTCAAATAAAACACAGTATATGTTCTTAGTATTGTGCTTCCCTCACAAGTCCTGCTTAGCATTTATCAGCTTTTAATCCCTCTTAGTGAAATATACTCAATAACACTAGACTACTAGTTCCAACGGATTGAGCAGATATGTTTGTTGTATCGTAGCAGTTACTTTAAAATATCAATACTATAAAGAAATCTACTACTGTGAAGGGAACTGTTGTCACAGCAGCGCACAATAGGGTTAATAAAGAAGTCTTAAATTTAGGACCTATTTTTCTCATCCTACATTTCCAAAATCAAGAAATGAGTGAAAAGCACCTGCGTTACAAAAGTCACAGTCGTCGAATCTGCCAAAAAGTTCCAAGGCGAATCAGTCACCTAAAACTAAGTGATATTATAGGGTAGATGACCTAGGTCCTTGTTTGAAACAAATTTTGCACACACAACACTGCTTGTAAATTACAAATAGAAGCCATTTTCCTGGAAGAGCCAATCTGCACTTCTTAGTCTCTCATACGTGAATAGTGTTTCAATGGTCACCCACATTCTGCAGTATGTTAAAGTACTGTAAATAAATATCTGAGGTCTTCCTAGTTTGCTGTCAGTCAGTTCTAAGAAATGCCGTTTCAAGTATTATCAGATTGCTTTAGATTGCAGGAGGAAGCATCCCAACGCCTTCAAAACTGTAGAGCAACACTTGTATTAAATGGATTGAATGATTATTGCAAAGTCTGCTAGATGTGAGTTTGACCTTAGTCAACTTACTAGATTTTGATGAGTGAAGGAAATGAGTAGGATTCCCTATAGGTCTTCTACTATTTGCAAGCTTTAGAAATACATTAACATATCCTCATATTTATTTCACTGCCACACACGAACGTATTATCTTGAGGGACATGATATCCCTCTAAAAGGAGACAAAATTGTTTGCCTCAGCCTCCAAATCCTTAGATGTAATCACTTCGCTGTCCACCGAGTGGGCGTGGGTTTGAATCCCGTTATCGACACCACTTTGTCGCCAATGAATGGTGTGATGTAGTCTCTTCCAAAAAGCGAGATAAGGATAACATATTGGCCACACTACGCAAGAAGAACAGAAAGACATTTACGCCGCAGAGCAAGAAAACTACGTCAAGCAAACCTGATCTCTCTAACAGGTTGCTCATTCTCCACAAAGTGGAAGAATCACCGGCCTCCGACACCAAAGTCAGGTTTGAGCATGACCTTAACTTGGTGAAGCCCCTTTTAGGTAAGCTACTGCCAAAAATAGTATCATGCATAACAGTTCACAGCTATAAAGAATCGGCCAAAAGCTTGACCCCACAGTAAATCAGCCTGTACGCCTCCTCAAAGTCATACTACACTCCAACGAAAAAAGGGATGCCATTCTAAGCAACTCTCAAATTCTTAAAGGACCCGACATATATGTCCGTACCGACTTAAGCCTAGCACACCATTTCAAAAGACAGTCTGTGGTCCTCAAATTAAGCCAACGACGCCAAAATGGCCAAAAAACCTAAAAATTAAGGGTTTTCGGGTTGTTAAAGTTCGAAGTTTGATTATCCGAAACCTCTGTGGGAAGGCCGTAGAAGCATCAAACTGAATTGACAGTTTGTTACACAAACGCGCGCAGCCTGTTGAACAAATCGACTGAGCTGGGTAATATGATAGACTCCGGAAATCCGGTTGTAATTATCACAAAAAAATGACTCACACTCGATGTCGCTGACTTCGAAGTGCATAGGGTGGATCACCTTAACTGCAAAGGAGGTGGCGTAGTCATCTACCTCAAGAAAGGTTTAACCATGCGTAGCACCGAAGCACTCGCTCACGAAAGTGAATCGTGCGAACTTCTACACTACTAACTTAAATGTATAGGCCAAGACATTGACCTCGTTGCTGTATACCGCAGTCTTGACTGCAGTGCAGATGACTTCCCAATAGAGAAGCTAGGCTCCTGGACATCTAAATATTGAAGTATCGGGGTTGAAAACTAACACGCCAACAGTTGACTGGACAAGTCTTCAGATAACTCTGATCATAAACCGCTGGAATCTAGTATTTTGCTTGCCCTAGTCTAACATGTCATTGAGCCCACGTGCTGTGACTCACAGAACTCCTCTTCACTTCTGGACCTAGTGTTCTCCCATGGTCAGGATGTGGATCTCATACAACATTTCCTCCTTTAGGAAAAAGTGACCACGCTGTGCTCACTTTCAAGTTCACAAGAGTAGCATAATGGGCCGAAACCCCAGCGCGACCGAACGTTTGGAAAGCTGATATAAATGCGATCGTCTCAGCAACCAACTCACTGAACTGGTACATCAACCCAGAGTCCCAAGCAGAAGCCACATGGAGCCAATTTAAACAACTTTACGCCCTTGGCCTATCCCAAAAGGTCGGAAACATTGCTCCTCCTGAATAAACCGAGCGATTCATAAGTTACTCAGACACGAACACAAATGTTGGAACCTGTTTGCCACACTTGAGATACCTGAGACCAGAAAATTATATAACACCGCTAGGAATAAAGCTATTGCAGAAATCCGCCTATCAAGGGTGAAGTTGGAAGCGTATCTGGCTCAAAATGCAAATGCATAACCTAAAAAAATTTTCTCGTACATAAACTTCAGGAATAAAACATCTAAAGGTGTCCCAAACCTGACAAAAAGCAGAAGCAACGGCAGACTAATTCTCCCAAGTCTTTACTTAGGAGTCGTCACTCCCCTTAGGATCCACTCTGGCTGCATTAGAGGAATATGGGATATTTCCGTTGACATCGACCAAGACATCGTGCTCAACTTCCTAAAGAAACTAGATGCGGGGAAATCAGTGGGTCCTGATAATCTTCATCCAAGGCTTCTTAAGGAGCTGCCAGTCCACACAGGCGGCCCATTGACCACGATCTTCAAGCTCTCTATCCCAAATGGAGTGTTACCGAATGACTGAAAGGATGCCATAGTAAACCCCATCCACAAAGGAGGATCAAGACAAAGCCATTCAAATTACAGGCCTATTAGTCTCACCAGCACTTTAATCAAGATACTGGAAAGTCATCAATAGAAGTACCATGACGTGCCTGGAAAACAACAATTTGTCATCCAAAGCACAGCGTTGCTTCCGAGGAAAGCCCTCAAATCTCACTGCAAAAGAAGGCTAGGTAAAATCAAGAGACAACAGAAGCCCTGTTGACATCGTCTTCATAGACTTAAGCAGGCCTTTGATATAGTTTCCCACAAGACTACTCGTGAAGTTGGAAGGCCTTTGTATTAAATGCGGCCTGTTAAACTGGATTAGGGAATTCCTCATAGATAGGAGGCAGAGGGCTTGGATCAACTCAAAACTCTCCTCTTGGACAGCAGTGCGTACAGGAGTGCCACAAAGCATGGTACTCGGACCTCTCCCACTCATTTTGTATATCAATGAGTTATCTGTGCTCACCAATTCCCCTATGATCCTATACACAGATGACTTAAAATTTTTGAGAGAGCTGAAGGGCGACAGTGATACGCTCACGTTGCAAAAGGACTTCAACAAATTGTCAGAGTGGTCCAGAGAATGGATGATCCTGATCGATGCAGCAAAATGTGCAACCATGCGCATCGGACAAGCAAGCATCACCTCCTATGAACTAGTGGGAATAACAATCCCATCAGTTCGGACTCATTTGGATTTAGGTGTCACAGTCACAACTTAAAAACTACTGTACACTGTCGTGCAAAGGCTGCACGTAGTTTAATATCCTTATGGGCGCAGAGCCTTTACTAGAATCAACAGAGATATGTTCACCTCCTTATATGCTTCTCTGGTGAGGTCAAGACTGGAAAACTGTATCCAGGTAGCCAATCGTTGTCATAAGGGGGACTCACATAATCTAGAAAGGGTTCAAAGGAAGGCAGCACGTATAATTCTCGGCATGACTAACTTATCATACGAGGAAAGAATAGACAGTTTAAATGTCTTCTCCCTGTCATACCGCAGGCATAGAGAAGATTATATTACAATGTTTAAAATTTCAAGTAATGACTATAGATTCGACCTATACTCTCTTTTCCTTCCCAGCAAGTCGGATAACCTTAAAAGATAAAGCAGGAGAGTTCAAAAGCTAAGAAGATATCATATCACTGTGAAGTACTGGTTCTCAATTCCAGAAGAAGTGGCGCCTGCAACCTCAACTGATTAATACAATAAGGGTTTGAACAAACACAGAAATTTACCAGAAGAGGATTAACATAGGCTCCAAGCCTTCTATCCTCAACCAATAAATCTGAAATTTTAGACACTGGAGAGAAGGAACAAAATCAAAAGTTCTATATTTGAAAACTAACAGCAAGCAAAATAATTATAAGATAAATTTGTTCTAAAAATTCTACATTATGACTTTTAAAAATGCTCCTTATAAAAATGCCCGCCACGTGCCTACGCCGCAGACACTTCGCCATACCGCCGTAGTTCTTGAAGCTTTCAAAACACTTAGAAAATATAGCATCCGTATTTAAATACGGAACTACGTAAGGAGAATCCATTAGCTAGCGGTATAGCCCAATCGGAAAGTTGTGCACCACTAGTGGAACTTGATAATGTCTTTAAAACACAAAATCATGCAATTTGGAGTTGAATTTATCCAACTCCCAGCTAGCATTTTTTTCGAGCGCATTGTAGGACGTCAGGCCTGCCCCAAAGGTTCTCCATGGCGCCCTAAGTCTGTCCCAAACATTCTGCAATGCGGCCGAAGTCAATGTTAGCTCATATATATGAGCATATGCTTGCTGCAACTGATGTGAATGCATTACTGAAAGTGAGTAAATTAAGCTCTGTATACTGAAATGATGAAAAGACGCTCATACAATAAACCTTATGAGTAATTTATGAAGTTTAAAAATACTCAATCCCAGCTAGCATTTTTTCGGGCGCATTGCAGACTTTTTGATGCAAACTTCTGGACACTGTCTCACGTAAGTAGATCTACCCGAAGTTTTTGCCCCAAAAAGTCTGCAATGCGCCCGAAAAAATGCTAGCTGGGATGTCTCACGCATATCAAATTGGTGCATACTTGTAATATATTTTTCACATTCTTCCTTGAGTTCGTTTGTCTCTTGAGTTACATTTGGATCAACTATCCTCAGTTTATAAAAATCATCTATGTATAATCCAGCTTGAGCCAATAATTCTGACATCGTAAACCCTCCTTACGTAACCAAGACGACAAACAGTTCAACATTCAATGCGACTAAAAGAGCACCACAGTGTTAGATTCAATGTCTTGTACATTTGTTATGTTCCCAATTTTTAAGTATAGGAAGAAGGCCTCGAGCCATCAGAATCGTATATATATTAGTAAACATCACTACAGACTATAAGTTTATACAAATGCGACCGCGACTGGGCAACGGTGAGTTGCATTTTTCAGGCTGTGAATTTCTGTGACTCTTAGTTCACGTTACCTGTGAAAAGGTGTTTCTTTATATTTTATGCACTGAATCTTGTGTGCTCGGAGTGTAGGGATGTGCAACTGTGGATGTTAGTAAGAAACATCTATTTTATGGACCAAACTTACAGTTTGTTAACATCTGTCTGCAATGTGTGTCTCTATCCTCCTTCAGCTCACCTCACATATTAAGGTCAATGCCACAGAAAACCACAAGAGGTTTGTTGGGCCAGTCTATTTCGAGGACATGCAAAATAAACAAAAAGGAGGGACACAGTACCTTGAGCAAACCGCTTAGTACCATTGGTCAAGAAGACGGTTTTTAGCCGATCCCATTCCCTGACTCCTATCGGCAAAGGAATTCTTAGACCTATGGATGTGGACCACATATGTTTTTCTGGCCTTCCTTTTTTGTGAGCAATCGTGTCCGAGTCATTTTGTCAAATGCATTTCTGAAATACACAAAAGCAGATTTAACAGGCTTTTCTCTATTCATAGGAGTGGCCAAACTTCCTTTTGCTGTGAGGCTTGTCAGACAAGACAGGTCACTCCAATAGATATGGTTCGCTTTGAACAATGAGTTTTTGTTTTTAAGATGAGCCACTATTATCTCCCCAACATGTTAATCAAGGTGCTGCTGGAATTTGGAGATTCTCTTTTATGCATTAAGGTTGCTAATCTACTGCTATATCCTCCGTCAATTACAGTTATAACCTTAAAGTAGCAGTTAATGGATATTCTGTGTTACCACCCCTTAGAGGAGCTCTAGACGAAGTCTTTCGAGGCCCACTGATTTCCCTGAGTCTGGTTTGCTTGAGAGTTTGAACACAATTTCTTGTTCATTAGTGACGGAACAGATGCAGTTTATTTGGTGAGGTGGTGTTTGATTCGCTAGTTCTGGTGTAGAGGCCCTGGTGAAACAGTCCATCATTGCTTCTGCCTTATGTTGGTGTACTCCACGTCTATATAACCAGTCAGATTACTATATATTAAGTCTTAATCCTGGTTTTCATGAATGATGAATTTAGTGGTACTATGTATTAATATTACCACAGTCCTTGCACTTTAATCTGCTTTATACAACTTCACATGATTTTTGATGTTCAGTCATTTCTATTCTTTGTGCTACTGGATTCCTCTTAAGGCAGATAAATACTGGAACACCTGCACGGATGAAACAGATGTTTAAAATCATCATCAAGTGATCCTACATTCTGCTCATAAAGATTTTAAAATTATGAGGCTTCGAAATTTCAGTACCACTAGAGGGCCCTTTGCTCCATTCCAACTCAGCAGACTGCCATTTCATACAAGGCTATGCCCTGACCTACATCTTCTTCAGTGTTAGTGTCAACTGACCTTGGGAACGAGAGGGACCGATCAGTTTTACCGCCAGCCTGTTGGTTGATCCTGTACAGAATGTGGATGTTGACTAACGCTAATGTCGTGGGAAGTGGCTAATATATAAGTGGCTCAATTAAAACAAAGTCATGTTGAAACCTGTTGTTTGAGTTCGCTCTGCTTGATTCTTCCACCTTGTGAAACGCAACTGACATTTCGGAAAAGTTAGGTCTCATGCGCTTAGTCTTCTTGCTCCGAAAGGCTGACATTTCGTCCTCTGCTGGACTGGTACGCTATGCGCATCTGTCTCTTTTGCGGTTTAAGAGAGATTATGTCATGCCACTCAATGCTCCTACCTCCACCTGATTTTGATTGTGACCACCTGGCTTTCTCCTGAATCTTGAGAGTGGTTACGTCTGTAGCGGCCGTAGACTGTAGATGTCCTGCTATAAGGCACCCGTGGCCCTTGTGCGGCTTATTTCGGAGGGTGTTGGTACTAGATGTTCTGAAGCTACTGATCCTAAACAAGGTCACTTGACTTTGTAATAACACGACATGCACACCGTTTGAGTAGGATCTATAATTCCAGGAAGCTTTGTGTAAAATTCAGCATCACTACAGCCTCCTGTGTAAAGAGATGTTTCCCTCTGCAACAGTTCTTAACCATCTCTTATGCAGTGGGCTCGTTGAGAAGTTTGTTTGCTTTAGATGTGGAGTTGTTAGACTCTATGTAAAACCATCGATTGCATATTATACTGCGTAACATCATCTGTAGGTTTATAGAACAACAGCGTGAGTGAAGTATAGTGCTTCAAGCTTGAACTTTAAAAGGGCGTGTCTTTTTAGGGATAAGTTAAGTAACTTGACAATCAACCCTTTCAGATTTACACCTGGCCGGTAAGCTAAGTGATGCTTAGCAGTGCATTGGGCAACAAACTGTGGAAGACATCCGCGTGTATGGTGAGCGTCCTAATACTGCATCACAAGTGCAAAACAGTTTTTCCCAGCCGATATGTAGGAGAGTGAGCAATACACTCAGGAATTTGATAAAACATCGAAATTAAAATCTCAATTAACAAACGATGTGACAGCGGTATTTTACAGATATTAAGGTAAGCAGATCATTGAAAGATTACAGCTGCTTGAAAACGTAGTTAATTCCATTCCTGCAAAATATACAGAGTATTCCGTATGTAGAGTCCACGGTGTGTATCTGGTCGAAGTTATGATCACGTTCAGATGTTTCCCACCAGTTGTCAAATATTCTTTGGACAGGGACAACAGATCCTATAAATTCAAAACAGTACAACATGCAAAATAAAATAACAAGTGGACACTTCAAGTGCGTGAGAAACCGTATATTTAAATCATGTGAAAAAGTTAAAAATAAAACGAAGTTCCCAAATAAAACAAAAAATTCAAAGTGTTTCATTCTTTTTCACTGACGAAGAGGGGTACAAAATCGTCAGTCTGGACTCTACAGACATTTACCAAGAAAATTCCAGACAGGCGTTACCAAGAGAAAACGGATGAATGATATGAGTCAATAATGCATTTTTACTAAAAAATGAGATACTACTTAAAATAAACAACAAAAGCTGTGAAGAAATGTGCTCATAACAAGAACAATTCAAATTAAAGTTCATCTACTGGCTGAATTCATAAAAGGGAGCAATAGAACTCACTACCCTATTACAGTTAACGCCAATAATGAAACACTCGAGATCTTTTGGATTGCTGAAGAGTATAAGGCCATAGTTTACTGTCTCTGAGCAGTCTCAGATAAGTTGATGGTCACATAAGGCTTTACAAAGCATTTCACGGAATTCGCCGCCTGGTTCATTCTGATGGTATTTTGGGAGATTGTGGATCTCGACGATTACACGAGATACGGTGTATATAGACGCAAGTGTTTCTCTTCCAACTCCTAAAGCACTTGTTAACTGAGATCACAGACGAATAAAAATAACTAATTAGTCGTGTAATATATATAAACATTAATCCAACTCTGATCAACACGCTATTTTAGGTTAGACAATGAGCAGGGATATGAAAGTTATCTCCACATCATATCAGACACCAGTCACTTATTCTTCTATCAACTGTTTTATTTCAGGTACTAATCCCAATCGCCGTACTGCTAATTTATTTATTGTACCAAAGATAGGAGACGTCACCGATGAAATACATGAAGCTTTTTCAAATCTTCCAATAATGACAGAACACAAAAACCGAATTGGTCATTAGCACATTTAAATTTTAAGGGATGATGCTATACTTAGTGTAATCCATAAATCATAAGTTCAAGTAACCCTTTTTATTAATAATGGTGAGATTCTGTCCAGCAGTGTGACATTCCAACCATGTGGGTGACCAGTCATTAGAACCCAGTGTCCTGATTGTACTCAGAAGGTCATCTCCTACTGAATTTCCTATTTGTTTCCTATCTGTTAATTCTTTGTTTATCACTAGTATTTATAACTAAAAAGTATGAAAAAATCTTGTCAACTAACTGAAACGCTGAAAAACACTAAGTAAGTCTTTCAACTGTGCGTTAAAACAATTAGAAGAAAAAATTATTCCAATACAGTCAGAAAATAAGACTGATCACATGCTCACATATACATACTTAATGATCACAAATTCAGCGAATGAACTGATTAAGAAATCAACAAGATTGGGATAAAAGTTCGTGTTTACTCATATGGATGACCAAGTTGCATTTTGAAACATTGATTAGTCATCCATGTGAGTGATTTCAACTTACTGAGCAAGTTTCCAGCTTCGTGAACTATAACCTTCCTGAGTTGCTATGTAAACCTACAAGGCAATACTGTTTACTAGATTTTTCTGTTTTCTGTCTTTTACTCCCCGCCGTCCCTCCTCTTTTATTTTGAAATCATCGGTGGCACAGTAGCTATGACTCTCAATGACCATGCATATGATCCGGGGTTCGATCCCCTGCCAACGCACACCTGATATCCACGGTCGGCCTTCAAAACTTGGGCTACCGATACCACATGCTGAAAATTCCAGACCTATGCCAAAAAATACTTGTGGAATCAAGCTGAAATAAAAAAATGAATTGATGGTGACTCAAACCAAAACTGTAATGCTTATACTTCAGATGCCTTGACTTTACAATGTTTCCTTCACTAACTTTCAAAATTGAAGTACATTATTGTCATTATTTATAGCCACTGTAATTTCAAGTAGTTTGCAGATAATGAGAACCTATGAAATAGAGTGATGATATCATTTTCTACTGCAAATCTGGCTTTTTCTTACTCACTGAAACTTATCAAGGGAACCAAATGTATGAAATTTTTGAAATGACCCCCGAAAATTGCTTTTTCAATGGAATAAGATCCATTGTATGCAAACAAATAAACATAAAATAAATGCTTTCTAGTTCAGAGGCTGACGGTATAGACGTTCGCGAACAGTACTGGGTATATTAACGCGAGCTCTTATACCAACAACTTCGAATGTGTTTCAATCTCTCGTACCAAATGCCAAGCAAAAGACAGTATTTGATCGTTCAAATTACGCGATATATTTCGGGACCAAAACAAACCGTCAGACGAACGCTTAGCTGGCTAGTGATCGTGCACGTGACACGACGGGGTAGCAAATGGCGAGGATGCTTGACCGGAAGCCTTCAGCTAAACAAGTCGACTTAAACAGTGGTGGTCAGCATCCAATGGTGAGTGATTGCTGTGGTCAATAATTTTGGGGAATCATTTACTGCTACAGCCACTCCCCCCTAGTGGGATTGTGAGGACCCTTAGACAGAACCAGACGGAAGAAAAAAACTCGATGATTCCCTTACGGGTGAAAAAATCTTCCGAGCGGCTTGGTGGCGTGCCTCCCAGTTTTTCTGCCTATGCTGATAGGGTGTTCGTACATAGCTTCCTTGGACTTGTTCGTTGGATCCCGTGCTTCGTTTGTTTCTCGTCCAATGCCCGTCGCACCTGGAAAAGAAAACAACAACGCTAAGAACCATGTCGAGGAATATTTACCAAATCAGCGTTTTTTTTAAAAAATGATGTGCATTCACCACACAGTAAAATAATGCAAAGTTTAGAACACTAAAAAGTATACATCTAATTTTTTCGGTGCATGTAACATGTACTGTTAAAGAAAATAATTTTACTTGTGTTTAGTGATACTGTATATAAAAATATTGATGTGTCTAAAAAATAATTGGTACCACAAACGAATGAGTTGGGTGAATCACATGACTTCGTTATGTTATATGGGTGTGAAGATATTCTGGAAACCTTACGGTACGTCCAGAACGGGTTTTCTTAGGAGGCTCGACAGAAGTTTCGGTAGCTGTCGCCGTGCTAGTGACTTCTTCGAGGACTCAACGATTTTTCCGTTACTTTTGGATTATGAGGTACGCTTAGCTCTATGCTAATAGGATTACCTTCCAAGTAAGCCGGTTTCAGACGGTCAGTGCCGATGGTGTCCTCGCGGCCTCTTTCGTCTAAGAAAAAGAATTTTCTCCGAACTTTCAATTACATTATAAAGGCCGTCGTATGGGGATTCCAGAGGTCTGCGCGCAGAGTCACGACGAACAAATACATGTGAAGAAGTTTTTAAACACGGGTGAACAAAAACATCAATGGACTGTGAACGAAGGGGAGTGGGTTTAACTGAACTCATTGCGTTTGTAAGCCTGCTGACGTATGAAGCGTGATCTACCACTGGTGGGAAGCTCGAGGGAGAAACAAATTCACTAGGCAGTCGTAGTGTCGTGCCATATACTAGCTCGGCGCTAGTACAACCAGCATCAGTTTTCAAGGCGTTTTGTATCCCTAGGAGAACTGACGGAAGGGATTCAGTCCAATGGGTTTTGTTTGCAGCTGACAGACCAGCTTTCAACTGTCTGTGTAGACGTTCTACCATACCATTAGCTTGAGGATGGTAGGCTGTTGTTCAAAAACGCATGCAACCTATGATTTTAGTCAGGGCGAAGAATGAGCCACTTTCGAATTGCCGCTCGCGATCAGTTGTTATGGAAGATGGGCGTCCAAAGTTAGCGATCCATCTTTCTACAAAGACGCGAGCGACTGTTTCAGCAGATACGTCCTTGATGCGTACTGCTTCTGGCCATCGTGTGAATCGATCGATGCAAATAAAAATATAGGTATATCCATGGGATTCAGGAAGGGGTCCAACCAAATCTATATGGACGTGTTCGAAACGAGCGTCAGGGAGAAGAAAGGTGCCAAGTGGGCTTTTGGTGTGTCTTATCACCTTGCACTTTTGACAAGCTAAGCACGTGTGTGCCCATTTCCTTACTCCTTTATCAATGCCAGGCACACAAAACCGACTGGTTATGAGCATGACAGTAGTTCGAATACCTGGGGGAGATAAGCTTTGCAACGTATTGAAGACGTTACGGCGATAACTTTTAGGCACGATAGGGTGAGGAGTAATAATAATATATTTCTTCCTGTTTATGCAGGAACATACCAGTCGTACAGGCATGGATAAGTTATTAAATATATTACTCGTGGACATGCCTCATAGAATAGTATCTCTTCCCATACCTAACGGTTTCTCAGCTAATTGTAGAGTTGCTTTCAACAACTCATGTTGAAGCTCGGTTTCTTCTTTTGAAGACTAGCCAGTTTTATAAGGTCTATGCCGTCAATGTTGGTGGGGGAACGAATGCGCAACAAGGCATCTGCCAGGGTGTTGTTTACTCCGGATAAATGGCGAATTTCTGATGTAAACTGCGAAACGTAATCCACTTGTCCTGATTCCCTAGGTGAATACTTATATGAAGGTGAGTTCAGAGAGTACGTCAGAGGTTTGTGATCAGTAAAAATTATAAATTCACGACCCTCCACTGAATGTCAAAATGACGTATAGCACAGTACATAGCCAGAAGTTCTCTGCCGAATGTGCTGTACTTCGTTTCAGCTAATTGAAGGCGCCTGGAGAAAAAGGTGAGTGGTTGCCACTCTTTGTTAACTAGCTGTTGTAGAACTGCGCCGATTGCAGTGTTTGATGCATCAACCGAGATACTTAACGGTGCCGTTGGATCCTGATACATCAGAAGTGTGGCATTCGCAATAGCTTTTTTAATCTGGGTAAAAGCATTTCGAGCAGACGCGTCAAGTTCTATGGACTTGTTATTCCCTCGAAGGAGGTCTGTCAATGGCTGAATCAAAGAGGCACAGTTGGGAATAAAGCGTCGATAATAACTTACTAAGCCGTTAAAAGTGCGGAGACTTTTCTGTGGCTCTGGAAAGTTCAGTATAGCCTCGACCTTAGTAGCCAGTGGGCGAATGCCCTTGCAGTCAATAGTGTGACCCAGGAAGTCGAGTGAGTCAACACCGATTTGACACTTTTGAATATTGATGGTAACACCATGTTGGCGTAACCTGTCAAATGCCAAGTCCAAGTGCCTAAGGTGAGTTTCCTTGTCTGGACTGGCAATGAGGCAGTCGTCTAAGTATGCGTATACAAAGTCGAGACCGCGAAATACTTCGTCAATGAAGCGTTGGAATGTTTGGGCTGCATTCCGAAGACCGAATGGCATACGTAGAAATTCAAAAAGTCCGAAAGGCGTAATGATAGCCGTTTTCGGGATATCTTCTGTTGCCATCGGGATTTGGTTATACGCTTTAACCAAGTCGATTTTGGAGAATATAGTCGCGCCGGATAAGGTTGCCGTCAAGTCGTGTATATGAGGCAACGGGTAGCAATCAGGGGTTGTTTTGGCATTCACTCGCCGGTAATCACCGGTGGGTCGCCAATCATTGCTATCCTTTTTCGGAACCATATGAAGTGGGGATGCCCATGGGCTATTCGAAGGTCGAATGATGCCAAGGGTAAGCATATGGTCAAATTCATTCCTGGCGATTCTCAGTTTGTCAGGAGCTAATCGTCGTGCTTTAGATGTCACAGGTTGTCCTGTGGTAATGATGTGGTGCATAACATTGCTGGTTATGCACGGTAGGTCGTTCGACGGGCAATTAAGTTCCGGATACTTGTCAACAATAGGTTGAAAAGTTGGATCAAGGATTGCCTTTATCTTAACGGGTGACAAGCTAGGGCCTATGTAGCTGATGCCTTTGATAGACAGACTAGTAGTATTGTCAATCAGTCGTTTTCGGCGGACGTCTACGAGTAAATCATGATGATTAAGTAGGTCCGTGCCAATGATGGGCATTGTAACGTCAGCGAGAAGGAAAATCCACCGAATAGGTTTGCGTAAACCTACGTTCAGATAGACGTATTTCCTACCAAAGGTTGCGATTGGTTTTCCATTTGCAGCCTGTAAGTTGAAGGTAGGTTCCTTCTGTCGATCTGCTGCTGTAGCAGGAAGGACGCTGACTTCGGCGCCTGTGTCGACTAAATATCGAGTCTGGCTTATCACATCATGGATGTAAAGAAGGCGGCTAGTGCCACCGGCGACGGTTGCCGCTAACGCGTGCCGGCGGGATAGTTTCCCACAGACTTTGAGACATTTCCGAAGTTACAAGGCTTACGGCAACACTTCGCTTCTTGGCCATAGGTGTTGTGGTACCAGCACCAGTCAGGGTTTTTCAGAGAACGTGGTTTGGACTTAGATCGACCACGTGAGTTTCTGCGTTGAGGAGATTTAGGACGACGGTTGGAGGAGTTAGAATGCATGTTTGACCTAAACATCTGCTGGATGGAGTTGCATAACTCTATCATTGCAGGATCCTTACTCGAAGTCTGCTTAGTCATCGAGCATATTTCGGGAACTGACCGTTTAGTTATTTCTAGAATCCTATCTGCAGAAATAGCTAAGTCATCTATTTCAACACCCTGAAGTGTCACAAGTACGGTCTGTACAGACTGTGGCAGCTTGGATAAGAAGAGTTCTCTAAAAGTCCTTCGTCGAACTGACTTTGGCCAATAACTTCTCTCATTCTTGTCAGCATGCTCACGGCTGACTGATCTCCTAACTCGATGTTACGAAATAATTTGTCCAGACGTTGTCGGTCCGTGAGAACGTTTCTCCTGAGGAGGGATGCTTTGAGCAACTCGTACGAGTTACTTACCTCGGGACTCAACATCTGTGATGTTACGTACTTGCTGAATTCCCGCGGTAGGGCGTGAATAACTGCAAGTAACTGTGAACGTTGATCGGTTATCCCATGCTCACAAAAATCTGCTTCAGCTAGCAGAAACCACGTTTCAGCATTATCTGGCCAGTATGGTACGAGCTGAATGGTTTTAGGAGTTGAGCGGATACGAATGACCTTGGGACTAAGATCACTCATGACGAAAATTATGTCGAATAATATATGGTACAAGAACAAATACAAAATGGAACGAACTCACCGGGGTTATCTGCGGATTTATCGTGGGTGAAGTTCGCGGTTGGGCTCACCAGTTTAGAGGGTTGACAGAATTCTCTTACACAGCCTCTAAATTATTCTCGCGTACCAACAACAAAGCAAAAGCCAATATTTGATCGTTCAAATTACGCGATATATTTCGGGACCAAAACAAACCGTCAGACGAACGCTTAGCTGGCTAGTGATCGTGCACGTGACACGACGGGGTAGCAAATGGCGAGGATGCTTGACCGGAAGCCTTCAGCTAAACAAGTCGACTTAAACAGTGGTGGTCAGCATCCAATGGTGAGTGATTGCTGTGGTCAATAATTTTGGGGAATTATTTACCGCTAAAATGTACAAAGCACGACGAGAACCACGTAAATGCAATTAGTTCACTCCTCTGTCAATGATTCACACTTTGATTAACGTGTTTGAAAAATCAATAAAATTATGTCGAACAAAACCGAATAAATAGTTCAACACTCAATCATCAGGTAATTGTGAAACCTAATTTCAAGTAATTAACTTTTGACTTCACCTTTTAATTAGATTAATTGTGTCAATACCGCTAACTTAATCAGATAAACAACAGTCATTAATTAGCTGTCCTGAAAATAAATCACTAATACACATGGCATGTTTTAGTCTTATTTATTGATAGGTAGTGATTTCCACGTATTCTCTTCACTCGATATAACGTAAAGTCATGCATATATAAAAAGAAAAAGACGTTAACAGTTTTGTTTTCTTTATCAAAATGGGCTATTTACCCAGTGAGCCGGGCTATGATACTTTTGCGCTTGATTTTCTGGAGACGTCAGCATCCGGTGAGTTCACAAGATTCATTGAGTGTTTTTACTCATTAATGACCAGTACCTTTTGAAACCGAAACCATCCACTTATCTGTTCAGTTAAATATATAACCTTGTGAGGCTTTTGTAAATTGTCTGTTTAATAAATTGTACACTCACTGAAGTACGAGTAAAAATGAAAGCTATCGTGAATTGTAGAGCAAATGTCATAACAGATATTCCAGTTAACTAAAACTGTTGATAAAACATCTTTGAAATAGCCAGATATGATTAAAGCACTCTTCCTCTAAACACATAATGGAAAAATCACATAAGGCCAATGTTGTAATTATTTGTAATCGTAGTATTAGTATTTCGAGATGAACGAATTACAAGAATCCAACCAAAACATAGAGAGGGCGGAATTCAGGAATTTGTATTTAGCGGAATTCTAATGCAATTCATATAAGAAGTATATTAACAATCAACAGTAAGTATTTAAACAATACAGAGATAGAAATAGTCAATCACCACATCCGCCACACGTCGAATATCTCCTTGTGTATTTATAACGATGTCTCGGTTTGCTTGCAAGTAGCTGCGACCTTCTAACCGATTCTGTGATATTATTTTCATCAGTATTATCTGGACTTATTTCTGAATTATCTACAAAATCAGGATTAGTAGCGGAATCATAAATATTATAATTGGAACGGCCTGTTGTCGGGGTCGAAATATCACGTCGGGCTCACCAATTTTGTTGCGTGCGTTATTTAACTAAACTGCCGTACACATATATTCTAGTATTTCTTCGTTCTTATTAATGTGCGAAGACGTTGTGGGCGTCGAGTAGCCACAACGTCTTCGCACATTAATAAGAACGAAGAAATACTAGAATATATGTGTACGGCAGTTTAGTCAAATAACGCACGCAACAGACCTACTTCATTTATTGTCACTTTGTCCAGGTGTCCGTTATGAACTGAGTGATCTTTGCTGTCTAATATCTTCACCACTCGATTTCCCATTTTTTGTAGTATAATTCCAACAGAAGGTCTATAGTCATTCCCTTTGTAATAATGTACATTAGAAGTCGCGGACATCAGATGCTTTTTGAGAATTCGAGATTTGAAAAGTTTTGCAGGACTTTCACTGGTACTTGTATGCTCTGCATTCAACAGACGCAGTCTATGCATATGCAACAATTCCTCCATTTTAATCAGTTGCTCTCTCATCTCATTCAGTTTTTTTCGTGTTTTCGACAGTTCGCATTGTAACTCGGCTATCTCATTTTTGAAAACAGTTGACGCTTGAGTTGCTGAACTTGTAGTGGGGGTGTAGGGGACTAATATTAGAGTTCACTAACATTCCAAATATAAAAGTAATAATCCAAGTCAGTGGAGTGTTAAATCACAATATATTACCAAAAATACAGTGACGAGTTATAGCAACAAAAAGGATTACTTGGTTATAAAGTATAAGTCCTCGGCTACAAATTAAATATATAATCCACAGGCACGTTAACTGTTTGGACTGCGTCTGCTGTAGCTGCTGTGTTCCGGTTGTAGAAATGTCTTCGGTTGAAAGTAGTAGGCTCCCACAATAAATCCGAAGTATACAACACGGTGTGAGTGGAGCAAGTAAGCAGAAGGGACCAGGGAGAAGACGAAGTCTCCAACAGGGGTTTTCATTGGATGAGATTGAGTATTTTGAAAAGTTGAAAGAGACATCGACTGCATTTTACCAGATAAATTGGGAGAATTATCAGGATTCTGAGTAACAAAAGTATTAGAACTTCTGCAAACAGTCTTGATGTGTCCAACTTTACCACATTTGTGACACTTAGCACCCCGAAAACGGCAAGTGCTTCGTAGATGTAACTTTCCACAGGAAAAACACGGTTTAATGTTTTTGATCTCTCGCTGCATTCTATTACCTGTGGACGGCAGTTTGGATTGCTTTCCATCACCACTTGTATTTCCGACTTTAGAAAGCAAAACAGCAGATACTGACGTAGTGGGAGTAGAGTATTCACTGTTGACATCTTCATATGTAATACATAAATCTTTAGCAGTCTGAAAGGTACAAGAAGAAATCTGAATTAACTCTTTCTCTAACTTAGGAATATTGATTCCAGCAATTAGACGATCACGTAGTTGAGTATGCAGCTGATCTCCAAAGTTACACTTTGAGGTTTGTATTTGAAGTTGCAGAATGAAGTCTCTTATCTTCTGATTGGGAGCACGAACCAGTTTATGGAATTGAGCCCTCTCTCTGGTCTCAAATGTAGTTACATGAAAGTGATTTATCAGAAGTTCAAGAATCTTGACATATGACAGAGAAATGGGTTTATCTGGAAACGCCAGATTCTTCACTAGGCTATACGCATCTAGCCCAATAGCAGTGATGAAATGTGCTGGTATTTTGTCATCCCGAACATTCTTTGAAATGCACCACGCATCGAAGCATTCCAAATAATCAGCAATCTCCCGCGGAGAACCATTAAGAGGAAATTTTCCCAGGTTATTTAGTTCCATCGCGACGCCAATTTGTAGTAATTATTTGTAATCGTAGTATTAGTATTTCGACAGCAATCTACCCAGTTACACCAGGAATTACTTTCGATATGAGGAAATCAATAATGCACTTACATTTGCATAGTTGACTGCCTGATATTCATCATTATTGAGTAGTCGCTCGTGCTGAGAAATCTCTACCTTCTTCTTCTTATTGTTCATCCCTTTACACTCTGTACTGTATGAATATCATATCTGTTGTGAGGATCAACCTGCATTTATAATCATAGGAAACATTTACATACAGACAGGTTAAATGTACTAAACAAACATTCATTGACACAAGTTTCAGACCATTTCGAATCTTACCTCAACGTTGTCTGTTACATAAAACTGCCTAATTCCCCATAATCTCGACAGGAAACGACCTGAATTTTAGAAGTTTTGCTCAAGCTTAGTGCTGTAACATATTTTCATACCAACGAGGGAAGTACTCTAATCAAATCAATTTGATGTTTTCACATTGTATACTATTTATAAGTAGACGTAAGTAGTATACAGGGTGATATCTTCAGCAAAACAATAATAATATTTCGTCTCTATGAAAAAGCTACTGAAGAATAAACACAGAAAGAAAGTAAAAAAGCTGAGAAGAATCTAATATGCAACGGATAACTATAAATAAAACAAATATAATACGGAATGAATAGTATCACCTGCAAATTGTGAAGTCAACGTAAGATTTATGACTTTCTTGATGTTCTTGGTACTTTGTCCCATTCAACAGTAGTTCTCTCCTCACCAGAATTGTTCCTGGTCAACAAGTTTCGAAAGGTCGTTTATTAGTTCGATATTTCTTTTAGTTAGTTAATCATGTATAAGCATACTGATGAAGATTGTCTTGAAATGAATTTAGTTGGGCGATGGCACGTTGATCGGATTGCATAAACAATATTACGACTTTCAGTTCTTTAGACAATTTAATCAAACGATTCGAGTAATGAAAAGTAATGAAATCTGATCAAGACGTGTAAGGCCACTGTTTTAAAACATTTGACCACTGAAAGAATGTCGCTACACATCAGTCTTGACAACATCAATCACATCTTCATAATTAGAAATTTACCAACCACTTCAGTTAATAACAGTTAGTTGACATAATTCGGTACACATTATAGTGCATTCTCAGAATGCTACTTAGGTTTTGATTACGTTATACACTAAACAGCTCTCCAGAAGATCATTTTCACTGGAGAAAACCTGCCAATTCAGTATATGAAATAACAAGATACTAACTAACTAACATTCAGTGACAAAAGTGAGTGCTCAAATACTGAGAACTAGTCTTAAAAATATAGCCGGTTAATGAAATATGTAAGAAATACGTTTATACTGATATATTCTGGTTAATACAAAAATGAATAACTCAAATTTTCACTCTATCCATCCCTTTAGGTAACAATGATTACTTATCATCTCCAATGAGTGTCTTTCTACTACTCACCACACTTCTTGGTTCAGGAGGAACCAAGGGTAATACAAAGTTGCAAATAGCTGGAGCTATTGGTGTTTACGAAGAAAGAGGAAAACAAAAGCCGCGTCAAGGATATTCAATTCAATATACAAGAATTTGACAGACGAAAAAGCTAGTGGAGCGAATATCATCACTATAGGAAACGGAATGTTTGTAAAGGACGGAGCTAAATTGAAGAAAACGTTTGTAACGACAATGAAAAGAGATTTCTACAGTGAAGTTGCTAATGTGTGTAGATCTTGGATGTCTTGATATGTTTTTTTTTCCAGGATTGAAACTTTCGAAAATCCTGTAGTTGTTCATATGACTGACTGATCTATTTTTGTGTTAAGCATATTTTTTCCCTTTGACGGTGACTTACATATATATGAATACATTTGTAAAGCAGGAATTTGGAAGGCCTGTCATATATCTGCCTCACAAATGTATACTGAGCTGTGTAAAATTAATGGTACGGAAATTGCACCAAGGATTGTGTCACTAGTGACAACCTTTCAAATAATATAGAACCGTGTGTATTGAGCTTTCATTACAAATCTATCCAAGAAGTCTGCGAAGTTCCTTTGTAGAAACGAAAATAATTATTTCACTCGTATCTGTCTCTTCGTACCATAGGGATGTTTTATCACAGCCTACACATTAACCAAAGAACATTTAAAGCCATATGAAACGGCAAATCATTTTTTATTTTATACAACTTGAAGACTAAATTCATCTGATTTAAGTTTTTAGCTGAAAAACTGTTTTCTAAAGAAACAGAACTTCTTGAACAAATCTTTAAATTCTAGTAATATAAGAGTCAAGGAAACAAGTAGTTTACGAATAGTATCTAGAGACAAAGAGTTATGTCACTGGCTCTTACTCTGTGTATTATTTCTAACACTATTCGCACATAAGGTTGTTTTGTGTATTGTAAAAGCGATTTGTAGTTACGCGCGTACAGGTGTCAGACATGTTTATTCACACTGTACAGATGTAAAAGAATTTTAGTGATCACAATAGTTGACGCTCAGTCATTATTGTGTATTGTAAGTTACAAGTGAAGTTCATTGCTTATTACTCAGGATTTTGTGCTAAGCTACACATTAATATATATTAGGGAGTAATGTATCACATTAGCTAAACAGGCATTGTGAAATGATGCGAGCAGTGTCGTGAGTCATACACCATAAAACGTTTTCGTAGGTTTAATCGTACACAACTAAAACTTCCTGAAATGACAATTAATAAATTAAACGTCTGAATTTCAATCTCAGGTGGATTTCACTGCTCAAGAAGGTACTAGGAAAATTATCAATGCATGGGTTAGCAATAAAACAAATAAACTGATCCCTGAACTTTTCACAAAACCATTATCGACAGAGACTATTCTCGCTCTGATCAACACGCTGTATTTCAAAGGTGAGTTATTTATGTCCTTACATTAATGTTCACGTTTTTTAATATAAAATTCTTTGTTATTTTGTAGCATTGATTTTAATTCCTTATATGTGAAGCCTTAATGTTAGATGAATGAAGGCAATTGGCAGGAAGCCTTGAACCTAGGTCCCTTCTGAGATTCGATGCATTTGTATCTGAAGTCACGTGTAATTAATCCGAAATTGATTGTGTACTTCAACACACTGGAATACAAATGCATTGCAATGAATAGCAGCCACGTCAAAATAACCTAACAGTGACGTTGAACAATCAGTCAGAATCCAGATACGAAAAGGTTGCGAAATCGTTAAAAATGTATTAGAAAGTATTGCAAACATGATTTCACATTGGATAGTTGTGTCTTCTGTCTTGTTAGAATGCTTCCCAGTTTTTTCAAGGATGATCTATAGAGAAATCATATCATAAGCGAAACATGCACTCATTTAAGTGACTGTAGTTCGTGGTACTCTGACAGCCATCGTTATTTCCGACTATATTCTTTAATCTATCTCGAAATCCTTCGATGGAGTGTGTGTACATGCACGTAATTGCGTCCAAGAAATTGAAGAAGCGGTTAACAGGTTAGTGAATATAACCCAAAAAGACATTCCGTTATATTCCTGCTACTCGTCCGTATATATGTTTGCTACTAGTCTTTGCAAAATCCAATAGTGCATAAGGCATAAGACATCCGACAGAAACAACTTAGATTTACAGAAAAAGTACCTATGGAATAAGTAAAATACTGCATCTATAGGTACAGTTCGTTAGGGTATGCCGTAGTAACACCAATCAATCCATCAATTCACACAGTAATCAATCTTTATCGGACTCATTCGGTAAATCGATGAAGGCGATTTTGATCTGATTTTAACTAACTATTCGTAAGGTTCCTACTGTCTGATAAGTTGTTCATGATCGGGTTTTGATAATCACTGGCTGTGGATGATTGAATTCACGTCAATAAGTGCATAAATCTGTACAAAACCTCATCATTCGTCTTTTCAGTTTGTGAATAAGCCTGAAACTAACTTAAAACTACTCTTACCACTAATAAAGCGTATAACAGAGATTCATTTAACAGTAGCAACACAGGGTCAATAAACTTAATAGTCGCACTATTCACCTAATAATTAGATATCAGTTAACGAAAAAGGCCAAACAGTGTAACTGGTTACACCAGACGGCCGTTTAAGCATGTATGTAATTTAGACTCACAGAACGTAACTTGTAGGCTGAATGGCCTAGCTGGTTAGAACCATACTCAGAGTTCCAAAAGGTACGAAACTTCGATCAATGGCAGGCATCCTAGTGAGCTATTTCTTTCAACATTTAATTTTTTTTAAAAGGTATGCTCTATCATATGGAATATTTAATCAACTTATCAAAGTGCTATTTTACATAGTAATGATAACGTCATTTTAAAATCAATAACTAAGTGGTATATGCATGTAACAAAAATCCTCTGCTAAGCAAAAGCTGACCATATACATTTCGGAAAGAACCTACATATCTGGTTGTAGTCTTAAGGTTACCTAAACTTGATAAAAATGTCATATGTTGCATATTTCATCAGACAGTCTCAGTTCACTACTTGAATCCGATTATAATGACTAGACACTAGAAGTAAACATGTTTTATCAGGCCTTTTGATTTTGTTTTAGAACACTTTACAAATTCTGATGTTCACTGTGTACACTTAAATTCAGGTGTCTTTACAATTTTATTCTTCTAATGACAGGAAAGTGGAAAAAGCCTTTTTCTAATCGTAGTACTTCCGTAAAGAGTTTCAAACCATCCAATCAACCTATAATTAAAATATCAATCATGCATATCACTGAGTCGATTGAGTATGGAAAATTTGAACAACTTAATATTCATATGATCAGCAAACCGTTCACGGTAAGCGAGAAAATATTTTGTCAATTTCATTTTGTGCTACAACTGTAAAACCGATTAAATTATGCAGAATATTAAACGCTTACACTAAATTGGATATAGAAGGATGTTTCTGTGATATCTTCTAATGATCTGATAATCTTTAAATCAACTGGTGTGATTTTATTACCCTTCAGAATAAATAGTTGATCACTATCCTGTTTCTATATCAAATGAGTTTATTCAACATAACACATTAGGATACAGTATTATTAACTAGATGCCGTTTGGACACCTATTTATTGCCCATAATCATATCAGTGCATTCACATGACTCAATAACTTGTCTTATATACTTTTACTCAACCTGATTTGTATTACAATCGTCCATATATCCAGTGGAAACATTGAGTCACTTTGATTTCACCTGTTCTGTGTTGATCCCATAAATACAGATTCGGTGATTAACCTCCCCCTCTACCTTCCTGTATTACGTTTAGACACTTTACTCCACGCACACACACACACACCCTTAATGTAAGTTAGACCAACAGAACTCATCTAGAATGAAATTACATTCTAGCACAGTGCTTAAATTCTGCTATTCTACTGTCCTTTTCGCATGCGTAAATCAGCAGTTGGAGCAGAAAAAATCCAACACACTACTAATGAGTTCAATCCCAAACAAGAAAAGTGGCTATCTAGGAACTAAATTACCTTAACATTCTTGAAGAATATCAGTAATTAAAAAAGAATGGCTTACTTTACGAAGGGAACCACAGATATGTCTTATCACATGAACTAAGCATTGGAAAATCCTTATCACCATCGATTGACTTTTAACAAGTGGATATTATGAAGGGCAGCTTTTCAGGTAATCTGCATTAGAAGTTGATCCATTCAAAAAGCTTCTGAAAACTACAAAGTCCATCACAGGTGTCTTTGAATTTATCATGAATTTATCAATTAACTCATTGAAATATGTCCATGTCTAGAGAACAGCTCTCCTCTCTTTCTCTTTCTTTCTCTCTCTCTCTCTCTCTCTCTCTCTCTCTCTATATATATATATATATATATATATATATACTTTTAATTATTGTGAATACACAGTTATTGCGGTACACTGATAACTGTGCGTGATCTGACGCCATAAGTACTAAACTTTTGGAAAATAATAAAATGAAAGCTCAGGTATAATGGTAAGATTTTTATGGAGACAGTCGAAAATATAAATTTTAGGGAGATTAAAGTGAGTAAGTAGAACGAATTGGTGAGGAAGGAAGAGTTTAACCACTGTTTGTTGAATAATTAGAATTGATGTTGATCTTCTCATAGAAATAATACAAAACCACAGGTCGAAACCTGAGGCAGAGTAAAATACACGATGCATACATGAAAAGATTCATTTTCTGAAAATATATCCGTTATACTATTCTTTCCTTGTGTCACGAGTGGAAAATAGGGCTTTATGCTTGAGGTTTCGGGGTTTCCCGGCTTACAACCAGCTTGGTGAGCCTTAGGAGTATGATGACCGGGAATCAAACCCTGAACCACACATGTTCGGTGAGAATTCCTCCGACGAACAAACGATACACTAACTTAAAGATAGGCAATATGTCACCCAGTAGATGTTATGATTTCAAAATCTGCAAGTTTAGAGAACGACTCCCTCTCTGGTTTTAATCCAAGGGACATCTACAAATGACACTGGTCCCTGAAACCTATCCAATCCCTTGGTAAAGATGGTGTGCTTCAAATTATCCTCAGGAAATCAGCTGACATTTTACGTTATACTCTTACGGGTATTTTCAATGAATCTTTCTCCACCAACACTGTGCCTGGTTCCTGGAAGGACATTAAAATTGTCCCTGTGCCTAAATCATCAAATGGACCAAGTGTTTAATTTAAACCTATTGTCATTACTTCACTTTTTTAAAAATAATAGAAAAACTGCTTTTGCCTAACCATGAACCTTCATTGAAAGCTCTTAACGACCCTCATCAATTTGTTTATAAACATAGTAGGTGGACTTTAGATGCTACTGTCGCCTTATATCATGATATTGTCTCTAGTCTAGACAAAGTGCCAAATATGTTCGATGTGCCTTCCTAGATTACATATCTGCCTTCGACTCTGTACCTCGGCAACTTTTGTTAAAGAAGCTTGCTGTGACACAGGTAGGGTGCTGGACTACTAATTGGTTGCATTCCTATTTGTCTGATAGGACGCAGTACACATTTCACAATAGGAAGTCCTCCACTGCTTCACTTACTCTAGCTGGTGTCCCTCAAAGTACTGTTTCTTCTCCTTTTCCGTTTTCTTTTCTCTTACATGCCTTCCCTCATTCAGATTGAGCCAATTTTGTTAGTTATACTGATGATCTGACTGTTTCTATCCCGGTTAATTCTCAGTCATATTGTTCCAAAACGAATAACCTTTCATCAGAAATCAGCTGTTGATGATTCCCAGATGGCATTAGGCATTTCTTCACTATTATTTTTCCCTTGAGTTCTGAGTGGAATATAAGGTTTCAACAACATACCTTCACTTCCCTCTATTTTATCCTCTCCTATTCAGCTGGCCAACGAAGATTGCCCATAATCTCTCATCTCTTCTTCGCAAGATCTTCATGTCACTCTCCCACCGACGACCCACTCGTCGCTTCCCATGGGGATTCCGATCGAGCGATGGCCTGCATTATGTGCAATCTCATTCGACGGCCCCTCAACATATGTCAATCCATCTCCATCTTCTCTATATTTCTGTTGAGTAATCAGCTCTTCGTTGGTTGATTTGTTCCCACCCAGAGTTTCTTGTTGCTAATTCTTTCTGACCGGCTGGCCAGTCGATCTTCAATACTAAGTCAGAGAAAACAGCTGTTGATACAACTCTGTAACTGACTGACTTCACATTTGTGTTGACAATCCGAATCTTGTTATTTATCCTGAGGCGGAAGCCAGAAGATTACCAAACCGGTTTCAAACTGATGAAGGCATATCTTACCTTTCCGATTCCGGCTATTTTTGACATCTTCATCATTCCACCCGTGATTCCTAGATAAGTGAAGGAAGTAATCTTTGTTAGATTTTTTTCTCGTTGATAGTGATTGGTGCTGGTTGTTGTTGCTGCTGGTTAATTGGTCATCTTTATCACCTCTATCTTCTCTGTGTTCATATGGAGTCCTGTCTTCACTTCTGGCCACCACAGTCATTTTCTCGGTTTTTGTCTATAGATCTTCGAATTAGACATAAATCACCCACGCGCAAAATCCAAATCTTCTAGAGTCTTCTTATTGGTACTCCAGCCTACTCCTGTCTCCTTGCTCTCACTGCACATTCTGACGCATAATCAAGTCCGCCTCAATTAAGAATATCATCGGTGATAATAGGCAGCAATTCTTGTCTTACTCCTGTATGCACTTCGAACGCCTCACTGACTTTTCCGTTGTGGATCACTTGACATGTGGCACTCTTATATATATCATTACTTCTGTACTAGGTAGTTAGAAAATTAAACACAGTAGTGTATACATCCTGAAAATTGCATATTTGTATCATAAGTACTGTTGGAAATAAAGCTCTTATTATTACTATTATTATCATGACGAAGATAAAATACAAACTATAATATTACATATCTATCGCTGAATTATGATGATACATTTTACTCAGCTTCACCAACTCACTGAAGTACACAGTAAACACTTTGACAACAACCAGATTGTTGAATGCAATAACATAATGAATTCATTATCAGTAGTCAAATCGTGTTAGTTATATTCTTCCGAATGAAAAAGACTTCATCACCACAGATTATAGTTTTATAAATTGAAATTTTCACGCTATATGAACAATTTATTTATAGAACATATTTTGGAAATTTCAGAATACACGATTCACGTTTGTTGTAATCTTACCAACTACACCGGGAAGACTTGAATATCCTGATAAAGTACTGAGAGGAGAAATCGAACTACCAGAATTGATGAAACAACTTCGACCAACCCAAGTAACCTTAGGATTACCACGGTTCAAGTTAGATACATCACTTGATTTAGTTGGAACAATAAAATCAATGGGAGTAACTGATCTATTTGATGCAAAATTAGCAGATTTGAGTGGTAAGTACACTATGTTAAGTGTTGAAGTTGTCATGTTATTTTGAGAAATGTTTGTGGCGTAGAAGCGATAGAGAGTATTTGTAGCTCAGGTGGACGATATTATTTTAACTGTGTCCTGTGAGCTGGATGTCTTAACTGCCGATGTTTCATTATCTTCCAGGACGACATCGTCACAGTCAACTTCAGTATGAAGTTGGCTTTTAGAATTCTGCATCTCTGTGACAATCTTCTCTTGAGATAACATTGACAGTGACTGGCTCTCTTTGGAAATTTTCTTACCGTCTACATGTTCCGATATTGATTATATTGTTAAACCCATATTTAACCTCTTTTCTGTACAACTTCTTTTTCACCTCCTGATAAATCTGATCTAGAGTTCTAATGGGAAGTCCTGACCGGGAGAGTTAAATAAGTTGGATGTTAAAACTCACCAGTGGCATTGACTGGCAGTTATGCTATAAATCTAAAATCAACAGAAGTTAGAATTCATAGGCGAATGTAGTCTATCCTATCACCTGAATGATAAACCACTCGACTCGTAAGCTGAAGGATCTCACGCCGACCCCATTTGGTCTCATGAATGCGTATCCCTAGAGAGTTCAAACAAGGACGAAACAGGGGCTCACTACTGCCGGGCTTCCATTGGTTCTGTAATTGACGTTAGTATTTGATCTAATTTGAAATCTGATCTATGTCAACTTAATAAACAAACAAATATGTTATCAAAGAGATCTCGTTTCGCGACTTCACTTCAAAACTGCACAGTTATTTCAGGAATTACACATATACTATTAATTGACAATAGAGTTCACAGGTTATTGTGCATCAGTCATAGAAATGTTTCAAAACTTATCATGTCTTTTGATAGCTGGCTTGTACTCGTGGATGAAAAGACGAAAGACACTTTGACCAATATAGTATTTATAGTGTACTCATTCATGAATAATTTGTTGATAAGTAATCTCTCTAAAACACACTTTTTTATCAAATGGACTAAAATCCACACAGAACGCTCAATTTTCAACTTCGTTTAACGACTATTTCACATTTCTTGTTGCATTTTAGGAATAACGAAGGCCAAGATTTCCGCTGATGTTCTTAAACAAAGTGCATCTATTAAAGTTAATGAAGAGGGTGTAGAAGCTGCAGCTGCGACCGTGATAAGCTTTTCATTGACCAGTGTAAGAAATCAAAAACCTATTCTATTCAATGTCAATGAATCTTTCGTTTGCTTTATTTACGATAAAGTATTAAACACACCACTATTTGCTGGTCGTGTGATTACGCCAGTATCATTGTAGGATTAATAAATGAAAACAAAAGAAGATTCCTATACAGTTAAAAAGAAACTGTCAGCATACTTCAGTGCAATTCTCTGTGTAACTCTAGAAATATAACATGGTTAAAGTTGAAGTATATCAAAATTCAAAGAATGGTTTGCACAACTCTGTTCATATTTTAGGATTCCCATGGCATGTGTCATTCATTTTTTGTTGATAAAAATACAGTTGGTTACCCCCACATTCATGCAGAAAGATCTGCTGAGTGTTTTTTAAATATCTTTGATATTTTGAAATTAAAACAATTAGTCCCTTTTATAAATTTTGATAGCGTTATTAGAAGACGAAGACTGTCTGAAAAATGTGATGTATTAGCACTATACATTTCGAACAATCTGATCACACATTTACTTGTCAAGTCAATATATATAGAAAGGTTAAATTTAACAAAGTGAGAGAAAACGGAATTAAGAATAATTTGATTGGATTACCAAACGTTTGTGTTAATATATATATATATATATATATATATATATATATAAGGGGAATATACATTGATAAAGGAGACAGGTTCATACAAGTGAAATGGTCACAGACTAAGCGATCAAAAAGAAAGAGAGACCAACATACACACACACATAAATATATATATGTGGATACATATCAGATACACACTGATGAGGCCATCTTTGGTAATTTATCCTATATCCATGGCATAATTACTGACTACTTTCCATCCCATCTCATACTTGGTCTGATATGATTCTAATTTACCTTTACTCCCTGCTGTATGCTTAAGTTAATGGACTTATAGTTGTGGAGCTTGAAGAATAATACATTGAAAGCAATTGTTGGCTCTATTTTTGTTTCGATATGGAGTTGTATGTAGGAAGAGTTCTTCAAGAATTGTACCATCGGTTAGTCTAAATTTTCCCTCAGTCAACCATATTGCGCTATATACTTTTGCGCTCCTTTTTTAATTACAGGAAAAAAGTAAGGTTCGGCATGTGACTAACAACTTCATCCCGTAAAAGCAACACCTGCATCACTAGAATTTCAAAGCTTGAATCGTAAGAGGCGATGAAGAGAGAAAAATCATACAGTTTTCGAATTACATATTTGACATTAAAATAGAACACCTACTAATTGCAGCAATAAAGTATAATAATCAAGTAAACCTTAACTCCATTTAGATACATGCTTTAATTTGCTGTAAAAATCAAACTACTTAGATTGAGATATACTTCACACTACTCGTATTCTGCATAGAACTACTTTTATGAGTATAAGTGCAGAAAGTATTTTCGTGAAAAACTCGTCACAGTCCATAAATTGGCCACTCACGACTTTAACACAGACCTTTGTGTACAAAAGTCGTATGTACAATCCCTACTAGAATTGTTTTGTCAGAATTCCCTCTCTATTTTGTCACTGATATGCCTTTAATCAGCAGTTAAACAAACAGTCAAGTTTTTCAGTAATTATTATCTTACTGTTGTTTTATCTAACCTTCCTTTTATTACACTGTGTTATTTTATTGATTTGACCTTTGACCGAAAACACTTCTGAAACTTTCCCATCCATCTGATATAAATACACGAATGTACAGCCTAGTTGATGACTTCGTCGCAAAGAAAATTTTCTTCTCTCTAACCATGCTAGAATACACCAGAAAAATGGTTTATCAAAAGAACACCACGCCGCACTTAAGGAATTAATCGAAAAAGATAATCTTGTTATCCTTAAACCTGATAAAGGAGAAGACGTCATTATGAACAAATCGGATTATCAAAATAAAATCAATGAAATTCTCAAAGATCAGTCCGAATTTCTGGTCGACAATGCTATTGATAATGTGCTGCTTGTGAAAAAAAGATGCGGTGATTGACTATTTCTATCTCTGTATTGTTTAAATACTTACTGTTGACTGTTGATATGTTTCTTATATGAATTGCATAAGAATTCCGCTAAATACAAATTCCTGAGTTCTGCCCTCTCTGTGTTTTGTTTGGATTCTTGTAATTCGGTCATCTTGAAATACCAATATTACGACTACAATAAATTACTACAAATTGGCGTCGCGATGGAACTAAATAACCTGGGAAATTTTCCTATAAATGCTACTCTGCAGGAGATTGCTGATTATTTGGAATGCTTCGATGCGTGGTGCATTTCAAAGAATGTTCGGGATGACAAAATACCAGCACATTTCATCACTGCTATTGGGCTAGATGCGTATAGCCTAGTGAAGAATCTGGCGTTTCCAGATAAACCTATTTCTCTGTCATATGTCAAGATTCTTGAACTTCTGATAAATCACTTTCATGTAACTACATTTGAGACCAGAGAGAGGGTTCAATTCCATAAACTGGTTCGTGCTCCCAATCAGAAGATAAGAGACTTGATTCTTCATTTTCAAATTCAAGCTTCAAAGTGTAACTTTGGAGATCAGCTGCATACTCAACTACGTGATCGTCTAATTGCTGGAATCAATATTCCTAAGTTAGAGAAAGAGTTAATTCAGATTCCTTCTTGTACCTTTCAAACTGCTAAAGATTTATGTATTACATATGAAGATGTCAACAGTGAATACTCTGCTCCCACTACATCAGTATCTGATGTCATGTTGTCCAAAGTCAAAGATACAAGTGGTGATGGAAAGCAATCCAAATTGTCGTCCACAGTTAATAGAATGCAGCGAGAGATCAAAAACATTAAACCGTGTTTTTCCTGTGGAAAGTTACATCTACGAAGCACTTGCCGTTTTCGGGGTGCTAAGTGTCACAAATGTGGTAAAGTTGGACACATCAAGACTGTTTGCAGAAGTTCGAATACTTATGTTACTCAGAATTCTTATAATTCTCCCAATATGTCTAGTAAAATGGAGTCAATGTGTCTTTCAACTTTTGAAAATACTCAATCTCATCCAATGAAAACCTCCACTACAAGTTCAGCAACTCAAGTGTCAACTGTTTTCAAAAATGTGGTAGCAGAGTTACAACTTGAACTGTCGAAAACACGAAAAAACCTGAATGAGATGAGAGAGCAACTGATTAAAATAGAGGAATTGATGCATATGCATAGACTGTGTCTGTTGAATGCAGAGCATACAAGTACCAGTGAAAGTCCTGCAAAACTATTCAAATCTCGAATTCTCAGAAGGTATCTGATGTCCGCGACTTCTAATGTACATTATTACAAAGGGAATGACTATAGACCTTCTGTTGGAATCATACTACAAAAAATGGGAAATCGAGTGGTGAAGATATTAGACAGCAAAGATCACTCAGTTCATAACAGACACCTGGACAAAGTGACAATAAATGAAGTGGGTCTGTTGCGTGCGTTATTTGACTAAACTGCCGTACACATATATTCTAGTATTTCTTCGTTCTTATTAATGTGCGAAGACGCTGTGGCTACTCGACGCCCACAACGTCTTCGTACATTAATAAGAACGAAGAAATACTAGAATATATGTGTATGGCAGTTTAGTCAAATAACGCACGCAACAATATTGGTGAGCCCAACGTGATATTTCGACCCCGACAACAGGCCGTTCCAATTATAATATTAATGATTCCGCTACTAATCCTGATTTTGTAGATAATTCAGAAATAAGTCCAGATAATACTGATGAAAATAATATCACAGAATCAGTTAGAAGGTCGCAGCCACTTGCAAGCAAACCGAGACATCGTTATAAATACACAAGGAGATATTCGGCGTGTGGCGGATTTGATGATTGACAATTTCTATCTGTGTATTGTTTAAATACTTACTGTTGACTGTTGATATGTTTCTTATATGAATTGCATAAGAATTCCGCTAAATACAAATTCCTGAGTTCTGCCCTCTCTGTGTTTTGTTTGGATTCTTGTAATTCGGTCATCTTGAAATACTAATTGTTCGATTATAATAAAATACTACAGCAGATCAGTCGTCAGCTTCAGATTTTACTGATGCATGTTTTTATAAATGAAAAACTTTATAAACAACTTTAAGCAATTGGGTCACACAAACCTCAGCTTTATGGCCTTCCGAAGATCTACAAAACTGGGAACCCAGTGAGACCCATTTCAGACATGTCAAATTCCCCTTACCATAAAATCGCCAAATGGATTACAGAGGTCCTTACGCCTGTAGGAGGCTCGTTATCAGATCATTCTGTAAAAAGTTCATTTGATCTTACAGAAATGCTAGACACCTTGAACATTAAAAAAAGGTTATGTGTTCAAATGACATAGAATCTTTATTCACCAAGGTTCCCCTTCATGAAACTGTTGATTTCATTTGCGATTACATCACAAGCATTGGGATAAACTTACCTATTCCTGTAACTTACATCAAAGACATCACCTCAATGTGTACAGAAAATATTAGATTCACCTTTCAAGAAAAGGCATACAAACAAATAGATAATGTTGCGATGGGGAGCCCTCTGGGGACCCTGTTAGCAGATATATTCATTTCGAAGTTAGAGAAAAAAGTGCAAGGTATGCTTGGAGAATTTGTGCTGTATAAACGTTATATAGATGATACTCTCATTATTGGTAATAATAGTAAATCCATTGAAAACTTTATTACCCAATTCAATCATATTTATCCAAATATCCGAGTGATTTCTGAACTAGAATCGAATAACAAACTCGATTCCCTGGATATTGCTATGACTAGGAGAGATGATGAAAGGATTCAGTGATCTATTTTTCGTAAACAGACATGGTTTGGACAATATCTTCATTTCACCAGTTTTGTTTCTATCCAGTATAAACGTTCCCTAGTGAAAGTTTTGTTCTCAAGCGCCCGAAAAATATCCACGAGTGACACATTGATGGATGAATTTTGAAATATGTATTCAGTTTTATTAGCTAATGGTTATCCGGAGAACTTTATCAAAGAGAGCTTCGGTACCAAAGAAAGCTATCTTTATTAACCTACCATTCAAGGGTGACCAGATTATGCAGTTGACAGCTCAAAGACTTTGGTCAGCCATCAAAACGCACATTCTACGCCGCATCTCTTTTTCTCATTTGCCGAACATTTTCAATTCCTGTACCTACGATTAAAAGACGAAATTCTGTGGACTCTAATTCAAACTGTATCTACAAGTTCACCTACAGTTGCGGTGATACTTATGTAGGTAAAACTAACCCAATCTTCTAATGTCGTCGGAAAAAAACATATTCCAAAATGGTTGTTAAAACACAGAAAATCCCAATGTGATTAATCTGAATAGAAATCCATCATCATCCGTTGCAAAACACTTATTAATGTCAGGTCACAAAATCAATATTAAGGACTATTTCACAATTATTTCACATAACTCTAATTCAAGGTTATTGGAGGTGATGGAAGCACTTTGGATTAATCACATATAGCCTAAACTGTGTGTACAAAAAGTAATAGACTCCAATCTTCGCCTACCATGGACTACATGACCTATTTAAATATGACTGGTCATTAGTATGTACTTTTGTCTCTTATTTAACTGAGTAATTGTCATGAAGTTTATTTTATTATTGTTAACCATGTTAGTTGTAAGGCGGTTGCAAGGAAACTACGAAATGATATCATCTCGCGAAATTTGTCTTCATAATGCCTTACTCAAATGTTTTTCATCGTTACATATTCACCAAGACTAATTAGTTTACCCAAGACATAAACCAACACTATTGCGAAGAACTATACTTATGATTAAACACTATTTAGTCAGTCCAGTTCTATTGTAACAAGAGAAGACAAGGGTCAGGCAACATATCGTTTATTAAGGAAATCAACACATATTTATACTTTTCTATAGTTTGGTTTTGTAAGGGTTAGTTATGTTTTTACGAGTTGATCACGGATCGATATCAGTTAGAGAACCATTGAAAACCGTACTGTCGATGATTCCCAAACTAGGATGAAACAGCAGCTGTCCAGTACTCCCTGGTTTTCAATGGTTCTCTAACTGATATCAATCCGTGATCAACTCGTAAAAACATATTTATACATTTTCATGTACATTATTGTAGATTATTGTAAGCAAACAAACACAGTCTTCTGATTGATGGCTGTTTCTCACAGAAAAATAATCTTTTATCTCTTTGTGGCTGTTTCTTGCAAGTGAGATCATCTATCTGATAATTCTATCCACCGACGAAAAGTCTTCTGTGATTGGTTGTTGAGGCAGTCTTTGTTCTTGTTCTCACATGACCAATATTTGGGACGTAAACATTGATGTAAATTACTATCTACCGATTTTGGCTAGCAGCCAGCTCTCACCACAGTATCTTTGGCGCAGACTGAATTCTGTCAGTCACGTTTGTAATGGTGGTACGAGTGGTCTAGTGGATAACGCTTTGTAGACATGAGGCTAGCGACCTCATCCTATAAAATAAAAATAAACACTGCTACAGAAACTTCAAGCCTTCTGGTATGAAGCCCTATGTTCCACTAGGAAAGTGAAGGAATAAAAAAATTTTAAAAAAACCTTTGTAATGTGGTCACCATTCTAGATGGCTCGCCATCACGATACACTTTGAAATGTTGGTATTAGATGGTCGGAAGCAATCAGAAGGATGCCTCGCTCCATCTAGGTTTCGTGTTAGTTGGAGTTCGTCAGTGAGTCGCATCTGGAACCTTGAAGAAGCTCATCTCCCTTCTGAGATTCGAACCCGCGTCACCCAGTGCTGTAGTCAGAGACGCTGCCAATGAACTATTCATCCCCGAATATCAGAAGGGATATGAGTTCCTTCAAGGTTGTAGATACGCCTTGCTGATGAGTGCCAACTAGCACTGAACATAAGTCCAATGTTTCCTGACGATCGCCTCCAAGCATTCGATATGAAGAACTATCCGTGACATTTTAAACTCTCCATACAGTTATTGTGATGAAATGTGGAACAGAGAGTGTTAATAATAAAGTTTTAAGTGAAAATAAGCTTTAACAAAACTTCATTCTTCAAAAGTCTTTCAGTGATAGAAACTGTTTGTTGCATATGTGAAAACATAAATGAACAGCTATACATACTGGGACTCAATCGAATTTCTTAACATAGCCTTTAGGTGAGAGTCAATTTTAATTTCACGGTGGATTATACAAACAAGCGAACATGACTGCAGTGGAAAATCAAATGGATTTCATTTTACCACACATTTTCTTGATTAAGCTATATGTCTCACCCTAGTATTCAGTGATGATCAATGATTGAACGGTGCACTCATACTTTCAGAAAGGTGATCAGAGTATTAATACATGATCATTTTAGTACAGTACATTCACTCAATAATTTCACATGTAAAGAAGAATCAGATGGTAAGATAGCCCATCTAGGTGTCCCTCTTTCAGCAGAAGTAGGAAGTCTATTTAAGTGGAACCTATGTAGGAAAAGTATATGGATTAGTCAAAAAATTAGATCTGTTCTCCCCATCTTCAGTAATGGCATGATGTTTTAAGAATGAATTACCTATAACATTCAGTGTGACTACTCCTTTAGAGTCTTTGCTCTACGAATTCAATCCTTTCTAAATAATTTCTCCTTTGGTTAAATAAAGCTTCTAGAACGACTTCGATTAACTCCATACTAATCAATTTACCCTATAATGAACGTAAGACCATCATGAATCTGCTATTATCCATAAATTACTGTATTCCTGTCACTCTGCCTAAAGATATCAGGCTTCTTTTTAAACGATAAATCCGGGTATAAGTTTCAATGGGAACAACTGAACGCGGCAGCATACGGCTTTGATAACCGTATTCTATGAGCTGATTAATTCTAACCTAACGAAAGTATATCTACTTTCAAATGGTCGATAATTTTTAGTGAAAATGTAATTACATGTGCTGACTGCATAGTCAATTAAAATTTAATTGGATTTCAGCATATAAACATTACAGGAAGATCACCACTATGAAAACTGAAAGCCTTAGGAATATAATCAGAAAGGTCATTGAAAAATGACTCTGTGAAATAATGGAGATTTGTAGCTCAAGTGGATGATAATGAATTTAGTTGTGCTCTGTGATCTGGTTGATTTGACTGCAAAGCTTTCGTCGTCCCTCCAGATAACATCTTCAGCACTAGTTTCACTATGAAATGTACTCATCTAAATTCTCCAAGAATGATATAATTGTGTCTCCTACCAAACACTGTCACAACTGGTTGTTAACTTACGTTTCTATTGGTCATTTTTATTGACTTGGACATTGTTTAAGAGAGTTCAAACACACTGTAGCACTTCAGTGTTGAAAAGAATAGAGGAAAACTAACTACTAACCGTTTTCAAAAAGAATGAATATCATCACAACTTTATCAAACACTGTGTCAAACTCAAGTCGTCACACTAACAAGAAACCATCATCACACACTACAAGAAAATTAATTCTACCATATATAAAAAATATCTCTGAAATAACAGCTGGAATGTAAAGACTGTTTGAAATAGATACAGCCCACAAGCCAGGACAATTAGTTCATTTGATATTGTGCAAATCAAAAAGTCCAACATAAAAAGAAGATAAAATTAATACCATTTACAAAATAAACTGTTTGAACTGCAATAAACACTATATCGGTCATAGTGGGCGTCTTTTTCGAAAATGAATCCAAGAACACAAATTGGTTATAGAAAAGACATGATATATGTCCTCCTATAATTCTTCCAAGGGGAGGTCGTCAAGGCAGAATCCAAAACAATTGATCTATTGATTGTAAATATATTCGTGTTAAGTGATTTACTGGGTTCCAATTCATCTCATTGTTGGTTAATTTTATAGTTGTCGCATTGTGTGAATCATCTCCTAATTTTATTGTAAGTACTTATTATTATTATATTATGTTACTTCTGAAGTCGTTTCAAGTCTTCTACAATTGTGAACGAATCGAGTGGTGTTAGAGTCACTGTACGCGATTTGATACGCCAGGAGGGGATGGTGCCACAGTGACATGAAACAGCCAACACCACGAGGACCAGTGATGGTACCGTCGACAGATAGCGAATGGAGTTCCAATCACTGAGGAAGATCCTTCGTGCCGGGGAGACGTACTGGCGTGACGTAGTGTGCTTGCTGTTTGTTCGGCATTTTTGTCTTGCATTTCCATTTTAGCCTAGTCCCAGTTGGCCCAGGTTCCTGCGTTACCAGTTCACTTCAAGGTTATCGTCATGATGGAAAAAAGGGATGGACCATTTTTTGCCGGGTAGTGTAAAGGAATGTGAACATTGAACGTTGGTTCATTGATCTTTGTAGCCACTGGCGAGCAACTCGAAGGCGCGAATGGTTCAGTCGAGTACAAGTTGGAAGAAGACGAAAGAATACGAATAAAAATACATTATAGTTATTGTAAAACATCTGTTTACAAACTTTGAACTAATCTTGATTTTAATTGCCCAACAATACAACTCCTTTCTTATAAGTGTTAGTGTTTCGGAGTTAAAGTCTGGAAGTAGTCATAGTAATTATCGATTCGGAGCATCTTTGCAAATAATAGCAACCCAAGGTGAAGTTCCTTGGCAAGATACTTCTTCTTGGTTAATGAGTATTCAGGACTTCCCAAACAACGCGGTACTAACTTCTTATATATTGCAACAACTGCTCATCATTATACTGTAACTCAGAGACTGAAAGACTATTTGTCGCATACCAGACACTTCAGCAGTTTGTACTACTCCACCACTGAAGACTGCGAAAGTACAGAAAACTAGAAGTATAGTTGTTCCTCAATATTATTGATTCTTTTGTCGATAAATAGATTTGATATATTGTGAGATCTGTCTGCTAACCAAAATCGGTAGATAGTAATTTACATCAATGTTTACGTCCCAAATATTGGTCATGTGAGAACAAGAACAAAGACTGCCTCAACAACCAATCACAGAAGACTTTTCGTCGGTGGATAGAATTATCAGATAGATGATCTCACTTGCAAGAAACAGCCACAAAGAGATAAAAGATTATTTTTCTGTGAGAAACAGCCATCAATCAGAAGACTGTGTTTGTTTGCTTACAATAATCTACAATAATGTACATGAAAATCTGTGAATTTTTGCTGATTTCCTTAATAAACCATCCGAAGCCTGACTCTTGCCTTCTGTCATTATAGTCAGATCAGTCCTTGGAATCATTTACATTCTCATAAGTTGGTAAATAAAATACTAACGTGGTTAGGTGTGAGTTGTCAATATAAGTTTGAAGTGGGAACAACAAAATGCAGTTAACTTAGAGAGTAGGTCAACCTACCGAATAATTTATTCGGTAGGGGACCATTGGAAAACCTGCAGGGAGTACTGGACAGCTTTCTTGCCAGCCTAGTTTGGGATTGCCTCTCCAGAAGTACTTGTCTACTTTGATGTTAAACAAATGGCAAGATGCAGTTAAAATCTGTCAAAGATTACTCAGAGTCAATACAGTTGTTGCAGAAACAGGAAAAGTTTCACATTCATTTGAAACACTAGAGGGTCAAATCAGCTTACCTTTACCTAAATGACTTATTTTGTGTGGAAGACAGTCATGGTGAACTGTGTCAAATACCTTCTCAAAGTCTAGGAAGACTACATGGACTGGAACATTCATATCCTAGTATGATGTCCAATCGTCCCAAGTTGTTAGTAGGTTTTTTACACAGGATCTTCCTATCCTGAAACTGTGTTGTGCTTCATGGAGTTTATAAGTTCTATTGGCGTGCTCCCTGATATAAACACCAGTAATAATTTCCAGTACTTTTGATGCCACTGGGAGTAGGGATACTGAATAATAACTGGTGAATTTTACCTATCCCCATCCCTGAATCCATCGAATGTTGGGACAAGTCACATAAGGGCCTACAGAGAGCTACGTCGCACTGTTTCAGAACAGATGGCCTGGTGCTGTCACAACCTGGGTAATTCCCAGGTGTGAGACTCTGTAGCTTCCTAAGTATTATTGTCGGGTTTATCTGGGGAGTAGCCACTAGGTTTTCCCCCGGTGAAACAGTAATGCCACCATCTTGGTTCGTACCAGTAATATCCATATTGCTGTTTAACCGTTTGGCGAAGGTTGAGCAGAGTGTTTCGGCTGTCTCCAGGCTAGTGAGGTATTGACCGTTTGGACCTACTAAGGTGCATGCTCCCTAGTTGTTTGGTCTTCTTTTCGATATGAATCGATACAAGATTTTGGGTTCGCCTGTCACTCCTGACTCTCACCTGGCACCGTTCCCTTAGTTCCAGGTAAGCATTATAATCGGTCTGATACTCGGGTACCCGCCACGTAGACCAAGCCTTCCGATTTGCTTGCACAATACGTTGTGTTCCCCTCTTCAGCCGTGAAGGCCTATTTTTGCCTGGGTTGCGACTAGACGGACATTATCCGAGATTGGCGTGTGAATACTCTCTTTTACCATTTCACAGTGTTCATCCACAGATAACTCATCCCATGCTAACAGCCATTCTGCATAGGACAAATGCCTCCGCATTTCAGCATAGTCTGCTTTGCAATAGCACAGACATGGTCGCGTAGCGTCCCACTGTAGGTGCTGAAGGAGAAAAAGATCAGATCCTATGACTACACGGTCACTGCTTCCTAGTGGAGTCATGACCTGGACACTTTTGACGGGTAGCTGGTCACTAGTTGAAATATAATCTAGTTTCGATGACTTTCCACTAGGGGCCCACCTAGTGTCATCTCCAGCATTCTCAGTCAGTCCTGTATTTCGAATGCTTTGCAGCAGATTTCGACCGAATTTATCCTGAGCATAGCCCGACCCTAGGTACAGTGATGGTGCATTGAAATCTCCAGCTACGGTGATTTGGTCATAGCCCAAGTCTCGTTTCCCTATGTTGGTGCTAAGCAGTAGCTGAATGTGCTCTGCCCCACAGGTGGGTGATCGGTAGATGCCGCCCAGTAAATGCTTGCTGTAACTTACTCTGAAATGACACCATATGGAGTCTAGGAGTTCAATAAGCGACGGGTCTATTGCAAGTATACATTGAAGTTGATTGTCAAAGTATATGGCAAATCCACCATTCCTTGTTATCTCTATCTCTCCTGACCAGAATCGTGTCACTTATACTGATTTCGTTGTCGGTGGTAGTGGGGGTTAGTCAGATTTCAGTGAGGATTATTATTTTGAGGTCTGTCTGTCTGGATTCAACGTAGAACTTCGCACCGAAGTGCACCAGTTCGAGTTGCCACGTTCCAAATAGCACACAGAGGTAGACAAGAAGATGAGTGAAGAGAATCAATAGAGTTTGACAAGTATAAGAGTGAAACAGAATGGGTAATGGTAAAAAAAATATGAAAGATTACAGAGACTGAATACATCTGCGCCATTGACAACGATTTTGAGCCATGTCACCTATTGTCTCCAGCCATTGATTCCTAGAGTCCCGAGGGCCCCAACCCGGGAGTCTGCATCTCCCTACCTGACTCAGTTTAACTGTCAAGGATTTCATGGATTGATGCCATGTTTTTGTTTGGCCACCACTGGCTCTTTTCCAACCTGAACCTATATCAGCTAGCAATGCCCGTCGGGGGAGGCGGTGGTTAGGCATGCGCAGCACGTGACCTAGCCATCTTAGTCTATGTAACTTTATAGCCTCGTCGATTGATTTTCCCTCTTTGCCCAACACTCTACGCCTAACGTCAACATTACTTACCTTGTGAAACCACCTAACGTGAGACAGAGATCGCAGACATCTATGATCGAAAGCAGTCAACCTTTTCATGTCTTCAACGCGTATTGGCCATGTTTCAGAGCCATAGAGAAGGACGGAGCGAACTGATGAGCAGTACACACGTCCCTTGGTTGATAACCGGATGTCACGCCTACGCCAGAGATGGTGTAAGTCAGCGAAAGCAGCTCGAGCTTTTCGGATCCGTGCTGAGATTTCATCGCCAATCAGTCCGTTGGTGCTAATACAACTTCCCAAATAGGTGAAGTGGTCAACATGTTCTATCACTTCACTCCCTATCACTAAGTTAGGGTTGACGTGTCCAGTCCTGTAGCAGCATCTTACATTTTGCAGGGGCGAATCGCATGCCAAACATACGAAGATTGCTGCTCAAGGTGTTCAGAAGACTCTGCATTTTGTCAGCATCCTCCCCTAACAGGACTATGTCATCTGCATATTCTAAGTCCATTAGATTATTCCCTGGTAACAAGTCGATTCCTAAGTCACTACGTTCAGTTAAGGATACTTCCATTAGCATATCTATGATGAAGTTAAACAGAAATGGGGAAAGTGGACATCCCTGTCGGACACCACTGGTTGTTACCAATTCAGATGACAATTCCCCATAAGCCCTTACACGACTACGTGAGTTTGAATAGAGTGCCTTGATTAGTGCAATGTACTTTCTTGGCACTCCCTTCACAGTCAGACATTGCCATAGTACCTTTCGATCCACGGAGTCGAAGGCCGCCTTCAAGTCAAGAAATATGACAATTGTTGGACGCCGAAAAGTGTGTCTATGTTCTAGAATCTGTCGAAGAGTGAAGATATGATCTATGCACCCTCTACCTGGTCTAAAGCCTGCTTGATTTTCCCTTGTCTGTTCCTCCCGAGTTCTGCTTAGTCTATGCATGATTACTGAGCCTAGGATTTTAGAGACTATGTTCGTTAGGCTGATCCCCCTATGATTATCACACGAGGACTTGTTTCCCTTCTTGAATATCGGTATAATAAGTGACTTACCCCAGTCTGATGGCACTGTCTCTGATTCCCAGACTTTGCCTAGTACCTCAGTTAATCTACAAACTAGTATGTCACCCCCATATTTAAACACCTCCGGAATAATTCCGTCGGGTCCTGCCGCTTTGCCTCGTTTCAAATTACTGATAGCTTTTGTAACCTCACTACAGACGGCGGACCAGTGTCTATATCCCATTCGGGTGCGGTGTGGCTGTAGGCAAGTTAAATTGTTCCTCAAAGTGTTCTTTCCAGCGTTCAAGGCGTCTATCCTGAGAGCTAATTAAGGAGCCATTTTTCTCAGAAATAGTCTCACTTATGAATTGCCTTCTCCCACCCGTTTCCCTGATGAGTCTAAAGAGTTGCCTAGTGTTGCCTATCGCCGATGCTTTTTCCATCTCTTTCGCCTTTGTCACCCACCACTGTTCACGGTCCTTGCGGAGACTTTTAGTAAGTTTCCTTTTGTGCAGCTTTCGCTCCTCATTGAATTCGGAGCTCGCCGGAATAAGTCTTCTAGCATCTATCAGTTCGGATGAGGCAGTCGAAATCCAGTGGTTTTTACTCACCTTTGGATTTGCCTTATTCACAGCTTTTACAGCTGTATCTATAGCTGACTGAATATTCTTCCAGGCTTCTCCAGGGTGAGCACAGCTGTCGAACTCAGATATGCGTTTAGCTAGTTCTTCCTCAAATAGGGATTTAGTTTCCTGATCGAGCTGGGGACGTGATGGTTTTACCGCCAGCTGTTTCCTACGTCCGTTCAGTCGTAAGCACACACGAGCCCGGACCAGTGCGTGATCGGTATCTACACACGTGTTCCAGAAGGAGCGACAATCTCCTACCGACCCACGCCAACGATAGCTTATTGCTATGTGGTCTATTTGTGTCCAGCGTTGGTTTGATGATGGGGGTCGCCAGGTTAAACAGTGTCTCTCCTTGTGTTTAAAGTTAGTGCTTACAAGAAACAAATGATTATCTGAACAGAACTGTAGGAGACGGTCACCGTTGTCGGTTCGCTGGCACGGAACTCCATAGGTGCCACCGACATCCTTCTCAGATTGACACAATTTCCCTACTTGAGCGTTAAAGTCACCAGCTAGAACGACTATATCTGAGCGTTTAGCCTTTCTCACCAAACTAGACAGCTTTTGGTAGAACTCATCCTTCGTTTCATCCGAACTGCAGTCAGTGGGGGCGTAGGCGGAGATTACGAAAAGGCATCGGCGAGTAGTGCAGTCCTTTCTCCTTCTTACTGATCCGTTCAGACGGACAGCACACATTCGGCTATCTACCGGGATCCAGTCAAGCAATGTCTTTTCTGCCCTAGTACTCAAAGCTATCCCTACGCCAGCTAATCCTCGTGAACTAGCTGTGGCATCTCCTGACACCCTCAAGGTGAATTTTGAAGATTCATCCTGTTGGCCAGGTGGGGTTAGGTGAATAACCACACTTGGGTCTTGTATGCGTGTTTCTGAAACACAACATACATCAATGGCTCGGGATGCCAGGGTCTTAGCTAGTGATGCTTGTTGTCCTATTTGGCAAAGTGTCCTAACATTAAAAGCTCCTATATGAAATTGGTGGCGCGGCTTTAAGAGGCTGTCGGTGGTGGTTTTTTGGCTTCCATCGTTTTTAGTGGACACAGAGTGGAGAGGAAGTGGAGAGTTGAGGAGTTGCATCAGTGGAAGGAAGGCAAGATGATAGAGATGAAGATGAAGACAAAGATGAGTGAGGAATAGAGAGGTTTCGCGTGCGTTTCGGATTGTGAGGGCGATTGTTACTTCCCGGCTGCCCACACCGTGGAAGTTGGTTGCGTGACCGCAGAGCCCAGGGGACAACTGCTTGTGGCCGGTCACACGCGGCCTGTTTTTGTTTGTTCTTTATTGTTTGGTGTGTCTCAGTAGCATACTTATCACTCCTGCCCTGTGACACGGCAGCAGGAAGCGCGGTCGTTGTTAATCCGGGCCACGGCCGATCCGGCATGAAATTTTGTGAATTTGTTTGAATCATGGTATTGGATGGGGTAGCTGCTTTTTGTTTAACCGCTATCCAAACAACCTGCCTGGCATGGTAGAACCTCAAGAGACATAAGTCTCAGCCAGTATAGCTTGATTAGGTCATTGCGGTGTTCAAGCCCGACCACCACGTCAAGGTAGCAGCTTTCGGTCTGGTCTAAGTGTGACTGGAAATTTCTGAGTTCACCTAAGTTCCCTGTCAGCCCTCTTACATGGCTATAAAGGTAGCTGACAGTGAGTCTCACAACCTCAGCATAGTTAATGTGGCGTTGTCTGTTAGTAGGGGAATTAATAAAAACTAAAAGAGCACAAAAACGTTAGATTCAATGTGTTATGTATTTGTTATACTTCTGATTTTTGAGTGTAGTAGAAGGTATGTGAGGTGATAATTCTGGTGAAACAGTTTGTCGTTGTTTCTACCTTATCCTGTTGTATCCTATGTCTATGTAAACAGTCAGACAGGCTACTACATATTTACACATAATCCTGATGTTTATGAATGAAGTCAGTGGTACTATGTATCAGCATTAACATAGTCTCTTATTCTTTGCATTTCAATGCACTTTCTGCAACTTCACATGATTTTTCATGTTCAGTCATTTCTATTCCTTGTGCTACTGGATTCCGCTTATGGCAGATGAATACTCGGACGCCTCCACGGATGAAATGCAGGTTTTCTACATCATACAAACTACCCATCTTGGTCTATATCTCAATCAGACTGAACATTCATACAGCCTACCATTTGTTTCATCAAGTGAACCTGCATTTTGCCCATAAAGAGTTTGGATTATGAGGCTTCGAGATTTCACTACGACTAAAGGGCTATTAGCTCGACTCAAACTCAGTAGACTGTAAATGCCGATGTCAACATTTAGGTAGACCTTAACGTCACCACTACTTAATTCATTTTCTCCAGTAAGCTTGACCAGTACTCTACCTTACGTGTAAGTACCGATAAACGAAATCAAAGTGAAAAAGTTTGTGACTGGTTAGTGTGCTCAGATGAGGATTATACCTTTACCACATATTAAATGTGAAATTCAGTAGGTAAGAATACTGCACAACATATCTGTTAACTGGCCCGCGTAGAAAGCTCAGGAGTGCGTTTAGTGATAGCGCAACGAGGAAGAAAGCCACGTGCGAGCAGTCATGCCGGAAGAACAGTGTACACGTGGCGCCACATTGCAGGAGTGCATTGAAACAAAATCTCAAACACTCAAGGTGCACTAAAAGACTGCCATTTTATACAGTCTTTTCACAATAAGCTTGAAAAGACGCAAATGTCTGAATTATTCAGAGTTTGAAAAATGCCGTTAGTGTCCACTGTAACCTTAGGAATGAGAAGAACCTAGCAGTTCTGGCATCAGCCTGTTGGTTGGTCCTGTAACGACTGTGAATGTTGACGAATGCTTATATCGTGGGAAGTACCAATACATAACTGGCTCGATAAAAACAAGGTCATTCCGGAACCTGTTGTTCGAGCTCGCACTATTTGTTTCTTCCACCTGTGGTTACGTCTGTAGTGGCCGTAGACTGTAAATATCCTGCTTTAATGCACCTGTGACTCTTTTCATCGTTTTCCTTAGTTTGGTCGTACTAGATATTCTGAAGCTATTGTTCCTAAACAACGTCGGGTTCAGGTTGTGACTTCACTTTGTAATAACATGACATACACACTTTTGGAGTAGGATCTATAATTCCAGGAAGCTTTGTGTAAAGTTAGGCATCACTACAGCCTCCTGTGTAAAGAGATGTTTCTCGCTGCAACTGTTTTTACTCATCTCTTATGCAACGGGCTGAAAAACGACATTTGTTTGCTTCAGATGTGTTGTTAGACTATATTTGAAACCACCGGTTGTGTACTACACCGAGTACCATCATCTGTAGCTATATAAAACAACGGCCGGAGTGAAACGACATTTCCTATAAATTCCAAACAGTACAACATGAGAATTAAAATGGCAAGCAGACAGTTGAAGAGCATGAGAAATTGAAACCTAGGCAAAGGTAAGCATATCTGAAATCAATGTGAAAAAATTATTAATAAAGCAAAGATTCCAGCTGAAACAAAGGATATACAAAATATTTCATTCTTTTGCACTCATCAAGAAGTCCACAAAGCCGTCAATCTGGACTATACAGACATTTACCAAGAAAATTCTAGGCAGGTGTTACTAACATGAATAACTCAAATTAAAGTTCATCCACTGGCTAAATTCATGAAAGAGAGCAATAAAACTCACTTCCTTATCAAAGTTAACGTCAATAATGAAACACATGGGCGATTGGTTCTTGCTTTGTTTGTTCCCATAATTCGTTGTTGGTGATTCTTTCCGGCCATCTGATCTTCAGTATAGAGAGAAGACAGTTGTTGATAAAGGACTGCAGCCTTTTGGAAATATTCTTTGTGACCCGCCAAGTTTCTGATCCGTATAGAAGAACTGACTGACTTGACGTTTGTATTGAAGATCCGAATTTTGTTGGTGATGCTGAGTGACGAAGATTTCCAGATTGATTTCAGGTTGATGAATGGGTTTCTCGCCTTCCCGATTCTCGCTCGATTTTACATCCTCGTCCGTTCCTACCTCTAGTTGAGACAATGCTCCATAGATAGGTGTGAATGAAGTCCCCTCTTTCAAATCCCTCCTGTCGGTAGTGATTGGCGCCGGATGTTGCTGCTGTTGTTGTTGCTGTTGGTTGGTTATTTTCATAACCTCCGTTTTATCTATGTTCACCTGGAGTCTTGTCTTCGCTGGCTGCTTCTTCGACCCGTTTGTCGGTTTTCACTTGTAAGTCTTCGATTGTGTGTGACATCAAGCATAAATCATCCACGCCCGAAATTCAGGTCTTCTAGGTTCTTCACGTCGGTCCAGGATATCCATATCTGCTCGTTTCCCACTGTCTGACGCATAATCCAGTCAGTCCACCACAATTAGGAATATCATTGGTGATAGAATAAGCACCCTTGTCTGACTCCTGTGTTTACTCCAAACGCCTCGCTGAGTCTTCCGTTGTGGATCACTTGGCATGTGCCGTTGTCGTACAGCTGTTGAATAAGGTTGATGAATATTTGGGGTACGCCATAGTACTCGAGTATATTCCAAATTACTTCACGATCAACGCTGTCGAAGGCCTTCTCAAAGTCTATAAAGTTGAGGTAGAGGTTTGATTGCCATTCCATGCTTTGTTCTGGATGATGATGCGTAGAGTTGCAATTTGGTCAGTACATGATTTGCCTTTCCTGAATCCAGCTTGTTCTGGTCGGAGTTCTGTCTCCAGTGCGTCCTTTAATCTCTCCAGGATGATGCGACTCAGGATTTTACTTGGCGTCGATAGGAGCATGATTCCTCGCCAGTTCTTGCAGAGTGAGGCGTAAGTCGCCCTTCTTTGGTAGTTTCACGAGGTAACCTTTCCTCCAGTCAGTAGGCACCTTTCCCTCCTTCCAGACCTTTTGCAATAATGGAGTCAGCATGTCTGCTGTCGTCTCTGGGTCTGCTTTCAGTGCTTCAGGGGGTATTCCATCTGGTCCGGCTGCTTTTCCAGCTTTCAGAAGCTTGATTGCGTTCAAGACTTCAGCTCTCGTTGGAGGATTGGTGTCAACTTGCAGTTGTGTGCGCGCTGTTGTTGGTATTTCTGGACGGGTTGCAGGTGATGGTCGGTTCAAGAGTCCTTTGAAGTGATCCGCCCATTGTTTAATCTGTTTTTCTTCCTTGGTAATGGGCTTCCCTTGGCTGTCTTTTATAGGTTTCGCTTGTGTTGATCTCTTCCCGGATAGAGATTTGGTTATCTGATATAGTGTCCTCAGGTCCCTTTTGCCTGCTGCCTTCTCAGCTTCAGTGGCCAGGTTGTCGTAGAATCGTCTTTTGTCCTTCCTAGCACTCTTCTTCACTTCTTTGTCCAGTGCTTTGTAAGTTGAGCTCAGCGTCTCCTTCTCCTGTCCGTCCTTGCATTGAATCATTTTCTCTTTCACCATTCTCCTCTCTTCTATTAATTTCCAAGTGTCCGTTGAGAGCCATTCCTTGTCTTGTCTCTTCTTTCTTCCTAGAACCGTTGAACACGTTTCGTTGAGAATCGCCTTCAGAGACTTCCAATGTTCTTCCACGCATGATTCTTCAGTGCTGTCGCGTAGTGTTTCCTGCTTTGCTCTGACAGTTGCAGTGAAAGTGTCTTTTGTGGTTGTGTCCTTCAGTAATTGAGTGTTGAACTTGCATTGTGGCCTATCCCCAGCTATCCTCGAGGCTTTTAGTTTCACCTTGAAAGTCCCTTGTACTAGATAGTGGTCTGAACCCACATCTGCTCCTCTCCTTGACCTTGTGTCCAGTAGGCTCCGTCTCCACTTTCTTGAAATTGAGATGAAGTCTATTTGATTCTTGGTGTTTCCATCTGGTGAAATCCATGTCGTCTTGTGTATATCCTTGTGTTTGAACACACTACCGCCAATCACCAAATCATTGAAGGCGCAGAAGTCTGAGAAGAGTTCACCATTGTCGTTCATTTCACCGAGGGCCTCACGACCCATGGTGAGTTCTCTTCCTGTGTTGTCTCCTCCCAGCTTCGCATTCATGTCGCCCATCAGGATTTTGATATCGCCATTTGGGACGTTGTCCATTATTGCTTGTAGTTGTCTGTAGAACGCCTCCTTCTTCTCTTGTTCTGAGACGTTTGTAGGCGCATAGCATTGAATGACTGTAACTTTCCTTCCTTTTGAGTTGAACCTGGCTGTCATTATCCTGGAGGAGATTGGTTCCCACTGCATGAGAGCTTTGGTTGCTGTTGGTGACATCATGATGGCCACTCCCTCGGTGTGCTCATGGTTGTCCTCTGGGTGGCCGGAAAAGATTACTGTCTCTCCAGTAGGTAGTTGGCACCTTCCAGTTCCGTTCCATCTGCTTTCGCAGATTCCCAACACTTCTATTCTGTACCTTCTCATTTCAGCGGCTATCTGGGCAGCCTTTCCAGTTTCGTACATTGTACGAACATTCCAGGTACCCATCCTTACTTTTGCTTTCATCGAAAGAAGGCACATCGGCTGACTGGCTTCCCGAAGGCTTTCACCAGCCTGCGTCATTTCACTTCCCCGATTCCAGCGAAAAGTAAGGCTATTGCTTATGTTTTTAGAATTTTTAATATATTTATTCGTTGAAGTTTCTGTAGCGATTTGGTTGTTTTATGGGGGTGGAGTTGCTAACACGACGCCCCAACCCTCCCTCTTTACCCGGGCTTGGGACCGGCGAGAAAACTAGTAAGCTAGTATCTGGCGAAGTAAATATATATATATAGGGATACAAAAAGTAGAGTAATGATAGATCCTCAACTTGCCAGGGTGCGTGAGAGAATGACCGGAAGTAACAAGGTAGCGTGCATTCTTGAACGCGTAACTGCAGCTTAACGAATCAACTAAGACACTAAAGGAGGCACCAAGTGTGGAATGATGAATGCTGTAGGCTAATCTTGGGGTATTAATTACCATTATAATATCTTATCTGCTATGATATGACCGTTCCATTTTACTTGCATCTGAATTTATTAGTGTGTCAGTCTTGTCAAAATGTGGTATGAATCAATATTTTTTGCTTACTCACAACTATACAGAGGCCTTCAGTGGATTCACGAAGTCTCCGACAAGTCCCCTCGATGTTCATATTATTGAATCTCATGTTAATGCCGTTAATAAATTAAAAGTATTACACAGTGCCATATCACACTGTATTCACCATGCACCATAATACTTTAGAGGCTGACGGTATTAACGTTCACAGATATTACGAAGTATACTAACGCAGGATCTAATACCAACCTCTTCTTTAGTATTCGTTCCGTATAGACCAAAGGCAAAGCAAAACACCAGGATGGATCGTCCAAATTACGAGATACATTTCGATACCAAAACGGATTGCAAGATGATTTCTTAGTTGGCTAGGGGTCGTACACGAACGTCACAAAATGGAGTACCAAATGGCGTGGATGCTTCACCCTAAGCCTTCAGATAAACAAGTCGACTTAAACAGTGAGGGTCAGTATCCAATGTTCAGTGATGAATGCTGTGGTCAATAATTTTGGGGAATTATTTACCGCTACAATACGGAACCTTATTTCTAATAACCGCATCTTTCTAAACCAAAGTCCATCTTATCTTTTTGACAGTGATAGTGCCTAGTGAGATAATTTTGCGACTAATGGACAGCGGTCTAAAATCATCTTGGATTCAACTGACTTACCAAATCTGATCAACCAGATCTATGTGGAACGTGTTATGGAATGACAAAACAAATATAAGCTTTAACACTAAATAAAAATGCAGTCGACATCACATGTCAAATATTTCATCTACTTTAAGAACATCAACCACCAGTTAAATCACATGATTCATCTACACTGAGTTAATTGCAGAAGAATGAATTAAACCATAACTTCCACACAAAAGGTCTGGTAGTAGTGATAAATGTAGGTTCAAAAATGAAACAGAATTCTCTGGGACATGACACCAGTATGAATCAGCGATCAAAATCTACTCAGTTTCTGAGTTATTTACAAGGAATCCATTAGCTGCTAGTTATTCAGAAACCAGAACAGAGGCAAAATCTTTGACATCCAGTCAGTAATTGTCATACACTTCCTAGCTGTAGAAACCAACGATTGTAAAGTGTGACAGATTCAAATTACATTCGGTCCATTTAACACCGAAGATCACCAAACATTCTAGCTACATATTCATGTAGCTTAGAAGTATTTCAAGACTTTATGAAGTATTAAGTCATCTGCCTTGTTGATTACAAATATATTCGGTTGTCTAAATCGACGAGAAACTAACCTGAAAGTGCTTCATGAAGTGCTGTGTAAATGAAGTCCACAATAATGCTAAATCATCACATAATAAAACTTTTTGAAACTACAACTAGTTAAAATGCTTCTCGAAAACGTCTCGTTGCTGACCTACCTCATATTCACAAATCATCATGAATGTAGACAAATCTAGTCTGCATCGATTAGTCGACCAGCCTCACAGGTGAGAACGAAGTTTTCATATCATGGAGATGGCTTACAGTTCACATAATACGCTTCAGTAGGGGAGAAAAGCTTTTTCATGATTAGACAATCTTGTTCTGCATCCAGCGTTCATCACTTTCAAAACACTTGTCATAAAATTACTTCACGAAATGATTCTGTCTATTTACAGTTTTAAAAATACATTTAAACATGTCTTGATAAATCAATGCAAATGAGCAGACACTTTTTTTCAGAAAGTTAGAAAATGACCGCTGCTCATTAACAGCAAATTGTTAAACTTTAGACGTATGATTATTGGTGAACAGAACGTAACAGTTTCACAAGTCCGTATGTCTCATTTTAGTTCGTCATATGGTAAGTGACCAAAGGAGAGCGTTAACGCGACGGAAATCATGCAACAAAAATTGACAGAATACTATGAAATGAAGGTGACATGAAAAAATCAACTTTACATCACAACTTAGGTATTTATGTCACTGTAAGTAACCATCGGACGTTTCACTTAGATCTTTCAGTTGTTCATTTTACATGTTTCTCGACTGAATGTACAAGTAATCGACAATATTCCGATGAATAGTAAATGGAATAGTGGAATAGTATTATATCTTGGTCAGTCTACTATCGACGTTTCTCTAAATTAATCCAACTCTGGTCAACACGTTATTTTAAGTTAGACGATGAACAGGGATATGTAAGTTACTCCCATATCATATCAGACAGCAGTCACTTATTCTTCTCATGGAAACTTCCCATTGTAACATATGGAAAATCAAAACAAGTGATTCAGTGAAGAGATTCTTTTCAACGAATTAGCTTCCGATATCATGAAACGAAGGATATCACAGTCCCTGAAAAGAGCATTCCCTGCTACATCTCTGAGAATACCCTTTACTAGTCGACCATTACTGTTCAATGGCCTGATGGACAAGATCCCGCTGCTGAACAAATCTATGTGTGTTTATCAATTCACCTGCTTGTGTGAAGCTAGATATATCGGTCGCTCGACACGAGTTTTGTCCAGAAGGACGCAGGGAAACTATCCTGTGTGGTTACGAAGAGGTGGAAGTGAAGCAATAAGAAGCGCGATCATTGAACATCTGGTCGATAATGATCACCCTCCGCCTTTAAAGCATCTACAAGGCAAAGAGCAATTTACCGAAATCCCTACGTACCCGACTCATCTGTATTACTGAAGCCATCTTTGGCTATCGAAACAGAAAAGTCAGATTTCTTTGTATAGAAAAAGAAAACTTGTTCTTCTATCAACTGTTTTATTTCACGTACTAATCTTAATCGCCGTATTGCTCATTTGTTTATTGTACCAAAGATAGGAGACGTTACCAAAGAAATACATACAATTTTTTTCAGATCTTCCAATAATGATGGAACACAAAAACATTTAAATTTTAAGGGATGACGCTATACTTAGCACAGTCCATAAATCATAAGTTGAAGTAACCTTTTTTAATAATAATGGTGAGATTCGGTCCAACAGTGTGACATTCCAACCATGTGGGGTAGCCAATCATTAGAACCCAGTGTCCTGCATGTACTCAGAAGGTCATCTCTTACTGAATTTCCTATTTGTCTCCTATCTGTTAATTCTTTGTTTATCACTTATATTGATAACTAAAAAGTATGAAAAAATCTTGTCAACTAACTGAAATGCTGAAAAACACCATGTAAGTCTTTCAACTGTGGGTTAAAACAGTAAGAAGAAAAAATTATCCCAATTCATTCAGTAAATAAGACTGATCACACGCTCACATAAGAAAACCTAATGATCACAAAGTCAACGAATGAATCCATTAGGAATTAACAAAATTAAGGTAAAAGTTCGTGTTTACTCATATGGAAGACTAGACTCCATTTTGATTACATTGATAAGTCATCCATATGAGTGGTTTCAACATACTGAGCAAGTTTCCAGCTTTGTGAAGTATAACCTTCCTACGTAAACCTACAAGGTAATACAGTTTATTAGATTTTTCTCTTTTCTATCTTCTCCTCCGTGTACCCCAAATATTCATCAACCATATTCAACAGCTGTACGACAACGGCACATGCCAAGTGATCCACATTGGAAACCTCAGCGAGGCGTTTGGAGTAAACACAGGAGTCAGACAAGGGTGCTTATTATCTATCACCAATGATATCCCTAATTGTGGTGAGCTGGATTATGCGTCAGACAGTGGGAAACGAGCAGATATGGATATCCTGGACCGACCTGAAGAACCTAGAAGACCGGAATTTCGGGCGTGGATGATTTATGCTTGATGTCACACACAATCGAAGACTTACAAGTGAAAACTGACAAACGGGTCGAAGAAGCAGCCAGCGAAGACAAGACTCCAAGTGAACATAGATAAGACGGAGGTTATGAAAATAATCAACCAACAACATCCAACGTCAATCACCATCAACGGGAGGGATTTGAAAGAGGGGACTTCATTCATACACCTATCTATGGAGCATTGTCTCAACTAGAGGTAGTCGGAACGGACGAGGATGTAAAATCGAGCGAGAATCGGGAAGGCAGGCGAGAAACCCATTCATCAACCTGACACCAATCTGGAAATCTTCGTCACTCAGCATCAACAATGAAATTCAGTCGGTTTTCAATACAAACATCAAGTCAGTCAGTTCTTCCATACGCATCGGAAACTTGGCGGGTCACAAAGAATGTTTCCAAAAGGCTGCATACCTTTATCAACAACTGTCTTCTCTCTATACTGAAGATCAGATGGCCGGGCAGGAAAGAATCACCAACAAGAAACTATGGGAACAAACAAAACAAGAAGCAATAGACAACCAACAAACATGGAGGAGAAAGTGGAAATGGATCGGACACTCGTTGAGGAGGCTACTGGGTGACGTCGCGCATGCGTCAGGCCATCGCTCGAGTGAAACCCGAAAGGGAAGCGGCGAGTGGGACGTTAGTGCGAGGGTGACATGGAGGAGATCGTGTGAAGAGGAGTTGAAAGAGTATGGACTAACATGGATGCAGGTGAAAAGCACAGTAGGAGACAGAAGCAAGTGGAGACGTGCAGTTGAAGCCCTATGTTCCACTAGGAAACCAAGGGAACAATAATAATAATCTTCTCCTCACCGCTGCCCTTTTTATTCTATTTTGAAGGCATATAAATTGACGGTAACTTAACCCGAAAATTGTAAGGCTTATATTTCCGATGCCTTGGCTTTACAATATTTCTTTTACTAACATTCAAACAGTGAAGTATATTACTGTCATTATATAAATTTTCTATAGTTTTGGTTTAAAAGGTTTAGTTATGTTTTTACGAGTTGATCACGGATTGATATATATATATATATATATATATATATATATATATATATATAACCATTGTAATTTCAAGTAGCTTGCAGTTGATGAGAACCTGTGAAATAGGATGATGATATCATTTTCTACTGCAAATCTGGCCATTTGCTTCTTTATCGACACTTATCAAGGGAACCAAATGTACGAATTTTTTTAAATGACCCCTAAAATTTGTTTCTCAAGTGAAATAAGATCCATTGTACGCAAACTAATAAACATAAAACATAAAATAAATGCTTCCAAGTAATACTGAAAAATTCTCATTTATAAACGAAGAAGAAAGATGTTGAGTATTTTTCAGGCTTTGCTATTTACCTTTAAATCTTTTCACAAATGACAGTTAGCCATGGAATTTCGTAATCAAGTTAAATAGTTTTATTATTGATTCGATCATATACACAGGCACCACGAGAGTCAATTAAATGCAATTAATTATTTTCTCTGTCAGTGATTCACACTTTGATTAACCTACGCGTCTGAAAAATCAATAAAATTATGTCGAACAAAGCCGAATAAATAGTTCAACACTCAATCATCAGGTAATTGTGAAACCTAATTTCAAGTAATTAACTTTAGACTTCACCTTTTAATTAGATTAATTGTGTCAATACCGCTAACTTAATCAGATAAACAACAGTCATTAATTAGCTGTCCTGAAAATAAATCACTAATACACATGGCATGTTTTAGTCTTATTTATTGATAGGTAGTGATTTCCACGTATTCTCTTCACTCGATATAACGTAAAGTAATGTATATATAAAAAGAAAAAGACGTTAACAGTTTTGTTTTCTTTATCAAAATGGGCTATTTACCCAGTGAGCCGGGCTATGATACTTTTGCGCTTGATTTTCTGGAGACGTCAGCATCCGGTGAGTTCACAAGATTCATTGAGTGTTTTTACTCATTAATGACCAGTACCTTTTGAAACCGAAACCATCCACTTGTCTCTTCAGTTAAATATATAACCTTGTGAGGCTTTTGTAAACTGTCTGTTTAATAAATTGTACACCCACTGAAGTACGAGTAAAAATGAAAGCTATCGTGAATTGTAGGGCAAATGTCATAACAGATATTCCAGTTGAGTAAAACTGTTGATAAAACATCTTTGAAATAGCCAGACATGATTACAGCACTCCTCCTCTAAACACATAATGGAAAGCCACATAAGACCAACTACCTGAGAAAATTCAAAGCGTTATTGACCGCCTCTGTTCTGACTATTCAGGTATATTTAAGTGAAAGCACAGCAAGTTTATTTGGCTATAACTTGTATACTCACTCTGAGAGTATAACTAATTGCACATGTAAATTTCAAGAATGTATAAATCAAGATTATTGAAAACTTCACTTATATTTGAATACTGAGTGAAATGGATCGTTGAGACTAACAGGGAAATGAACAGTTAGTCAGGGTGAGTTAAACTGAAACCAGATTTCAAGACTTCAAAATACCTAAAGCTCTTAAACATTTTCAGGCTTTTATATCACTTTTTCTTATTCGATCCAGATCGAAAGAAATGTCAGTCAATATTCTCTGTGTTTATCAGGTTAGAAAAGTGACGCCAAAATGACAAATAGGACTTGTCACCTACTCATTAGTCATAAGCTTAATAAGCGTTATTATTATGGTAGTAAAATAACCCTCCCTTTTTCTGGTGATATTAGCTCCAGAAAGAATCACAGTGATCCTCTTTTAGCTATTTAGTCTCAAGCCTATGTCAGTATTGCAATTGGTGTTAGTTTAAACTAACTACTAACTAACAACTCAGTTAAGTCATCACATATCAATTTGATTCCAAACAAAACCACTTTCAGCTTTAATGAAGTAAGCAAATGTTATTTACAGTTCCATAATCTGAAAAGTGTATTTGCAAATCAACGAAGCAGGTTTACTTAATGTAGGAAAGTTGACGTTGAAATTCACCATCTGTAGCTGAAAAGACACAGTGCCTTCAAAATCTTCTATCTAAAGGTTCAATTATAAGTGTATTAACCTAAAAATTTACATTTTTATCAAACGCAGATGTACATGTCCGTTAGTCTTTTTCTAATTTACCACAAAATTATTTGATTTGTCCAAATGAAACTTATAATAAGAAGGAATCAGTTCATCTAGAATAAATACAATAAAATATGAAGTGGAAAAATTGCAGTCCGAATAAAACCAACAGTCCAAATAGAAATTTAATGTTCCCATGCTAAATAGTTAATGTTATCTTGTTTAATTATCCCTGTTTACTTCACTTTTACATCCAGACACATTCGCCATGAAAACAAAACTGGAAATTTAAACAGTAATCAATTAGATACTTCATAAATAGTACCAGGTCAGTGTACACTCAAAAGATTCTCTGACACAATGGTGTAGAGTGTAAAACAGAATCATGGTTAACTCAATACAACTGTAAAGTACCTATGATTCAGTTCAATAGAAATATTCTTGACTAGAATGGAACAGAAGTTCTTTATGCAAGAATTAAATCAAAGAATAATGTGTTTCTGATAGACAGCCAGTAACCAGATACCATAATATCTAGTCTCTTACTGTAAATCCTCCCTGATTTAAATAACACTTCCAGAAAGCAACTAATTGAAATCTGAAATCTCTCCTCAAGGTCCTAAACGGTATCAAAGCATAGTTACGCAAAAGCTAATGGAAGTTAATATCTACACAAAGCGAACTAACAAAGGAAAAAGATGAATTATGTCACCAAGCTGCGATTTCCTAAGTAGTCACCAGCTTACAGTGAATAGAAGTATCTTCTGAAAGGGTACCACTAATGTATGCCATTCAAAATTACAGCACTTTAAACCTGATAAATCTGTCATCTTCCATAGAAGTATTACATATGTTTAGTATTATGAGATCAAACAGTTTACTTTGCAATATCAAATATATTTAATATATATATATACGCATTCTATCAGAATTACCTTTAATAGTTGGCTTACTGACAAGTTAAGTGGGGATAATAATATCTTTTCTGATTGTGCTTGTAGTAAACGCAAAATAAAGGTGAATTCTAAACCAGGATAGTTTTGTGGCAAAATCCTAGGAATTGATAAAATAACCTGTGATAAATCTGAGCTTCTATTAAAAGACTTCCTATCTAATCTATCATAAGAGGAATCAGTATACTAAACTAATATTTGGTGAAAGTTTATGCATTTAGTAGCTGAGATTTTCGTGCACTTGTGCATGCAATCAGCACATAAACTATTTATTACTAGTGATTTACAATTTGATGATCTTAAAATTATATTGATTTCATGATAAATAATTAAATGTCGAATAATCCAATTCACATAGTTTAACTTCATAGTTATTAAATACTTTAAAATGAAGTATTTTCATTTGAAACAAAACACTTCTCCTTGTTATTACTTCCACGAAGTGAATATGAAGAATTTAAATATCATTCTTCTGTGGCATCGAAAATGACTCTGAATATCTGTATTCATACTTTCAACGTTAATGTCAAATCAGCGCTTCCATATGATACAGGAACACGGTGTGTCGCTGAAAGCATATTCAGTAGGACACCATACCGAATTTCATCAACAGCTAAATTTTCTCGGTGCTGAAGATCGGATAACCGGGGAGTGCAGCTAACAAATGTAGATAAAAATAACAAATGGAAACAGGAAATGGAGACAGGTTGAACATGTGCTAAGGGAAATTCAGTAAATATCCCACCCGAGGCCTTCAAATGTTACCTAAACGGGCGGAGACGAGTGAGGCGTTTGAGGATGATATGCAGCAGATAATATGAGGAAGAAAAAAACCTTGTGGGCATTTGGAAATGATGATATGGAGATGTGCTGCAGAAGTTGTATGTTTCACTTGGAATGCGAAGAATTCATCAGACTATTTCAATCATATTTACTTGATCTGACGTTACAGATTAATAAAGAAGCAGCTATGCATGGGCTTCATGTCAAAATGATCCAGTTTAATTCTCATTTTTAAAACTAAATCAATATTATCGTTTGCAATTTTTTATACTACTACTGATCATAACCGAGTTTTGTGAACTGAATTTAAACCTGTGCCTCGATATCTTGCTTTTCAACTACTGATTATCGACAGCAATGTACCCAGTTACACCAGGAATTACTTCCGATATGAGAAAGTCACTAATGCACTTACATTTTCATAGTAGACAAATTAACTTCATATACTCCCTGATATTCGTCATTGTTGAGTAGTCACTCGTGCTGAGAAATCTCTACCTTCTTCTTCTTATTGTTCATCCCTTTTCACTCTCTAATGCATGAATATCATATCTGCTGTTGGGATGAACCTGCTTTATAACCACAGGAAATATTTACATACAGACAGGGTGAATGTACTGAAACAAACATTCATTGACACAAGTTTCAGACCATTTCGAAACTTACCTCAACGTTGTCTGTTACATAAAACTGCCTAATTCCCCATAATCTCGACAGGAAACGACCTGAATCTTAGAAGTTTTGCTCAAGCTTAGTGCTGTAACATATTTTCATACCAACGAGGGAAGTACTCTAATCAAATCAATTTGATGTTTTCACATTGTATACTATTTATAAGTAGACGTAAGTATACAGGGTGATATCTTCAGCAAAACAATAATAATATTTCGTCTCTATGAAAAAGCTACTGAAGAATAAACACAGAAAGAAAGTAAAAAAGCTGAGAAGAATCTAATATGCAACAGATAACTATAAATAAAACAAATATAATACGGAATGAATAGTATCACCTGGCAATTGTGAAATCAACGTAAGATTTATGACTTTCTTGATGTTCTTGGTACTTTGTCCCATTCAACAGTAGTTCTCTCCTCACCAGAATTGTTCCTGGTCAACAAGTTTCGAAAGGTCGTTTATTAGTTCGATATTTCTTTTAGTTAGTTAATCATGTATAAACAAACTGATGAAAACTTCCTTGAAATCAATTTAGTCGGGCGATGTCAGATTGAGCGGAGTGCATAAACAATATTACCACTTTCAATTCACTAAAACATTTATTCAAAAGATTATAGCCCACAAAATGTGGTCTGGTCAAGTCGTTTTAGGCCACTGTTTTAAAACATTTGACCACTAAAAGAATGTCGCTACACATCAGTCTTGACAACATCAATCACATCTTCATAATTAGAAATGTACCAACCACTTCAGTTAATAACAGTTAGTTGACATAATTCGGTACACATTATAGTGCATTCTCAGAATGCTACTTAGGTTTTGATTACGTTATACACTAAACAGCTCTCCGGAAGATCATTTTCACTGGAGAAAACCTGCCAATTCAGTATATGAAATAACCAGATACTAACTAACTAACATTCAGTGACAAAAGTGAGTGTTCAAATACTGAGAACTAGTCTTAAAAATATAGCCGGTTAATGAAATATGTAAGAAATACGTTTATACTGATATATTCTGGTTAATACAAAAATGAATAACTCAAATTTTCACTCTATCCATCCCATTAGGTAACAATGATTACTTATCATCTCCAATGAGTGTCTTTCTACTACTCACCACACTTCTTGGTTCAGGAGGAACCAAGGGTAATACAAAGTTGCAAATAGCTGGAGCTGTTGGAGTCTACGAAGAAAGAGGAAAACAGAAGCCGCGTCAAGGATATTCAATTCAATATACAAGAATTTGACAGACGAAAAAGCTAGTGGAGCGAATATCATCACTATAGGAAACGGAATGTTTGTAAAGGACGGAGCTAAATTGAAGAAAACGTTTGTAACGACAATGAAAAGAGATTTCTACAGTGAAGTTGCTAATGTGTGTAGATCTTGGATGTCTTGATATGTTTTTTTTTCCAGGATTGAAACCTTCGAAAATCCTGTAGTTGTTCATATGACTGACTGATCTATTTTTGTGTTAAGCATATTTTTTCCTTTTGACGGTGACTTACATATATATGAATACATTTGTAAAGCAGGAATTTGGAAGGCCTGTCATATATCTGCCTCACACATGTATACTGAGCTGTGTAAAATTAATGATACGGAAATTGCACCAAGGATTGTGTCACTAGTGACAACCTTTCAAATAATATAGAACCGTGTGTATTGAGCTTTCATTACAAATCTATCCAAGAAGTCTGCGAAGTTCCTTTGTAGAAACGAAAATAATTTTTTCACTCGTATCTGTCCCTTCGTACCATAGGGATGTTTTATCACAGCCTACACATTAACCAAAGAACATTTAAAGCCATATGAAACGGCAAATCATTTTTTATTTTATACAACTTGAAGACTAAATTCATCTGATTTAAGTTTTTAGCTGAAAAACTGTTTTCTAAAGAAACAGAACTTCTTGAACAAATCTTTAAATTCTAGTTATATGAGAGTCAAGGAAACAAGTAGTTTACGAATAGTATCTAGGAGACAAAGAGTTATGTCACTGGCTCTTACTCTGTGTATTATTTCTAACATTATTCACACGTAAGGCTGTTTTGCGTATTGTAAAAGCAATTTGAAGTTACGCGTGTACAGGTATCAGACATGTTTATTCACACTGTACAGATGTAAAAGAATTTTAGTGATCACAATAGTTGACGCTCAGTCATTATTGTGTATTGTAAGTTACAAGTGAAGTTCATTGCTTATTACTCAGGATTTTGTGCTAAGCTACACATTAATATATATTAGGGAGTAATGTATCACATTAGCTAAACAGGCATTGTGAAATGATGCGAGCAGTGTCGTGAGTCATACACCATAAAACGTTTTCGTAGGTTTAATCGTACACAACTAAAACTTCCTGAAATGACAATTAATAAAATACACGTCTGAATTTCAATCTCAGGTGGATTTCACTGCTCAAGAAGGTACTAGGAAAATTATCAATGCATGGGTTAGCAATAAAACAAATAAACTGATCCCTGAACTTTTCACAAAACCATTATCGACAGAGACTATTCTCGCTCTGATCAACACGCTGTATTTCAAAGGTGAGTTATTTATGTCCTTACATTAATGTTCACGTTTTTTAATATAAAATTCTTTGTTATTTTGTAGCATTGATTTTAATTCCTTATATGTGAAGCCTTAATGTTAGATGAATGAAGGCAATTGGCAGGAAGCCTTGAACCTAGGTCCCTTCTGAGATTCGATGCATTTGTATCTGAAGTCACGTGTAATTAATCCGAAATTGATTGTGTACTTCAACACACTGGAATACAAATGCATTGCAATGAATAGCAGCCACGTCAAAATAACCTAACAGTGACGTTGAACAATCAGTCAGAATCCAGATACGAAAAGGTTGCGAAATCGTTAAAAATGTATTAGAAAGTATTGCAAACATGATTTCACATTGGATGGTTGTGTCTTCTGTCTTGTTAGAATGCTTCCCAGTTTTTTCAAGGATGATCTATAGAGAAATCATATCATAAGCGAAACATGCACTCATTTAAGTGACTGTAGTTCGTGGTACTCTGACAGCCATCGTTATTTCCGACTATATTCTTTAATCTATCTCGAAATCCTTCGATGGAGTGTGTGTACATGCACGTAATTGCGTCCAAGAAATTGAAGAAGCGGTTAACAGGTTAGTGAATATAACCCAAAAAGACATTCCGTTATATTCCTGCTACTCGTCCGTATATATGTTTGCTACTAGTCTTTGCAAAATCCAATAGTGCATAAGGCATAAGACATCCGACAGAAACAACTTAGATTTACAGAAAAAGTACCTATGGAATAAGTAAAATACTGCATCTATAGGTACAGTTCGTTAGGGTATGCCGTAGTAACACCAATCAATCCATCAATTCACACAGTAATCAATCTTTATCGGACTCATTCGGTAAATCGATGAAGGCGATTTTGATCTGATTTTAACTAACTATTCGTAAGGTTCCTACTGTCTGATAAGTTGTTCATGATCAGGTTTTGATAATCACTGGCTGTGGATGATTGAATTCACGTCAATAAGTGCATAAATCTGTACAAAACCTCATCATTCGTCTTTTCAGTTTGTGAATAAGCCTGAAACTAACTTAAAACTACTCTTACCACTAATAAAGCGTATAACAGAGATTCATTTAACAGTAGCAACACAGGGTCAATAAACTTAATAGTCGCACTATTCACCTAATAATTAGATATCAGTTAACGAAAAAGGCCAAACAGTGTAACTGGTTACACCAGACGGCCGTTTAAGCATGTATGTAATTTAGACTCACAGAACGTAACTTGTAGGCTGAATGGCCTAGCTGGTTAGAACCATACTCAGAGTTCCAAAAGGTACGAAACTTCGATCAATGGCAGGCATCCTAGTGAGCTATTTCTTTCAACATTTAATTTTTTTTAAAAGGTATGCTCTATCATATGGAATATTTAATCAACTTATCAAAGTGCTATTTTACATAGTAATGATAACGTCATTTTAAAATCAATAACTAAGTGGTATATGCATGTAACAAAAATCCTCTGCTAAGCAAAAGCTGATCACATACATTTCGGAAAGAACCTACATATCTGGTTGTAGTCTTAAGGTTACCTAAACTTGATAAAAATGTCATATGTTGCATATTTCATCAGACAGTCTCAGTTCACTACTTGAATCCGATTATAATGACTAGACACTAGAAGTAAACATGTTTTATCAGGCCTTTTGATTTTGTTTAGAACACTTTACAAATTCTGATGTTCACTGTGTACATTTAAATTCAGGTGTCTTTACAATTTTATTCTTCTAATGACAGGAAAGTGGAAAAAGCCTTTTTCTAATCGTAGTACTTCCGTAAAGAGTTTCAAACCATCCAATCAACCTATAATTAAAATATCAATCATGCATATCACTGAGTCGATTGAGTATGGAAAATTTGAACAACTTAATATTCATATGATCAGCAAACCGTTCACGGTAAGCGAGAAAATATTTTGTCAATATCATTTTGTGCTACAACTGTAAAACCGATTAAATTATGCAGAATATTAAACGCTTACACTAAATTGGATATAGAAGGATGTTTCTGTGATATCTTCTAATGACCTGGTAATCTTTAAATCAACTGGTGTGATTTTATTACCCTTCAGAATAAATAGTTGATCACTATCCTGTTTCTATATCAAATGAGTTTATTCAACATAACACATTAGGATACAGTATTATTAACTAGATGCCGTTTGGACACCTATTTATTTCCCATAATCATATCAGTGCATTCACATGACTCAATAACTTGTCTTATATACTTTTACTCAACCTGATTTGTATTACAATCGTCCATATATCCAGTGGAAACATTGAGTCACTTTGATTTCACCTGTTCTGTGTTGATCCCATAAATACAGATTCGGTGATTAACCTCCCCCTCTACCTTCCTGTATTACGTTTAGACACTTTACTCCACGCACACACACACACACCCTTAATGTAAGTTAGACCAACAGAACTCATCTAGAATGAAATTACATTCTAGCACAGTGCTTAAATTCTGCTATTCTACTGTCCTTTTCGCTTGCGTAAATCAGCAGTTGGAGCAGAAAAAATCCAACACACTACTAATGAGTTCAATCCCAAACAAGAAAAGTGGCTATCTAGGAACTAAATTACCTTAACATTCTTGAAGAATATCAGTAATTAAAAAAGAATGGCTTACTTTACGAAGGGAACCACAGATATGTCTTATCACATGAACTAAGCATTGGAAAATCCTTATCACCATCGATTGACTTTTAACAAGTGGATATTATGAAGGGCAGCTTTTCAGGTAATCTGCATTAGAAGTTGATCCATTCAAAAAGCTTCTGAAAACTACAAAGTCCATCACAGGTGTCTTTGAATTTATCATGAATTTATCAATTAACTCATTGAAATATGCTCATGTCTAGAGAACAGCTCTCCTCTCTTTCTCTTTCTCTCTCTCTCTCTCTCTCTCTCTCTCTCTCTCTCTCTCTATATATATATATATATATATATATATATATATATATATATATATATATATATATACTTTTAATTATTGTGAATACACAGTTATTGCGGTACACTGATAACTGTGCGTGATCTGACGCCATAAGTACTAAACTTTTGGAAAATAATAAAATGAAAGCTCAGGTATAATGGTAAGATTTTTATGGAGACAGTCGAAAATATAAATTTTAGGGAGATTAAAGTGAGTAAGTAGAACGAATTGGTGAGGAAGGAAGAGTTTAACCACTGTTTGTTGAATAATTAGAATTGATGTTGATCTTCTCATAGAAATAATACAAAACCACAGGTCGAAACCTGAGGCAGAGTAAAATACACGATGCATACATGAAAAGATTCATTTTCTGAAAATATATCCGTTATACTATTCTTTCCTTGTGTCACGAGTGGAAAATAGGGCTTTATGCTTGAGGTTTCGGGGTTTCCCGGCTTACAACCAGCTTGGTGAGCCTTAGGAGTATGATGACCGGGAATCAAACCCTGAACCACACATGTTCGGTGAGAATTCTACCGACGAACAAACGATACACTAACTTAAAGATAGGCAATATGTCACCCAGTAGATGTTATGATTTCAAAATATGCAAGTTTAGAGAACGACTCCCTCTCTGGTTTTAATCCAAGGGACATCTACAAATGACACTGGTCCCTGAAACCTATCCAATCCCTTGGTAAAGATGGTGTGCTTCAAATTATCCTCAGGAAATCAGCTGACATTTTACGTTATACTCTTACGGGTATTTTCAATGAATCTTTCTCCACCAACACTGTGTCTGGTTCCTGGAAGGACATTAAAATTGTCCCTGTGCCTAAATCATCAAATGGACCAAGTGTTTAATTTAAACCTATTGTCATTACTTCACTTTTTTAAAAATAATAGAAAAACTGCTTTTGCCTAACCATGAACCTTCATTGAAAGCTCTTAACGACCCTCATCAATTTGTTTATAAACATAGTAGGTGGACTTTAGATGCTACTGTCGCCTTATATCATGATATTGTCTCTAGTCTAGACAAAGTGCCAAATATGTTCGATGTGCCTTCCTAGATTACATATCTGCCTTCGACTCTGTACCTCGGCAACTTTTGTTAAAGAAGCTTGCTGTGACACAGGTAGGGTGCTGGACTACTAATTGGTTGCATTCCTATTTGTCTGATAGGACGCAGTACACATTTCACAATAGGAAGTCCTCCACTGCTTCACTTACTCTAGCTGGTGTCCCTCAAAGTACTGTTTCTTCTCCTTTTCCGTTTTCTTTTCTCTTACATGCCTTCCCTCATTCAGATTGAGCCAATTTTGTTAGTTATACTGATGATCTGACTGTTTCTATCCCGGTTAATTCTCAGTCATATTGTTCCAAAACGAATAACCTTTCATCAGAAATCAGCTGTTGATGATTCCCAGATGGCATTAGGCATTTCTTCACTATTATTTTTCCCTTGAGTTCTGAGTGGAATATAAGGTTTCAACAACATACCTTCACTTCCCTCTATTTTATCCTCTCCTATTCAGCTGGCCAACGAAGATTGCCCATAATCTCTCATCTCTTCTTCGCAAGATCTTCATGTCACTCTCCCACCGACGACCCACTCGTCGCTTCCCATGGGGATTCCGATCGAGCGATGGCCTGCATTATGTGCAATCTCATTCGACGGCCCCTCAACATATGTCAATCCATCTCCATCTTCTCTATATTTCTGTTGAGTAATCAGCTCTTCGTTGGTTGATTTGTTCCCACCCAGAGTTTCTTGTTGCTAATTCTTTCTGACCGGCTGGCCAGTCGATCTTCAATACTAAGTCAGAGAAAACAGCTGTTGATACAACTCTGTAACTGACTGACTTCACATTTGTGTTGACAATCCGAATCTTGTTATTTATCCTGAGGCGGAAGCCAGAAGATTACCAAACCGGTTTCAAACTGATGAAGGCATATCTTACCTTTCCGATTCCGGCTATTTTTGACATCTTCATCATTCCACCCGTGATTCCTAGATAAGTGAAGGAAGTAATCTTTGTTAGATTTTTTTCTCGTTGATAGTGATTGGTGATGGTTATTGTTGCTGTTGGTTAATTGGTCATCTTTATCACCTCTATCTTCTCTGTGTTCATATGGAGTCCTGTCTTCACTTCTGGCCACCACAGTCATTTTCTCGGTTTTTGTCTATAGATCTTCGAATTAGACATAAATCACCCACGCGCAAAATCCAAATCTTCTAGAGTCTTCTTATTGGTGCTCCAGCCTACTCCTGTCTCCTTGCTCTCACTGCAAATTCTGACGCATAATCAAGTCCGCCTCAATTAAGAATATCATCGGTGATAATAGGCAGCAATTCTTGTCTTACTCCTGTATGCACTTCGAACGCCTCACTGACTTTTCCGTTGTGGATCACTTGACATGTGGCACTCTTATATATATCATTACTTCTGTACTAGGTAGCTAAAAAATTAAACACAGTATTGTATACTTACTGAAAATTGCGTATTTGTATCATAAGTACTGTTGGAAATAAAGCTCTTATTATTACTATTATTATCATGACGAAGATAAAATACAAACTATAATATTACATATCTATCGCTGAATTATGATGATACATTTTACTCAGCTTCACCAACTCACTGAAGTACTCAGTAAACACTTTGACAACAACCGGATTGTTGAACACAATAACATAATGAATTCATTATCAGTAGTCAAATCATGTTAGTCATATTCTTCCGAATGAAAAAGACTTCGTCACCACAGATTATAGTTTTATAAATTGAAATTTTTACGCTATATGAACATGTTATTTATAGAACATATTTTGGAAATTTCAGAATACACGATTCACGTTTGTTGTAATCTTACCAACTACACCGGGAAGACTTGAATATCCTGATAAAGTACTGAGAGGAGAAATCGAACTACCAGAATTGATGAAACAACTTCGACCAACTCAAGTAACCTTAGGATTACCACGGTTCAAGTTAGATACATCACTTGATTTAGTGATTGTTCTTTCCTCGTATCATTAGGTCATGCCAATATTGTTAAATTCCCTACTCGACTTGATAAAACCCTTGACCTGGTGTTCATTAATGATGAGGAAATATATGAAGTACGCCGACGTGCTCCTATCATGAACTCAGATCATTGTATTATTCGGATATTACCTAAGATATACAGCAGATCTCACTTTAATATCTTCTCAAATCTGTCCAAGAGAACACAGCAAAGGTGTTACTCACAAGAAAATATGCTCAAACTAAGATGTATGCTAAATGACACTAACTGGGAACTTTTCAACGAACACAAACTGGATGATACTATTTCCAATTTGACTGACTATCTTAAATTCTGTCTTGATATATGCTGTCCAAAACAGATAATTTTCAAAAGAATGGATCGTTTTTCTTCCCCTCATCTCAAAAAACTTCGTAGAGAAAAAGAGAAGCTGTACAAGACAAAGAATAAATCTGGTCTTAAGAAGATAAACACCCAAATTAAATCTGAAATCAAGAGACTAAACAACATTTATAATCAAACAATACTATCTTGTAAAACATCAGAAAACATATGGAAGCTTTTTAGAGAAATTACTGGTTGTGGTAAGCATAATAATTTTGCCTCTTCTATTGATGTAAATACTCTCAATAGATCTTTCATCCGCCCTCCAAATGTCCTTTCTGCCTTCAATTTAACTAATAACACGACCAGTGACTTTCATCGTTTCAATACTTCTGATGTTCTTAAATGTTTGAAATCTCTTAAACCTTCCCAGAGTCTAGGCCCTGATGGTATACCTGCCATTGTTTTAAAGAAATGTGCTGATATTTTAAGTAACCCACTTACAAGCATTCTCAATACTTCTTTTTCTAATAATAATGTACCTTCTCTGTGGAAAGATATTAAAATCATCCCTGTACCCAAGTCTGGTTCTGGAGATAGTGTTAAGTTTAGACCAATTGCCATTACCTCTCCTTTCTTGAAACTGATGGAGAAATTACTTTTACAAAAACTCATTCCCTCCCTAAGCTTCTCAAATGATCCAAAGCAGTTTGCTTACAAACAGGGTAGAAGTACTTTGGATGCTGCTGCTGTGTTTCATCACAACATTGTATCCTCCTTAGACAAAGGGGCCAAGTATGTCCGTTGTACTTTCCTTGATTACACATCTGCTTTTGACTCTGTACCTAGAGGCCTTTTGTTAAACAAGCTTAGCCTTACACAAACTGAGTCCTGGGCTATCAACTGGCTGCACTCTTACTTCTCCAATAGGATGCAGTACACGGTATATAATGGTGTAGCTTCCTCTCCTTTGCTTACTGAAGCTGGTGTTCCTCAGGGTGCTGTTCTCTCGCCGTTTCTCTTTTCCTTCTTCTTACATGACTTACCTCTCTCAGACGAAATCAACTTCGTCAAATATGCAGATGACCTGACTGTTTCGCTTCCCGTTAAGTCTCAGTCAGACTGCTTCAAATTAAATAGCTTCCTGTCGGACATCAGTCAGTGGTCTAAAATAAATGGCCTAACGCTGAATCCCTCAAAATGCCAGACTGTCGACTTCTCCTTTAGGCATAAACGAGATCTACAAACACTAGTAAGCACTCATGATGTCTGTAGAATCGAGGGGACTATAATTGAAACAAAGTCTAATGCAAAATACCTCGGATTAGTTATATCTTCCGACCTTACTTGGTCATCTCATATCCAAATGATTTCCAAGAAAGTGTTTCGTCTAACCTACTACATTAAGAAACTCAGACTAACTGGAGTCCCTCAACCTCTGCTTACACAATTTGTCAACTCTCGTATCCTACCTATTCTACTTTACTGTTCCCCGTTAGTCTTTCCTGGGTTACTGAAAAAGGATTATACCATCCTGAGAAGGATGTTGAAGGTAGTTAGCAGGACTAGCGGTGTAAAACTCAGTCAGCTCGTCACAACATTAGTGGATAAGCATCTGAATACATGTGAGAAATGGTCTAAAACCATACTCTCTGACCCCCAACACCCCCTCTATTCCCAACTCTCTCCCTGCATCTCATCAGGTAGAACCAGAAATCAGTATAAAATAATATATGCTCGCACAACCAAGTATAGGAACTCAACGATACCATATTTGGCCCGTGTTCTAAGTGACAGAGACAATGTTAGGCGTGAAACCTATGACTTGCTTTGTTGTTAATAACATAATTTTGGCCCTTGTTTTTTCCCCCTTACACTCTCTTATTTGTACTCTATAGTGAACAACCTTCTTAAACATACTTAGCTGCTTAAAATTATTATCATTGGCTTACATTTTTATTCTTTATTCTATTCCTTCTTTGTACATCTACTGGGTCCGACTATATTATCACTATGATTATTAAAAATTGTCCCGTCATTAACCATCATGTAACATTAGTTTTGTGGTTGTTCTTTGTTCGGCACTATTTAACTGACAATCTTGTTTGTTATTGCCACTATCACCATCTTAAAAATTTTGTATTATGCATGATTCCTCACACTGCCACTACAAACAACCGCATTAGTACTGACAAAAAAAAACCTGAAATGTTTATCTTATGATTGCTTAGTGTTGTTCAATCAAATTAACTGATCATCTTGGCTATAAACATTTTTTAAGAACATCTCATAATTTCCCGTATGATTATAGCTGTTACTGTTCACCACGCATACACATATCGTAGCTTCCACTAACCAATACTGAAATATTTTTTTCATTATTTGTGTTTATCTTCCTTTTTACTTGGTATTTTTATTTGCATTTTTTTGTTATTTCTGTGTTTCTTTTTTTGGTTTTTTGTTGTTTTTTTTATATATTTTATTTTTTTTTATAATACTCCTTTTAAATGTACGATGAAATTAGATGCAATATTGTAGATATGTGCTGAAAATTCCACACTGTACCACAAGTACTGTTTCTGGAATAAAGCGAAATTGTTATGTTATGTTATGTTATGTTATGTTAGTTGGAACAATAAAATCAATGGGAGTAACTGATCTATTTGATGCAAAATTAGCAGATTTGAGTGGTAAGTACACTATGTTAAATGTTGAAGTTGTCATGTTATGTTGAGACATATTTGAGACGTAGAAAAGGTAGAGAAGATCCGTAGCTCAGGTGGACGATATTAGTTTAGCTGTTTCGTGTGAGCTAGATGCCTAAAATGCCGACGTTTCATTATCTTCCAGGACGACATCGTCACAGTCAACTTCAGTATAAAGTTGGCTTTTAGAATTCTGCATCTATGTGACAAACTTCTCTTTAGATAACATTGACAGTGACTGGTTCTCTTTGGAAATTTTCTTACCGTCTACATGTTCCGATATTGATTATATTGTTAAACCCATATTTAACCTCTTTTCTGTACAACTTCTTTTTCACCTCCTGATAAATCTGATCTAGAGTTCTAATGAGAAGTCCTGACCAGGAGAGTTAAATAAGTTGGGGGTTAAAACTCGCCAGTGGCACTGACTGGCAGTTATGCTATAAATCTAAAATCAACAGAAGTTAGAATTCATAGGCGAATGTAGTCTATCCTATCACCTGAATGATAAACCACTCGACTCGTAAGCTGAAGGATCTCACGCCGACCCCATTTGGTCTCATGAATGCGTATCCCTAGAGAGTTCAAACAAGGACGAAACAGGGGCTCACTACTGCCGGGCTTCCATTGGTTCTGTAATTGACGTTAGTATTTGATCTAACTTGAAATCTGATCTATGTCAACTTAATAAAGAAATAAATATGTTATCAAAGAGATCTCGTTTCGCGACTTCACTTCAAAGCTGCACAGTCATTTCAGGAATTACACATATACTATTAATTGACAATAGAGTTCACAGGTTATTGTGCATCAGTCATAGAAATATTTCAAAACTTATCATGTCTTTTGATAGCTGGCTTATACTCGTGGATGAAAAGGTGAAAGACACTTTGACCAATATAGTATTTGCAGTGTACTCATTCATGAATAATTTGTTGATAAGTAATCTCTCTAAAACACACTTTTTTATCAAATGGACTAAAATCCACACAGAACGCTCAGTTTTCAACTTCGTTTAATGACTATTTCACATTTCTTGTTTCATTTTAGGAATAACGAAGGCCAAGATTTCCGCTGATGTTCTTAAACAAAGTGCATCTATTAAAGTTAATGAAGAGGGTGTAGAAGCTGCAGCTGCGACCGTGATAAGCATTTCATTGACCAGTGTAAGAAATCAAAAGCCTATTCCATTCAATGTCAATGAATCATTTGTTTGCTTTATTTACGATAAAGTATTAAACACACCACTATTTGCTGGTCGTGTGATTACGCCAGTATCATTGAAGGATTGAGAAATGAAAACAAAAGAAGATTCCTATCCAGTTAAAAAGATACTGTCAGCATACTTCAGTGTAATTCTCTGTGTAACTCTAGAAATATAACATGGTTAAAGTTGAAGTATATCAAAATTCAAAGAATGGTTTGCACAACTCTGTTCATATTTTAGGATTTCCATGGCATATCTCATTCACGTTTTGTTGATAAAAATACAGTTGATTACCCCCAAATGCATGCAGAAAGATCTGTTCAGTGTTTTTTTAAATCCTTTCATCTTCTGAAATTAACCAAACGTTGTCATGTTAAAGAAGGTATTCACTATCTATGCGTAAGTATTCGTGACCAAGTGGCTGAAAATGTAAATTTTAGAAATTTACTAGATTCATGAAGTGGCATTTTTAATCAGCATATAGATAAGAAAACAAAGTTTATCCGGATGTCAACACATTCAGGCCTTTCTTTGTATGCTGAATATGAGGCATAGAATTAGCAAGAGTGAATCTGATTCGAGTGCAATGATAAAATAACAGTATCTTTTCAGGGACAATTTGATTTCTTCAAACGAAGTGTAGATAGATTTCATCCTCATGGAATAGTCTATACAAGACGGTTGAAAACACCATGTGATATAAATTATAAACACATTACTCTGCAAGAACATTCGTTTTCTAACTTTACTTCAAAGCTGTAGACCTAGATAGTGTTCTGAAAAGTCAGGGAAATGCCTATAATGGTCGACTGTTCATATCACTTGGTGACAGAACATATGAAGTTATATCTCAAGAAAAATAACAAATTTTATAATCTATGAGCATTAAGTAATGAACATCGCTCAGGAATGATAACCATTAAAATTACAAGCAGTTGGAAACAGAAATACTGTTTAAAAAGGTGAGAGATTCGAATATTTTTATAAGGTATATTCTGAAATTAGGAGTTTGGAAGGAGAGAATGAGGGAATGAGATATAGTAAATTAATAAGGATTACACAACAAATAATTGAACGAGTTAAGTAAAGGCAAAGTTTAAAGCCCCGAAAGTAAAAGGGATTGGATAAACCATTTCAGCCCACATTTTCTACTATAGATTTCTTGAGCAGTCAACTCTTGGGTGGTAAGAATGTTCCCAGCCAGAGTTTCTTCTTAATAATTCTTTCTGACCGCCTGTCAATTTAATCTTCATTGTAGAGCCAGAGAAGACAGCTGTTGATAAAAGTTTGAAGAAGCCTATTGGAAATCCTTTTCGTGATACGCCGGTCAAGTCTCTCACCCTTATAGTTACACTGACTAACTTCACATTTGTGTTGAAAATACGAATCTTGTTGTTTATGCTGAGGCGGAGTCCAGAAGATTTCCAAACTGATTTCAGGTTGATGAAGGCGCATCTTGCCTTTCCGATCCTACCTGGCTTGTCATTTTCATGCATGCTGTTCCCTGTGGTTGAAACCGTCCTTCCGACCAGATAAGTGAAGGAACTGACCGCATTCAAGTTTCTCCTGTTGATGGTCACTTGTGTTGATTGTTATTGGAGGTGGGTCGGGTATACCTTGAAGAAGCTGTCGAATGACATCGCGCAAAAATCAGGCCATCACTCGAGTAGAATCTCAATAGGAAGCGACGAGTGTGTCGACGGTGCGAGGGTGACATTGAGGAGATCGTGTGGCAAGAAGGAGACAAGAGATTATGGGCAATCGTGGATTCACCTGAAGAGGAGAGCAGAAAATAGAAGACAGTGGAGATGTGTTGTTGGATCACTATGTTCCCCTCAGAACCTAAGGGAAGAATAATAATTATCTAGATATTTCAGAATCAGCCGTCTCTGGTGTTGTCATTCACGATGAAATGGACGTCCATGAACTCATATGTTTTACGCTGTGACTATGCTAGTATTGGTTCGTTTGAAAGGACGAAAGTCAGTGGTCAGTTTAGTGAGGATAAGTCAACTGTGTATGAGAGGTAATTGTTTAACTGACTTGCATGAATGAAGGCCTTTCAGGTTTCAATTTACTATTTGAATATTATTATCTTTTATGTGCCTTCGTTTAGTTGGTCAGATACATCGTATGTTTGTTAGATATCTATATTCCACGATATAATGTCATGAGCGTGTCACCATTCAGAATTGAGGATAAAGATGACAGAAGGAGGTCAGCAAATGAACTCTGCCACGATTTCTCAACTCACGGCGTCAACCTGAGAAGTACTGTAGGCATATTGCTGGAATTCCTACAATTCTTCTTCGGTAGTACATCGGTGCGCAGTCCATCGTACTTAGTGTGTTGTTTTGTACATATGTTCATGTTGTACATATTGATTTGGTATCTTCTCTCATCTATTTGTCGGTTAATTTTGTTTGTGTCTGGACCCTTTTCTACTTGGATCGTCAATGTGATAAGGAATGTAGGCTTACTGCTGTAAGTCCTACAATTCTTCAAGAGTAGTTCGTCAAGGCAGAATCCACAACAATTGATCTATTGATTGTACATATATTCGTGTTAAGTAACTGAGTTAGTTCCAGTTCATCTCATTGTTGGTTAATTTTATAGTTGTCGCATTGTGGAATCATCTCCTAATGTTATTGTAAGTACTTCTGAAGTCGTTTCAAGTCTTCTACAATTGTGAACGAATCGAGTGGTATTAGAGTCAGTGTACGAGATTCGATACGCCGAGGAGGGGATTGTGGTGGAGTGACATGAAGCAACCAACACACCGAGGATCAGATCAGTGACGGTACCGTCGACAGAGAGCGAATGGAGTTCCGATCACTGAGTGACATTCCACACACCGGGGAGACGCACTGGCGTGGTGTAGTGTGCTTGTTGTGTGTTGGGCTTTTTTGTCTTGCATTTCCATTTTAGGCTAGTCCCGGTTGACCCAGGTTCCCGCGTTGGCAGTTCACTTCAAGGTTATCGGCGATATGAAAAAGAGGGATGGACCCCTTTTTTCCAGGGGAGTGTAAAGGAATGTGAACATTGAACGTTGGTTCATTGATCTTGTAAGCCATTGGCGGGCAACTCGAAAGCGCGGATGGTTCAGTCGTGTACAAGTTGGAAGAGGACGTAATAATACGAATAAAAATACATTATATTTATTGTAAAACATTGATTTACAGATTTTGTACTAATCTTGATTTCAGTTGCCAAACAATACAACTTCTTTCTTACAAGTACTGGTGTTTTGTAGTTAAAGTTGAGAAACAGTCACAGTAATTATCGGTTCGTAGCGTCTTCGCAAATCATCGGAACTTAGGGTTGAGTTCCTTAACAAGATACTTCTTCTTAGTTAATGACTCTTCAGGACTTCTCAGACAACGCGGTACTACCTTGTTATATATACTGCAACAACTGCTTATCATTTTGTTGTGGCAGAACATACACTTCAGCAGTTTGTACTACTCCACCACTTCACTGAAAACTGTGAAAGTACGGAAAACTAGCAGTATAGTTGTTCCTCAATATTATTGATTTTTTTGTTGATAAATAGAATTGGTATATTGTGAGATCTGTCTGCTAGCCAAAATCGGTACACAGAAATTTACATAAATGTTTGCGTCCTCAATATCCGTCATGTGAAAACAAGAACAAAGACTGTCTCAACAACCAATCATAGAAGACTTTTCGTCGGCGGATACAATTATCAGATAGATGATCTCCCCTTCAAGAAACAGCCACAAAGAGATGAAAGATTAACTTTCAGTGAGAAACCACCGATCAGAAGACTATTTTTGTCTGCTTACAATTATCTATAATAATGTACATGGAAATCTATAAATATGTGTTGATTTCTGCGCATTTCGTCCTATTTGGGACTCGTCACTGGATGTACCTGCATTCTCAGTGAGTGATGATGTTCCCACCGAGGCTCGAACCCGTACCCATAGTTTCAAACGCCAAAGCGTTATCCACTAGACCACTTGGGCCACGAGAGCCACCTCTTGTGCAACGGGTCATATTAATTATTGAATTGAATTCTTGATTTTCCCGTCGATTGATTGGACCGAGTGGTCTAGTGGATAACGCTTTGGCGTTTGAAACTATGGGTACTGGGTTCGAGCCTCGGTGGGAACATCATCACTCACTGAGAAATGCAGGTACATCCAGCTGACGAGTCCCAAATAGGACGAAATGCGCATCCTGGATTCCACTGCTAGCCACCATCCACCAATTGTATACTAACTAAATGCCCGGACATCGTCGAAGCATCTGCACAAGAAGCCAACATGTCAACCTGAGACCGAGCACTTCGGTCCAATCAATCGACGGGAAAATCAAGAATTCAATTCAATAATGTGTTGATTTCCTTAATAAACGATCTGATGACTGACTCGCGCCTTCTGTTGTTATAGTCAGAGCAGTCCCTTGGATCATTCACATTCTGATAAATTTGGTAAATAAAATAATAGTGTAGTTAGGTGTGAGTTGTCAGTATAAGTTTGAAGAGGGAATTACAAATTTCAGTTAACTTTGAGAGCAGGTCAACCTACTGAATAAATTATTCCGTTGGAGGATTTCATCATGAGCTGACATCAGTTAGAGGACCACTGGAAAACCTGCAGGGAGTACTGGATAGCCCTTTTGTCAGTCTAGTTTGGGACTGGTTCTCCAGAAGTACGCACCCAACACAAGGGGTCGATCTCAGGAACTTCTGGTTACAAGGTGAGCTCGTGGACCATTGAGCCACTGGGACGCCCAAACTGGGACGAAACAACTATCCAGTGCTCCAGGTTTTCCAATGGTTCTCTAACTGATGTCAGCTTATAATGGAATCCTCCAACCAATCAAACAAAATCCTCACAGTAACCATACTTGTCTACTTTGATGTTAAACAAATGACAAGATCCAGTTAAAATCTGTCAAAGATTACTTAGAGTCAATGCAGTCGTTGCAGAAACAGCAAAATGTTATGTTCATTTGGAACACTAGTGGATCAAATCAGCTTACCTTTACCTAACCGACTTATTTTGTGTAGAAGAGAGTCATGGTGAACTGTGTCAAATACCTTCTTAAAGTCTAGGAAGACTATATGGACTAGAACATTCATATCCCAGCATGACGTCCAATCGTCCCAAGTTGGTGGTAGGCTTGCTTCACAGGATCTACCTTTCCTGAAACTGTGTTGTGCTTCATGGAGTCTATAAGCTCTACTGAGGTGCTCCCTGATATAAACAATAATAATACTGTCCAGTACTATTGATTCCGCTGGGAGTAGGGATACCGAACTATAACTGGTGGAATTTTATCTATCCCACCCCTGAAGATCGGAGAAAGGATGGATCTTTCCCACTCCTTTGGCAGTTTCCCTCAATCCATCGAATGTTGGAACAAGTCACATAAGGGCCCACAGAGAGCTACGTCGCACTGTTTCAGAATAGATGGCCTGATGTCGTCACACCCTAGGGACTTCCCAGGTGTGAGTCTCTGTAGCTTACTTAGTATTATTGTCGGGTTTTTCTGGGGAGTAGCCAGGTGAAACAGTAATGCCACCATCTTGGTCCGTACCAGTAATACCCACATTGCTGTTTAACTGTTTGGCGAAGGTTACACTGAATGTTTCAGCCGTCTCATGATTATTGAGGTATTGGCCTTTTGAACCTACTAAGGTGCATGCTACCTGGTTGTCTGGTCTTCTTTCCGATATGAATCGATACAAGATTTTTGGTTCGCCTGTCACTCCTAACTCTCACGTGGCATCGTTTCCTTAGTTCCAGGTAAGCATCATAATTGGCCTGATACTTGGATATCCGCCACCTAGACCAAGCCTTCAGAATTGCTTGCACAATACGTTGGGTATCTCTCTTCAGCCGTTAGGACCTTTTTCGGCCTGGTTGTGACAAGAGGGATAGTATCCAAGATTTCTGTGTGAATAATCTCTTTTACCACTTCACAGCGTTCATTCACAGATAACTCATCCCATGCTAACAGCCATTCTGCGTAGGACAAGTGCCTCCGCATTTCAGCATAGTCCGCCTTGTTATAGCACAGACATGGTCGCGTTGCGTCCCACTGTAGGTGCTCAAGGAGAACAAGATCGAATCCTATGAGTGAACGGTCACTGCTTCTAGTGGAGTCATGATCTGGACATTTTTGATGAGTAGTTGGTCACTAGTTGGAATATAATCTAGTTTCGATGACTTACCACAAGTGTCGTATCCAACATTCTCAGTCAGTCCCGTATTTCGAATGATTTGCAGTAGATTTCGACCGAAATTTCCCTGAGCATGCCCCGAGTTTAGGTTCACTGATGGGGCATTGAAATCTCCAGCTATGGTGATTTGGTCATAGCCCAAGTCTCGTTTCCCTATGTTGGTGCTAAGCAGTCGCTGATTGTGCTCTGCCCCACAGGTGGGTGATCGGTAGATGCCGCCCAGTAAATGCTTGCTGTAACCTACGGTGAAATGACACCATATGGAGTCTGAGAGTTCAATAAGCGAGGGGTCCATTGCACGTACACTTTTGAGTTTTTTGTCAAAGCGTATGGCAAATCATACCTTCCATGTTATGTCCGTCTCTCCTGACCAGAACCATATCACTTATAACGGTTTCGTTATCGGCAGTAGTGGGGGTTAGTCAGAATTCAGTGAGGATTATTATTTCAAGGCCTAAGTGTGACTTGAGGTTTCTGAGTTCACCTAAGTTCCTTCTCAGCCCTCTTACATAGGCATCAAGGCAACTGACAGTGAGTCTAACAACCTCAGCCTGTTTTGATGTAGTTGCCGTTACGTTGTCTGCTGGTAGTGGACTTAATCTTGGGACAAGTTGGCCGATTCCGATGGAACCTGCCCCTCAATAAAACTAAAAGAGCACTAAAACGTTAGATTCAATGTCTTATGTATTTGTTATACTTCTGATTTTTGAGTGAAGTAGAAGGTGTGTGAGGTGGTAATTCTGGTGAAACAGTCTGTCGTTGTTTCTACTTTATCCTGGTGTATCCTATGTCTATGTAAACGGTCAGAGAGGCTACTGCATATTTAGACATAATCCTGATGTTTATGAATGAAGTCAGTGGTACTATGTACTAATATTAACTCAGTCTCTTATTTTTTGCACTTTATTCCCTTTCTAAAACTTAACATGATTTTTCACGTTCAGTCATTCCTATTCTTTGCGCTACTGGATTCCTCTTAAGGCAGATGAATACTCGGGTGCCTCCACGGATGAAATACAGGTTTTCTACATCATACGGACTACCCATCTTTGTTTACATCTCAATCAGACTGAACATTCATGCAGGCTACTATTTGTTTCATCAAGTGCTCCTGCATGTTGCCCATAACGTTTTTGGATTGTGAGGCTTCGAGATTTCACTACGACTAAAGGGCTATTAGCTCGATTCAAACTTAGTAAACTGTAAGTGCCGATATCGACCTTTAAATAGACCTTAACGTTTTCTTCAGTAAGCTTGATCATCACTCTACCTAAATTGTAAGTACCGATAAACGAACTCAAAGTGAAAAGGCTTGTGACTGGTTAGTGTGCTCAGTTGTGGATTACACCTTTACTACATATTAAATGTGAAATTCAGTAGGTAAGAATACTGCACAACATATCTGTTAACTGGTCCGCGTAGAAAGCTCAGGAGTGCGTTTAGTGATAGCGCAACGAGGAAGAAAGCCACGTGAGAGCAGTCATGCCGGAAGAACAGTGTACACGTGGCGCCACATTGCAGGAATGCATTGAAACAAAATCTCAAACACTCAAGGTGCACTAAAAGACTGCCATTTTATACAGTCTTTTCACAATAAGCTTGAAAAGACGCAAATGTCTGAATTATCCAGAGTTTTGGGAAATGCTCTGACCATCATATTATTCAGTGTAAGTGTCCACTGTAACCTTGGAAATGAGGAGAACCTAGCAGTTCTGGCATGAACTTGTTGGTTGATCCTGTACAGACTGTGGATGCTGACGAATGCTTATATCACCGGAAGTACCAATACATAACTGGTTCGATAAAAACGCGATCTTTTCGAAACCTGTTGTTCGAGCTCAAACAACCTGATTTCTTTTTATTTACATCAGATCAGACAACAGTCACTTATTCTTCTATCAACTGTTTTATTTCAGGTACTAATCTCAATTGCCGTATTGCTAATTTATTTATTGTACCAAAGATAGGAGACGTCACCGATGAAATACATGAAGCTTTTTCAAATCTTCCAATAATGACAGAACACAAAAACCGAATTGGTCATTAGCACATTTAAATTTTAAGGGATGATGCTATACTTAGTGTAATCCATAAATCATAAGTTCAAGTAACCCTTTTTATTAATAATGGTGAGATTCTGTCCAGCAGTGTGACATTCCAACCATGTGGGTGACCAGTCATTAGAACCCAGTGTCCTGATTGTACTCAGAATGTCATCTCTTACTGAATTTCCTATTTGTCTCCTATCTGTTAATTCTTTGTTTATCACTAGTATGTATAACTAAAAAGTATGAAAAAATCTTGTCAACTAACTGAAACGCTGAAAAACACTAAGTAAGTCTTTCAACTGTGCGTTAAAACAATTAGAAGAAAAAATTATTCCAATACAGTCAGAAAATAAGACTGATCACATGCTCACATATACATACTTAATGATTACAAATTCACCGAATGAATTGATTAAGAAATCAACAAGATTAGGCTAAAAGTTCGTGTTCACTTACATGGATTACCAAGCTGCATTTTGAAACATTGATTAGTCAACCATGTGAGTGATTTCAACTTACTGAGCAAGTTTCCAGCTTCGTGAACTATAACCTTCCTGAGTTGCTATGTAAACCTACAAGGCAATACTGTTTATTAGATTTTTCTGTCTTCTCTTTCTCGCCACCCTTCCTCTCCTATTTTGAAGGCAGATAAATTGATGGTGACTTAAATTAAGAATGATAAGGCTTATATTTCAGATGCCTTGATTTTACAATGTTTCCTTTACTAACATTCAAACAGTGAAGTATATTATTGTCATTATTTGTAGCCCTTGTAATTTCACGTAGTTGGCAGCTGATGAGAACCTGTGAAATGGAATGATGATCTCTGACCTTTCTTTCTTTATTAACACTTATCAAGAGAACCAAATGTATGAAGGTTTTGAAATGACCACTAAAAATTTTTTCCTAAATGAAATAAGGTCCATTGTATGCAAACTAATAAACATAAAATAAATGTTTTCCAGCAATACTGAAAAATCTTCATTCATAAACGAAGATGAAAGATGTTGAGTATTTTTCAGGCTTTGCTATTTATCTTTAAATCTTTTCACAAATGACGTCTAGACGTGGAATTTCGTCGTCAAGTTAAATAGTTTTATTATTGATTCGACCACGTACACATGCACGACAAGAACCGAGTAAGTGCAATGAGTTAATTCCTCTGTCAGTGATTCACACTTTGATTAACCACGCGTCTGAAAAATCAATAAAATTATGTCGAACAAAACCGAATAAATAGTTCAACACACAATCATCAGGTAATTGTGAAACCTAATTTCAAGTAATTAACTTTTGACTTCACCTTTTAATTAGATTAATTGTGTCAATACCGCTAACTTAATCAGATAAACAACAGTCATTAATTAGCTGTCCTGAAAATAAATCACTAATACACATGGCATGTTTTAGTCTTATTTATTGATAGGTAGTGATTTCCACGTATTCTCTTCACTCGATATAACGTAAAGTAATGTATATATAAAAAGAAAAAGACGTTAACAGTTTTGTTTTCTTTATCAAAATGGGCTATTTACCCAGTGAGCCGGGCTATGATACTTTTGCGCTTGATTTTCTGGAGACGTCAGCATCCGGTGAGTTCACAAGATTCATTGAGAATTTTTATTCATTAATGATCTGTACCTTTTGAAACTGAAACCATCCACTTATCTGTTCAGTTACATATATAACCTTGTGAGGCTTTTGTAAATTGTCTGTTTTATAACTTGTACACCCACTGAAGTACGAGTAAAAATGAAAGCTATCGTGAATTGTAGAGCAAATGTCATAACAGATATTCCAGTTAACTAAAACTGTTGATAAAACACCTTTAAAACAGCCAGACATAGTTACAGCACTCTCCTCTAAACACATAATGGAAAGCCACATAAGACCAACTACCTGAGAAAATTCAAAGCGTAGCTGACCGCCTCTGTTCTAACTATTCAGGTATATTTAAGTGAAAGCACAGCAGTTTATTTTGCTATAACTTGTATACTTACTCTGAGAGTATAACTAATTGTACATGTAAATTTCAAGGATGTATAAATCAAGATTATTGAAAACGTCACTTGTGTTTGCATACCGAGTGAAATAGACAGTTGAGACTAACAGGGAAATGAACTAATATTAAGGGAAATGAACAGTTACCCAGGATCAGTTAAACTGAAAGCAGATTTCAAGACTCTGAAATGCCTAAAGTTCTTAAACATTTTCAGGCTTTTATATCAAGTATTCTAATTCGATCCAGATAAAAAGAAAATGTCAGTCAATATTCTCTGTGTTTATCAGTGTAGAAAAGTGATGCCACAATGACAAAAGGACTTGTCACCTACTCATCAGTCATGAGCTAAATAAGCGATATTGTTATGGTAGTGAAATTACCCTCCCTTTTCATAGTGATATTGGCTCCAGAAAGAATCACAGTAATCATGAATCAGCTCTATAGTCTCAAGCCCATGTCAGTATTGCCGTTGCTATGTAATTTAAACAACCCGGATAAGTGCATGGACTTAGTTAAATCATCACACATCAGTTTGATTCCAGGCAGAACCTCTTTCAACTTTAATGAAGTGAGTAAGTGTTATTTGTAGTATCATCTGACGAGTGTATTTGGAAATCAACCAAGGAGTTTTACAAACACTGATCAAACTATCAAGAATACTTAATGAAGGAAAGTTGAGGTTGAAATTCACCGTCTATAGCTGAAAAGACACCGTGCCCTTAAAATCTTCTATCTAAAGGTTCAATTATAAGTGTATTAACCTAAAATTCACATTTTTATCAAACACAAATTTATATGTTCTTTAGTTTCTTTCTAATTTACCACAAAGTATTTGTCTTGTCTAAATGAAACTTCTAATAAGAAGGAATCAGTCCATCTAGAATAAATACAATAAAATATGAAGTGTACAACTTACAGTGCGAATACAAACTACAGTCCAAATAGAAATTTAGTGATACCATGCTAAATAACTAATGTTATCTTGTGTCAGTATCCGTGTTTACTTCAATGCTACATCCAAACACATTCGCCATGAAAACAAAATCGGAAATTTAAGCAGTAATCATTTAGATACTCCATGAATAGTACCAGGTCAGTGTACAATCAAAGGGTTCTCTGACACATAGGTGTAGAGTGCAGAACACAAGAATGATTAACTCAATACAATTGTAAAGTATCTATGACTGAAATGGGACAGAAGTTGTTTATCCAAGAATTATATCAAAGAATAAGGTGTTTCTGATAGACAGTCAGTGACCAGACACCATAATATCTAGTCTCTTACTTTAAATCTCACCTGAGTAAAATAATACTTCCAGAAAGCAAATAAGGGAAATCTCGAATCTCCCTTAAGGTCCTAAATGGTATCAAAATATTGTTAAGCAAAAGCCAATGGAAGTTAATATCTACACGAAGCGAAGTAACGATGGGAAAAGATGAATTATGTCACCAAGCAGCAATTTCCTTAGTAATTATCACTAATGTATACCACTCAAAATCACAGCATTTTAAACCTGACAGATCTGTCATCTTCCATAGAAGTATTACATATGCTTAGTATTATGAAATTAAACAGTTCACTTAGTAGTATGAGGAAATAAAATACTGATAACCTGTGATTAGTCTCAACTTCTATGATAGTTTTTAAGGACTTCCTGTCTTAAATAATAATCATTTACTTTACTCTAAAAACAGTACTTGTGATACAGAATGGAATTTTCAGCATTAATCACAATATTGCATCTAATTTCCTCAAATTATAAATAAACATTAATCACACAGAAAATTTTCCACATTTACAATAGAGGTAGTGTCAAAAACATACAGCATATAAAATGGAAATAATAATAATACTGATAACAGCTAGGGTAATAATGATAAGAATACAAGTGAAAATTACTGTGGGCTTGTTTCACACAGTATTGGCAATGTGGTATAGAAATCCTAACATGTTTAAAAATATTGAATATAATGTTCTCTTTACATGGTATGGTGAGGGGAAAGACAAAGATTACAGCAGTCATGGAGATAAATTGGTGTTTGCAATTATGAGAGTAAAACAAAGAAGTAACAGGACCATAAATATAATAGAAATAATAAAAGTAAAACTTCAAGGTATACAAGGATGGATGGAGGAAATTGTTTATTTACTAGATGAAAAAAGGTTAGTTAGTTCCTGCCTTACGCTATTTTCATCACATAAAATACGTGACAAGTATGGTATCATAGAATTTCTATACTTAGACGTGAGAGCATACAGTTTTCTGAAGTTACTTCTTGTTCTACCTGAGGAGATGCAAGGTGAAAGCTGAGGGGAAGTGGATGCTCCAAGTCAGACCAAATGCCTTTAGCAAATTTATTGCACGAAGTCAAGTGCCTATCGACAACGATGTTAACTATGTGGTCCACTGGGACACCACTCACCCTACTGACAGTCTTCAGCATTCTACGAATTGTGACATAGTCCTTTTTAAGCAAACCAGGAAAGAATAAGCAAGGGTGAACAATAAAGAAGAATAGGTAGGATGCAAGAGTTTATGAACTGTAAGAGGGGGGGTTGAGTTATACCCGATTGTCTTAACTTCTTAATGTAAAATGTCAGGCGGAATATTTTACTGGAGATTGCTAAGACATGGGAAGTCCAGGAGAGATCAGAAGAGAGAATAAGTCCAAGATACTTAATTTCTGAATTGATTCCTATATCATTGTCGTCAATTTTACAACTGTCATGAGAATCGATGACTTCTTTTAACTGTCGTTTACATCTTAAGCTGAAATCAACAGTTTGACACTTAGAAGGATTCAGTTTAAGACCGTTAGACTCAGACCATTTGCTGACTCCCGATAGAAAGCTATTTATTTTAGTACAATCTAGCTGGGAGTTAACAACTATTGAAACCGTTAAATCATCAGCGTACTTCACAAAGTTTATTTCATCAGAGTGAGGCAAGTCATGCAAGAAGAAAGAAAAAAGAAAAGGAGAAAGGACAGCGCCTTGAGGGACACCAGCTTCAGTAGGCAATGAAGTGGAAGACTTCCCTTTATATACGGTGTACTGCATTCTATCTGAGAAATAGGAATGTAACCAGTTAACAGCCCAACACTCTGTTTGACTAGCAGCAAGTTTATTTAATAAGATGTCCCTAGGGACCGAGTCGAAAGCAGATGTATAATCTAGGAAGGCACAACGAACAAATTTAGCCTTCTTGTCTAGACTGGAAGCAATGTTATGATATAAGAAGGAAGCTGCATCTACTGTGCTTATAGGCAAATTGTTTAGGGTCATTAAGGGATTTAAGCGAAGGTACAAGACTAAGTAAAAGTAATTTCTCCATAATTTTCAAAAAAGGAGAGGTAATAGCAATGGGTCTAAATTTGACACATGCTCCAGTATATGATTTAAGTATGGGTACAATTTTAATGTCCTTCCAAACGGCAGGCACAATATTATCGGAAAAAGATTTGTTAAATAGATCAGTAAGAGGGTGACACAGAATATCAGAACATTTTTAAAAAATAATACTAGGTACATAATCGGGACCTAAGCTCTGGGAAGGGTTTAGAGACTTGAGGCACTTTTCAACATCATTTGTGTTAAAACCTGGAAATGGGCTATTGTTAACACAAGTGATGCTGGGAAGCATGGCATTTGAGGGAGAGTAAATAAAAGATTTGTTAAGAGTACATACATCAAAAGAATATGGAATATTGTTTATCTGCTTACCACCAGTGATTTCCTTAAATAGTTTCCACATATTAGAAGGATTTTTGCAGGATATGAATTTATGGTTATATATTACATTCAACCTCTGCATTTCAGACTTAATTAAGAAGTTAGTTCTTTTTACACCACTTTTATCTTTCATCTTATATAGTTTTTCCTTCTCTCTACGAAGCTTTTTAAGTTGAGGCGAGGAGAAACGGTCAAATTTGACGAATAGTGTTTCTTTTGGACAGCAAATTTCAAAACAGAATTTCAGATAGGATGTAATATTAGAGATATTGTCATCAAGTGAATCATCATTAAACAGATCCCATCTTGCGTCACTGAGCATGTTTCTAAGATGATGTACGTTCTCATTTGAGTAACATCTGTGAACAACTTTCTTAGACAAGTTTGAGAAGGCCTTGCTGTGTAACTTTCCGTAAATTATGGGTAAGACTCGTACAATACAGTGATCAGAATTGAAGAGCTGAGCTCTTTTACGAGCTTCGTATATTCCAGAATCATTTATAAATACTAAATCAAGTGAAGTATTTTGTCGAGTTGGGAAATTAACAACATTTTAATGGCCCAGCAATTTAATAAAACTGCAGTCGCTGGAGTTGAAGTCGCCAGTCACTATAGATTAGGAGTTACCAAACGAAGCAGCAGCAAAAATAGTGAATTCATCAGCGAAGATCGATAGTTCTGAGGGACTGCAACAAAGTGTGATATAGATATTTGTGACAAAAATGAAGCTATACTTAGGTAAGTGTTTAGGTCGACATTTTACAGTTTTAGAGGTTGACGGTATAGACGTTCGCTCACAGTACTGGGTATATTAACGCAAGCTCTTATATCAACAATCTCTGACGTATTTGTATCTCGTGTACCAAAGACAAAGCAAAAGACAGTATGTGATCGTCCAAATTACGCGATATATTTCGGGACCAAAACGAGTTGTTAGACGAACGCTTAGCTGGCTAGTGATCGTGCACCAACGTGACGCGACGGAGTACTAAATGGCGGGATGTTTGACTGAAAGCCTTCAGCTAAACAAGTCGACTTAAACTCTAAAGATCAGCATCCAATGTTCACTGATGATTCCTATGGTCAATAATTTTGCGAAATTATTTACCGCTACATAGTTATACAATCAATATTGCAATTTGAGAATTTGAAGCAGACGTTGTTAGCAGTAGACCACCGAGAATTGATCAAAGTGGCAACACCACCACCTCTCTTCTTCTTTGAGCTGCATCGCTCTTGTCTGTACATTGTGAAACCACTTAAGGAGACTAAATTATCGTCATATGAGTCGTTGAGCCAAGTTTCTTGAAGAGTTATTACACCAGTATTACAATATACATTTGAGTATAATAGAGAATGCAAGTAATTAATCTTGTTCGGTAGAGACCTGCAATTTGTGCTCATAATCACAAGAACAGTCATCTGATGCACTGGAGTGGACTTTAAAGACCTTTGCCACCCACCATGATGCTTTTTCTATCTGATCTACCCTAAGAGGAATCTGTATACTAAACTAATATTTGGTGAAAGTTTATGCATTCAGCAGCTGAGATTTTCGTACACTTGTAAATGCAATCAGCACATAAACTATTTATTACTGGTGATTTACAATTTGCAGATCTTAAAACCATATTGATTTTATGATAAATAATTGAATGTCGAATAATCCGATCCACACAGTTTATTTTCATAGTTTTTATAGTCTTTAACAGAAGGTATTTTCATTTGAAACAAGACACTTCTCCTTGTTATTGCTTCCACGAAGTGAATATGAAGAATTTAAATGTCATTCTTAATTGGTATCCCAATTGACTCTCAATATAAACATAAAACTTTGGCATGGTGGTAGAGCATAACTCCATTATGGATAAGATTTTATTTGATAAATCACACAGTGTTGTGCAGTAATAGTAAATGACGACGTTTCGATTCCACATATGTATATAAATGAAGGAAAAAGTTGTGTGAGTAACTTGATAGGATTCTGAGCAATAGTTTGTGCTTGAAACGTCATCAGTTAATATCACTGTACAACACTGTGTGATTTATCAGATAAAATCTTATCCATAATGAAGTTATGACTCTAAATATCTGTACTCCTATTTTCAACGTTAATGTTAATGATACAGGAACTTCGTGTTTCACTGAAGGCATATTCAGCAGGCCACTACATCGAATTTCATCAACAGCCGAATTTTCTCAATGCTGAAGATCGGATGACCGGGGAGTGCAGGTAACAAATGGAAATGGGAATAACATATGGAAACAGGAAATGGAGACGGGTTGAACATGAGCTGAGGAGAAATTCAGTAGACATCACACCCCAGGCCTTCAAATGTTGCCTGAATGGGCGGAGACTAGTGAGGCGTTTGATGATGATATGCAGAAGATAACGTGAGGAAGAAATGAAAACTTTTAGGCAGCTGGAAAGCCAGTTGGAAATAATGGTATGGAGATGTGCTCCTGGAGTTGTATGTTTCACTTGGGATGCAAGGAATTCATGAGACTATTTTAACCATATTAACTTGATCTGACGTTACCGATTGACAGAGAAGCAGTTATGCATAGGCTTTTTGTGAAAACAAAACTTATCATTGTGTGTAAACTACTGAAATATAATTATACTTTATTTATGTGAAAAGACCCAGTTTAATTCTCATTTTTAGAACTAAATAAATAATAGTGTAGGTTAAGTTTGTAATTATTTATACTATTACTGATCATAACCGGTTTTATGAACTGAATTTATTCCTGTACCTCGATATCTTGCTTTTCAGCTACAGATTATCGACAGCAATGTACTCAGTTACACCAGGAATGACTTCCGATATGAGGAAATCATTAGTGCACTTGCGTTTGCATAGTGGAAAAATTAACTTAATATACTCCTTGATATTAGTCATTATTCAGTAGTCGCTTGTGCTGCGAAATCTCTACCTTCTTCTTCTTATTGTTCATCCCTTTACACTCTGTACTGTATGAATATCATATCTGTTGTGAGGATCAACCTGCATTTATAATCATAGGAAACATTTACATACAGACAGGTTAAATGTACTAAACAAACATTCATTGACACAAGTTTCAGACAATTTCGAATCTTACCTCGACGTTGTCTGTTACATAAAACTGCCTAATTCCCCATAATCTCGACAGGAAACGACCTGAATTTTAGGGGTGTTGTAGAAGCTTAGTGCTGTAACATATTTTCATACCAACGAGGGAAGTACTCTAATCAAATCAATTTAATGTTTTCACATTGTATACTATTTATAAGTAGACGTAAGTAGTATACAGGGTGATATCTTCAGCAAAACAATAATAATATTTCGTCTCTATGAAAAAGCTACTGAAGAATAAACACAGAAAGAAAGTAAAAAAGCTGAGAAGAATCTAATGTGCAACGGATAACTATAAATAAAACAAATATAATACGGAATGAATAGTATCACCTGCAAATTGTGAAGTCAACGTAAGATTTATGACTTTCTTGATGTTCTTGGTACTTTGTCCCATTCAACAGTAGTTCTCTCCTCACCAGAATTGTTCCTGGTCAACAAGTTTCGGAAGGTCGTTTATTACTTCAACCTTTCCATTAGTTAGTTAATCGTGTATAAGCATACTGATGAAGATTGTCTTGAAATGAATTTAGTTGGGCGATGGCACGTTGATCGGATTGCATAAACAATATTACGACTTTCAGTTCTTTAGACAATTTAATCAAACGATTCGAGTAATGAAAAGTAATGAAATCTGATCAAGACGTGTAAGGCCACTGTTTTAAAACATTTGACCACTGAAAGAATGTCGCTACACATCAGTCTTGACAACATCAATCACATCTTCATAATTAGAAATTTACCAACCACTTCAGTTAATAACAGTTAGTTGACATAATTCGGTACACATTATAGTGCATTCTCAGAATGCTACTTAGGTTTTGATTACGTTATACACTAAACAGCTCTCCAGAAGATCATTTTCACTGGAGAAAACCTGCCAATTCAGTATATGAAATAACAGATACTAACTAACTAACATTCAGTGACAAAAGTGAGTGCTCAAATACTGAGAACTAGTCTTAAAAATATAGCCGGTTAATGAAATATGTAAGAAATACGTTTATACTGATATATTCTGGTTAATACAAAAATGAATAACTCAAATTTTCACTCTATGCATCATCCCTTTAGGTAACAATGATTACTTATCATCTCCAATGAGTGTCTTTCTACTACTCACCACACTTCTTGGTTCAGGAGGAACCAAGGGTAATACAAAGTTGCAAATAGCTGGAGCTATTGGTGTTTACGAAGAAAGAGGAAAACAAAAAGCCGCGTCAAGGATATTCAATTCAATATACAAGAATTTGACAGACGAAAAAGCTAGTGGAGCGAATATCATCACTATAGGAAACGGAATGTTTGTAAAGGACGGAGCTAAATTGAAGAAAACGTTTGTAACGACAATGAAAAGAGATTTCTACAGTGAAGTTGCTAATGTGTGTAGATCTTGGATGTCTTGATATGTTTTTTTTTCCAGGATTGAAACTTTCGAAAATCCTGTAGTTGTTCATATGACTGACTGATCTATTTTTGTGTTAAGCATATTTTTTCCCTTTGACGGTGACTTACATATATATGAATACATTTGTAAAGCAGGAATTTGGAAGGCCTGTCATATATCTGCCTCACAAATGTATACTGAGCTGTGTAAAATTAATGGTACGGAAATTGCACCAAGGATTTGTCACTAGTGACAACCTTTCAAATAATATAGAACCGTGTGTATTGAGCTTTCATTACAAATCTATCCAAGAAGTCTGCGAAGTTCCTTTGTAGAAACGAAAATAATTATTTCACTCGTATCTGTCTCTTCGTACCATAGGGATGTTTTATCACAGCCTACACATTAACCAAAGAACATTTAAAGCCATATGAAACGGCAAATCATTTTTTATTTTATACAACTTGAAGACTAAATTCATCTGATTTAAGTTTTTAGCTGAAAAACTGTTTTCTAAAGAAACAGAACTTCTTGAACAAATCTTTAATATTCTAGTAAAATAACAGTCAAGGAAACAAGTAGTTTACGAATAGTATCTAGAGACAAAGAGTTATGTCACTGGCTCTTACTCTGTGTATTATTTCTAACATTATTCACACGTAAGGCTGTTTTGCGTATTGTAAAAGCGATTTGTAGTTACGCGCGTACAGGTGTCGGACATGTTTATTCACACTGTACAGATGTAAAAGAATTTTAGTGATCACAATAGTTGACGCTCAGTCATTATTGTGTATTGTAAGTTACAAGTGAAGTTCATTGCTTATTACTCAGGATTTTGTGCTAAGCTACACATTAATATATATTAGGGAGTAATGTATCACATTAGCTAAACAGGCATTGTGAAATGATGCGAGCAGTGTCGTGAGTCATACACTATAAAACGTTTTCGTAGGTTTAATCGTACACAACTAAAACTTCCTGAAATGACAATTAATAAAATACACGTCTGAATTTCAATCTCAGGTGGATTTCACTGCTCAAGAAGGTACTAGGAAAATTATCAATGCATGGGTTAGCAATAAAACAAATAAACTGATCCCTGAACTTTTCACAAAACCATTATCGACAGAGACTATTCTCGCTCTGATCAACACGCTGTATTTCAAAGGTGAGTTATTTATGTCCTTACATTAATGTTCACGTTTTTTAATATAAAATTCTTTGTTATTTTGTAGCATTGATTTTAATTCCTTATATGTGAAGCCTTAATGTTAGATGAATGAAGGCAATTGGCAGGAAGCCTTGAACCTAGGTCCCTTCTGAGATTCGATGCATTTGTATCTGAAGTCACGTGTAATTAATCCGAAATTGATTGTGTACTTCAACACACTGGAATACAAATGCATTGCAATGAATAGCAGCCACGTCAAAATAACCTAACAGTGACGTTGAACAATCAGTCAGAATCCAGATACGAAAAGGTTGCGAAATCGTTAAAAATGTATTAGAAAGTATTGCAAACATGATTTCACATTGGATGGTTGTGTCTTCTGTCTTGTTAGAATGCTTCCCAGTTTTTTCAAGGATGATCTATAGAGAAATCATATCATAAGCGAAACATGCACTCATTTAAGTGACTGTAGTTCGTGGTACTCTGACAGCCATCGTTATTTCCGACTATATTCTTTAATCTATCTCGAAATCCTTCGATGGAGTGTGTGTACATGCACGTAATTGCGTCCAAGAAATTGAAGAAGCGGTTAACAGGTTAGTGAATATAACCCAAAAAGACATTCCGTTATATTCCTGCTACTCGTCCGTATATATGTTTGCTACTAGTCTTTGCAAAATCCAATAGTGCATAAGGCATAAGACATCCAACAGAAACAACTTAGATTTACAGAAAAAGTACCTATGGAATAAGTAAAATACTGCATCTATAGGTACAGTTCGTTAGGGTATGCCGTAGTAACACCAATCAATCCATCAATTCACACAGTAATCAATCTTTATCGGACTCATTCGGTAAATCGATGAAGGCGATTTTGATCTGATTTTAACTAACTATTCGTAAGGTTCCTACTGTCTGATAAGTTGTTCATGATCGGGTTTTGATAATCACTGGCTGTGGATGATTGAATTCACGTCAATAAGTGCATAAATCTGTACAAAACCTCATCATTCGTCTTTTCAGTTTGTGAATAAGCCTGAAACTAACTTAAAACTACCCTTACCACTAATAAAGCGTATAACAGAGATTCATTTAACAGTAGCAACACAGGGTCAATAAACTTAATAGTCGCACTATTCACCTAATAATTAGATATCAGTTAACGAAAAAGGCCAAACAGTGTAACTGGTTACACCAGACGGCCGTTTAAGCATGTATGTAATTTAGACTCACAGAACGTAACTTGTAGGCTGAATGGCCTAGCTGGTTAGAACCATACTCAGAGTTCCAAAAGGTACGAAACTTCGATCAATGGCAGGCATCCTAGTGAGCTATTTCTTTCAACATTTAATTTTTTTTAAAAGGTATGCTCTATCATATGGAATATTTAATCAACTTATTAAAGTGGTATTTTACATAGTAATGATAACGTCATTTTAAAATCAATAACTAAGTGGTATATGCATGTAACAAAAATCCTCTGCTAAGCAAAAGCTGATCACATACATTTCGGAAAGAACCTACATATCTGGTTGTAGTCTTAAGGTTACCTAAACTTGATAAAAATGTCATATGTTGCATATTTCATCAGACAGTCTCAGTTCACTACTTGAATCCGATTATAATGACTAGACACTAGAAGTAAACATGTTTTATCAGGCCTTTTGATTTTGTTTAGAACACTTTACAAATTCTGATGTTCACTGTGTACATTTAAATTCAGGTGTCTTTACAATTTTATTCTTCTAATGACAGGAAAGTGGAAAAAACCTTTTTCTAATCGTAGTACTTCCGTAAAGAGTTTCAAACCATCCAATCAACCTATAATTAAAATATCAATCATGCATATCACTGAGTCGATTGAGTATGGAAAATTTGAACAACTTAATATTCATATGATCAGCAAACCGTTCACGGTAAGCGAGAAAATATTTTGTCAATTTCATTTTGTGCTACAACTGTAAAACCGATTAAATTATGCAGAATATTAAACGCTTACACTAAATTGGATATAGAAGGATGTTTCTGTGATATCTTCTCATGACCTGATAATCTTTAAATCAAATGGTGTGATTTTATTACCCTTCAGAATAAATAGTTGATCACTATTCTGTTTCTATATCAAATGAGTTTATTCAACATAACACATTAGGATACAGTATTATTAACTAGATGCCGTTTGGACACCTATTTATTGCCCATAATCATATCAGTGCATTCACATGACTCAATTACTTGTCTTATATACTTTTACTCAACCTGATTTGTATTACAATCGTCCATATATCCAGTGGAAACATTGAGTCACTTTGATTTCACCTGTTCTGTGTTGATCCCATAAATACAGATTCGGTGATTAACCTCCCCCTCTACCTTCCTGTATTACGTTTAGACACTTTACTCCACGCCACACACACACACACCCTTAATGTAAGTTAGACCAACAGAACTCATCTAGAATGAAATTACATTCTAGCACAGTGCTTAAATTCTGCTATTCTACTGTCCTTTTCGCATGCGTAAATCAGCAGTTGGAGCAGAAAAAATCCAACACACTACTAATGAGTTCAATCCCAAACAAGAAAAGTGGCTATCTAGGAACTAAATTACCTTAACATTCTTGAAGAATATCAGTAATTAAAAAAGAATGGCTTACTTTACGAAGGGAACCACAGATATGTCTTATCACATGAACTAAGCATTGGAAAATCCTTATCACCATCGATTGACTTTTAACAAGTGGATATTATGAAGGGCAGCTTTTCAGGTAATCTGCATTAGAAGTTGATCCATTCAAAAAGCTTCTGAAAACTACAAAGTCCATCACAGGTGTCTTTGAATTTATCATGAATTTATCAATTAACTCATTGAAATATGCTCATGTCTAGAGAACAGCTCTCCTCTCTTTCTCTTTCTCTCTCTCTCTCTCTCTCTCTCTCTCTCTCTCTATATATATATATATATATATATATATATATATATACTTTTAATTATTGTGAATACACAGTTATTGCGGTACACTGATAACTGTGCGTGATCTGACGCCATAAGTACTAAACTTTTGGAAAATAATAAAATGAAAGCTCAGGTATAATGGTAAGATTTTTATGGAGACAGTCGAAAATATAAATTTTAGGGAGATTAAAGTGAGTAAGTAGAACGAATTGGTGAGGAAGGAAGAGTTTAACCACTGTTTGTTGAATAATTAGAATTGATGTTGATCTTCTCATAGAAATAATACAAAACCACAGGTCGAAACCTGAGGCAGAGTAAAATACACGATGCATACATGAAAAGATTCATTTTCTGAAAATATATCCGTTATACTATTCTTTCCTTGTGTCACGAGTGGAAAATAGGGCTTTATGCTTGAGGTTTCGGGGTTTCCCGGCTTACAACCAGCTTGGTGAGACTTAGGAGTATGATGACCGGGAATCAAACCCTGAACCACACATGTTCGGTGAGAATTCTACCGACGAACAAACGATACACTAACTTAAAGATAGGCAATATGTCACCCAGTAGATGTTATGATTTCAAAATATGCAAGTTTAGAGAACGACTCCCTCTCTGGTTTTAATCCAAGGGACATCTACAAATGACACTGGTCCCTGAAACCTATCCAATCCCTTGGTAAAGATGGTGTGCTTCAAATTATCCTCAGGAAATCAGCTGACATTTTACGTTATACTCTTACGGGTATTTTCAATGAATCTTTCTCCACCAACACTGTGCCTGGTTCCTGGAAGGACATTAAAATTGTCCCTGTGCCTAAATCATCAAATGGACCAAGTGTTTAATTTAAACCTATTGTCATTACTTCACTTTTTTAAAAATAATAGAAAAACTGCTTTTGCCTAACCATGAACCTTCATTGAAAGCTCTTAACGACCCTCATCAATTTGTTTATAAACATAGTAGGTGGACTTTAGATGCTACTGTCGCCTTATATCATGATATTGTCTCTAGTCTAGACAAAGTGCCAAATATGTTCGATGTGCCTTCCTAGATTACATATCTGCCTTCGACTCTGTACCTCGGCAACTTTTGTTAAAGAAGCTTGCTGTGACACAGGTAGGGTGCTGGACTACTAATTGGTTGCATTCCTATTTGTCTGATAGGACGCAGTACACATTTCACAATAGGAAGTCCTCCACTGCTTCACTTACTCTAGCTGGTGTCCCTCAAAGTACTGTTTCTTCTCCTTTTCCGTTTTCTTTTCTCTTACATGCCTTCCCTCATTCAGATTGAGCCAATTTTGTTAGTTATACTGATGATCTGACTGTTTCTATCCCGGTTAATTCTCAGTCATATTGTTCCAAAACGAATAACCTTTCATCAGAAATCAGCTGTTGATGATTCCCAGATGGCATTAGGCATTTCTTCACTATTATTTTTCCCTTGAGTTCTGAGTGGAATATAAGGTTTCAACAACATACCTTCACTTCCCTCTATTTTATCCTCTCCTATTCAGCTGGCCAACGAAGATTGCCCATAATCTCTCATCTCTTCTTCGCAAGATCTTCATGTCACTCTCCCACCGACGACCCACTCGTCGCTTCCCATGGGGATTCCGATCGAGCGATGGCCTGCATTATGTGCAATCTCATTCGACGGCCCCTCAACATATGTCAATCCATCTCCATACTCTCTATATTTCTGTTGAGTAATCAGCTCTTCGTTGGTTGATTTTTCCCACCCAGAGTTTCTTGTTGCTAATTCTTTCTGACCGGCTGGCCAGTCGATCTTCAATACTAAGTCAGAGAAAACAGCTGTTGATACAACTCTGTAACTGACTGACTTCACATTTGTGTTGACAATCCGAATCTTGTTATTTATCCTGAGGCGGAAGCCAGAAGATTACCAAACTGGTTTCAAACTGATGAAGGCATATCTTACCTTTCCGATTCCGGCTATTTTTGACATCTTCATCATTCCACCCGTGATTCCTAGATAAGTGAAGGAAGTAATCTTTGTTAGATTTTTTTCTCGTTGATAGTGATTGGTGATGGTTGTTGTTGCTGCTGGTTAATTGGTCATCTTTATCACCTCTATCTTCTCTGTGTTCATATGGAGTCCTGTCTTCACTTCTGGCCACCACAGTCATTTTCTCGGTTTTTGTCTATAGATCTTCGAATTAGACATAAATCACCCACGCGCAAAATCCAAATCTTCTAGAGTCTTCTTATTGGTACTCCAGCCTACTCCTGTCTCCTTGCTCTCACTGCACATTCTGACGCATAATCAAGTCCGCCTCAATTAAGAATATCATCGGTGATAATAGGCAGCAATTCTTGTCTTACTCCTGTATGCACTTCGAACGCCTCACTGACTTTTCCGTTGTGGATCACTTGACATGTGGCACTCTAATATATATATATATATATCATTACTTCTGTACTAGGTAGTTAGAAAATTAAACACAGTAGTGTATACTTACTGAAAATGGCATATTTGTATCATAAGTACTGTTGGAAATAAAGCTCTTATTATTACTATTATTATCATGACGAAGATAAAATACAAACTATAATATTACATATCTATCGCTGAATTATGATGATACATTTTACTCAGCTTCACCAACTCACTGAAGTACACAGTAAACACTTCGACAACAACCAGATTGTTGAACACAATAACATAATGAATTCATTATCAATAGTCGAATCGTTTTAGTTATGTTCTTCCGAATGAAAAAGACTTCATCACCACAGATTATAGTTTTATAAATTGAAATTTTCACGCTATATGAACATTTATTTATAGAACATATTTTGGAAATTTCAGAATACACGATTCACGTTTGTTGTAATCTTACCAACTACACCGGGAAGACTTGAATATCCTGATAAAGTACTGAGAGGAGAAATCGAACTACCAGAATTGATGAAACAACTTCGACCAACTCAAGTAACCCTAGGATTACCACGGTTCAAGTTAGATACATCACTTGATTTAGTTGGAACAATAAAATCAATGGGGTAACTGATCTATTTGATGCAAAATTAGCAGATTTGAGTGGTAAGTACACTATGTTAAGTGTTGAAGTTGTCATGTTATGTTGAGACATATTTGAGACGTAGAAAAGATAGAAAGATTTGTAGCTCAGGTGGACGACATTAGTTTAACTGTGTCTTGTGAGCTGGATGTCTTAACTGCCGATATTTCATTATCTTCCAGGACGACATCGTCACAGTCAACTTCAGTATGAAGTTGGCTTTTAGAATTCTGCATCTATGTGACAATCTTCTCTTTAGATAACATTGACAGTGACTGGCTCTCTTTGGAAATTTTCTTACCGTCTACATGTTCCGATATTGATTATATTGTTAAACCCATATTTAACCTCTTTTCTGTACAACTTCTTTTTCACCTCCTGATAAATCTGATCTAGAGTTCTAATGGGAAGTCCTGACCAGGAGAGTTAAATAAGTTGGGTGTTAAAACCCTCCAGTGGTACTGATTGGCAGTTATGCTATAAATCTAAAATCAACAGAAGTTAGAATTCATAGGCGAATGTAGTCTATCCTATCACCTGAATGATAAACCACTCGACTCGTAAGCTGAAGGATCTCACGCCGACCCCATTTGGTCTCATGAATGCGTATCCCTAGAGAGTTCAAACAAGGACGAAACAGGGGCTCACTACTGCCGGGCTTCCATTGGTTCTGTAATTGACGTTAGTATTTGATCTAACTTGAAATCTGATCTATGTCAACTTAATAAACAAACAAATATGTTATCAAAGAGATCTCGTTTCGCGACTTCACTTCAAAGCTGCACAGTCATTTCAGGAATTACACATATACTATTAATTGACAATAGAGTTCACAGGTTATTGTGCATCAGTCATAGAAATATTTCAAAACTTATCATGTCTTTTGATAGCTGGCTTATACTCGTGGATGAAAAGGTGAAAGACACTTTGACCAATATAGTATTTATAGTGTACTCATTCATGAATAATTTGTTGATAAGTAATCTCTCTCAAACACACTTTTTTATCAAATGGACTAAAATCCACATAGAACGCTCAATTTTCAACTTCGTTTAACGACTATTTCACATTTCTTGTTTCATTTTAGGAATAACGAAGGCCAAGATTTCCGCTGATGTTCTTAAACAAAGTGCATCTATTAAAGTTAATGAAGAGGGTGTAGAAGCTGCAGCTGCGACCGTGATAAGCATTTCATTGACCAGTGTAAGAAATCAAAACCTATTCTATTCAATGTCAATGAATCATTTGTTTGCTTTATTTACGATAAAGTATTAAACACACCACTATTTGCTGGTCGTGTGATTACACCAGTAGCACTGAAGGATTGAGAAATGAAAACAAAATATGATTCCTGTCCAGTTAAAAAGAAGCTGTCAGCAAAATTCAATTTAATTCTCTATGTGACTCCAGAAATATTACATGTTTAAAGTTGAAATATATTAAAACTCGAAGAATGGTTTGCACAACTCTGTTCATATTTTAGGATTTCCATGGCATATCTCATTCACGTTTTGTTGATAAAAATACAGTTGATTACCCCCAAATGCATGCAGAAAGATCTGTTCAGTGTTTTTAAAATCCCTTTCATCTTCTGAAATTAACTAAATGCTGCCATTTTAAAAAAGATTTTCACTATCTGTGCGTAAGTACTCCTGACTAAATGGCTGAAAATGTAAATTTTAGAAATTTACTAGATTCATGAAGGGCATTTTTAATCAGCATATAGATAAGAAAACAAAGTTTATCCAGATGTCAACACATTCAGGCCTTTCTTTGTATGCTGAATATGAGTCAGAGTATTAGCAAGAGTGAATCTGATTCGAGTGCAATGATAAAATAACAGTATCTTTTCAGGGACAATTTGATTTCTTCAAACGAAGTGTAGATAGATTTCATCCTCATGGAATAGTCTATACAAGACGGTTGAAAACACCATGTGATATAAATTATAAACACATTACTCTGCAAGAACATTCGTTTTCTAACTTTACTTCAAAGCTGTAGACCTAGATAGTGTTCTGAAAGGTCAGGGAAATGCCTATAATGGTCGACTGTTCATATCACTTGGTGACAGAACATATGAAGTTATATCTCAAGAAAAATAACAAATTTTATAATCTATGAGCATTAAGTAATGAACATCGCTCAGGAATGATAACCATTAAAATTACAAGCAGTTGGAAACAGAAATACTGTTTAAAAAGGTGAGAGATTCGAATATTTTTATAAGGTATATTCTGAAATTAGGAGTTTGGAAGGAGAGAATGAGGGAATGAGATATAGTAAATTAATAAGGATTACACAACAAATAATTGAACGAGTTAAGTAAAGGCAAAGTTTAAAGCCCCGAAAGTAAAAGGGATTGGATAAACCATTTCAGCCCACATTTTCTACTATAGATCTCTTGAGCAGTCAACTCTTGGGTGGTAAGAATGTTCCCAGCCAGAGTTTCTTCTTAATAATTCTTTCTGACCGCCTGTCAATTTAATCTTCATTATAGAGCCAGAGAAGACAGCTGTTGATAAAAGTTTGAAGAAGCCTATTGGAAATCCTTTTCGTGATACGCCGGTCAAGTCTCTCACCCTTATAGTTACACTGACTAACTTCACATTTGTGTTGAAAATACGAATCTTGTTGTTTATGCTGAGGCGGAGTCCAGAAGATTTCCAAACTGATTTCAGGTTGATGAAGGCGCATCTTGCCTTTCCGATCCTACCTGGCTTGTCATTTTCATGCATGCTGTTCCCTGTGGTTGAAACCGTCCTTCCGACCAGATAAGTGAAGGAACTGACCGCATTCAAGTTTCTCCTGTTGATGGTCACTTGTGTTGATTGTTATTGGAGGTGGGTCGGGTATACCTTGAAGAAGCTGTCGAATGACATCGCGCAAAAATCAGGCCATCACTCGAGTAGAATCTCAATAGGAAGCGACGAGTGTGTCGACGGTGCGAGGGTGACATTGAGGAGATCGTGTGGCAAGAAGGAGACAAGAGATTATGGGCAATCGTGGATTCACCTGAAGAGGAGAGCAGAAAATAGAAGACAGTGGAGATGTGTTGTTGGATCACTATGTTCCCCTCAGAACCTAAGGGAAGAATAATAATTATCTAGATATTTCAGAATCAGCCGTCTCTGGTGTTGTCATTCACGATGAAATGGACGTCCATGAACTCATATGTTTTACGCTGTGACTATGCTAGTATTGGTTCGTTTGAAAGGACGAAAGTCAGTGGTCAGTTTAGTGAGGATAAGTCAACTGTGTATGAGAGGGTAATTGTTTAACTGACTTGCATGAATGAAGGCCTTTCAGGTTTCAATTTACTATTTGAATATTATTATCTTTTATGTGCCTTCGTTTAGTTGGTCAGATACATCGTATGTTTGTTAGATATCTATATTCCACGATATAATGTCATGAGCGTGTCACCATTCAGAATTGAGGATAAAGATGACAGAAGGAGGTCAGCAAATGAACTCTGCCACGATTTCTCAACTCACGGCGTCAACCTGAGAAGTACTGTAGGCATATTGCTGGAATTCCTACAATTCTTCTTCGGTAGTACATCGGTGCGCAGTCCATCGTACTTAGTGTGTTGTTTTGTACATATGTTCATGTTGTACATATTGATTTGGTATCTTCTCTCATTATTTGTCGGTTAATTTTGTTTGTGTCTGGACCCTTTTCTACTTGGATCGTCAATGTGATAAGGAATGTAGGCTTACTGCTGTAAGTCCTACAATTCTTCAAGAGTAGTTCGTCAAGGCAGAATCCACAACAATTGATCTATTGATTGTACATATATTCGTGTTAAGTAACTGAGTTAGTTCCAGTTCATCTCATTGTTGGTTAATTTTATAGTTGTCGCATTGTGGAATCATCTCCTAATGTTATTGTAAGTACTTCTGAAGTCGTTTCAAGTCTTCTACAATTGTGAACGAATCGAGTGGTATTAGAGTCAGTGTACGAGATTTGATACGCCGAGGAGGGGATTGTGGTGGAGTGACATGAAGCAACCAACACACCGAGGATCAGATCAGTGACGGTACCGTCGACAGAGAGCGAATGGAGTTCCGATCACTGAGTGACATTCCACACACCGGGGAGACGCACTGGCGTGGTGTAGTGTGCTTGTTGTGTGTTGGGCTTTTTTGTCTTGCATTTCCATTTTAGGCTAGTCCCGGTTGACCCAGGTTCCCGCGTTGGCAGTTCACTTCAAGGTTATCGGCGATATGAAAAAGAGGGATGGACCCCTTTTTTCCAGGGGAGTGTAAAGGAATGTGAACATTGAACGTTGGTTCATTGATCTTGTAAGCCATTGGCGGGCAACTCGAAAGCGCGGATGGTTCAGTCGTGTACAAGTTGGAAGAGGACGTAATAATACGAATAAAAATACATTATATTTATTGTAAAACATTGATTTACAGATTTTGTACTAATCTTGATTTCAGTTGCCAAACAATACAACTTCTTTCTTACAAGTACTGGTGTTTTGTAGTTAAAGTTGAGAAACAGTCACAGTAATTATCGGTTCGTAGCGTCTTCGCAAATCATCGGAACTTAGGGTTGAGTTCCTTAACAAGATACTTCTTCTTAGTTAATGACTCTTCAGGACTTCTCAGACAACGCGGTACTACCTTGTTATATATACTGCAACAACTGCTTATCATTTTGTTGTGGCAGAACATACACTTCAGCAGTTTGTACTACTCCACCACTTCACTGAAAACTGTGAAAGTACGGAAAACTAGCAGTATAGTTGTTCCTCAATATTATTGATTTTTTTGTTGATAAATAGAATTGGTATATTGTGAGATCTGTCTGCTAGCCAAAATCGGTACACAGAAATTTACATAAATGTTTGCGTCCTCAATATCCGTCATGTGAAAACAAGAACAAAGACTGTCTCAACAACCAATCATAGAAGACTTTTCGTCGGCGGATACAATTATCAGATAGATGATCTCCCCTTCAAGAAACAGCCACAAAGAGATGAAAGATTAACTTTCAGTGAGAAACCACCGATCAGAAGACTATTTTTGTCTGCTTACAATTATCTATAATAATGTACATGGAAATCTATAAATATGTGTTGATTTCTGCGCATTTCGTCCTATTTGGGACTCGTCACTGGATGTACCTGCATTCTCAGTGAGTGATGATGTTCCCACCGAGGCTCGAACCCAGTACCCATAGTTTCAAACGCCAAAGCGTTATCCACTAGACCACTTGGGCCACGAGAGCCACCTCTTGTGCAACGGGTCATATTAATTATTGAATTGAATTCTTGATTTTCCCGTCGATTGATTGGACCGAGTGGTCTAGTGGATAACGCTTTGGCGTTTGAAACTATGGGTACTGGGTTCGAGCCTCGGTGGGAACATCATCACTCACTGAGAAATGCAGGTACATCCAGCTGACGAGTCCCAAATAGGACGAAATGCGCATCCTGGATTCCACTGCTAGCCACCATCCACCAATTGTATACTAACTAAATGCCCGGACATCGTCGAAGCATCTGCACAAGAAGCCAACATGTCAACCTGAGACCGAGCACTTCGGTCCAATCAATCGACGGGAAAATCAAGAATTCAATTCAATAATGTGTTGATTTCCTTAATAAACGATCTGATGACTGACTCGCGCCTTCTGTTGTTATAGTCAGAGCAGTCCCTTGGATCATTCACATTCTGATAAATTTGGTAAATAAAATAATAGTGTAGTTAGGTGTGAGTTGTCAGTATAAGTTTGAAGAGGGAATTACAAATTTCAGTTAACTTTGAGAGAAGGTCAACCTACTGAATAAATTATTCCGTTGGAGGATTTCATCATGAGCTGACATCAGTTAGAGGACCACTGGAAAACCTGCAGGGAGTACTGGATAGCCCTTTTGTCAGTCTAGTTTGGGACTGGTTCTCCAGAAGTACGCACCCAACACAAGGGGTCGATCTCAGGAACTTCTGGTTACAAGGTGAGCTCGTGGACCATTGAGCCACTGGGACGCCCAAACTGCGACGAAACAACTATCCAGTGCTCCAGGTTTTCCAATGGTTCTCTAACTGATGTCAGCTTATAATGGAATCCTCCAACCAATCAAACAAAATCCTCACAGTAACCATACTTGTCTACTTTGATGTTAAACAAATGACAAGATCCAGTTAAAATCTGTCAAAGATTACTTAGAGTCAATGCAGTCGTTGCAGAAACAGCAAAATGTTATGTTCATTTGGAACACTAGTGGATCAAATCAGCTTACCTTTACCTAACCGACTTATTTTGTGTAGAAGAGAGTCATGGTGAACTGTGTCAAATACCTTCTTAAAGTCTAGGAAGACTATATGGACTAGAACATTCATATCCCAGCATGACGTCCAATCGTCCCAAGTTGGTGGTAGGCTTGCTTCACAGGATCTACCTTTCCTGAAACTGTGTTGTGCTTCATGGAGTCTATAAGCTCTACTGAGGTGCTCCCTGATATAAACAATAATAATACTGTCCAGTACTATTGATTCCGCTGGGAGTAGGGATACCGAACTATAACTGGTGGAATTTTATCTATCCCACCCCTGAAGATCGGAGAAAGGATGGATCTTTCCCACTCCTTTGGCAGTTTCCCTCAATCCATCGAATGTTGGAACAAGTCACATAAGGGCCCACAGAGAGCTACGTCGCACTGTTTCAGAATAGATGGCCTGATGTCGTCACACCCTAGGGACTTCCCAGGTGTGAGTCTCTGTAGCTTACTTAGTATTATTGTCGGGTTTTTCTGGGGAGTAGCCAGGTGAAACAGTAATGCCACCATCTTGGTCCGTACCAGTAATACCCACATTGCTGTTTAACTGTTTGGCGAAGGTTACACTGAATGTTTCAGCCGTCTCATGATTATTGAGGTATTGCCGTTTGAACCTACTAAGGTGCATGCTACCTGGTTGTCTGGTCTTCTTTCCGATATGAATCGATACAAGATTTTTGGTTCGCCTGTCACTCCTAACTCTCACGTGGCATCGTTTCCTTAGTTCCAGGTAAGCATCATAATTGGCCTGATACTTGGATATCCGCCACCTAGACCAAGCCTTCAGAATTGCTTGCACAATACGTTGGGTATCTCTCTTCAGCCGTTAGGACCTTTTTCGGCCTGGTTGTGACAAGAGGGATAGTATCCAAGATTTCTGTGTGAATAATCTCTTTTACCACTTCACAGCGTTCATTCACAGATAACTCATCCCATGCTAACAGCCATTCTGCGTAGGACAAGTGCCTCCGCATTTCAGCATAGTCCGCCTTGTTATAGCACAGACATGGTCGCGTTGCGTCCCACTGTAGGTGCTCAAGGAGAACAAGATCGAATCCTATGAGTGAACGGTCACTGCTTCTAGTGGAGTCATGATCTGGACATTTTTGATGAGTAGTTGGTCACTAGTTGGAATATAATCTAGTTTCGATGACTTACCACAAGTGTCGTATCCAACATTCTCAGTCAGTCCCGTATTTCGAATGATTTGCAGTAGATTTCGACCGAATTTTCCCTGAGCATGCCCCGAGTTTAGGTTCACTGATGGGGCATTGAAATCTCCAGCTATGGTGATTTGGTCATAGCCCAAGTCTCGTTTCCCTATGTTGGTGCTAAGCAGTCGCTGATTGTGCTCTGCCCCACAGGTGGGTGATCGGTAGATGCCGCCCAGTAAATGCTTGCTGTAACCTACGGTGAAATGACACCATATGGAGTCTGAGAGTTCAATAAGCGAGGGGTCCATTGCACGTACACTTTTGAGCTTTTTGTCAAAGCGTATGGCAAATCATACCTTCCATGTTATGTCCGTCTCTCCTGACCAGAACCATATCACTTATAACGGTTTCGTTATCGGCAGTAGTGGGGGTTAGTCAGAATTCAGTGAGGATTATTATTTCAAGGCCTAAGTGTGACTTGAGGTTTCTGAGTTCACCTAAGTTCCTTCTCAGCCCTCTTACATAGGCATCAAGGCAACTGACAGTGAGTCTAACAACCTCAGCCTGTTTTGATGTAGTTGCCGTTACGTTGTCTGCTGGTAGTGGACTTAATATTGGGACAAGTTGGCCGATTCCGATGGAACCTGCCCCTCAATAAAACTAAAAGAGCACTAAAACGTTAGATTCAATGTCTTATGTATTTGTTATACTTCTGATTTTTGAGTGAAGTAGAAGGTGTGTGAGGTGGTAATTCTGGTGAAACAGTCTGTCGTTGTTTCTACTTTATCCTGGTGTATCCTATGTCTATGTAAACGGTCAGAGAGGCTACTGCATATTTAGACATAATCCTGATGTTTATGAATGAAGTCAGTGGTACTATGTATTAATATTAACTCAGTCTCTTATTTTTTGCACTTTATTCCCTTTCTAAAACTTAACATGATTTTTCACGTTCAGTCATTCCTATTCTTTGCGCTACTGGATTCCTCTTAAGGCAGATGAATACTCGGGTGCCTCCACGGATGAAATACAGGTTTTCTACATCATACGGACTACCCATCTTTGTTTACATCTCAATCAGACTGAACATTCATGCAGGCTACTATTTGTTTCATCAAGTGCTCCTGCATGTTGCCCATAACGTTTTTGGATTATGAGGCTTCGAGATTTCACTACGACTAAAGGGCTATTAGCTCGATTCAAACTTAGTAAACTGTAAGTGCCGATATCGACCTTTAAATAGACCTTAACGTTTTCTTCAGTAAGCTTGATCATCACTCTACCTAAATTGTAAGTACCGATAAACGAACTCAAAGTGAAAAGGCTTGTGACTGGTTAGTGTGCTCAGTTGTGGATTACACCTTTACTACATATTAAATGTGAAATTCAGTAGGTAAGAATACTGCACAACATATCTGTTAACTGGCCCGCGTAGAAAGCTCAGGAGTGCGTTTAGTGATAGCGCAACGAGGAAGAAAGCCACGTGAGAGCAGTCATGCCGGAAGAACAGTGTACACGTGGCGCCATATTGCAGGAATGCATTGAAACAAAATCTCAAACACTCAAGGTGCACTAAAAGACTGCCATTTTATACAGTCTTCTCACAATAAGCTTGAACAAACGCAAATGTCTGAATTATCCAGAGTTTTGGGAAATGCTCTGACCATCATATTATTCAGTGTAAGTGTCCACTGTAACCTTGGAAATGAGGAGAACCTAGCAGTTCTGGCATGAACTTGTTGGTTGATCCTGTACAGACTGTGGATGCTGACGAATGCTTATATCACCGGAAGTACCAATACATAACTGGTTCGATAAAAACGCGATCTTTTCGAAACCTGTTGTTCGAGCTCAAACAACCTGATTTCTTTTTATTTACATCAGATCAGACAACAGTCACTTATTCTTCTATCAACTGTTTTATTTCAGGTACTAATCCCAATTGCCGTATTGCTAATTTATTTATTGTACCAAAGATAGGAGACGTCACCGATGAAATACATGAAGCTTTTTCAAATCTTCCAATAATGACAGAACACAAAAACCGAATTGGTCATTAGCACATTTAAATTTTAAGGGATGATGCTATACTTAGTGTAATCCATAAATCATAAGTTCAAGTAACCCTTTTTATTAATAATGGTGAGATTCTGTCCAGCAGTGTGACATTCCAACCATGTGGGTGACCAGTCATTAGAACCCAGTGTCCTGATTGTACTCAGAATGTCATCTCTTACTGAATTTCCTATTTGTCTCCTATCTGTTAATTCTTTGTTTATCACTAGTATTTATAACTAAAAAGTATGAAAAAATCTTGTCAACTAACTGAAACGCTGAAAAACACTAAGTAAGTCTTTCAACTGTGCGTTAAAACAATTAGAAGAAAAAATTATTCCAATACAGTCAGAAAATAAGACTGATCACATGCTCACATATACATACTTAATGATTACAAATTCACCGAATGAATTGATTAAGAAATCAACAAGATTAGGCTAAAAGTTCGTGTTTACTTATATGGATGACCAAGCTGCATTTTGAAACATTGATTAGTCAACCATGTGAGTGATTTCAACTTACTGAGCAAGTTTCCAGCTTCGTGAACTATAACCTTCCTGAGTTGCTATGTAAACCTACAAGGCAATACTGTTTATTAGATTTTTCTGTCTTCTGTCTTCTCTTTCTCGCCACCCTTCCTCTCCTATTTTGAAGGCAGATAAATTGATGGTGACTTAAATTAAGAATGATAAGGCTTATATTTCAGATGCCTTGATTTTACAATGTTTCCTTTACTAACATTCAAACAGTGAAGTATATTATTGTCATTATTTGTAGCCCTTGTAATTTCACGTAGTTGGCAGCTGATGAGAACCTGTGAAATGGAATGATGATCTCTGACCTTTCTTTCTTTATTAACACTTATCAAGAGAACCAAATGTATGAAGGTTTTGAAATGACCACTAAAAATTGTTTCCTAAATGAAATAAGGTCCATTGTATGCAAACTAATAAACATAAAATAAATGTTTTCCAGCAATACTGAAAAATCTTCATTCATAAACGAAGATGAAAGATGTTGAGTATTTTTCAGGCTTTGCTATTTATCTTTAAATCTTTTCACAAATGACGTCTAGACGTGGAATTTCGTCATCAAGTTAAATAGTTTTATTATTGATTCGACCACATACACATGCACCACGAGAGTCAATTAAATGCAATTAATTATTTCCTCTGTCAGTGATTCACACTTTGATTAACCCACGCGTCTGAAAAATCAATAAAATTATGTCGAACAAAACCGAATAAATAGTTCAACACTCAATCATCAGGTAATTGTGAAACCTAATTTCAAGTAATTAACTTTTGACTTCACCTTTTAATTAGATTAATTGTGTCAATACCGCTAACTTAATCAGATAAACAACAGTCATTAATTAGCTGTCCTGAAAATAAATCACTAATACACATGGCATGTTTTAGTCTTATTTATTGATAGGTAGTGATTTCCACGTATTCTCTTCACTCGATATAACGTAAAGTAATGTATATATAAAAAGAAAAAGACGTTAACAGTTTTGTTTTCTTTATCAAAATGGGCTATTTACCCAGTGAGCCGGGCTATGATACTTTTGCGCTTGATTTTCTGGAGACGTCAGCATCCGGTGAGTTCACAAGATTCATTGAGTGTTTTTACTCATTAATGACCAGTACCTTTTGAAACTGAAACCATCCACTTATCTGTTCAGTTACATATATAACCTTGTGAGGCTTTTGTAAACTGTCTGTTTAATAACTTGTACACTCACTGAAGTACGAGTAAAAATGAAAGCTATCGTGAATTGTAGAGCAAATGTCATAACAGATATTCCAGTTGAGTAAAACTGTTGATAAAACACCTTTAAAATAGCCAGACATGATTACAGCACTCCTCCTCTAAACACATAATGGAAAGCCACATAAGACCAACTACCTGAGAAAATTCAAAGCGTCATTGACCGCCTCTGTTCTGACTATTCAGGTATATTTAAGTGAAAGCACAGCAGTTTATTTGGCTATAACTTGTATACTCACTCTGAGAGTATAACTAATTGTACATGTAAATTTCAAGGATGTATAAATCAAGATTATTGAAAACGTCACTTGTGTTTGCATACCGAGTGAAATAGACAGTTGAGACTAACAGGGAAATGAACTAATATTAAGGGAAATGAACAGTTACCCAGGATCAGTTAAACTGAAAGCAGATTTCAAGACTCTGAAATGCCTAAAGTTCTTAAACATTTTCAGGCTTTTATATCAAGTATTCTAATTCGATCCAGATAAAAAGAAAATGTCAGTCAATATTCTCTGTGTTTATCGATGTAGAAAAGTGATGCCACAATGACAAAAGGACTTGTCACCTACTCATCAGTCATGAGCTAAATAAGCGATATTGTTATGGTAGTGAAATTACCCTCCCTTTTCATAGTGATATTGGCTCCAGAAAGAATCACAGTAATCATGAATCAGCTCTATGGTCTCAAGCCCATGTCAGTATTGCCGTTGCTGTGTAATTTAAACAACCCGGATAAGTGCATGGACTTAGTTAAACCATCACACATCAGTTTGATTCCAGGCAGAACCTCTTTCAACTTTAATGAAGTGAGTAAGTGTTATTTGTAGTATCATCTGACGAGTGTATTTGGAAATCAACCAAGGAGTTTTACAAACACTGATCAAACTATCAAGAATACTTAATGAAGGAAAGTTGAGGTTGAAATTCACCGTCTATAGCTGAAAAGACACCGTGCCCTCAAAATCTTCTATCTAAAGGTTCAATTATAAGTGTATTAACCTAAAATTCACATTTTTATCAAACACAAATGTACATGTTCTTTAGTTTCTTTCTAATTTACCACAAAGTATTTGTCTTGTCTAAATGAAACTTCTAATAAGAAGGAATCAGTCCATCTAGAATAAATACAATAAAATATGAAGTGTACAACTTACAGTGCGAATACAAACTACAGTCCAAATAGAAATTTAGTGATACCATGCTAAATAACTAATGTTATCTTGTGTCAGTATCCGTGTTTACTTCAATGCTACATCCAAACACATTCGCCATGAAAACAAAATCGGAAATTTAAGCAGTAATCATTTAGATACTCCATGAATAGTACCAGGTCAGTGTACAATCAAAGGGTTCTCTGACACATAGGTGTAGAGTGCAGAACACAAGAATGATTAACTCAATACAATTGTAAAGTATCTATGACTGAAATGGGACAGAAGTTGTTTATCCAAGAATTATATCAAAGAATAAGGTGTTTCTGATAGACAGTCAGTGACCAGACACCATAATATCTAGTCTCTTACTTTAAATCTCACCTGAGTAAAATAATACTTCCAGAAAGCAAATAAGGGAAATCTCGAATCTCCCTTAAGGTCCTAAATGGTATCAAAATATTGTTAAGCAAAAGCCAATGGAAGTTAATATCTACACGAAGCGAAGTAACGATGGGAAAAGATGAATTATGTCACCAAGCAGCAATTTCCTTAGTAATTATCACTAATGTATACCACTCAAAATCACAGCATTTTAAACCTGACAGATCTGTCATCTTCCATAGAAGTATTACATATGCTTAGTATTATGAAATTAAACAGTTCACTTAGTAGTATGAGGAAATAAAATACTGATAACCTGTGATTAGTCTCAACTTCTATGATAGTTTTTAAGGACTTCCTGTCTTAAATAATAATAATTTACTTTACTCTAAAAACAGTACTTGTGATACAGAATGGAATTTTCAGCATTAATCACAATATTGCATCTAATTTCCTCAAATTATAAATAAACATTAATCACACAGAAAATTTCCACATTTACAATAGAGGTAGTGTCAAAAACATACAGCATATAAAATGGAAATAATAATAATACTGATAACAGCTAGGGTAATAATGATAAGAATACAAGTGAAAATTACTGTGGGCTTGTTTCACACAGTATTGGCAATGTGGTATAGAAATCCTAACATGTTTAAAAATATTGAATATAATGTTCTCTTTACATGGTATGGTGAGGGGAAAGACAAAGATTACAGCAGTCATGGAGATAAATTGGTGTTTGCAATTATGAGAGTAAAACAAAGAAGTAACAGGACCATAAATATAATAGAAATAATAAAAGTAAAACTTCAAGGTATACAAGGATGGATGGAGGAAATTGTTTATTTACTAGATGAAAAAAGGTTAGTTAGTTCCTGCCTTACGCTATTTTCATCACATAAAATACGTGACAAGTATGGTATCATAGAATTTCTATACTTAGACGTGAGAGCATACAGTTTTCTGAAGTTACTTCTTGTTCTACCTGAGGAGATGCAAGGTGAAAGCTGAGGTCAAAAAGGATGCTCCAAGTCAGACAAAATTCCTTTAGCAAATTTATTGCACGAAGTCAAGTGCCTATCGACAACGATGTTAACTATGTGGTCCACTGGGACACCACTCACCCTACTGACAGTCTTCAGCATTCTACGAATTGTGACATAGTCCTTTTTAAGCAAACCAGGAAAGAATAAGCAGGGTGAACAATAAAGAAGAATAGGTAGGATGCAAGAGTTTATGAACTGTAAGAGGGGAGGGGTTGAGTTATACCCGATTGTCTTAACTTCTTAATGTAAAATGTCAGGCGGAATATTTTACTGGAGATTGCTAAGACATGGGAAGTCCAGGAGAGATCAGAAGAGAGAATAAGTCCAAGATACTTAATTTCTGAATTGATTCCTATATCATTGTCGTCAATTTTACAAGTGTCATGAGAATCGATGACTTCTTTTAACTGTCGTTTACATCTTAAGCTGAAATCAACAGTTTGACACTTAGAAGGATTCAGTTTAAGACCGTTAGACTCAGACCATTTGCTGACTCCCGATAGAAAGCTATTTATTTTAGTACAATCTAGCTGGGAGTTAACAGCCATTGAAACCGTTAAATCATCAGCGTACTTCACAAAGTTTATTTCATCAGAGTGAGGCAAGTCATGCAAGAAGAAAGAAAAAAGAAAAGGAGAAAGAACAGCGCCTTGAGGGACACCAGCTTCAGTAGGCAATGAAGTGGAAGACTTCCCTTTATATACGGTGTACTGCATTCTATCTGAGAAATAGGAATGTAACCAGTTAACAGCCCAACACTCTGTTTGACTAGCAGCAAGTTTATTTAATAAGATGTCCCTAGGGACCGAGTCGAAAGCAGATGTATAATCTAGGAAGGCACAACGAACAAATTTAGCCTTCTTGTCTAGACTGGAAGCAATGTTATGATATAAGAAGGAAGCTGCATCTACTGTGCTTATAGGCAAATTGTTTAGGGTCATTAAGGGATTTAAGCGAAGGTACAAGACTAAGTAAAAGTAATTTCTCATAATTTTCAAAAAAGGAGAGGTAATAGCAATGGGTCTAAATTTGACACATGCTCCAGTATATGATTTAAGTATGGGTACAATTTTAATGTCCTTCCAAACGGCAGGCACAATATTATCGGAAAAAGATTTGTTAAATAGAGCAGTAAGAGGGTGACACAGAATATCAGAACATTTTTTAAAAATAATACTAGGTACATAATCGGGACCTAAGCTCTGGGAAGGGTTTAGAGACTTGAGGCACTTTTCAACATCATTTGTGTTAAAACCTGGAAATGGGCTATTGTTAACACAAGTGATGCTGGGAAGCATGGCATTTGAGGGAGAGTAAATAAAAGATTTGTTAAGAGTACATACATCAAAAGAATATGGAATATTGTTTATCTGCTTACCACCAGTGATTTCCTTAAATAGTTTCCACATATTAGAAGGATTTTTGCAGGATATGAATTTATGGTTATATATTACATTCAACCTCTGCATTTCAGACTTAATTAAGAAGTTAGTTCTTTTTACACCACTTTTATCTTTCATCTTATACAGTTTTTCCTTCTCTCTACGAAGCTTTTTAAGTTGAGGCGAGGAGAAACGGTCAAATTTGACGAATAGTGTTTCTTTTGGACAGCAAATTTCAAAACAGAATTTCAGATAGGATGTAATATTAGAGATATTGTCATCAAGTGAATCATCATTAAACAGATCCCATCTTGCGTCACTGAGCATGTTTCTAAGATGATGTACGTTCTCATTTGAGTAACATCTGTGAACAACTTTCTTAGACAAGTTTGAGAAGGCCTTGCTGTGTAACTTTCCGTAAATTATGGGTAAGACTCGTACAATACAGTGATCAGAATTGAAGAGCGGAGCTCTTTTACGAGCTTCGTATATTCCAGAATCATTTATAAATACTAAATCAAGTGAAGTATTTTGTCGAGTTGGGAAATTAACAACATTTTAATGGCCCAGCAATTTAATAAAACTGCAGTCGCTGGAGTTGAAGTCGCCAGTCACTATAGATTAGGAGTTACCAAACGAAGCAGCAGCAAAAATAGTGAATTCATCAGCGAAGATCGATAGTTCTGAGGGACTGCAACAAAGTGTGATATAGATATTTGTGACAAAAATGAAGCTATACTTAGGTAAGTGTTTAGGTCGACATTTTACAGTTTTAGAGGTTGACGGTATAGACGTTCGCGCACAGTACTGGGTATATTAACGCAAGCTCTAATACCAACAATCTCTGACGTATTTGTATCTCGTGTACCAAAGACAAAGCAAAAGACAGTATGTGATCGTCCAAATTACGCGATATATTTCGGGACCAAAACGAGTTGTTAGACGAACGCTTAGCTGGCTAGTGATCGTGCACCAACGTGACGCGACGGAGTACTAAATGGCGGGGATGTTTGACTGAAAGCCTTCAGCTAAACAAGTCGACTTAAACTCTAAAGATCAGCATCCAATGTTCACTGATGATTCCTATGGTCAATAATTTTGCGAAATTATTTACCGCTACATAGTTATACAATCAATATTGCAATTTGAGAATTTGAAGCAGACGTTGTTAGCAGTAGACCACCGAGAATTAATCAAAGTGGCAACACCACCACCTCTCTTCTTCTTTGAGCTGCATCGCTCTTGTCTGTACATTGTGAAACCACTTAAGGAGACTAAATTATCGTCATATGAGTCGTTGAGCCAAGTTTCTTGAAGAGTGATTACACCAGTATTACAATATACATTTGAGTATAATAGAGAATGCAAGTAATTAATCTTGTTCGGTAGAGACCTGCAATTTGTGCTCATAATCACAAGAACAGTCATCTGATGCACTGGAGTGGACTTTAAAGACCTTTGCCACCCACCATGATGCTTTTTCTATCTGATCTACCCTAAGAGGAATCTGTATACTAAACTAATATTTGGTGAAAGTTTATGCATTCAGCAGCTGAGATTTTCGTACACTTGTAAATGCAATCAGCACATAAACTATTTATTACTGGTGATTTACAATTTGCAGATCTTAAAACCATATTGATTTTATGATAAATAATTGAATGTCGAATAATCCGATCCACACAGTTTATTTTCATAGTTTTTATAGTCTTTAACAGAAGGTATTTTCATTTGAAACAAGACACTTCTCCTTGTTATTGCTTCCACGAAGTGAATATGAAGAATTTAAATGTCATTCTTAATTGGTATCCCGATTGACTCTCAATATAAACATAAAACTTGGGCATGGTGGTAGAGCATAACTCCATTATGGATAAGATTTTATTTGATAAATCACACAGTGTTGTGCAGTAATAGTAAATGACGACGTTTCGATTCCACATATGTATATAAATGAAGGAAAAAGTTGTGTGAGTAACTTGATAGGATTCTGAGCAATAGTTTGTGCTTGAAACGTCATCAGTTAATATCACTGTACAACACTGTGTGATTTATCAGATAAAATCTTATCCATAATGAAGTTATGACTCTAAATATCTGTACTCCTATTTTCAACGTTAATGTTAATGATACAGGAACTTCGTGTTTCACTGAAGGCATATTCAACAGGCCACTACATCGAATTTCATCAACAGCCGAATTTTCTCAATGCTGAAGATCGGATGACCGGGGAGTGCAGGTAACAAATGGAAATGGGAATAACATATGGAAACAGGAAATGGAGACGGGTTGAACATGAGCTGAGGAGAAATTCAGTAGACATCACACCCCAGGCCTTCAAATGTTGCCTGAATGGGCGGAGACTAGTGAGGCGTTTGAGGTTGATATGCAGAAGATAATGTGAGGAAGAAATGAAAACTTTTAGGCAGCTGGAAAGCCAGTTGGAAATAATGGTATGGAGATGTGCTCCTGGAGTTGTATGTTTCACTTGGAATGCAAGGAATTCATGAGACTATTTTAACCATATTAACTTGATCTGACGTTACCGATTGACAGAGAAGCAGTTATGCATAGGCTTTTTGTGAAAACAAAACTTATCATTGTGTGTAAACTACTGAAATATAATTATACTTTATTTATGTGAAAAGACCCAGTTTAATTCTCATTTTTAGAACTAAATAAATAATAGTGTAGGTTAAGTTTGTAATTATTTATACTATTACCAATCACAACCGAGTTTCATGAACTGAATTTAACCCTGTACCTCGATATCTTGCTTTTCAGCTACAGATTATCGACAGCAATGTACTCAGTTACACCAGGAATGAATTCCGATATGAGGAAATCATTAGTGCACTTGCGTTTGCATAGTGGAAAAATTAACTTTATATACTCCTTGATATTAGTCATTATTCAGTAGTCGCTCGTGCTGAGAAATCTCTACCTTCTTCTTCTTATTGTTCATCCCTTTACACTCTGTACTGTATGAATATCATATCTGTTGTGAGGATCAACCTGCATTTATAATCATAGGAAACATTTACATACAGACAGGTTAAATGTACTAAAACAAACATTCATTGACACAAGTTTCAGACAATTTCGAAACTTACCTCGACGTTGTCTGTTACATAAAACTGCCTAATTCCCCATAATCTCGACAGGAAACGACCTGAATTTTAGGGGTGTTGTAGAAGCTTAGTGCTGTAACATATTTTCATACCAACGAGGGAGGTAGTCACATTGTATTCACATTGTGTACTACTTACTACTTGTATACTATTTACAAGCAGACGTAAGTAGTATATAGGGTGATATCTTCAGCAAGGCAATAATAATAGTTCGCCTCAGTGAAAAAGCTACCGAATAATAAACGCAGAAAGAAAGTAAAAAAGCTGAGAAGAATCTAATATGCAACGGATAACTATAAATAAAACAAATATAATACGGAATGAATAGTATCACCTGCCAATTGTGAAGTCAACGTAAGATTTATGACTTTCTTGATGTTCTTTGTACTTTGTCCCATTCAACTGTAGTTCTCTCCTCACCAGAATTGTTCCTGGTCAACAAGTTTTGAAAGGTCGTTTATTAGTTCGATATTTCTTTTAGTTAGTTAATCATGTATAAGCATACTGATGAAGATTGTCTTGAAATGAATTTAGTTGGGCGATGTCACGTTGATCGGATTGCATAAACAATATTACGACTTTCAGTTCTTTAGACAATTGAATCAAACGATTCGAGTAATGAAAAGTAATGAGATCTGGTCAAAACGTGTAAGGCCACTGTTTTAAAACATTTGACCACTGAAAGAATGTCGCTACACATCAGTCTTGACAACATCAATCACATCTTCATAATTAGCAATTTACCAACCACTTCAGTTAATAACAGTTAGTTGACATAATTCGGTACACATTATAGTGCATTCTCAGAATGCTACTTAGGTTTTGATTACGTTATACACTAAACAGCTCTCCAGAAGATCATTTTCACTGAAGAAAACCTGCCAATTCAGTATATGAAATAACCAGATACTAACTAACTAACATTCAGTGACAAAAGTGAGTGCTCAAATACTGAGAACTAGTCTTAAAAATATAGCCGGTTAATGAAATATGTAAGAAATACGTTTATACTGATATATTCTGGCTAATACAAAAATGAATAACTCAAATTTTCACTCTATCCATCCCATTAGGTAACAATGATTACTTATCATCTCCAATGAGTGTCTTTCTACTACTCACCACACTTCTTGGTTCAGGAGGAACCAAGGGTAATACAAAGTTGCAAATAGCTGGAGCTGTTGGAGTCTACGAAGAAAGAGGAAAACAGAAGGCCGCGTCAAGGATATTCAATTCAATATACAAGAATTTGACAGACGAAAAAGCTAGTGGAGCGAATATCATCACTATAGGAAACGGAATGTTTGTAAAGGACGGAGCTAAATTGAAGAAAACGTTTGTAACGACAATGAAAAGAGATTTCTACAGTGAAGTTGCTAATGTATGTAGATTTCTGAGTTGTTACAATGTTTTTTTTTCCAAGTTTGAAACTTTCGAAAATCCTGTAGTTGTTCATATGACTGACTGATCTATTTTCGTGTTAAGCATATTTTTTCCCTTTGACGGTGACTTACATATATATGAATACATTTGTAAAGCAGGAATTTGGAAGGCCTGTCATATATCTGCCTCACAAATGTATACTGAGCTGTGTAAAATTAATGGTACGGAAATTGCACCAAGGATTTGTCACTAGTGACAACCTTTCAAATAATATAGAACCGTGTGTATTGAGCTTTCATTACAAATCTATCCAAGAAGTCTGCGAAGTTCCTTTATAGAAACGAAAATAATTATTTCACTCGTATCTGTCCCTTCGTACCATAGGGATGTTTTCTTACAGCCAATAGATTATCTAAACCACATTTAAAACTGTATGAAACGGCAAATCAACTTATGTTTTATATAACTTGAAGACTAAATTCATCTGATTTAAGTTTTTAGCTGAAAAACCGTTTTCTAAAGAAACAGAACTTCTTGAACAAATCTTTAGAATTCTAGTTATATGAGAGTCAAGGAAAGCAGTAGTTTACTGATAGCATCTAGAGACAAAGAGTTATGTCACTGGCTCTTACTCTGTGTATTATTCCTAACATATTCACACGTAAGGCTGTTGCGTATTGTAAACGCAATTTGAAGTTACGCGTGTACAGGTATCAGACATGTTTATTCACACTGTACAGATGTAAAAGAATTTTAGTGATCACAATAGTTGACGCTCAGTCATTATTGTGTATTGTAAGTTACAAGTGAAGTTCATTGCTTATTACTCAGGATTTTGTGCTAAGCTACACATTAATATATATTAGGGAGTAATGTATCACATTAGCTAAACAGGCATTGTGAAATGATGCGAGCAGTGTCGTGAGTCGTACACCATAAAACGTTTTCGTAGGTTTAATCGTACACAACTAAAACTTCCTGAAATGACAATTAATAAATTAAACGTCTGAATTTCAATCTCAGGTGGATTTCACTGCTCAAGAAGGTACTAGGAAAATTATCAATGCATGGGTTAGCAATAAAACAAATAAACTGATCCCTGAACTTTTCACAAAACCATTATCGACAGAGACTATTCTCGCTCTGATCAACACGCTGTATTTCAAAGGTGAGTTATTTATGTCCTTACATTAATGTTCACGTTTTTTAATATAAAATTCTTTGTTATTTTGTAGCATTGATTTTAATTCCTTATATGTGAAGCCTTAATGTTAGATGACTGAAGGCAATTGGCAGGAAGCCTTGAACCTAGGTCCCTTCTGAGATTCGATGCATTTGTATCTGAAGTCACGTGTAATTAATCCGAAATTGATTGTGTACTTCAACACACTGGAATACAAATGCATTGCAATGAATAGCAGCCACGTCAAAATAACCTAACAGTGACGTTGAACAATCAGTCAGAATCCAGATACGAAAAGGTTGCGAAATCGTTAAAAATGTATTAGAAAGTATTGCAAACATGATTTCACATTGGATAGTTGTGTCTTCTGTCTTGTTAGAATGCTTCCCAGTTTTTTCAAGGATGATCTATAGAGAAATCATATCATAAGCGAAACATGCACTCATTTAAGTGACTGTAGTTCGTGGTACTCTGACAGCCATCGTTATTTCCGACTATATTCTTTAATCTATCTCGAAATCCTTCGATGGAGTGTGTGTACATGCACGTAATTGCGTCCAAGAAATTGAAGAAGCGGTTAACAGGTTAGTAAATATAACCCAAAAAGACATTCCGTTATATTCCTGCTACTCGTCCGTATATATGTTTGCTACTAGTCTTTGCAAAATCCAATAGTGCATAAGGCATAAGACATCCGACAGAAACAACTTAGATTTACAGAAAAAGTACCTATGGAATAAGTAAAATACTGCATCTATAGGTACAGTTCGTTAGGGTATGCCGTAGTAACACCAATCAATCCATCAATTCACACAGTAATCAATCTTTATCGGACTCATTCGGTAAATCGATGAAGGCGATTTTGATTTGATTTTAACTAACTATTCGTAAGGTTCCTACTGTCTGATAAGTTGTTCATGATCGGGTTTTGATAATCACTGGCTGTGGATGATTGAATTCACGTCAATAAGTGCATAAATCTGTACAAAACCTCATCATTCGTCTTTTCAGTTTGTGAATAAGCCTGAAACTAACTTAAAACTACCCTTACCACTAATAAAGCGTATAACAGAGATTCATTTAACAGTAGCAACACAGGGTCAATAAACTTAATAGTCGCACTATTCACCTAATAATTAGATATCAGTTAACGAAAAAGGCCAAACAGTGTAACTGGTTACACCAGACGGCCGTTTAAGCATGTATGTAATTTAGACTCACAGAACGTAACTTGTAGGCTGAATGGCCTAGCTGGTTAGAACCATACTCAGAGTTCCAAAAGGTACGAAACTTCGATCAATGGCAGGCATCCTAGTGAGCTATTTCTTTCAACATTTAATTTTTTTTAAAAGGTATGCTCTATCATATGGAATATTTAATCAACTTATCAAAGTGCTATTTTACATAGTAATGATAACGTCATTTTAAAATCAATAACTAAGTGGTATATGCATGTAACAAAAATCCTCTGCTAAGCAAAAGCTGATCACATACATTTCGGAAAGAACCTACATATCTGGTTGTAGTCTTAAGGTTACCTAAACTTGATAAAAATGTCATATGTTGCATATTTCATCAGACAGTCTCAGTTCACTACTTGAATCCGATTATAATGACTAGACACTAGAAGTAAACATGTTTTATCAGGCCTTTTGATTTTGTTTAGAACACTTTACAAATTCTGATGTTCACTGTGTACATTTAAATTCAGGTGTCTTTACAATTTTATTCTTCTAATGACAGGAAAGTGGAAAAAGCCTTTTTCTAATCGTAGTACTTCCGTAAAGAGTTTCAAACCATCCAATCAACCTATAATTAAAATATCAATCATGCATATCACTGAGTCGATTGAGTATGGAAAATTTGAACAACTTAATATTCATATGATCAGCAAACCGTTCACGGTAAGCGAGAAAATATTTTGTCAATTTCATTTTGTGCTACAACTGTAAAACCGATTAAATTATGCAGAATATTAAACGCTTACACTAAATTGGATATAGAAGGATGTTTCTGTGATATCTTCTAATGACCTGATAATCTTTAAATCAAATGGTGTGATTTTATTACCCTTCAGAATAAATAGTTGATCACTATCCTGTTTCTATATCAAATGAGTTTATTCAACATAACACATTAGGATACAGTATTATTAACTAGATGCCGTTTGGACACCTATTTATTGCCCATAATCATATCAGTGCATTCACATGACTCAATTACTTGTCTTATATACTTTTACTCAACCTGATTTGTATTACAATCGTCCATATATCCAGTGGAAACATTGAGTCACTTTGATTTCACCTGTTCTGTGTTGATCCCATAAATACAGATTCGGCGATTAACCTCCCCCTCTACCTTCCTGTATTACGTTTAGACACTTTACTCCACGCGCACACACACACACACCCTTAATGTAAGTTAGACCAACAGAACTCATCTAGAATGAAATTACATTCTAGCACAGTGCTTAAATTCTGCTATTCTACTGTCCTTTTCGCTTGCGTAAATCAGCAGTTGGAGCAGAAAAAATCCAACACACTACTAATGAGTTCAATCCCAAACAAGAAAAGTGGCTATCTAGGAACTAAATTACCTTAACATTCTTGAAGAATATCAGTAATTAAAAAAGAATGGCTTACTTTACGAAGGGAACCACAGATATGTCTTATCACATGAACTAAGCATTGGAAAATCCTTATCACCATCGATTGACTTTTAACAAGTGGATATTATGAAGGGCAGCTTTTCAGGTAATCTGCATTAGAAGTTGATCCATTCAAAAAGCTTCTGAAAACTACAAAGTCCATCACAGGTGTCTTTGAATTTATCATGAATTTATCAATTAACTCATTGAAATATGTCCATGTCTAGAGCACAGCTCTCCTCTCTTTCTCTTTCTTTCTCTCTCTCTCTCTCTCTCTTTCTATATATATATATATATATATATATATATATATATATATATATATATATATATACTTTTAATTATTGTGAATACACAGTTATTGGGGTACACTGATAACTGTGCGTGATCTGACGCCATAAGTACTAAACTTTTGGAAAATAATAAAATGAAAGCTCAGGTATAATGGTAAGATTTTTATGGAGACAGTCGAAAATATAAATTTTAGGGAGATTAAAGTGAGTAAGTAGAACGAATTGGTGAGGAAGGAAGAGTTTAACCACTGTTTGTTGAATAATTAGAATTGATGTTGATCTTCTCATAGAAATAATACAAAACCACAGGTCGAAACCTGAGGCAGAGTAAAATACACGATGCATACATGAAAAGATTCATTTTCTGAAAATATATCCGTTATACTATTCTTTCCTTGTGTCACGAGTGGAAAATAGGGCTTTATGCTTGAGGTTTCGGGGTTTCCCGGCTTACAACCAGCTTGGTGAGACTTAGGAGTATGATGGCCGGGAATCAAACCCTGAACCACACATGTTCGGTGAGAATTCTACCGACGAACAAACGATACACTAACTTAAAGATAGGCAATATGTCACCCAGTAGATGTTATGATTTCAAAATCTGCAAGTTTAGAGAACGACTCCCTCTCTGGTTTTAATCCAAGGGACATCTACAAATGACACTGGTCCCTGAAACCTATCCAATCCCTTGGTAAAGATGGTGTGCTTCAAATTATCCTCAGGAAATCAGCTGACATTTTACGTTATACTCTTACGGGTATTTTCAATGAATCTTTCTCCACCAACACTGTGCCTGGTTCCTGGAAGGACATTAAAATTGTCCCTGTGCCTAAATCATCAAATGGACCAAGTGTTTAATTTAAACCTATTGTCATTACTTCACTTTTTTAAAAATAATAGAAAAACTGCTTTTGCCTAACCATGAACCTTCATTGAAAGCTCTTAACGACCCTCATCAATTTGTTTATAAACATAGTAGGTGGACTTTAGATGCTACTGTCGCCTTATATCATGATATTGTCTCTAGTCTAGACAAAGTGCCAAATATGTTCGATGTGCCTTCCTAGATTACATATCTGCCTTCGACTCTGTACCTCGGCAACTTTTGTTAAAGAAGCTTGCTGTGACACAGGTAGGGTGCTGGACTACTAATTGGTTGCATTCCTATTTGTCTGATAGGACGCAGTACACATTTCACAATAGGAAGTCCTCCACTGCTTCACTTACTCTAGCTGGTGTCCCTCAAAGTACTGTTTCTTCTCCTTTTCCGTTTTCTTTTCTCTTACATGCCTTCCCTCATTCAGATTGAGCCAATTTTGTTAGTTATACTGATGATCTGACTGTTTCTATCCCGGTTAATTCTCAGTCATATTGTTCCAAAACGAATAACCTTTCATCAGAAATCAGCTGTTGATGATTCCCAGATGGCATTAGGCATTTCTTCACTATTATTTTTCCCTTGAGTTCTGAGTGGAATATAAGGTTTCAACAACATACCTTCACTTCCCTCTATTTTATCCTCTCCTATTCAGCTGGCCAACGAAGATTGCCCATAATCTCTCATCTCTTCTTCGCAAGATCTTCATGTCACTCTCCCACCGACGACCCACTCGTCGCTTCCCATGGGGATTCCGATCGAGCGATGGCCTGCATTATGTGCAATCTCATTCGACGGCCCCTCAACATATGTCAATCCATCTCCATCTTCTCTATATTTCTGTTGAGTAATCAGCTCTTCGTTGGTTGATTTTTCCCACCCAGAGTTTCTTGTTGCTAATTCTTTCTGACCGGCTGGCCAGTCGATCTTCAATACTAAGTCAGAGAAAACAGCTGTTGATACAACTCTGTAACTGACTGACTTCACATTTGTGTTGACAATCCGAATCTTGTTATTTATCCTGAGGCGGAAGCCAGAAGATTACCAAACTGGTTTCAAACTGATGAAGGCATATCTTACCTTTCCGATTCCGGCTATTTTTGACATCTTCATCATTCCACCCGTGATTCCTAGATAAGTGAAGGAAGTAATCTTTGTTAGATTTTTTTCTCGTTGATAGTGATTGGTGATGGTTGTTGTTGCTGCTGGTTAATTGGTCATCTTTATCACCTCTATCTTCTCTGTGTTCATATGGAGTCCTGTCTTCACTTCTGGCCACCACAGTCATTTTCTCGGTTTTTGTCTATAGATCTTCGAATTAGACATAAATCACCCACGCGCAAAATCCAAATCTTCTAGAGTCTTCTTATTGGTGCTCCAGCCTACTCCTGTCTCCTTGCTCTCACTGCACATTCTGACGCATAATCAAGTCCGCCTCAATTAAGAATATCATCGGTGATAATAGGCAGCAATTCTTGTCTTACTCCTGTATGCACTTCGAACGCCTCACTGACTTTTCCGTTGTGGATCACTTGACATGTGGCACTCTTATATATATATATATATATATATATCATTACTTCTGTACTAGGTAGTTAGAAAATTAAACACAGTAGTGTATACATCCTGAAAATGGCATATTTGTATCATAAGTACTGTTGGAAATAAAGCTCTTATTATTACTATTATTATCATGACGAAGATAAAATACAAACTATAATATTACATATCTATCGCTGAATTATGATGATACATTTTACTCAGCTTCACCAACTCACTGAAGTACACAGTAAACACTTCGACAACAACCAGATTGTTGAACATAATAACATAATGAATTCATTATCAATAGTCGAATCGTTTTAGTTATGTTCTTCCGAATGAAAAAGACTTCATCACCACAGATTATAGTTTTATAAATTGAAATTTTCACGCTATATGAACATTTATTTATAGAACATATTTTGGAAATTTCAGAATACACGATTCACGTTTGTTGTAATCTTACCAACTACACCGGGAAGACTTGAATATCCTGATAAAGTACTGAGAGGAGAAATCGAACTACCAGAATTGATGAAACAACTTCGACCAACTCAAGTAACCCTAGGATTACCACGGTTCAAGTTAGATACATCACTTGATTTAGTTGGAACAATAAAATCAATGGGAGTAACTGATCTATTTGATGCAAAATTAGCAGATTTGAGTGGTAAGTACACTATGTTAAGTGTTGAAGTTGTCATGTTATGTTGAGACATATTTGAGACGTAGAAACGATAGAGAAGATTTGTAGCTCAGGTGGACGACATTAGTTTAACTGTGTCTTGTGAGCTGGATGTCTTAACTGCCGATGTTTCATTATCTTCCAGGACGACATCGTCACAGTCAACTTCAGTATGAAGTTGGCTTTTAGAATTCTGCATCTATGTGACAAACTTCTCTTTAGATAACATTGACAGTGACTGGTTCTCTTTGGAAATTTTCTTACCGTCTACATGTTCCGATATTGATTATATTGTTAAACCCATATTTAACCTCTTTTCTGTACAACTTCTTTTTCACCTCCTGATAAATCTGATCTAGAGTTCTAATGGGAAGTCCTGACCAGGAGAGTTAAATAAGTTGGGGGTTAAAACTCTCCAGTGGCACTGATTGGCAGTTATGCTATAAATCTAAAATCAACAGAAGTTAGAATTCATAGGCGAATGTAGTCTATCCTATCACCTGAATGATAAACCACTCGACTCGTAAGCTGAAGGATCTCACGCCGACCCCATTTGGTCTCATGAATGCGTATCCCTAGAGAGTTCAAACAAGGACGAAACAGGGGCTCACTACTGCCGGGCTTCCATTGGTTCTGTAATTGACGTTAGTATTTGATCTAACTTGAAATCTGATCTATGTCAACTTAATAAAGAAACAAATATGTTATCAAAGAGATCTCGTTTCGCGACTTCACTTCAAAGCTGCACAGTCATTTCAGGAATTACACATATACTATTAATTGACAATAGAGTTCACAGGTTATTGTGCATCAGTCATAGAAATATTTCAAAACTTATCATGTCTTTTGATAGCTGGCTTATACTCGTGGATGAAAAGGTGAAAGACACTTTGACCAATATAGTATTTGCAGTGTACTCATTCATGAATAATTTGTTGATAAGTAATCTCTCTCAAACACACTTTTTTATCAAATGGACTAAAATCCACACAGAACGCTCAGTTTTCAACTTCGTTTAATGACTATTTCACATTTCTTGTTTCATTTTAGGAATAACGAAGGCCAAGATTTCCGCTGATGTTCTTAAACAAAGTGCATCTATTAAAGTTAATGAAGAGGGTGTAGAAGCTGCAGCTGCGACCGTGATAAGCATTTCATTGACCAGTGTAAGAAATCAAAAGCCTATTCCATTCAATGTCAATGAATCATTTGTTTGCTTTATTTACGATAAAGTATTAAACACACCACTATTTGCTGGTCGTGTGATTACGCCAGTATCATTGAAGGATTGAGAAATGAAAACAAAAGAAGATTCCTATCCAGTTAAAAAGAAACTGTCAGCAAAATTCAATTTAATTCTCTGTGTAACTCTAGAAATATAACATGTTTAAAGTTGAAATATATCAAAACTCAAAGAATGGTTTGCACAACTCTGTTCATATTTTAGGATTTCCATGGCATATCTCATTCACGTTTTGTTGATAAAAATACAGTTGATTACCCCCAAATGCATGCAGAAAGATCTGTTCAGTGTTTTTTAAATCCTTTCATCTTCTGAAATTAACCAAACGTTGTCATGTTAAAGAAGGTATTCACTATCTATGCGTAAGTATTCGTGACCAAGTGGCTGAAAATGTAAATTTTAGAAATTTACTAGATTCATGAAGGGGCATTTTTAATCAGCATATAGATAAGAAAACAAAGTTTATCCGGATGTCAACACATTCAGGCCTTTCTTTGTATGCTGAATATGAGGCTGAGTTTTAGCAAGAGTGAATCTGATTCGAGTGCAATGATAAAATAACAGTATCTTTTCAGGGACAATTTGATTTCTTCAAACGAAGTGTAGATAGATTTCATCCTCATGGAATAGTCTATACAAGACGGTTGAAAACACCATGTGATATAAATTATAAACACATTACTCTGCAAGAACATTCGTTTTCTAACTTTACTTCAAAGCTGTAGACCTAGATAGTGTTCTGAAAGGTCAGGGAAATGCCTATAATGGTCGACTGTTCATATCACTTGGTGACAGAACATATGAAGTTATATCTCAAGAAAAATAACAAATTTTATAATCTATGAGCATTAAGTAATGAACATCGCTCAGGAATGATAACCATTAAAATTACAAGCAGTTGGAAACAGAAATACTGTTTAAAAAGGTGAGAGATTCGAATATTTTTATAAGGTATATTCTGAAATTAGGAGTTTGGAAGGAGAGAATGAGGGAATGAGATATAGTAAATTAATAAGGATTACACAACAAATAATTGAACGAGTTAAGTAAAGGCAAAGTTTAAAGCCCCGAAAGTAAAAGGGATTGGATAAACCATTTCAGCCCACATTTTCTACTATAGATCTCTTGAGCAGTCAACTCTTGGGTGGTAAGAATGTTCCCAGCCAGAGTTTCTTCTTAATAATTCTTTCTGACCGCCTGTCAATTTAATCTTCATTATAGAGCCAGAGAAGACAGCTGTTGATAAAAGTTTGAAGAAGCCTATTGGAAATCCTTTTCGTGATACGCCGGTCAAGTCTCTCACCCTTATAGTTACACTGACTAACTTCACATTTGTGTTGAAAATACGAATCTTGTTGTTTATGCTGAGGCGGAGTCCAGAAGATTTCCAAACTGATTTCAGGTTGATGAAGGCGCATCTTGCCTTTCCGATCCTACCTGGCTTGTCATTTTCATGCATGCTGTTCCCTGTGGTTGAAACCGTCCTTCCGACCAGATAAGTGAAGGAACTGACCGCATTCAAGTTTCTCCTGTTGATGGTCACTTGTGTTGATTGTTATTGGAGGTGGGTCGGGTATACCTTGAAGAAGCTGTCGAATGACATCGCGCAAAAATCAGGCCATCACTCGAGTAGAATCTCAATAGGAAGCGACGAGTGTGTCGACGGTGCGAGGGTGACATTGAGGAGATCGTGTGGCAAGAAGGAGACAAGAGATTATGGGCAATCGTGGATTCACCTGAAGAGGAGAGCAGAAAATAGAAGACAGTGGAGATGTGTTGTTGGATCACTATGTTCCCCTCAGAACCTAAGGGAAGAATAATAATTATCTAGATATTTCAGAGTCAGCCGTCTCTGGTGTTGTCATTCACGATGAAATGGACGTCCATGAACTCATATGTTTTACGCTGTGACTATGCTAGTATTGGTTCGTTTGAAAGGACGAAAGTCAGTGGTCAGTTTAGTGAGGATAAGTCAACTGTGTATGAGAGAGTAATTGTTTAACTGACTTGCATGAATGAAGGCCTTTCAGGTTTCAATTTACTATTTGAATATTATTATCTTTTATGTGCCTTCGTTTAGTTGGTCAGATACATCGTATGTTTGTTAGATATCTATATTCCACGATATAATGTCATGAGCGTGTCACCATTCAGAATTGAGGATAAAGATGACAGAAGGAGGTCAGCAAATGAACTCTGCCACGATTTCTCAACTCACGGCGTCAACCTGAGAAGTACTGTAGGCATATTGCTGGAATTCCTACAATTCTTCTTCGGTAGTACATCGGTGCGCAGTCCATCGTACTTAGTGTGTTGTTTTGTACATATGTTCATGTTGTACATATTGATTTGGTATCTTCTCTCATTATTTGTCGGTTAATTTTGTTTGTGTCTGGACCCTTTTCTACTTGGATCGTCAATGTGATAAGGAATGTAGGCTTACTGCTGTAAGTCCTACAATTCTTCAAGAGTAGTTCGTCAAGGCAGAATCCACAACAATTGATCTATTGATTGTACATATATTCGTGTTAAGTAACTGAGTTAGTTCCAGTTCATCTCATTGTTGGTTAATTTTATAGTTGTCGCATTGTGGAATCATCTCCTAATGTTATTGTAAGTACTTCTGAAGTCGTTTCAAGTCTTCTACAATTGTGAACGAATCGAGTGGTATTAGAGTCAGTGTACGAGATTCGATACGCCGAGGAGGGGATTGTGGTGGAGTGACATGAAGCAACCAACACACCGAGGATCAGATCAGTGACGGTACCGTCGACAGAGAGCGAATGGAGTTCCGATCACTGAGTGACATTCCACACACCGGGGAGACGCACTGGCGTGGTGTAGTGTGCTTGTTGTGTGTTGGGCTTTTTTGTCTTGCATTTCCATTTTAGGCTAGTCCCGGTTGACCCAGGTTCCCGCGTTGGCAGTTCACTTCAAGGTTATCGGCGATATGAAAAAGAGGGATGGACCCCTTTTTTCCAGGGGAGTGTAAAGGAATGTGAACATTGAACGTTGGTTCATTGATCTTGTAAGCCATTGGCGGGCAACTCGAAAGCGCGGATGGTTCAGTCGTGTACAAGTTGGAAGAGGACGTAATAATACGAATAAAAATACATTATATTTATTGTAAAACATTGATTTACAGATTTTGTACTAATCTTGATTTCAGTTGCCAAACAATACAACTTCTTTCTTACAAGTACTGGTGTTTTGTAGTTAAAGTTGAGAAACAGTCACAGTAATTATCGGTTCGTAGCGTCTTCGCAAATCATCGGAACTTAGGGTTGAGTTCCTTAACAAGATACTTCTTCTTAGTTAATGACTCTTCAGGACTTCTCAGACAACGCGGTACTACCTTGTTATATATACTGCAACAACTGCTTATCATTTTGTTGTGGCAGAACATACACTTCAGCAGTTTGTACTACTCCACCACTTCACTGAAAACTGTGAAAGTACGGAAAACTAGCAGTATAGTTGTTCCTCAATATTATTGATTTTTTTGTTGATAAATAGAATTGGTATATTGTGAGATCTGTCTGCTAGCCAAAATCGGTACACAGAAATTTACATAAATGTTTGCGTCCTCAATATCCGTCATGTGAAAACAAGAACAAAGACTGTCTCAACAACCAATCATAGAAGACTTTTCGTCGGCGGATACAATTATCAGATAGATGATCTCCCCTTCAAGAAACAGCCACAAAGAGATGAAAGATTAACTTTCAGTGAGAAACCACCGATCAGAAGACTATTTTTGTCTGCTTACAATTATCTATAATAATGTACATGGAAATCTATAAATATGTGTTGATTTCTGCGCATTTCGTCCTATTTGGGACTCGTCACTGGATGTACCTGCATTCTCAGTGAGTGATGATGTTCCCACCGAGGCTCGAACCCAGTACCCATAGTTTCAAACGCCAAAGCGTTATCCACTAGACCACTTGGGCCACGAGAGCCACCTCTTGTGCAACGGGTCATATTAATTATTGAATTGAATTCTTGATTTTCCCGTCGATTGATTGGACCGAGTGGTCTAGTGGATAACGCTTTGGCGTTTGAAACTATGGGTACTGGGTTCGAGCCTCGGTGGGAACATCATCACTCACTGAGAAATGCAGGTACATCCAGCTGACGAGTCCCAAATAGGACGAAATGCGCATCCTGGATTCCACTGCTAGCCACCATCCACCAATTGTATACTAACTAAATGCCCGGACATCGTCGAAGCATCTGCACAAGAAGCCAACATGTCAACCTGAGACCGAGCACTTCGGTCCAATCAATCGACGGGAAAATCAAGAATTCAATTCAATAATGTGTTGATTTCCTTAATAAACGATCTGATGACTGACTCGCGCCTTCTGTTGTTATAGTCAGAGCAGTCCCTTGGATCATTCACATTCTGATAAATTTGGTAAATAAAATAATAGTGTAGTTAGGTGTGAGTTGTCAGTATAAGTTTGAAGAGGGAATTACAAATTTCAGTTAACTTTGAGAGAAGGTCAACCTACTGAATAAATTATTCCGTTGGAGGATTTCATCATGAGCTGACATCAGTTAGAGGACCACTGGAAAACCTGCAGGGAGTACTGGATAGCCCTTTTGTCAGTCTAGTTTGGGACTGGTTCTCCAGAAGTACGCACCCAACACAAGGGGTCGATCTCAGGAACTTCTGGTTACAAGGTGAGCTCGTGGACCATTGAGCCACTGGGACACCCAAACTGCGACGAAACAACTATCCAGTGCTCCAGGTTTTCCAATGGTTCTCTAACTGATGTCAGCTTATAATGGAATCCTCCAACCAATCAAACAAAATCCTCACAGTAACCATACTTGTCTACTTTGATGTTAAACAAATGACAAGATCCAGTTAAAATCTGTCAAAGATTACTTAGAGTCAATGCAGTCGTTGCAGAAACAGCAAAATGTTATGTTCATTTGGAACACTAGTGGATCAAATCAGCTTACCTTTACCTAACCGACTTATTTTGTGTAGAAGAGAGTCATGGTGAACTGTGTCAAATACCTTCTTAAAGTCTAGGAAGACTATATGGACTAGAACATTCATATCCCAGCATGACGTCCAATCGTCCCAAGTTGGTGGTAGGCTTGCTTCACAGGATCTACCTTTCCTGAAACTGTGTTGTGCTTCATGGAGTCTATAAGCTCTACTGAGGTGCTCCCTGATATAAACAATAATAATACTGTCCAGTACTATTGATTCCGATGGGAGTAGGGATACCGAACTATAACTGGTGGAATTTTATCTATCCCACCCCTGAAGATCGGAGAAAGGATGGATCTTTCCCACTCCTTTGGCAGTTTCCCTCAATCCATCGAATGTTGGAACAAGTCACATAAGGGCCCACAGAGAGCTACGTCGCACTGTTTCAGAATAGATGGCCTGATGTCGTCACACCCTAGGGACTTCCCAGGTGTGAGTCTCTGTAGCTTACTTAGTATTATTGTCGGGTTTTTCTGGGGAGTAGCCAGGTGAAACAGTAATGCCACCATCTTGGTCCGTACCAGTAATACCCACATTGCTGTTTAACTGTTTGGCGAAGGTTACACTGAATGTTTCAGCCGTCTCATGATTATTGAGGTATTGCCGTTTGAACCTACTAAGGTGCATGCTACCTGGTTGTCTGGTCTTCTTTCCGATATGAATCGATACAAGATTTTTGGTTCGCCTGTCACTCCTAACTCTCACGTGGCATCGTTTCCTTAGTTCCAGGTAAGCATCATAATTGGCCTGATACTTGGATATCCGCCACCTAGACCAAGCCTTCAGAATTGCTTGCACAATACGTTGGGTATCTCTCTTCAGCCGTTAGGACCTTTTTCGGCCTGGTTGTGACAAGAGGGATAGTATCCAAGATTTCTGTGTGAATAATCTCTTTTACCACTTCACAGCGTTCATTCACAGATAACTCATCCCATGCTAACAGCCATTCTGCGTAGGACAAGTGCCTCCGCATTTCAGCATAGTCCGCCTTGTTATAGCACAGACATGGTCGCGTTGCGTCCCACTGTAGGTGCTCAAGGAGAACAAGATCGAATCCTATGAGTGAACGGTCACTGCTTCTAGTGGAGTCATGATCTGGACATTTTTGATGAGTAGTTGGTCACTAGTTGGAATATAATCTAGTTTCGATGACTTACCACAAGTGTCGTATCCAACATTCTCAGTCAGTCCCGTATTTCGAATGATTTGCAGTAGATTTCGACCGAATTTTCCCTGAGCACGCCCCGAGTTTAGGTTCACTGATGGGGCATTGAAATCTCCAGCTATGGTGATTTGGTCATAGCCCAAGTCTCGTTTCCCTATGTTGGTGCTAAGCAGTCGCTGATTGTGCTCTGCCCCACAGGTGGGTGATCGGTAGATGCCGCCCAGTAAATGCTTGCTGTAACCTACGGTGAAATGACACCATATGGAGTCTGAGAGTTCAATAAGCGAGGGGTCCATTGCACGTACACTTTTGAGTTTTTGTCAAAGCGTATGGCAAATCATACCTTCCATGTTATGTCCGTCTCTCCTGACCAGAACCATATCACTTATAACGGTTTCGTTATCGGCAGTAGTGGGGGTTAGTCAGAATTCAGTGAGGATTATTATTTTAAGGCCTAAGTGTGACTTGAGGTTTCTGAGTTCACCTAAGTTCCTTCTCAGCCCTCTTACATAGGCATCAAGGCAACTGACAGTGAGTCTAACAACCTCAGCCTGTTTTGATGTAGTTGCCGTTACGTTGTCTGCTGGTAGTGGACTTAATCTTGGGACAAGTTGGCCGATTCCGATGGAACCTGCCCCTCAATAAAACTAAAAGAGCACTAAAACGTTAGATTCAATGTCTTATGTATTTGTTATACTTCTGATTTTTGAGTGAAGTAGAAGGTGTGTGAGGTGGTAATTCTGGTGAAACAGTCTGTCGTTGTTTCTACTTTATCCTGGTGTATCCTATGTCTATGTAAACGGTCAGAGAGGCTACTGCATATTTACACATAATCCTGATGTTTATGAATGAAGTCAGTGGTACTATGTATTAATATTAACTCAGTCTCTTATTTTTTGCACTTTATTCCCTTTCTAAAACTTAACATGATTTTTCACGTTCAGTCATTCCTATTCTTTGCGCTACTGGATTCCTCTTAAGGCAGATGAATACTCGGGTGCCTCCACGGATGAAATACAGGTTTTCTACATCATACGGACTACCCATCTTTGTTTACATCTCAATCAGACTGAACATTCATGCAGGCTACTATTTGTTTCATCAAGTGCTCCTGCATGTTGCCCATAACGTTTTTGGATTGTGAGGCTTCGAGATTTCACTACGACTAAAGGGCTATTAGCTCGATTCAAACTTAGTAAACTGTAAGTGCCGATATCGACCTTTAAATAGACCTTAACGTTTTCTTCAGTAAGCTTGATCATCACTCTACCTAAATTGTAACTACCGATAAACGAACTCAAAGTGAAAAGGCTTGTGACTGGTTAGTGTGCTCAGTTGTGGATTACACCTTTACTACATATTAAATGTGAAATTCAGTAGGTAAGAATACTGCACAACATATCTGTTAACTGGTCCGCGTAGAAAGCTCAGGAGTGCGTTTAGTGATAGCGCAACGAGGAAGAAAGCCACGTGAGAGCAGTCATGCCGGAAGAACAGTGTACACGTGGCGCCATATTGCAGGAATGCATTGAAACAAAATCTCAAACACTCAAGGTGCACTAAAAGACTGCCATTTTATACAGTCTTTTCACAATAAGCTTGAAAAGACACAAATGTCTGAATTATCCAGAGTTTTGGGAAATGCTCTGACCATCATATTATTCAGTGTAAGTGTCCACTGTAACCTTGGAAATGAGGAGAACCTAGCAGTTCTGGCATGAACTTGTTGGTTGATCCTGTACAGACTGTGGATGCTGACGAATGCTTATATCACCGGAAGTACCAATACATAACTGGTTCGATAAAAACGCGATCTTTTCGAAACCTGTTGTTCGAGCTCAAACAACCTGATTTCTTTTTATTTACATCAGATCAGACAACAGTCACTTATTCTTCTATCAACTGTTTTATTTCAGGTACTAATCCCAATTGCCGTATTGCTAATTTATTTATTGTACCAAAGATAGGAGACGTCACCGATGAAATACATGAAGCTTTTTCAAATCTTCCAATAATGACAGAACACAAAAACCGAATTGGTCATTAGCACATTTAAATTTTAAGGGATGATGCTATACTTAGTGTAATCCATAAATCATAAGTTCAAGTAACCCTTTTTATTAATAATGGTGAGATTCTGTCCAGCAGTGTGACATTCCAACCATGTGGGTGACCAGTCATTAGAACCCAGTGTCCTGATTGTACTCAGAATGTCATCTCTTACTGAATTTCCTATTTGTCTCCTATCTGTTAATTCTTTGTTTATCACTAGTATTTATAACTAAAAAGTATGAAAAAATCTTGTCAACTAACTGAAACGCTGAAAAACACTAAGTAAGTCTTTCAACTGTGCGTTAAAACAATTAGAAGAAAAAATTATTCCAATACAGTCAGAAAATAAGACTGATCACATGCTCACATATACATACTTAATGATCACAAATTCACCGAATGAATTGATTAAGAAATCAACAAGATTGAGGTAAAAGTTCGTGTTTACTCATATGGATGACCAAGCTGCATTTTGAAACATTGATTAGTCAACCATGTGAGTGATTTCAACTTACTGAGCAAGTTTCCAGCTTCGTGAACTATAACCTTCCTGAGTTGCTATGTAAACCTACAAGGTAATACTGTTTACTAGATTTTTCTGTTTTCTGTCTTTTACTCCCCGCCGTCCCTCCTCTTTTATTTTGAAATCATCGGTGGCACAGTGGCTGTGACTCTCAATGACCATGCAAATGATCCGGGGTTCGATCCCCTGCCAACGCACACCTGATATCCACGGTCGGCCTTCAAAACTTGGGCTACCGATACCACATGCTGAAAATTCCAGACCTATGCCAAAAAATACTTGTGGAATCAAGCTGAAATAAAAAATGAATTGATGGTGACTCAAACCAAAACTGTAATGCTTATACTTCAGATGCCTTGACTTTACAATGTTTCCTTCACTAACTTTCAAAAATTGAAGTACATTATTGTCATTATTTATAGCCACTGTAATTTCAAGTAGTTTGCAGATAATGAGAACCTATGAAATAGAGTGATGATATCATTTTCTACTGCAAATCTGGCTTTTTCTTACTCACTGAAACTTATCAAGGGAACCAAATGTATGAAATTTTTGAAATGACCCCCGAAAATTGCTTTTTCAATGGAATAAGATCCATTGTGTGCAAACAAATAAACATAAAATAAATGCTTTCTAGTTCAGAGGCTGACATTATAGACGTTCGCGAACAGTACTGGGTATATTAACGCGAGCTCTTATACCAACAACTTCGAATGTGTTTCAATCCCTCGTACCAAATGCCAAGCAAAAGACAGTATTTGATCGTCCAAATTACGCGGTATATTTCGGGACCAAAACAAGCTGTCAGACGAACGCTTAGCTGGCTAGTGATCGTGCACGTGACACGACGGGGTAGCAAATGGCGAGGATGCTTGACCGGAAGCCTTCAGCTAAACAAGTCGACTTAAACAGTGGTGGTCAGCATCCAATGAGTGATTGCTGTGGTCAATAATTTTGGGGAATCATTTACTGCTACAGCCCACTCCCCCCTAGTGGGATTGTGAGGACCCTTAGACAGAACCAGACGGAAGAAAAAAACTCGATGATTCCCTTACGGGTGAAAAAATCTTCCGAGCGGCTTGGTGGCGTGCCTCCCAGTTTTTCTGCCTGTGCTGATAGGGTCTTCGCACATAGCTTCCTTGGACTTGTTCGTTGGATCCCGTGCTTCGTTTGTTTCTCGTCCAATGCCCGTCGCACCTGGAAAAGAAAACAACAACGCTAAGAACCATGTCGAGGAATATTTACCAAATCAGCGTTTTTTTTAAAAAAATGATGTGCATTCACCACACAGTAAAATAATGCAAAGTTTAGAACACTAAAAAGTATACATCTAATTTTTTCGGTGCATGTAACATGTACTGTTAAAGAAAATAATTTTACTTGTGTTTAGTGATACTGCATATAAAAATATTGATGTGTCTAAAAAATAATTGGTACCACAAACGAATGAGTTGGGTGAATCACATGACTTCGTTATGTTATATGGGTGTGAAGATATTCTGGAAACCTTACGGTACGTCCAGAACGGGTTTTCTTAGGAGGCTCGACAGAAGTTTCGGTAGCTGTCGCCGTGCTAGTGACTTCTTCGAGGACTCAACGATTTTTCCGTTACTTTTGGATTATGAGGTACGCTTAGCTCTATGCTAATAGGATTACCTTCCAAGTAAGCCGGTTTCAGACGGTCAGTGCCGATGGTGTCCTCGCGGCCTCTTTCGTCTAAGAAAAAGAATTTTCTCCGAACTTTCAATTACATTATAAAGGCCATCGTATGGGGATTCCAGAGGTCTGCGCGCAGAGTGACGACGAACAAATACATGTGAAGAAGTTTTTAAACACGGGTGAACAAAACATCATTGGACTGTGAACGAAGGGGAGTGGGTTTAACTGAACTCATTGCGTTTGTAAGCCTGCTGACGTATGAAGCGTGATCTACCACTGGTGGGAAGCTCGAGGGAGAAACAAATTCACTAGGCAGTCGTAGTGTCGTGCCATATACTAGCTCGGCGCTAGTACAACCAGCATCGGTTTTCAAGGCGTTTTGTATCCCTAGGAGAACTGACGGAAGGGATTCAGTCCAATGGGTTTTGTTTGCAGCTGACAGACCAGCTTTCAACTGTCTGTGTAGACGTTCTACCATACCATTAGCTTGAGGATGGTAGGCTGTTGTTCAAAAACGCATGCAACCTATGATTTTAGTCAGGGCGAAGAATGAGCCACTTTCGAATTGCCGCTCGCGATCAGTTGTTATGGAAGATGGGCGTCCAAAGTTAGCGATCCATC